>JAZGTL010000021.1:1772500-2372500 GCA_037349345.1 Oemleria cerasiformis
CAAGCTTCAACTTAAAGAGCTTGAGGAACTAATTAAGGAATGAAGCTTATGAAATCCAAAGGATCTACAAAGAGAAGTCTAAAGCCTATCATGACAAGCACTTGGTACGCAAGGCCTTCATAAAAGCATATTTATGCGACGTTTTATCTTGTTTTCTTATGCTTTTCTTAGCATGTTTCCTATGTTTTCTTAATACTTAGCTTGTTATCGTGTTTTGTAGAATTTTTGGAAGTAAAGTTACAAAAGGAGTTACTGAGTGCTGTTTTGCAAATCTAAAGAGGAAACTTTGAAACAGACTTCAGCAGATGTGTCAACTTCTCGAAATTAACTGCACCTTCTCGGGAAGAACTAACTGATGGGCCATATATCGTTGGAAAGATACCGAAGTGTAGTTTCTAAACGAATTTACGGTTCGTGAATTGGAATTTTCTAGAAGGAGTTATGGCCGTTTTAGTACAGCATGGTCAGGCTGCGCGGGAATTCAGCATTCCTTCTATTTCAAGTTTTCTAATCCTTATCAGGCTTGGACGACTAGAAGCCCAGTTTGTTAGGGTTATGAGAAGAGCCTTTTTAACCAGAGAAAAGAAGAAAATAAAGAAAGAAAAAAAGGAGCAGCCACGGGACATAAATTCTTGGCAGCCAAGGGACAAAGAAACGCTTGCTCTCCCTCATTCAGCGAATTAATATGCACATAAATTCTTGGTAGCCAAGGGGTAGACACACACACAAGAGAGAAGAAAAGAGTCTCCCCCTCATCTCACTTGGAAACGGCTCTTTTTCTCCCTAAAAAACTGCAGAAAACGTTGGGGGCGCTCACACAAGCTACTCAGCCACACCATCCCATTCTGCTCCATCCTTCAAGGTTCCAAGGTCAAAAAGGTTTAGGAAGCAAGGAGGAACGTCAAGGCGTCATCCAATCACTCTGGCTGCCAACACATCATCAAAGTGCTATCTTCTTCCTCTTTTTATTTTCTGTTTTGTATGTTCTTGCTGTCTATTTAAATTATGGGTAACTAAGTACTTTAGTTAGGGCTCGATTGAAGCCCTAATCATGTTTCATTAAGGATTTCGATATGCCTTTTCTGTAAACTACTTTTGTGATGCTTAATTGATTAATTTCAGATTATATTTTACTCTTTACATACATTATGTTATGCTTGATCACCATATGCATGTTGTGTATTGAGTTTGTTACATAGGTAAATTTAGATGACCGAATCTTGTGCCTGTGAGAGTAACAAAAGAACTAGTTATAAGTTCTTGAAATTAATCATCATGAATAACTAGAATAGATACCATGTTCTAGGAATTATGTGTTTGTCGATTTCCATTGTGTTATGCGTTCGTAAAGTGCAACTTAGTAGATACCATGCTAAACACTTTAAGAATGAAAAGAGTTAGCATAGATACCCATGCCTAACTTGTTGCTTAGGGAAATCAATAATTTAAAGAGTAGATATCATGCCTTCAAGTTGACAAACATGAGCATCTAAAATCTGTTTTGTAGCATTGTGCATGTCGTTTGCTTAAGGAAGAAGATTAGCAGTGAACATCGAATCCCTAACTGGTTTTCTCATTGTTTTAACCTCGATCCAATTCTATTTTTAATCAAACGCTGTTTTTAATATTTTGTTTCGAAATTTTCAGTTTTCAAAATCATCTTAAAATCATCCTTTTGAACACCGAGTGCCTTTGTGTATTGCACATAAACTTTGATTAGAAATCTTTTTTTTTAGGGTTTTTCTTTCACTTCTGCATTCCTAGTTTGTGCCATTTAGTTAGTAGTTCTAGGAAAACAATTTTAAACACATATTAATCCAATCCTCGTGGGAATGATCTCGTATTTGCTTTTTATACTATTTATCTAATCTTGTCTACTTGCGAGTTAAAACGTGCATATAGTTGGGTAATTTTTAGGTTGCTATTTGTACAACAGGCCTTCCAAGTTGGACAGAAGGTCCTCCTTTTCAAGTCACAACTTAGGCACTTCCCAGGCAAGTTGAAATCTAGATGGTCTGGCCCTTTCTTTGTCACTGAGGTACTACCCCATGGTTCCATCGAACTCATAAGTCCTAAGGGAGGAATGTTCAAAGTCAATGGACACCGTCTATAGCCTTATCATGAACCATTTCAAAGCCATGACATCGACTACTCTGACTTAGCCATGCCTCCCCTTGCTTGACTTGCAAGGAACGTCTTGCCTAGACGTTAAATCAAGCCCTCCTAGGAGGCAACCTAGCTCTAGTTTTTGTTTCCTTCCCTCTTCTGTTTTCCATGCCTCTTATGCCTCTTTACTTTGTGCTCTTAGTATTTGAACTTGTTAACATTGAGGGCAATGTTTAGTTTAGGTTTGGGGGTGTAGATCAAAATTTTGCAACATTTAGGTTTGGGGGTACAGGGCTAGGAAGTTAGTACTTTACTTGTTAATAAGTTCCATTGTTGAATTAATCATTAGTGTCTTACTAGAGTCATGTCATGCATAAGTTTGTACCATATCTTTACATTCAATGCATAACTTCAAGAAATTGAGCTAAAAGATGACATTGTTTAAGTGAACTCTAGAAAATTAGTGGAGACTACCCTATGTGAGATTTTGTGCCTAATGCCTTCCATTTTGAGAAATTTATTTTGTTCCACTCTTAACACTATTCAATTCTTTCTATATTGATTTATCTCATTTTTATCACTTTGCATTGGATTTTAAATAACTAACATCTTATGTAGAGGCTCTTGGTTCTAAGTTGACAAACCATAAGAATTGATGTAGGCTATGCATGTTTAAGCCCTCTAAAAGCCATACATGTCCCTGTGCATGCTCCCTTAACCCACTTTCAAGCCAAACACTTATACCTTTCTTTCATCACCTCAATCATAACCTAAGCCCTAGATAGGAAGCCCTTAAACTGGCCATACCTTATAGTCTAGGTTGTGACAATGCAGCATCAAATGAAGTTCATTACATGGAAAGGAAAGACAAGTTTCAAGTATTTGAGTTCAAAGTCAAGCCGTGAAACTCCTCAAGAGCATGTCACGGCCAAAGATACCAAAGTGCACAATTGATGTCAAGGGGAATGTCTTAGACATCCCAAGTGACCAAAGTCCTAACTTGTACAGAAACCAATACAATGTAAGTCATTGCATGATCTTGGCTTAGTTTGAAGAAAAAAAAACGTGAAAAAAAAGAGTATAATGTAAAAAGAAAAAAGAAAAGAGAAAAGAAAACAATGAGCTAAGCCAAGTGAGCCAATGAAAATAGAAGTCACAAATCATCATTCAAGGAAATCAAACCTCAATATGGAACTCATTGGAAGCAAAATCCCAAGTCTAGCTGTGGGCCAAGAAGAGTTCAAGAAGAAGCCCAAGTTCCAAGTCATGCTCCTTCATGCCTTGTTATAACTTAGGCTTTTAAAATCCAATCCCTTTCTTCTGAAATCCTTTAAGCCTAGCCCCATTACAACCCTTGAATGAAGACCTAACTGATCTTATGGAAGGTCTTACTTGGAGTTAAGGTATGTCTCTACGTTCTTAAAGTTCAATTCCTTCATGAGATCCATTTTCAGAAATTGCCTTTCTTTCATAACTATTTCATATGTGATTAAATTTGATTCCCTTACATAAACTCATCACATCTGCTTGCAAAGAGTGAAAACCTTAGGGTGCATGAGATAATTTGAGAGTTTCCTAGTGAGGTTAGAGTTGGGGAGAAATATTTCTAAAGCATTTAAACTTTGTTGTTTTAAGCTTGAAATCTTGAAGTAAAGGGCATTCACACTTACACATGGTACTTACTTGAAATTGGCATATCTTTGGTTTGGCATAACATGATTTGTTTGCTTTGTTTCTTATTAACTCGTTAAGTATTTTGTTTAGTGTTTTTAGTTGCTAAGTAAAAGGAGACAAAACTCCTCCTACTAGGAGAACCTAGAGTTTTAAATGTTCTATCCTTAATTAAGATTGAGTCTTTAGTTTTTGTTTGGTTTTTATTCTTTGTTTTGCTTGAGGACTAGCAAAAGCTAGGTTTGGGGGTATTTGTTAGGTCATATTTTCTACATCTATTTCATGTCCTTTTGTGCCCCTTTACTTATCTTTTGTTTAATTTCATGTCATCCATAGTAGAAAGTGAAGCTTTTGTGAGACATGTGCAGGAATTGGAAAGATAACCAAATCCTAAGAATAATGGAAAAACAATGGTTTAAATTGGAGCTAAGATGAAGGAGATGTCCTAAAATCCATGTTGGGTCCTCAATGCTCAAAACTGGGTCCTGACATGTCTTAGGACGTGCCACTGCGCCCTATTTAGGCCAAAGTCATTGTACCTCAAAACCATGTCATTCGAGTCCCAGATCAAGGTCAAAGGACTAGCAGCTTAAGTCCATGACATGCCTTTTTTATGCCAAGAACCGAGCCCTAGACATGTCCTCACTGACATGTCTAGAAGTTGGCCTAGGACGTGTCCATGACACGTCCCTGACACCCAGATTCGAGTCCCAAGGCCACGCCAAGGCGTGCCCTCGAGTGCCCAAGATGAGCCCATGGAGTGCCTACATGAGTGTCAAGTCCAAAGTTGAGGTTCCAGATCAGAGCCCTAGCTGCGCCTTAAATCAAGTCCCAGAACGTTTCCCTAACACGTTCCAAGGACATCAGAGCCAAGTTCCTGCTGCGCCCTCTTTAGGGCCGCGACTGTGCCATCAGTAGTGTCGATATATCGATAGGTCCAGCTCATGTCCCTGACATGACCCGATGGAGTCCACTGAGGCCATCTGCCATCCTAGAGCCATTCGATCGAGAAATGAAGTACTTTCAGACTTCTTGTTCCATAATGAAGTCAAAAACAAGCCAAGGCGTGGAAAATACATATTTAGGGCCAAGGTCCAACTTTCAGCGCTTGACCTGGAAACCTGCCCAGGTTCCAGCCTGGCTGCCCAGCGCCAAAGCATGTTCACACCTGCCAGTTTGCATTCACACTTCCAGCCATGCTGTGATTGGTTTTCCAAGGTTCTAGGGACTTCTTATCAACTTAGAAGTGTAATAGACATTCTAGAACACACTAGACTATGATTCTAATTCTAATCCTCGTAGGACAAGGTTTGGTTTTGTCTATAAATAGTGAGCCTTGTCCATTGTTTTGAGGACGCACTCTTAGATATATTTTAGACACTTTTTACTTACCGCTGAAAGCTAATGTTCGTGAGGTTTGTTCACGATTTCTTGAAGTCCAAGGAGAGTTCTTGAAGGAGGATCTTGAAGCCGTGCTTGAGTCTTCCATTACAGGTTCTTATTTGGGTTTAATCTTTCAACTCTTTATTCAATACAATTCATGTTTTTATGTTTTTCATTATGCATAGTGAGTATTTTCTTTGAAGTTAGGGCTAATCTTGAAGCCCTAGCTATGGCAACTCCTTAACTTGATTTTGGCGCTTGGTTTGATTATGGTGTTTGTCTTGGTAAATTGATTCACTGTTTTTATTGAGACTATCTGGTTTTTTTAAAACTGATCATTTTATTGGCATGATTTAATGATGACTTTGCATCAAGGATTATAATAGAAATAATATGTGAAGAGATCCATGACATTCCTAGATTGCATAACATTTTCTAGGGTTAGTGTAGTGACTCAGATTTCCTTTTGTACTTAATGCCTCCTTTCGGGCCCAATGGGATTGAAGTTTGTGTACACATACATGCATTTAACATACAAACTAAGAAGGAAATAAAGTGTGTGATTGAGCCTTGACAGGACTGTTGCACGGGCACTAGACCAAGAACCAAACATGATAATTGAACCTTGCAAACCAAGTTGGGAAACGTTGTGGTTATGTGTGGATAGTGATTGCCTTTACTTTGTCCCTTTACATTATTAAAACCTCTTGTTTACTTACTCTTTTCTTGCATTACAAGTTACTTTTCAGCATCTTTTCTCCAACAACCCCCTTTTTTGTTAGTGTCTTATTTAGTGTCTTTGTTTAGTGTCTTGTTTGTGTCAAAGCATATCTACATAAAGTCTTTATTTTCTGTTTTGAGTACCTAACTTGTGAGCTTAGCAATCTATACTTTGGTTACATTGTTGAGTCAAGCCCTTGTGTAACAACCCGGACTTTTCATAATTGATTTTATGCAATTATTTTTATTAAATGACTATTTTACCCTTGATCGGTAAAGGGCTTGGAAATCAAGTTTTGTTTCGAGACACTTTTGGTGGTGTTTCGGGTACCGTTGTGTAGGTCTCGAACTCACGAGTTCGTAGACAGGCGGCACGCAGGAAACGGAGTTCGTATACGGAAGTTGTGGGTCTAGATGTGTAAGGGCATTTTGGTAATTTGCCATGGAGGGGAGATATTTTAACCTCAATTATTGTACAACTCATTTCATCTTCATTTCATCTTCATCTCCTTATCATCTTCACTCACTCACTCTCTCGGTAACAAACATAACACAAACACACCCAATACATTGAACCGAAACCGAAGAAAAACCAAGAGAAAACCATAAAGTCAACGTCGGATTCAAGGCTTTAACTTCCCATTTGGATCAACTAATCGTATTCTACTCTTTCCCACGATCACAACCGTACCAACCATCGAAGGAGAGGACCACGGTGGAAGCCGAGCCGAGTAAAGGAAGTTTCGGATCTTTGGATCGATTTTCCGGCTTATACAAGTACGTGTTTGATGTTTTGAGGTTATATTTGGATTCCTGGGTTTGAGTAGATAGATTTAGACGTAAAATTTGTGTAAACGGTTGAGTTTTGAGGAAGTTGTAAAGCTTGGAATTTCGGTCGGAAATGGCGGATTCCGGAGAACCAGAGGGCGGCGGAGGTGGCGGTCCGGTCATCTTCTCCGGCCAGCTTCCGGCAACGGCGACGACAGTCCGGTCGTCTTCTCCGGCGAGTCACCGGTGACCGGTCGGGTCGAGTTGAACCGGTCGAGTTGAGTGAACCGGTCGGGTCGAGTTGGACCGGGTCAGGTTGAGCCGAATCGGGTTGGACCGGTTCAGGCGCGTGGTACTGTAGCAGGCGCGTGACCGGCGCGTGAGGGCGCATGGGCGCGTGTGCCGACCTTCCGGCGGCGCGTGGCGGCGCGTGGGTTCGAGGCTGACGTCACGGCGACGCGTGGTAACTAGTTTCGGACGTTCTGAATCTGTTGGTATAGGTTTCAGGTTGATCGGACAGCGTTTAGAGGTCGTTTTAAGTGTCCGAAGTTGCTGTGATTTTAGGAACAGCATGGGTAGACTTCCCGAGGTTTAGGAAGTTGTTATATACGAGTCTTATTACTAGCCGGTAATCCCGATTGTTGTTTTTGACAGGCGATATCGTTCCGGGAACCTCAGAGGAACGAGCGAGACGGGATTGAGCTAGCTTGAACAGGTTTGTGAGTGGACTTTGTTTTATAAACTGAATTGCATGCATCAAAATATCTTTGTTAAATACGGTTATGTATTGTGGCATTGAATTTCTGAATGTTAGAAATGATTTCTAGACACATATTTTCCACTATTTCAGTTAAAGTATGATTTGAGAAATATCATGGTTTGGACTCGATTTTGATAACGTTTTGACGTAGAAATTATTGAGTCAATGAATTGGGTTTTGACCCTGTTGTATGAGTTTATCGGATTTTGGTCTGATTTGTGGGAGGCCAGGACTCGGGATGAGGATCCGTTATTAACGGTGAACCCGATGAACCTCCAAGATAAACATTGAATTTAGGGAGGCCAGGACTCAGGATGAGGATCCGTTATTAGCAGGTGAACCCGATGAACCTCCAGGATAAACACTGATATGATATGATAGTCGAGATATGCCGACTGATATGATATGATAGTCGAGGTATGCCGACTGATATGATATGATAGTCGAGATATGCCGACTGATATGATATGATAGTCAAGATATGCCGACTGATATGATATGCTAGTCGAGAGATAGGCCGACTAATCCAATATAATGATATGTTATGCTAGTCGAGAGATATGCCGACTGATGTGATAGCATAGTACAGGGAGTTGTGATACAGTACTAGCACACCCTAAGGGATACCCTGGTGGCTAGTGGATGTGTCGATGACAGTGGATTTGAGATGTTATGTGTCTAGGTGGAAATAAATGATTTTGAACATGAAAATGCCGGTGATTTAAAGATGATGTTTTTATAACATGAATTGTTTATGTGATGCATGCATGGTTTTATAAATGGAGGGGAAAAAGGTAATATTCCTTGGAAAGCGTTTTATAAACGATTATTTTTGTCCACTCACAGCTTTTGTGTTTAAACCCCCTTCAGGCAATAGAGTTGACGCGGACAGTATCTCGAGGCAGAGGCATTAGCACTTCCGCTACGCTGTGTAGTTGTACTTGAGTAGGATATCTAATTTGTACATTGATCCTACTTAGACGCTCTGATATTCTTGTATTTGGTTGGTATTTACTTACGGGAATTTTAAGTGCTTAAATCCCTTGTCTGACAAGAGAAATTATTTATTGTTATTATTATATGCTAAGGATTGAAGGGTATTTGGGAACCTTTCCTTAGGTTGTCAGACGGGATCAGGGTTCTTCCCGGGTTTCGAGGGGAAATTCGGGACGGGTCCTGACAATTGGTATCAGAGCACTAGGTTAAATTCCTGTAGACCGTACATCTAGTGTACAGGTGAAATTTTGGTATTAATGGTTTACAACTTCTTTTCAGCGTATAATGCCTCCGAGACGAGAGTTCCGTCAACGGTCAGGGAATGGTGGAGATGACCATGAACCTGCAGTGGAGCCTGATTTGAGGCAGACACTGGAACAGCTGGGTCATACTTTAGCTTCTGTACTCCAGGATAGAGCTTCTCATGAAGTCTCTGATATTGAGAGAGCCCAGAGACTGGGGGCACGATATTCATGGGTGACTCTAGCCCAGATGAGGCTGAGGAGTGGATTACTCGCATGGAGCGGGTGTTGTTGATTATGAGGTGTCCTCTAGAGGAGAGAGTTCTACTGGCCACATTTTTACTAGGTGGTTCTGCTTACCACTGGTGGCACTCATTGGAGGTGTCAGGCTGGAATGTCCATACGCTTACTTGGCAGACTTTCCGGGAACGCTTCTTGGAGCAGTTTTACCCTCGCTCACACCGGAACGTTAAGGAGGCCGAGTTCTTGCATTTACAGCAAGGAGACATGACGGTGGCCCAGTATGAACAAAGATTCATAGCGCTGAGTCACTTTGCACCGACGTTGGTAGCGACCGAGTCAGACAAGTGCCACAGATTTGAGAGTGGACTGCGGAGTGAGATTCGGTCAGCAGTTACGTTTATGGACCACACTTCGTTGAGGACTTTGGCTGATACTGCAGCTCGAGTAGAGTTGAGTTTAGGTTTCCCAATGCCACAGCAGTACATTGGGTACAGGAGACGTCGAGATCACTGGACTGCCGGATCCTCTAGTCAGGGACCATCAAAAAGAGGCAGTCATAGTTCTGGATCTTCTGGGAGATCTAGTACAGGCAGTGGCGGAGCTGGTCAGACACAACAATCTTTTGCACAGTCTCGGGGTGCCTCAGTGCAGTTCAACAGGAGACAGGGTGGCAGATCTAGTGGCTTCAGTGATTCCATTTGTTATTTCTGTGGGGAGACTGGTCACATCAAGAGATTCTGTCCACAACGACGTCCGGGCAGTAGTTCCTTTAGTCGTGGTGCGACTGATCCTAGCCCGAGTGCAGGACAGATGTATGATACTGCAGCTAAGAGGCAGACCTATTTCGGTGGGGCTGGTAGAGCTAGTGGGACCAGCAGTGCTAGAGGCAGGTATGGGGATCGTGGTCGATCTTCGGGTACACCAGCTCGAGTTTTTGCCATGACGCAACAAGAAGCTCGAGTAGCACCGGATGTGGTCACGGGTACGTTATCTATTTTTAACCGCAATGCTTGTGTTTTATTAGATCCGGGAGCAACTCATTCTTTTATTTCTCGGGGTTTTGCATTGTTTACGGATAGAGAATTGTCTCCAATTGGTTGGGACATGGGTATTAGTACTCCTACCGGAGATATGTTAGTGGTGAACCTAGTGATTCGCAGTTGTCCGGTGATGGTTGAAGGCCATGGTTTGGAGGTAGATTTAATCCCCTTAGATATCTTTGAGTTTGATGTGATTCTGGGGATGGATTGGTTGTCCATGCACCATGCCTCCATAGACTGTTATAATAAGACAGTAGTTTTTCGGAGTCCAGGATTCCCTGAACTTACATTTCGGGGAGATCGTAGGGTATTACCCTATGGAGTGATATCAGCGTTAACAGCTGAGAGATTGTTGAGAAAAGGTTGTGAGGGTTACTTGGCTCATGTGATAGATGCTCGGAATACTCCGATGAGAGTGGAAGATATTCCTGTGGTGAGTGAATTCTCTGATGTGTTTCCAGATGATCTTCCAGGATTACCACCACACCGTGAGATTGAGTTCACAATCGAGCTTTTGCCAGGTACTCAACCTATCTCACAGGCACCGTACAGGATGGCACCGGCAGAATTGCGAGAGTTAAAGACTCAATTGCAGGACTTGGTGAATATGGGATTTATTCGCCCAAGTGTTTCACCATGGGGTGCACCGGTATTATTTGTGAGGAAAAAGGATGGTGGTCTGAGATTGTGTATCGACTACCGGCAGTTAAATAAAGTGACGGTGCGAAATAAGTATCCTTTGCCAAGGATTGACGATTTATTTGATCAACTAAAGGGGCAAAATATTTTTCAAAAATTGACCTTCGATCCGGGTACCATCAGTTGAGAATCCGGGAAGAGGATGTTCAGAAAACAGCTTTCAGGACTCGGTATGGTCATTATGAGTTCCTGGTGATGCCCTTCGGGTTGACTAATGCCCCGGCAGCGTTTATGGATTTGATGAACAGAGTGTTCCAAAAGTATTTGGATCGATTTGTAATTGTGTTCATCGACGATATCTTGGTGTATTCAAGGAGTGCCAAGGCACATGAGAAGCACTTGAGGTTGGTGCTGAATATGCTTAGGAAAAAGCATTTGTTTGCCAAGTTCAGTAAATGCCAGTTTTGGTTGACCGAAGTTGGTTCTTGGGTCATGTGATTTCGGCTGACGGTATCAGCGTAGATCTCCAAAAAGTGGAGGCAGTGGCAAACTGGGAGCAACCGAGGACAGTGACAGAGATAAGGAGTTTTCTGGGTTTGGCAGGATATTATCGGCGGTTCGTAGAAGGATTTTCTACGATAGCAGGCCCATTGACTCGGTTGACTAAGAAAGGAGTCAAGTTTGACTGGGATGCTGATTGTGAGCAGAGCTTTCAGGAGCTAAAGAGAAGGTTGACTTCTGCTCCAGTATTAACTCTTCCAGATGGTAACGGGGGATTTGAGGTATATTGTGATGCATCATTGCGGGTTATTGGCTGTGTGCTGATGCAGCATAGGAAGGTGATAGCGTATGCTTCCAGACAACTTAAAACCCATGAGAGGAATTACCCCACACATGATTTGGAGTTGGCTGCAGTAGTGCATGCACTGAAAATATGGAGACATTATTTGTATGGGGAGACGTGTCGGATCTTCACCGACCATCAGAGTTTAAAGTACTTGTTCACCCAGAAGGACCTGAATTTGAGGCAGAGAAGGTGGCTTGAGCTGATAAAGGATTATGATTGTACTATTGAGTACCACCCAGGAAAAGCCAATGTTGTGGCAGATGCCTTGAGCAGGAAATCTATGGGTTATTTGGCCCATTTGCATACAGTCTACTTACCGTTGCTGATAGAGTTCCGTAGAGCAGGGATTGTACTAGACATGGATAGCCAGGGGGCTTTGTTGGCTAGTTTCCATGTGAGGCATGTTCTGATTGATCGGATTATTGAGGCTCAACTCCAGGATCCTACATTGTGCATTATCAGGATGGAGTTAGAGGCTGGAAACAGGCAGGACTATGCGGTTAGGGATGATGGAGCATTGCTTAAGGATGGACGGTTGTGCGTACCGAATGAGCTGGAGCTAAAGAGGGAAATTCTTAATGAGGCTCATAGTTCGGCTTACGCTATGCATCCAGGAGGTACCAAGATGTATCATACCCTAAGGAAACACTATTGGTTGACTGGGATGAAAAGAGAAATTGCTGAGTTTGTGAGTAGATGTTTGACATGTCAGCAAGTGAAAGCGGAGAGGCAGAAACCCTATGGGACACTGCAACCATTACCTATTCCGGAATGGAAGTGGGATCACATTACGATGGACTTTGTGTATAAACTTCCAAGGACACGGAAAGGACATGATGGGATATGGGTAATTGTGGATAGACTTACGAAGTCTGCACATTTCTTGCCAGTGCGAGAAGATTTTCGGATGAGTCGGTATGCCAAATTGTTCGTGGATGAGATCATACGGCTGCATGGGACTCCAGAGTCTATTGTTTCGGACAGGGATCCGAGATTTACCTCCAGGTTTTGGCGGAGTTTGCAGAAGGAATTTGGCACCACATTGCATTTCAGTACAGCCTTTCATCCTCAGACGGATGGTCAGTCTGAGAGAACAATCCAGGTTTTGGAGCATATGATGAGGGCTTGTGTACTACAGTTTAAAGGGAACTGGGATTCATACTTGTCTCTGATGGAATTTGCATATAATAACAGTTACCAGTCGAGTATCGGGATGTCACCTTTCGAGGCACTGTATGGGAGGTAGTGCAGAACACCTTTGTGTTGGAGTGAAATAGGTGAAAGAAGACTGTTAACACCCGAGTTGGTGGATTTGACTGAGGAAAAGATTAGAATCATCAGAGAAAGGTTGAAGATAGCTCAGGATCGCCAGAAGAACTATGCAGACCATCGAACCAGAGACCTTGAGTTTGAGGTTGGTGATTGGGTGTTCTTGAAACTATCTCCATGGAAATGAGTGGTACGTTTTGGTAGACGTGGAAAACTGAGTCCTCGCTACATTGGTCCATATGAGATTTTGGAAAGGATAGGACCAGTGGCATATCGTATTTCTTTACCCTTGGAATTATCCAGAGTTCATGATGTCTTTCATGTATCTTTGCTCCGGAAATATCTGTTTGATGAATCTCATGTGTTGGAAGAGCAACCACTTGAGCAGAAAGACGATTTGACATTTGAGGAGCAACCAGTGCAAATTCTGGATTGGAAGGAAAAGGTACTTCGCAGAAAGACTATTCCTCTAGTTAAAGTGTTGTGGAGGAATCATAACGTGGAGGAAGCCACGTGGGAAACTGAGGAACTAATGCGGGCACAGTATCCTCATTTATTTCATGATTAGGAATGAATTTCGGGGACGAAATTTTTTAAGGGGGGTAGATTGTAACAACCCGGACTTTTCATAATTGATTTTATGCAATTATTTTTATTAAATGACTATTTTACCCTTGATCGGTAAAGGGCTTGGAAATCAAGTTTTGTTTCGAGACACTTTTGGTGGTGTTTCGGGTACCGTTGCATAGGTCTCGAACTCACGAGTTCGTAGACAGGCGGCACGCAGGAAACGGAGTTCGTATACGGAAGTTGTGGGTCTAGATGTGTAAGGGCATTTTGGTAATTTGCCATGGAGGGGAGATATTTTAACCTCAATTATTGTACAACTCATTTCATCTTCATTTCATCTTCAGCTCCTTATCATCTTCACTCACTCACTCTCTCGGTAACAAACATAACACAAACACACCCAATACATTGAACCGAAACCGAAGAAAAACCAAGAGAAAACCATAAAGTCAACGTCGGATTCAAGGCTTTAACTTCCCATTTGGATCAACTAATCGTATTCTACTCTTTCCCACGATCACAACCGTACCAACCATCGAAGGAGAGGACCACGGTGGAAGCCGAGCCGAGTAAAGGAAGTTTCGGATCTTTGGATCGATTTTCCGGCTTATACAGGTACGTGTTTGATGTTTTGAGGTTATATTTGGATTCCTGGGTTTGAGTAGATAGATTTAGACGTAAAATTTGTGTAAACGGTTGAGTTTTGAGGAAGTTGTAAAGCTTGGAATTTCGGTCGGAAATGGCGGATTCCGGCGAACCAGACGGCGGCGGAGGTGGCGGTCCGGTCATCTTCTCCGGCCAGCTTCCGGCGACGGCGACGACAGTCCGGTCGTCTTCTCCGGCGAGTCACCGGTGACCGGTCGGGTCGAGTTGAACCGGTCGAGTTGAGTGAACTGGTCGGGTCGAGTTGGACCGAGTCAGGTTGAGCCGAACCGGGTTAGACCGGTTCAGGCGCGTGGTACTGTAGCAGACGCGTGACCGGCGCGTGAGGGCGCGTGGGCGCGTGTGCCGACCTTCCGGCGGCGCGTGGCGGCGCGTGGGGTCGAGGCTGACGTCACGGCGACGCGTGGTAACTAGTTTCGGACGTTCTGAATCTGTTGGTACAGGTTTCAGGTTGATCGGACAGCGTTTAGAGGTCGTTTTAAGTGTCCGAAGTTGCTGTGATTTTAGGAACAGCATGGGTAGACTTCCCGAGGTTTAGGAAGTTGTTATATACGAGTCTTATTACTAGCCGGTAATCCCGATTGTTGTTTTTGACAGGCGATATCGTTCCGGGAACCTCAGAGGAACGAGCGAGACGGGATTGAGCTAGCTTGAACAGGTTTGTGAGTGGACTTTGTTTTATAAACTGAATTGCATGCATCAAAATATCTTTGTTAAATACGGTTATGTATTGTGGCATTGAATTTCTGAATGTTAGAAATGATTTCTAGACACATATTTTCCACTATTTCAGTTAAAGTATGATTTGAGAAATATCATGGTTTGGACTCGATTTTGATAACGTTTTGACGTAGAAATTATTGAGTCAATGAATTGGGTTTTGATCCTGTTGTATGAGTTTATCGGATTTTGGTCTGATTTGTGGGAGGCCAGGACTCGGGATGAGGATCCGTTATTAACGGTGAACCCGATGAACCTCCAAGATAAACATTGAATTTAGGGAGGCCAGGACTCAGGATGAGGATCCGTTATTAGCAGGTGAACCCGATGAACCTCCAGGATAAACACTGATATGATATGATAGTCGAGATATGCCGACTGATATGATATGATAGTCGAGATATGCCGACTGATATGATATGATAGTCGAGATATGCCGACTGATATGATATGATAGTCAAGATATGCCGACTGATATGATATGCTAGTCGAGAGATAGGCCGACTAATCCAATATAATGATATGATATGCTAGTCGAGAGATAGGCCGACTAATCCAATAAAATGATATGTTATGCTAGTCGAGAGATATGCCGACTGATGTGATAGCATAGTACAGAGAGTTGTGATATAGTACTAGCACACCCCAAGGGATACCCTGGTGGCTAGTGGATGTGTCGATGACAGTGGATTTGAGATGTTATGTGTCTAGGTGGAAATAAATGATTTTGAACATGAAAATGCCGGTGATTTAAAGATGATTTTTTTATAACATGAATTGTTTATGTGATGCATGCATGGTTTTATAAATGGAGGGGAAAAAGGTAATATTCCTTGGAAAGCGTTTTATAAACGATTATTTTTGTCCACTCACAACTTTTGTGTTTAAACCCCCTTCAGGCAATAGAGTTGACGCGGACAGTATCTCGAGGCAGAGGCATTAGCACTTCCGCTACGCTGTGTAGTTGTACTTGAGTAGGATATCTAATTTATACATTGATCCTACTTAGACGCTCTGATATTCTTGTATTTGGTTGGTATTTACTTACGGGAATTTTAAGTGCTTAAATCCCTTGTCTAACAAGAGAAATTATTTATTGTTATTATTATATGCTAAGGATTGAAGGGTATTTGGGAACCTTTCCTTAGGTTGTCAGACGGGATCAGGGTTCTTCCCGGGTTTCGAGGGGAAATTCGGGACGGGTCCTGACAGCTTGTGGGATTCGACCCTTGCTTGTACCACTATATTGTCTATTGATTAGTGTACTTGATGGGGTATCATTGCTAAGGATTATGTTACATTAACTTGTCATACCTTTCTTCCAACATGAAACAAGCAGCGGAAGAAATAAGTTCTCGCGGCTTTTGAGGGACTTTCAAGCCGCCACATGTTTCAGAAGAAGGTCCATGGTTACGAAGATGAAGTCTAGTGGTAACAGCTCTGACACTACCTGTGAAGGGTGTAACAAGATAACAATCGAGTTAAGCACTCGATGGTTTAATTATGACATCATTTGTTTTAATTATGCTCTGGGTTGCCCGCTGTCGAGGTGAGATGGTAACCTAATGTTTACTATCTTTACCTTCCACTGAACTTTCTAAAACTCAACGTTTTAGTTTGGCTTGCGTCACCTGGACTCGACGTCCAGGTGTCAGCCACCATCCCAATATTCTGGTTATCTAGTTGGATTTTCAGGGTGGGGTGTAACAAAATTGCTCATGCAACCTTTCTTCAATAACTTCCCCGCCATCATAGGCGAAATCACGCAAGAAGAAATAACTCTCTGGTCCCTACAAAAAGTGATCTCTAGGAAACCCAAACTTTTGAACAACACCTTCTTATTGACGCAATCGATGGAGGCAGGATTGGCAGGCAACCAATCCATCCCCAATATCACGTCAAAATCGTAAATATCCAGGGGAATCAAGTCTCCCTCCAACTCAAAACCTTCCACATCTATTGGACTATTCTGTAAAACTAGGTTTGCCACTAATACGTCTCCCGTGGGTGTACTAATACTCATATCCCAACCGTTCGCTTCCGCTGGGCCAGTCTCACCCGTAAAGGTAGTAGCCCGAAGTCCCTAGGCCCTATCGATAACTAACAACTCCGAAGAACCCCTGCCTTGTAGGACCGTCGTCATCTCTACCCAACTGCTCTAGGGTCTGTTGTAAGTCGAGCTCCATCTTCGAATCATGTGCACCTTACACATTGTCTACTTCTTCCTCCTTACCAGGCAGATGGTGAGGATACCATCTAGGAAGCATCTCACTGATACAAATAAAGACTTCGTTAGTACCAAGAATGGACACCAAATGTGCAGCCTACAGGAATTTAACCTCAAGCTCCGATGCTAAGTTGACAGGACCCCTCCCGAATTTCCCCCTTGAAATCCGTGAGAAACCCTCCTCCCATCTGACAACGCTTGAAAGTTCCAAACCCTTCCACGATTACCCTTACACTAATAACCAAGACTTTAAGAATTCTCCCGAAAAATCGACAGATCCTCCCCAGTAAAAGTGTCAAACAAAATTTCCACCTATCAAATAAACCAAATATCCAAACCAACTTTCATCCAGCAAAACCAAAGTCCAACCAACCAACAAATATCTCAACAAATAAACCAGTAAGGGTAATCAAAGCATACTAGGTTTGATTTTAAACTATACAAATCCAACGAAACCCTACACAGTGATAAAGCAGTAGAATGTGATGCCTCCACCTAGGGTTGTATCCTCGTCGCTCTCTATGGCCTAGAGGGGCGCAAAACAATAAAATTGTGAGTGGACAACAAGAACAATTTAAAACCTAATCACAAGGAAATAATAATATCCCCTCCTTATTGAAAAAACATGATGCTTTCATAATTAAATCCATTTAAATAGATAAATAAATAAAAATATAAAAACTTAAAGAAAAAGCCTTTTTATTAAAAGTCCGATGGAACCCAAGCAATCCTTGGTCCACACCAATCCTTTCAAAACCCTCCTCGAAGAAGCTTAAACACACAAGCAATACATACTCACACTACTCATAATAAAGTACCCCGCAATCCCCTAATGTACCGATAAGGGCAGTCCAAAATAGGGACACGCCTTCCTAACCACCGCTGAAAATACCTAAAACCAAAGGCTAGTGAACCGAGAGGTCCAACACGAGGACCTACATATCTAACCACTACTGAAACTACCTCAAAGCAATGGCTAGAGAACCGAGAGGTCCAGCCCAAGGACCTACCCATCTAACCACAGCTGAAAATACCTCAAAGCAATGGCTACAGAACTGAGAGGTCCAACACAGGGACCTACTCTCTAGACACATATACCTGAAAACACCTCAAAGATATGCAGTTGAATACCTGTACTATGCGTAGACAGACTGAACGAGCGTATGATGGAAAATAGGTCAATGTCATACATCGGAGAAGATAATCCAACCCTCGAAGAGCATATGACAGAAAATACCTCAACATCATGTGTTGGAGAAAATAATCCAACACTCGACCAACACATGATAGAAAATACCTCAACATCATGTATTGGAGAAAATATCCCTCCGGCTCATGTGAGTGAATCCTCGAACCCAACGTGGCCATAAATAACAATAGTAACCGAAGATGGTACATATAGTGAAAAATAGTAGTGTGAAACCAAAAACTCAAAACTGAAATTCATTTACCTAGCCTAAGCCAAAACCATTAAAACTCGGGCCGAAGCCTAAAATCCATAATCTCGAGTCTAAGCCCAAAACTGTATACTCGGCCGAAGCCAAAAACCATATACCTGGGCCGTAGCCCAAAACCACATAACTGGGCCGTAGCCCAAGACCACACAACTAGGCCAACCCCCAAAACACATAACTTGGACGAAGCACCAAAACCATGTTTCAATAATTGAAAAATAACAATTACAACAACGTTCAAAAACCATAAATATGCATGTATTATGATTTAGAAAATAAAGTCCACTCACCGAATGCTAAAGCAAGCTCAACTCGGAGCTGTGCAGTCCTCTACAGTCCCCGGAGTCGTATCGATTTGGTTCGCCAAAAAATGGACGAGAAGTTTCAGGCTAACTTTCGGTCTTCGATCAGCCATCTACAGTGGTCCTCAAGGTCCAAAAATGGTATGGCTGGGTTTTCTAGGTCGAGAGGAGGAGTTTGGTGGTGTCAATTCGGCTTCAAAAAGCGAAAAATGGTGGTGGTTGTTGTAACGACCCATACGGATAATTAGTGAATTTTTGTAATTTAATTTAGAAAATTATGATTTTTCCCTTGGGTTTAGGAGGGATTCGAAAGCCACTTTTAGTTTGGGGATATTTTTGGGGGTTTTTCTTGGACCATCGCATAGGTCTCGAACTCACAAGTTCGTAGACAGGCGCACGTAAAAATTGGGTCAACGAAGTGCAACGGCATTTTGGTAATTTTTGAAAAATGAGATATTTTCACATCTTCACCTTCTCTCTTGTGCTACAAATATCTCAGCCCTCTCTCTCCTCTTTCGAATTCTCTCAGCTAGAAGAGAAAAAAACGGAAGGAAGAAGAAGGAAAAAGGAGAAAAAACACAAACTCTCCTCACCCCTCACGATTTTGACCCTTTCGACTCAAACCAAGGACACTATCACCTTCTTCTCTCCCCACTAGCTCAACCATTCCATTCTTAAAGCTTGACGACAACCGTGAATGACGCAGTAAACCTCATAAGTCTGCCCGAAGCTTCTCATCCGATTTCCGGTCGCCACAGGATAGCTTGGAGATTGGACTCGATTGGACGTTACGGTGAATGGATTTTGTTTTCCTAAATCATAATGCATGCATAATTATATATTTTACATAATCCTCATTAAATATGAATTCCGTTGTTTGCACTCCTTGATGAATGAATGAATTCTATTTTGATAAAAAAAAATATGAATTTCGGGAATGAACGAAAATTATCCTCAAATGTTTATGAGTCTCGAGAATTACGAATAATTGTTTTAACGATTTCTTTATTATCGAGGATAGATTTTAATAGTGGTTTTGGGAAACAATTTTGGTAATGATTGGAGCTTTGGTCGGTTGTCGATTTTGGTGTATGCCCGGATTACGAGATTTTGGGGCTTAGGCCGGTCATATTATTCGGATCTTCGAGCCAGGATCGTAATTTGGGCTTCAACCTAGGTGTAATGGTTTGAGGGGATTCAGATAGGGTGTTGGTTATGATGTGGAGGATTCCATCATAGGGGGTCGGCTATGATGTGGAGGATTCCATCATAGGGTGTCGGCTATGATGTGATGGATTCCATCATAGGGTGTTGGTTATGATGTGGAGGATTCCATCATAGGGTGTTGGTTATGATGTGGAGGATTCCATCATAGGATATTGGTTATGATGTGTGGAGGATTCCATCATATGCTTGGCGAGGTAACGGCTATGGCCGGGAGATTGAGCTACGGCTCGGGATGACGACTTCGGCCAGGGATTACAGCTTCAACTGGGATATTAGTTTCAGTCGGGGATTACCACTCTAGCCGGTTATTAACAGCCCGGGCATAGGTAAAGGTTGTGTGTGTTCCACCGAGGTAAATCAAGTAGTTCCGGTAGATATTATGGCACGCAAGGTTTGATAACGAGGTGGAATTATTATGACTAGTATTATTATATTATTTGCTAGACCAAGCTTTTATTCTTGGTTCTATTGTCTACTCACGGTTGTTTTGGTTTTTGTGTCCTCATGTCCGCAACGGGGCGAGGCGTAGGGACTAGCTAGGATGAGGCATCACCTTCTGTTGTGTTGTCGGTGTAGAGTTTTCGTTGAATTTGTAAATGTAAACCTAACTTAGCTTGCTCTGATTACCTTATGGGTTAGTTGTTGAGTTATTGTATGGTTTGGTGGGATTTAGTTTGGCACGGACTATTTGGATTATTGGTTTAGTTTGCATCCTTCGTCTGACAGGTAGAAGATGGTTTTGATCTAGTTATAGGGGAGATTCTACTGAATTTTCAATAGGATTCTCATTAAGATTTTGGTTGGTGTAATGAGGGATTCCAGGAATTATTTTGAGATTTTGGGGGTTGTCATACGGGAGCTGGGCTTCCCATGGATTTCGAGGGGGAAGCTTAACGTCCAGCTAGTGTTCAGCTAGTGTTCAGACAAGCCCATCAGTGCCCTTGATCTTGCAGCTGTTGTTCCTAAAATCTCTCCTTATTTTTAGGGGATACTTCCTGAAAACGTGGTGACATTTTGTGACAAATACTTCAAGCTATTTTCTGCGATTCTTTTCTACTTTTAAGGAGTATTTCAAGTCCTAATCTGATAAGGAATTATTTTCATTGGATGTATTCAGATTTGAGGTGTTTTTATGTCCAAATCAATTTAGGAAGTTTTTTCTTGTTGTCCTAAGAATTAGGACATGCTCCCCACTTTTTTTTAGGTTTAATGACCACTATGTGTCCAAAACGTAGCCATTCCTTAGAGCAAAAATAATTAGACGTTTTATTCTTTTCTAAACTCAAGAAGCCTTGCCGTTGCTGCCTTATTCTTCAAGCTTTGTGCGGCTAAATTTTTGGATTTTATATCTTGACTTTGTAACTTTTATTCATGTTTCTTAAGATAATATTTGAGTAGTTTCATTTAAGTTTTTTTAGGGCTTCTTGAAGCCATATCCATTCTTAATGCATTGAAGTACACCCGAGCCTGCGACAAGTGCTAGAGGTTCAAACTGAACCAACTGGGGCCGCCAGAGGAGCTGCACGCCTAAACAAATCCATGGCCCTTCATTAAGTGGCGCATAGACATCATAGGATTGCATCAAAAAAAGACTTGACGACAAACAAGGGCTTTGGGAAGAGCATTTGGACGGCACCCTATGGGCATACCGCACAACTCCGCGTCGTGCCACAGGTGAATCACCGTTCACTTTAGCTTTTGTCACTAACGTCGTCATCCCACCGCATGTAGTCGTGCCTGTACCAATTACTGAACTTGATAACCCTATTGTCAATTCCATGAACGTAAAAACTTCACTTGATCTAAGTGAGGAGTTAAGAGAGCAAGTTATCAAACGCATCTAGAACTACCAACAAGAAG
The DNA here is from genome assembly GCA_037349345.1 of Oemleria cerasiformis. Lineage (NCBI taxonomy): Eukaryota > Viridiplantae > Streptophyta > Magnoliopsida > Rosales > Rosaceae > Oemleria > Oemleria cerasiformis. The sequence goes on from JAZGTL010000021.1 coordinate 1,794,208, forward strand.
TCCGAAATTTCTCCGACAACAAAGCCAAACTTCTGCACTTTTTTTCTGGCAACCTTGTCCTCAAAAAGAGGTCTTCAACTCTGAACCAACATGGGTCCCAAAAACTAAAATCCCCATGGGTAGGTCCTTGCTACATCTACCAAGTAGGCGGCAAAGGAAGTTATGTTTTGGAGACTATGGATGGAAAATTGGTAAGCGGTTCCATGAACACTCATCATTTAAGAAAATACTAAGTGTGAGTCAAGGCCAAGCCTTGCCCACCAGAGTGGCGCCATGTTGAAAGTTCGATACCAAGCCTACACGCACAAAGACGTCACTCACACAATCGGAATTCACAGATTGTGACTAGTCATGCCCAGAAACAGCAAGCAAAAACTAAGCAGTGCACACACAGTCAAATACAATCTCACACTCTGCCAGCAAAAACACTTCACAACAGTGACAGCCTATGCACTCAGAAGCTCCATCAATGTAGGCAGCCATGTGCTAGTTCTAAGTGAGATGGTGTGTGCAAAAATGACAAGCATTCTCAATCAAAACCCAAGTCCGCTCTTATCCCCATGCAACTTCCCCATTCCAAGAATTTTATCAATTTTCTCTGCTACATTCGGTTGGAATATCTTCTCATTTGCTACATTCAGTTGACACAACAAACTTTTGTTCGACTCTTGGATAGTATAATTACTTGCATGCAGTTAAGTTATTTACTTGATTTTCAAGTTCATTTTTCAAGAGACTCAAACTATCCTACTCAACTTCTAATGACTCAATTGTGTCGCTCAACTCCTTTTCAGTTTCCTTTAAAGTTTTGTTTTCCTTTTAAAGATTTGTGACTTTTCTTTGAAATAAAAGGTTACTCTCTTTAATCTTACAAGTCACATTGAAAAGGAAGTCATACTTTTCACACAAAACATTTTATGATTGATCATCATATGACTAGCCATCTTCATCATACAACTAATCATCATCACAAGGCTATGTTTTTCATTCATTTGATGTGGGAATCTCATCAGGAATAGAGTCACAAACTGACACAGTAAGAGCAACAAGACCCATTTCATCTTCAGAAGAAGATGAGAACACAAATGATTCATCAATTTCACTTTCACTTCAAAATTCAATCTTCACTTTGCCCAGATTCTTATAGCCTTTCTTCTTGTTGTTCGCACACTCAGCTGCTATTTTACCTAACCCAGAACAAGTGGAGCACTTGATGGAGTTCCTATCATTCTCCATCACTAACTCTAGCCGAACACCAACAATTAACCCTAGGACTAACTCTATGTATATCTAGAGTTGGCTCTGCTACCACTTGAAAGTTCGATACTAAGCCTACACGCACAAAGACGTCACTCACACAATCAACAGTCACAAATTGTGACTAGTCATGCCCAGAAATAGCACTTAGAAGCTCCATCATTGTAGGCAGCCATGTGTTATTTCTAAGTGAGATGGTGTGTGCAAAAACAACGAGCATTCTCAATCATTTCATATCAGATGAATGATAAGTATATGAAACAACTAGAGAGATTCAATGTAGATCAACAAACAAATAATAATCAAAGAACACACAAGGATTGATACCCAGAAACCTTCCTCAAGGTGAAAACTGGGTGTCAATCCGCCGACCAGACAATCCATTAAGTCTGATATTCAATACAAAGTTTAACCTAGCTCAATCTTTAAGAACTAAATCTAGATGCAGCTTTACCATGTGCAATGTCAGACTTCTTCATTGATGATTCTCACGAGGTCAATAAATCAATGGCAGCGACTTAACATCAGTCCTCGACTGGCAGCGTCCTTATTCTTCATCAACTTAGCACCCAAATGACCCAAATGTATGAATGAAAATCTAGATGATAAATCTCAATCCAAGTTCATCAAGTCATGATACTTGATGAATCCAGAAGAGTGGCTTCAATGAAAAATAATAATTTGGGGATGAAATCAAAATGTGATTCAATCTGAGTTCATCAAGCCATGAACCTTGAAGAACACAGATGAATTCAAGAACCCAGAAATTTACCAAAAAACATATTTCAAAACCAAGTTTGAGAAATCAACAAATGGTATTTCAAGAATCATTTATTGAACTAAAACAACTTTATCAAAATCATTTTTCACTCAGCGATCTTCTCAAGAAAACCAGTTTTGGAAAACCATTATGAAAACCCAAAAATCCCAGCAGCCCCCATTGAGAGCTCAACAACCTTCGTTTGAAGCTCTCAGCTGGAATTTCCACACCCTTTTTGTGAATAAACATACCCGTTGGCCTATATTCCCAAAGCTATTAAAAGAACTCAAAACGCACACCTTGACAGCTGATGTCAAAAGTGTGACATAAAAGCCCTTGGGTAAAAAGGGACACACTCAGTGAAAAACTTTTTAACAGTTGATAGTAAGAACTTAAAAATGATGACTAGTCATCTAGCGTTTTTAGAAAACACTTTCAACTGGTGCAGAAATATGCTTATGAAATGCAATATACCTTTCATTCTCACAGCTTCAACCATCTTCATCGAGATAAAACACCATCATGACCTAGAGATGCTAACTTCCTAGATTGAGCTTAGGTACATAGTAAGAAAGTTTACAATGACAAGCAAAGCCAAATACAATGACATGCCTAATACAAAGAACTAACACATGCTCCGAAGACATTAGCTCCGAGCCAGCCTTTTATTTTTTATCTCAAGCCTTATGCAATTTTCATTTAAATCTTCAATAAAATTATTCATTGATTTAGAATTTTACTTAGATAGGTTTACACATGCTTGAGAGAACGATTAAACCTTCTTCCATGGAAGCATTTAAGCCTTCTTCCATAGAAGCAATAAGAATTCTTCCATAGAAGCATTTAAGCCTTTTCTTCCCATAGAAGCATTTAAGTCTTTTCCCATAGAAGCATTTAAGTCTTTTTCCATAGAAGCAATTAAGCCTTCTTCCATAGAAGCAATTAAGCCTTCTTCCATAGAAGCATATAAGCATTCTTCCATAGAAGCAATTAAGCCTTTTTCCATAGAAGCAATTAAGCCTTCTTCCATAGAAGCATTAAAGCCTTCTTCCATAGAAGGATTCAAACCTCTTCCAAAGAAGTATTAAAACCTTTGCACTAGCAAAGTACCGAAGCCTTCTTCAAAGAAGCAAAATCAAAGTCCTAACACTTAGTAAAAATCCCAAGGATATCTAAGTTGAAAGGAGTAAACTAGCCAGATTTTTCCGGAGCTGAAGAAGTCACTTGCGGGGCTCAATTCAGATTCATAAATTATACCCATGGAATGGACCAGGTAGCATTGGAAAGCTATAGATCGTAGCTTTCCAACACCATTCGCGGCGTCCCAATCCGAGTTATAACGAATCCGGAATGTCAGTTTCAATGTCACAAGGTCGAATGTGTAATCCTGCGCAAAGGCACGTATTGTGACTTGATTTAAAAATTCAATTCTCAACCTTTTTGAGTAAGCCCAACGGCATAGGAAAGGTGTGGATGTTATCTTTCTAACACCATCAAGAACAGCTAATTCGGATAAGGAATGAATTATCTATTGGCAAATTAGTGAAGATAAATCAAAACTACAAACCGGCGCTCGTGACCCAACTTCCAAAATTCACCAAAAATTGAATTCGTAACCCTTTCAAGAAACCTCAATAGCATTGGAACGATATGGATGTTAGGTTCCTAACCCCAAAAAAAACAACTAATTCCGACAATCTATGAATTATTAATTGACATATTACTGAGTGGAGGTCAAGTCTGCAAATCAACGCACATGACCCAATTTCAAAACATCGTCACAAATTCAATTCTCAACCTTTTTTAGAAGGGCCAACAGAATTAGAAAGGTATGGAAGTTAACCCCACCAAAATGACTCAATTCCAACTTGAATTGAGCCCGGTAGAGCCAGATTACCACACGTAGGTGAAAACTACCATAAGCTACGAAAACTAGAAATCACTCTAAAACTGAAGAATTCTTTTATTCGAGGAATCAATAAAGAATGTTGGAAATTCACAAGCTGAAAACTCAACTTTTGCTGAAAAAGAAGCTACTTCTAAGGAAAAAAAAAAAGTTTACCGAAAAACTTAAAAAATAAAACTACATAGCTAAATCAAAGCATGCCTATGTACTAAGCTACAAGTTGGCAAGGTTTTGAACTTCAAGCTGCGCTCCACCAGTAAGGATGGGAAAGTCAACAAAACCCAAGAGTTCATCTCTAAATCTCCTTGATTCTTTAGTATTCCCTCATTCACAACCTTTGACTTTCTTAAAACTTCTTCAAGGTCTTCAGAATTAAATAAATGCGTTGAAGCAAGACCACTTTGGCATTGAAGATAACCTTCAAAATATGAAGAGCGAAGATGGTCATCTGTCTGTTAACCATGGCATTTTGCAACAACTAATCTTCACTGCAATTCCTCCTTGGAACTTTGAAGATCAAACACTCGCTGATGTAAATAATCAATTTCCACTCCCATGTCGGCTTGCTACAAAGATGGAGGGGCACAACAATAATTTGGGTATTGATTTTTCTTCTCTTCGACCTCAACATGCACTCACAAAAAAATTTATAAGTGTTTTTGGGGACTCCAAAGCTTGGAAATATTTGTGTGATGTACCAGTAGATGGCCAGCCCATTTATAGAGAATTAAACCATAGGCTTCCATAATCCTTTTTCGACGCGAAGAAGGATTGGAAGTTGAAAGTTTTGTTTTTTACCAAAAAGGAGTCCTATTCCTACAAAGAAAATGCGATGGACTATTGGAACCGCGAAAACTGCATCTCTTAAGATTCCCTGAATCCCAAGTGATGTGGGGGCATTTGTAGAACCATAATTAGTCCAAAAATTGTGGAGTTGTCACGTGGCCCATAATTTAGATAATAACTACTCTACCATTTTTAGAGTCATTATTAGCATATAATTATCACGCATTAATTATATATATTTACCAGCTAAATATATTAATTAATAGGAGTTATAATTGCTATAATAAAAGACACCTCCATGAGAGTTATTATTCAGCTAGGATTCTGTTAATAAATAAACTTACTTGCCTTGAGGAATTATTTATTAATTAGAACTCTCCTCCGACTAATAATAATTAACTTCCCAGTAAATTATTTATTATCAAAAGTCAATAATAAGTATTTTTCAACTAGAATTACTTATTCATTGTAACTCCTTTCAACCAATCAAAATCTCTGAAGACCCCCACGTCTCCACCATAAATAGAGGACCTCCCCTCACTTCTCAGGTATCTCACAATTATTCTCATAATTCCCTATTCAGTTTTCTCTCTACGATTGAGCTAACTTAGGTATTAGAGTGTTCTTAGTTGAAACCCCCCCTCCCCCCCTCCAGCTCGGTATTCATCCTTAACGTTAGTTGTCTTTTTTTTTTGTGTAGGTCCAAACGATTTCTGTATCAACATTATGATTTGAGGGGTGGATTTAAATTGTATAAGTAGAATATTACAGGCATGTGGAATTAATTTTGGTCATTATAAATTATTCAAGTATGATATTAGTAGACGACATGAAAATGTAGAGATAAATCTTTACATGATTGATTTTTAAAGTAGGAAAATTTGTTTATGAGAGCCGCATACTTGATTTCAAAGTGTGATGATCAATAAGAAAATGTTAAATGTAATCTCAAGTGGCTTAGTTTTTTTTCTTCCATGAATATCATCTTATTAGATACTAATTGACACACTAATATCCTCAGTGAGAAGGTTAAAAAGCCAATTTGGTTCCACATCCGACCAAACACGGTACCCTCCCAAAACATTAATATAAGCAACAATAGCAGGAGCTGCCATGTTACATGCCTAGGGGCAAATAGAATATCAAAACATAAAAAGAACTCCCTAAGACATATTTAGTTAAGTATGAATGGGTTGACGATAAATATTTAGTTATATTTAGAACACATGTCATGTAATTTTATTTCATTATAATATGGTTGCATGAAATTGATATGTTCCACTTTTATTGTATAATAATAAAAAGAAGTGAATTTCAAAGTTCCACGTTTAGTGTACACCTATGCCACTAGACCACCAACTTTTTGTTAGATTAAATTGGTTAGTATAATACGGCGGACCAAATGAGACCTAAGTATATTTAATCTATACTTAGAATATCTCTGACATTTGTTTTATGTTCATAAAAAGTCCATTTAAGCTCGGCTCCGCCCATGAATCCCGAAAAAGCCTAGCTCATTGATGGACTTGGGCTTTCTATTTTTTTCATCAAACCAGCCCAACTCGGCCTGTATATTTTTAACAAAATGAAAAAAGCCCAGCACGATCTGATCCATTGAGGAGGCCCAACCCAAGGTGTTTCTAGTTGGAAGGCTTATAGCGGATAAATCTTTTAATCAGCATGTTTTCAAACGGACTTTCAGTTTTGACGTATCTTCCGAATTTGGGTGGTGTTTGATATTTTACTAAAACACTTAGACAAAGACTTATCTTGAGCATAGAAGGAAATCGTATTGAGATCGCTATTGGATACGAGAAGCTGCCATTCCCTTTTTATCTGTGAGGTAAGGTGTATCATATCAAGCAGCACTGTTCTTTGTATAAATGGCCAAAATATGATGAGTAGTTCCAATCCGACGTTCTAAGTGCAAAATATAGAAAACCAGAAGGCAAGCGATATGGTTTTTCTGGGGAACCCGGCTGCCGTATGCAAGAGCCGCCGCTTGCAGAAAAGGAGATGGAGGAAAATGGTGGTGGGCCGGAGTTGAACAGCAGGCGCTGTGGGGCTGTGGGGGAGTCAGATGTGTCGATGTATTGTTGGTACATGGTAGATACCAAAATATGCAACAAGTAACAAAACAATTTTGTGAAGAGAGGATTCAGGAAGTATGAGAGTTAGAACGAGTGTTGAGTAAATTGACAATTGGATCCTCACCAGTTACATTCTCTAGGTAATCTCATTTTCTCACAACCTATCAACTTTCCTGCAAGTACAACAAAAACCCTTCTTCCAAACTATATGTACTTCTTCACTTATGCTCAAGTAATAAAGAACCAGTTTTTAGGCTTTCTAACATCATAAACCAGACAAGAAACCCACCAGCAAATTCCCCCAACCTCTTTCTGTATCAATAACTTCTAAGAAACCGAATGCCTCCTATTTCTGGAAGGTGTGGATTTAGCCGCCTCTTCAGGAATGGCGGAACCAAGACTTTCAGATGAATCGGAGCCACTGTTCTCACCACCTTGTGCCCCTTTGCTTGAAAAAAGCATTGCAAACATCTTCTTCTTTGACTTAAGCAACCCTCTCATTTTACTCACTGCTGCCTTGTCGATGACGCTGCCTTTTCCATCTCCATTTCTCTCACACGTTCCCACACCACTGCTCAACCTTAAGGATGCCAGCTCCCCCTTTAGGGCCTTAAGCTCCTCAGCCGAGGCTACTGCATCCCAATCTTCTTCCGTGTTGGTTGTTGCAGACCTTGAGCTCCCATGGGACCCACTGTTTAAATCCTTCATGCCTTTCGCTAGGTCAGGAGTGCTGCTGCCTGATGAAGCAGCAGCCCTGACTTGCTCAAAAAAGAGTACCTGCACAACTACGCGCAATGGGAGTCTCTCATTTTGCACCGCATGCATGCACGCATCAACAGATAGCTTTTTGCAGTCCATTAACTTGCATATCTTCTTCCTCTCACTCTTGCTTATCCCCGGGTGCTCCTGCATCAAGAAGGTCAATGTGTCAAACATACGACACCATGTAAAAACCAACATTATGTCTATCCACAGAATATCCAGAGATTAAAATGTAATCAGTACTTACCTTAAGATACATGTCAATGGCTCGGTAAAGCCCATCATGAGCAGGCCGAGAAAAACCTCTCACCATCTCTGCAAGATCAACAAAGTTCAACACGGGTAGGTTGGGATCCTTTGAAATTTCAGCAAGATATCCATCTATGAGTTTTGCCACCATCAACTTGGAAGCATCTGACAGGATCCCTGGCCTTCTCACTTCCACCTCATGGCCTTCTTCTAGTGATTCGATCTCTGAACTTTGATCTTGCCTTAGAAACTCTTCTACTATTTTTTGGACCACAGTAACATCATAAATTGTAGGTTCTCTTTCTGCTGCTCTTATCAAAAGATCATTTACAGAAGCCTCCTCCAGTTGCCGCCCTATTCTCCTTACCAGCTCTCCCTTAGTCGTGTCACCGGAGTCCACAACTATAGCTGATTTCAACATTTTGAGCAAGAAACTGCAAGATACACTGCCTTTCTGTTCAGGCAACAGCCAGACAATTGTATCAACAGTTGATCGATGCTTTGCCATATCTCCACCCTGGATCATGCCTTTGCTGAAACCTGGCAACCTTCTGTAAGCATAAGCTTTCAAGGCTTCTCCTATCACTTCACCAGAAAGAACCGCTTTGGTTTTAATACTTGTTAGAACTCGCTTGTATAAATCAATCTCAAGCTCACACAGTTCCTCAACCCACCAGTCCTTTGGAACTGGACGATTTCTGACACCATTCCAATTTGGATCATTCCCATTTTCCTCGGGGATCTTCTTCCGGTTGTAGGTATAGGACCAGTCAACTTTTGAAACATCAACACAAGCCTTGGTAGCTACAGAGTCGATGCATTGGGTTACCAACTTCAGTTCCTCAGATATTGGTAAAAGAGATTTTGTAGTCTGAAGAACAATGATTGAATCCTTCCAGCTCCGGAAAATGCTAGAGCTAAGGAATACATCAATCTTGTAAATGAGATTTCCTTTCTCAATAGACTCATGCATTCCCAGATATTCAGCAGCACATCGAGACACAACAACATTGTAAGCATTGAGGGTGACAGTCATTCCATAACAAAACATGGCACATATCTCAAAGGCAGCAGAGCCACCTGGAATGTCAGAAATGTAAACTTCCCCAGTGTTCGACTCATTAGTGTTTGCAACCAACTTCTGCAACCGGGCACTCTTTGATAGAAGAGGAAACTGCATATAAGATTATCACTCTGATCAGTATCACAAGACAATATTCTGCAGCTACAAAGCATATTGATATTATCACTCTTGAGTACCGACTGAGTTTTACAATATATCAAACTCAATCTATACTTTCAATGCTCTTCTGGTCTCTTTAAAATCATAATAATTCGTCGAGTGCTAAGGTATTTGTTGAGTGTCAACAAAGCAGGTCTAAAATTAATATTTTAACTAGTCCTATCATGTACCAAATAAAATGCAGTTTATCTTTATCAAACAAGTTGGGTAGCCAATAGCACTACAATCTAGTGGTATTGCTCCATTTGAATATTCAACATCCAAGGAATGTAACTAGGGAACCATGAATTTTACCATGAAATGAAATATGGCAAAAGGACTAAAACGTGTATCGGCAGTCCTGATTCAAGATACCATATAAAGAAAAATGGACCAGATGACTACTACCTTATGTAGATAAAACTTTGAGTCTCCAACAATGACAACAATGTCTGTTGCCAAATCAGTTGCTACATACCTGCGCATATGGAGGTTGTAATATAGTGTTAGATCTCTTTCAATAAGTAAATTCACTAGAAACGTACAATACTGACCAAGTTGTAAAGCTTATACATAATTCAATCTATGATAGTCGTAAAAATGAGATTTGAGGTTCTAGCTACATCATGTCAATGAAGAAACTTTAACCATACTTTTCTCCTCAAGAAATTGGAATCAAAGAAAATTAAAAATACCCTAACAGCTGATGGTCAAAAGCAACCATAGTGATGACATCATTGACTATTATTGCATTCCTGGGATGCCTTTTGAAGACATTCTGTACTAGTATGCCCACCCAATTTTCATTAAAATATCAGCTTCAATTCATAATAAATGCTACCTTCCACAGGGTAGATACAGATTAGCTTTTAAAAGTTCACCTCAATCAGAAGGTTCATATGCTCTCATAAAAAAAAAAAATCGAAAGGTTCATAGACTAGTGACCTCATTATACAAAAACATAATTCATTCCCGTATACCCTTCTTTCCTATATTGTAATATGTCTTTGGCAAGACATTATATTAGAATTTCCCAATTTTGTGTCGTTTTGAGACAACTTTATCAGTTTTCTTTTTTTTTTTGTCTTTTTCAATTTTTGTTTGAGAATCTGGTTTTATTTTCTAAAACTAGCCGTATATTCTCCTTTAAACTACGAGAGCCAGAAACAGATAATGTGAGGTGATCTACTTATGGGGATATAAGAGAACCAATAAATACTATACTAATAATGATACTGCCATTGATTCTGATCTTTCAAAAAGTTTATCATAGAGAGAACTATGTTCCTATGAATAAAAAACAAAAATAAAAGAGAGCAAGGGTGATATTAAATCATTAAATCAGAACAATTTTAACACAACAGAGTGGGAGAAAATGATGAGAAGCCCAATTTTTTTCAGTGAATGAGGCTGCTCAAAACGAGTGGACACGGGCATTATCCATGACAAGAAACCCCAAAATTTTCCAATATGAACAGAAAACACCAGGTAAAAAATGATACAATGCTTATGCAACAGGACCTGATACTCACAAGACACACGAACCAAAACAATAATACAAAATGATAATTGATGAAAGAAATAGAGCATACTGTACAAAGAAGGCCCTAGAAGATCTCACCTAACATTGTTCCCATCAGTCTGAAAGGAATCCGGCTTCGATCCAAGTTTCATAAACTTCATCTTGAAACGCAAACGATCCGCTTCTCCTCAACTCCCCCAAAAACGAAACTTCCTTACTACTCAACCTGTCACTGCTTGGTCAAATACTTCACACCATGACCACTACACATCCCCAAGAAGAATGCATCTCAATCGAGGAAAATTTGCTAGAAATGGAAAGGGAGACACCAGGAGGTGGGGACCAGATAGATATCTGAATGCAACCAACTTCCTGGGCTTCAAGAGAGAAAAGAAGGATCTCAAAGAGGGAAAGGTTATATGTACGCCAGGCAAGGTGTGACCGAATCGTGACAGGGACCAAGGCAGTCTAAGAGAGGAAAGAGAAGATGGGTTTTGTGCAATTGTTTAAGAAAAGGTTCTCTTCAATGGCAAGAGAGCCAAAGAAGAGGGTGTTTCCTTGGTCGGCGGCAAAGCCCACGGAGTCCGGGCGCACCAAGTCAGCACAGGGGACATAGGCAACAGACTCTCAACACTAAATAATTATCAAACACCAGAGACACTCACAAGCACAAATCTGACTCCACCGCACACCCCCACTATTTCTTAATCTTTTTATTCTGATTACTCTGTTCTTTTGTTATCCTTTTAAAAAAGCTAATCAAAGATTCATGCCACCAAGACCCTCTTGAACGCCTTTGAAGTTTCAAGTTCCAAACCCAACATGTACACATCAACAACACTTATTTTATAGATTATTTTTTACCGTTGAAGTTTGAAAACCTGCAACTGAAAACAGCATCTCGGTATCAGTTGAAGAAACCACCAAAACGGTAGACAACAAGCATCTCTTTTTATTTGGGCAAAGTATGGGAATAAATGAGAAAGATCGCAAATTAAAAGTTAATATAGTAATGGACAACCAAACATCAACTTACCTACAAAAAAATTATTACAAAATTGGGCTCAAATCTGAGGAATCTACCAGAATATTTCACAGAAAATCTAGTAAAATAATAAGGCCAAGATCATTTATGCTGCATAAGTAAAATCTTCAAAACCCCACATGAAAAATAGGCATATAATCAAGAGGACAAGCCCCAAAACCCACTCTCCGTGTAAAACCCCACAAAACCCAAGACCCATTCATCAAATCTACAGACCTCTATACAAGGCTACCAACATATATCATCTACGTGCAATTGAAAAATAGAAGAACCCAGTTCAAGTTTGAGTGCAATCAGCCAAAACCAAGCCTAGAAATCCAAAAACAAAACCAGAACCAAAGAAAGTGGATTGTGTATGTAAGAGAGATAAGAGAAAATTGCAAAGCAAAACTCACCCAATTTCTCACGCCATCGTCTCAAGCTTGTTGCTTGAAGAATCTGAAAGAGATTTCAGCGTCCAGAGGAACAGTACCCACGCCAAAGAGCGAAGGTTTAACCGTGTGTACAAGCATTCAAACCTTGAGAACCAAACCCAGCACCAAACAAACTTTCACGAAACTCAGAAAAAACCAAAAGGGCTAAAAGAGAAAACACAACTCAAAAGCACCAGCACCGCATCAGAAAGAAAGAAAGAACGAAAAATGTGCTCCAAAATAAAAAACGGAAGTACACCCATGTCCCAAAAAACTGAATAAAAATCACACCATGGCTAAAAAAGCAAACTTGATATACCAAATGTATGATTCAGTCTCTAAATTGATGGTCCAAAACTTCCCACTTTACTTTTTAGCACGCAGAAAATGTTTTCCTTTAGTTTGGCTACTTCAATTCTGATGAGAAAAAAGTAGAGAGAGATTCATAGAGTTTTTGGGGGTGCATAATTAACACACTCACTCACCTCACTCACTCACCACCACCACCACCTTGCACAGTAAAGCACGCCAAAACTGATACTCCTGCTTTTCTTGCTGCCCCATAACGCGGACTCTTCTTATTAAATGACCCTAAAATTAAACCCACAAGGCCATAACTAGGATGGTGGATGATGCTGTATTCATCATGTGTTCATGTTCTTGGATGGTGATCAAATACTTGTCACTATTTCATTTGCCACAGATTTTTTTTTTACTTCTTTTTTTTTTGGAAAAAAAAAAGGATGTCCCCAATAATATTAGAACGACACTGAGAAAAGAAAAACGAAGGGTTGTATTACTATTTGCTACAGATTTTTTTTTTGCTATACAGCTAAGAACAGCTAAGAAATAAAAAGATTTCTTATACTTGTCTTTGCTTAAATGGAAATAGATTTCTTATACTTGCCAAAACAAACTAGCACGTAATTGCCACTTGTTGACACTTGTCAAAACAAACTGGCACGTATTTGCCACTTATTATTATGGTCTACCGATAAGGTCTTAGGTTTGATTTTCGTAAAGAATGAGGTCGATATTCAATGTGTATAATGTAATTTTTTGCGCTCATATAATTGTATCAAAAATAAATAAATTACTAACACGCGGCGATGTGTATCACACATACAAAATTCAAGGAATCTTTCGATTTTTGTTCGAGGATTGCAATTCTTATTTTTCTTATTAGGTGGGGGAAGTAATTTTCGAAATCTCCTTTTTCCAAAATACACTTATTATTTTTTAGTCATCAGTTAAATCAATACATAACCAATAAACGAAAACAAACTGAGGAGTGCACTTAACGGTAGAAAAAGAGAGAGGAAGAAAGCGGCCGAGTGGTGAGTAAATTTCATTGCCCAACCACACTTTATGGTATGGCTGTCCTTCATTGCCAAGCAATTGGATCTCCCTCAACCCCCTACATGTGTCCTTATCCCTACAAGTTTTACCTCCCTTTATATTGGCTCTGTTAATTTCATTGCCCAACCACACTTTATCTCTACCTCCGCTAGCCACACTTTATCCCAACCACACTTTATCTCTACCTCTGCTTAATTCCCCTCCTGGTGTTGAAATTGTACCACCAAGATGCCATTCTTTTCCGCTAGCCATGCGGCATCACTAACCAATACTCCATCTCTCTGCCATTGCCGCTTCGGAGCCTTCAACATATTTACCACATTCTGAGCATCAACTTCCAAGATAACATTCTGAAGCCCCAAACGTTGAACCATAAGCAGCCCTTGACAAACACTGAAAAGCTCAACCGCCTCAGTTGACAACCCAGCTGGTGCTGTCGCCATATATCCATGTACAAACCTGCCTTCGTGGTCCCGCAACAACCCACCCACCCCACATCCACGACAATCACGTCCCTTGGCCCCATTGCAGTTCAGTTTATAGCAATTAAGAGGAGGTTTCCGCCAATGAATTCCGCAGGTGGGATGGATAGTGAGTGTCGGTGTGGAGTATTTTTTGTATTCTTCAATTCGACTCAGTAAATTCTCAGCAATTAATATAAAATTTACCTCCCCCACCATCATGGATCTTCTTGTTTCTATGATGCCAAGCCTCCCAGCAGCCCCACATTAGCAATGAGACCTGGTTCGAGGGCAAAGCAGTGACTGCAATTTCAAAGAAGTCAGCAAAGGTAGCACCTAAATGTTCAAAGAGAAAAGAGGATGGTAAATTCTCCCACAACCGTTTGCTCCACTTACAAAGTCATACTGCATGCATAACGTCCTCAAATTCTCTACCACAGTGAGGGCTTATTTTCTATTGAAACAAATTCAAATAGGTAGGGAGAACGTTGTGACAGGCCTTCCACAAAAAAAAATTTACCCTCCAAACCTTCTTCCAAAATCAAGTCATAGTGTCATTAGCAGAGCCACTTGCTCCATCTCCTCGCTGCTCCTCAATTATACCCAAAGCCACCCTATACCCCGATTTCACAATGTACTGACCGTTCCGCGTATAGCTCCAGAAAAGGCCGTCAACACAGTGCCTAATCAGACCCAAAGGACTACTTAAGATGGATTCAGCATCCTCACGACTAAAAGCTTTCCTAATCAACACTTCATTGCACCCACCAACCTCATCCAACAACATCGAAACATTTGCATTCTGAGGTAATCTGCCAAGGTCCGAAGGGATAAAAGTGGGAGCTCTAAGGGTCCATTTGTCCTCAATAACTCAAATCAAGCTTCCATCTCCCACCCTGCACCAGAGGCCATCTGAGATAATGTCTCGTCCCCATAACACAGCTCTCCAAACCAACGAAGGGGATGGCCCCAGCCCGGCCCTAAGTAAATCCCAATCAGGAAAGTAACGAGCCTCCAAAACCTTTGCCACTAGGGATTGTGGTCTCTCAAACAACCGCCATGCTTGTTTAGCCACCATCGCTCGATTGAAAGCCTCAAAGTTTTTAAAACACATCCCCCCCAGACATTTAGTTTGGCAAAGTTGATACCAGTTAATCCAAAGAATCCCCTTTCTTCCTTCTTTACCCCACCAATAACTCCCAATTTCCGTTGAAAGCCCATTACAAAGAGATTTAGGGAGTTGAAATACGCTCATGGTGTAGGTAGGCAAAGCTTGAGCCATCACTTTTACTAGAACTTCTTTCTCGGCTGACGACAGCAGTTTTGTGTTCCACCCGGCCAGTTTCGACTGAAGCGAGTCTTTGACATTATTAAACATCATGTGTTTATTTCTTTGAGATAACGTCGAAAGGCCAAGGTATTTTTCGTGAAACTCTACAATTTTAACCCCCAAAAGCTAATATAGCAACTGTTTAACAATAGGGTCCGTGTGGGGATTAAAACTGGCAACAGATTTGTCAAAGTTTATACGCTGACAAAAGATAAGCTCATAGACCTGCAACACTTCCTTCAAAGTTTGGCATTCATGTAAGTTAGCATTGCAAAATAAAATACTATCATCATCAAAAAATAAATAGGTCAGAGTAAGAGCACCTAGAGCCCACCCTGATACCATGCAGGATGCGCCGTTTGTGAGCCTGAGACAGTAGTGTGGACAAACCCTCAGAGCAAAAAAGAAAGAGATAAGGAGACAGTGGGTCACCTTGTCTGAGACCTCGTTGTGGAGTGAACTGGTCCGTGATAGTGCCATTGATCTTGACAGAGTAAGAAACCGTTGAGACACACCTCATTACCAACTGTATCCATTGATCATTAAAGCCAAGTCTCTTCATCATAAATTCAATGAAAGACCACTCAACTCTATCATAGGCTTTGGACATGTCTAGCTTTAAAACCATTTTCTTCAACTTACTCCCACCCCATCTCTTAATGGCATGAACACACTCGAAAGCCGTTATGATATTGTCCATGATTAACCGGGTTGACACGAAAGCACTCTGAAATTCTGATCTTACATCATTCATGATTGACTTCAGCCAAAGGACAATAGATTCAAAGATGATCTTATATAACACCAAGCATAAACTGATTGGTTGGAATTCAGAACCCCTAGATGGATGACTGACCTTGGGAATTAAAGCAATCAACGTTTGATTAATCTCCTGAACACTTGCCCCCTCAT
Source organism: Oemleria cerasiformis (assembly GCA_037349345.1). Classification (NCBI taxonomy): domain Eukaryota; kingdom Viridiplantae; phylum Streptophyta; class Magnoliopsida; order Rosales; family Rosaceae; genus Oemleria; species Oemleria cerasiformis. The sequence continues at coordinate 1,810,282 of JAZGTL010000021.1, forward strand.
CCAGAACCCGTAAAAAGTACTTGATAATATCCAGCCCTACCATTGCCTAATAAGACTGGTAGAAGAGTGCGGGCATACCATCGATCCCCAGGGCCTTAGTAGGCGTCATTGTGAAGAGGGCCGCCTTAATTTCTTCAGTTGCGAAAGGGCGTGAAAGCATAACATTCTGTATTGATGTAACCTTCGGTTGGATTGGCCCCAGGAAGGTACCAAGATCTACATGCCAGGAAGTAGCAAATAACTCACTAAAATATTTACGAAACACCATTCCCAACGCTTCATCTAACTCACACCAAGTTCCATTATGATCCCAAATCCCTTTTACAAAGTTTTTCCTACCCCATTGCTTTACAACTCCATGAAAGAATTTAGTGTTACGGTCTCCAAATTTGATCCAATCCACACGTGCTTGTTGCTGCCAATAAACTTCCGGCAATTTCAAGAGCATGTCCAACTCCCGGCTAAGACTTGCCCGCTGGACATTCACCAGCGTGCTATCACCAACAGGAAAACTGTCAAGCTTAGCTTGTGTCTCACAAACCTTCAAGTCTAGGTTCCCAATAGTTGTACCATGCCAAGTTCGCAAAGAGGCTTGACAGCTCACAATTTCTGGTGAACCGTGCTAAACTCCCCCCAAGCCTCCTGAACAATACCTGTACTGCCCTCTTCTCTGGCCCAAACCTCCTCAAAGTGAAAACGTTTAACTCTTTGCCTCCGACAACTCATGCTGCTCAGACTCAGAAGAAATGGAAGATGATCCGAGGTTGAAGATGACACATGGAGAGTGAACAACCCTAGAAACGCCCCCCTTATAGCACCATTTACCATAACCCTATCAAGCTGCAATTTGACGTTGCCATCTCCCTGCCAACCGTTAGTCCATGTAAATTTATATCCTGTAACCTGACACAACTTAAGCCACAATCATTTAGAGCATCATGAAATTCCTCCATCTACGCCATAGACCGGAACCGACGACCCCTATACTCCCCTCCGTAGAGGATTTCATTGAAGTCTCCTCCAACACACCGTGGGCCTTGAAAGTTGGTAGCAAGTCTGTGGAGGAGTTGCTAAGACTGTGGTCTCAATGTAGTATCAGGATTGCCATAAAAGCCCGTAAACCGGAATTCGTTGCTGCCCAAACCAGTAATCCACACGTCTATATGGCCAACGGAGAATGACCATAAGCTGACGTCCACCTCAGAGAACCAAAGGAGTGCCAAACGCCCGCCAAGTCCCACACGGTCTACACAAAAACCTCCCTTAACACCCATACTTCATTTAACAGTTTCCATCTGGACAGTAGTTTTCTTCGTCCCCATGAGAAAAATCATACTCGGGTTCTATGTCTTGATTAGATGTTTCAAATAACGGAGCGTCCGAGGATTACCCATACCTCAAACGTTCCAACACAGAACATTCATGACTCGTGATGGGCTCGAAAATCGGAGCCCACCACGGGGTTTTGCATCGATCCTGTTGCTTTGCTTGCTAGTCACAGGGGTCCAGACACAAAACCAAACTTTGGTGGAGAACGGTGCTTTTGAGGAGAAACTATAAGCTTTATAGCATCCCCCACTTTGAACCCTCGTCTCCACCCCACCCCATTTTTTGGTAGGGCACTGCTATTCAACTCACTCCCCATTCCCTGATTCCCTTCACAGGTGCCACTACCGAGAGAAATCTCCCTTAGGGGCTCAACACCATTCCGTTCCTCCTCCACAACAAACCCGGCTCTCATCAAATCCCCTACGACCTCATGCTCCTTCTCGCTGGCATTCCTCCCCCCTAAGTGGCAGACACCTCCCATAAATCCTCTAATCTTCTAGGGGCCATCTGCTTCCCCAAGCCATCAAACTCCTCTGGTAGCCTACGACGTTTAGCCGGTGTGTCCATGTTCTCTAACGTGTTACCCAAGTGAACTTCCATTCCATCCCCATTCAACGAACTGGCCACAAAAGCTTAGGTATGAGACCGCACCCGCCCAATCCTTGTGGGACTAGATGGTCTATCCATATTCAAACCATGGGCTCTCGGCCCTAAACCAAACACAGTAGCCCTAGAGCCCGTCGTTGGAGTGATGCAGAAAACGTCTTTAACTTAAGTTTTCAAGCAACAAAAGGCCTCTTCCCCTGCACTCGTCTGTTGCACCACAAGACCGCAAGTTCCCACATGGCCTAGTCTACCACACCGCAGACAGAAAAATGGCAAATGCTCGTATTCAATATCATACTGTTTTATTGGCTCATCAGCGAATAGTTTCAAAGTAATGCATCGTTATGGAGTCAGAATTTAATTTTACCTTATCAATAATATTCTGTATAATTGACCGAAAACACCATATATATACTTCCCCATAAGTTCAAAATTTGTACAATTTAAGCATCTAACTAGCCGATATTTTGTCATTGGTAATAAACTATCGTTCAACATTAATGATGGGATCTTGAATATATTTTGATTTTACTAAAGAAAAAAAAACGCATGGATCCACCACTAGTTATCTATATGTAGTAACTATGCGGTCTTAAAAATTAGGATAAACTACATAAAAGTACCCAAACTATAGGGGTCATTTCAAGTTCATACCTCAATTATGAAAATTTTCAGCTAGGTACCCAAACAATCAAAACACAACATCTAGGTACCCACCATTAGCAATCTGTTAAAAAAATCTATTAAGTGCCTAAATGGCAGTTGTGGCCCATTTTTTATACTAACATGAACTTCATATAGATAAAATATAAAATTTGAATAATATTAAAAATAATTAATAAAATCTTAAATAAATAAACAAAAAAAATTTAAAAGCTAAAGCAAATTTTTGTGCTGCCCAGAAGACGTTCAGATGGTTCATAGTAAGAAAAAGCATGAAGAAGATCGTGGCGATCAAGAGAGAGGTCGACGAGATCGAGAACCGTATTTGGAAGAAAGAAACAGTGGAATTGATGAAGAGTGAGGCCAAACAGCGGTTGAGGGTGAGCGAAACGCTGATGAACTTGTTGTTGTGGTTAGATTCGGTGAAGGGTGTGGACTCTGGGGTTAGGGATTTCAAAAAGGACCGTGATAAAAAAGGCGATTGCTTTGCAGGAAAGAGTGGACAGCACCATCGCTGATGAAGATGATGATCAAACCTTAGGTGAGGTAGGAGACGATTCGGGGATTAATTGGGAATTAATCTCTGAAACTGTTGGAGATGAGATTGAAGATTCGGGGGAAGGGGAGGCTCTTGAAGATGGCGAAAAAGTCCCAAAAGGATGTAACCCTAGAATTTGAATTCGTGACCCTGAAATGAATAATAAAGATTGCAATTGGAACCAATCCCCTGAAGATTGGGGTGAAACTGCTGAGATGGGTTCTGATAATGAGGAGAAGACGGGATCAACAACAAAGCCCAAGATGAAAATTGAAGGAGATGAACAAGGAGTTGAAAGTGAGAGTGGGTATGTATCGTCGGATCAAGATGAAGATGAGGCAGCGGCGAAGGAGAATAAGAAGAGAAGCATAGAGCTTGTGGCAAGATGATGGAGGAGAATGAGAAGATGATGGGAATGATGGTGAAGTTGTTTGTGAGAAACTCGATACAGAAGATGATGGGCATCTTCATCTTTCTCGGTGAGGGGGAGGGGTAGGTGGATCGTTAAATTAATTTTGGTTTTGTTTTATATTTTTGTTTATTTATTAAAAAATTTATTAATTATTTTTAATATTCAAATTTTTATTATTTTTTTTATCTATAGGAAGTCCATGTTAGAATAAAAAAAGATCCCACAAGTGCCACATGGGTACTTAACAGATTGTTTTTAACAGATTACTAACGGTGGATACTTAGATGATGTGTTTTGATAATTTGGGTACCTAGATGAAAATTTTCATAATTGGAATATGAATTTGAAATGACCCCTATAGTTTTTGTTCTTTAATTATGACATTTTTGTATAGTAAAAATTCGTTAATTTTAAATTAGGGAATATTGTTGAAATAGAATTTACATGTTTTGAGGTTTTATTCCACACACATATTGATATATGATCCCGGTTGTATATGAATATTTCTTTTGGTGTCTTGAATAGTGTGTTCCCGCAGGTGCTCCCGAAATGTGTTTAAAATTTAAAGTAATAAAATGGTGACACCGGGCGCTTGGTACCAACTCAGATCCATGTGATAGTGATTAGTGAGTGAGCTCGACGCCTCAAAATTAAAGGAATCAACTGCGTATACATACAACACACCACTTTTTTTCTCCTCCTTTGCATGGTTCAATTTTTAAAAATCCCAAAATACCCTTTTTTAATAATTATATTGATAAATAAAAAAAATGTGAACATAATGGTAAAATAAAAAATGTGAAATTAAAAAACATATACAAAGGAAGAACTTTTTTTCTCCTCACTTTCTTGGTTAAAATTTTAAGAAATCCGAAACACACTTAATTAATAATTAGGACAAACTAAATAAAACTCCCTAAACTGTAGAGGTCATTTTAAGTTCATAGCCAAACAATAAAAAATTTCATCTAGGTACCCAAACTATCAAAACAGATCATCTAAGTACCCACTATTAGCAATCTGTTAAAAAAATCAGTTAAGTGCCCAAGTGGCATTTGTGGGGCTCCTTTTTATGTTGATATGGATTTAAAATAATTATTTTACTTTTATTTTTATTTTTTAAAAATTTGTTTATTTCTTTTTCTTTATTTTTATTTTCATTATCTCACACTCTTTCCCCAACGCCATCTTCCTCACCTTCTCTACGACGGCGACGGAAACCACCGTCACCACCCACGTTTCTGACCACGACCAGCCTCGCTATCATTCTCAAATGCCTCCCCTCGTTGAGACGAACCCATCCTTGTCACCAATCATCGTCGAAGCTCGCCGTATAAGACGAATCGCAACCGAGAAACCTAGAAACCTTCAGCTAGCGTTTCTAGTCGACCCAACCTTCGAGAACACCTCCAAGAGTTTCGTCTAGGCAAGGCGATCCTAACCTCACTTTAAACATTCCACCCCCCTCCCCCCCCCCCCCCCCCCTCCTTTTTCCCTTTTGCGATCGACGGTGGCTGTGACGCGCAAATCGAAGAAAAATGACCAACGTCGCTCAAAGCTTCGAGAGACTACAGTTTCTCAGCTGGAATTCGTCTTCTATGGCGAGCTTCGACGGTGATGGGTGGTAGGGACGGGTTCGTCTCGACGAGGGGAGGCGTTTGAGAGTAGTGGTGAGGCTGGTCGTGGTTGGAAATGTGGGTGGTGGCGGTGGTTTAAATCGACGTTGCAGAGAAGGTGAGGAAGAGGGCGTCGGGGAGTGAGATAATGAAATAAAATAAAAATTAAGAAAAAATAAATAAATTTAAAAAATAATAAAAATAAAATAAAATAATTATTTTAAGTCCATATCAGCATAAAAAAGACCCCACAAATGCCACTTGGGCAATTAACATAAATTTTTTAACAGATTACTAATGGTGGGTATTTAGATGATGTGTTTTGTTAGTTTGGGTACGTAGATGAAATTTTTTTATAGTTTGTGTATGAACTTGAAATGACCCCAATATTTTGGAAGACTTTTATATAGTTTGTTCTAATAAGTATATTAACAAATAGAAAATTTAAAAAAATGTGGACATAATGATAAAAAAAAAAGGTATGAAATTAAAAAATTACAAAAAAAAAACTAAAGGGAAGGAGGGAAGAAGATTCTTCCTTCCTCTTCTCAATCATTTTTCTCTTTTACTTTTGGGTTAGTAATAAGAGTCACTTGTGGTGACTGTATGGTATGAGTCATGTTCAAGTTTGAGTTCCCTATCATTATTATTTTGGTATTTTTTTTTTTAACCATCTACTTAGCCAAAGTCTTCCTTTAGAATTTCTATTGCTTCCCTAAATCTTATTCTATCTTGCTGTTGGAAGAGTTTACCGCAATATCTCCTAATGGTTTTGGTCACAGTAGTTAGATTATGACTTTTGGTCCTTTATTCGCTTTTATGTGTAATTGGATCGTTGATGATCAAGTCTTCCACAGATCCGTCATGCTCTACAGGTTCTTCAAGATCAGATATGATAGGTTTGACGACGGTGACTGTTTCTTTTAGTGGAGGTAGTTGGTTTAGGGTTATAGGTTTTGTTGGGGTTTTGGCTGTTTTAGGCTTTGTGGGCTTGATTTGTAATTTTACATAATTTCAATGTTGTGGGTTTGTTAGCTGTTAGTGCGGCATTGTCTGCGTTATTATTACCACATTGGCTTATGAATCTTATTGTCCTAACTTAATTTTGGTGGTATAGTTGTATTCGTTCTTTATGATATAATGATATAATTCTTAATGAATTGAGAAAGTGGATAGTTTCTTTTCTTTTTGTTACACTTTTACAAACTCTTGATTGATTAGTTAGTAGGTGTGTAACTAGGTATTCGTAAAACCTTCTAAATTATTTTTTAATAAAATAAAACCCTCTAAATTATTCACCACCATATAAGTAAGTTATTGTCGGAAAAATAATATTGTAGAAATTATTTAGTACAAAAGGACTTAATAATTAAGCGATGCGTATGACGAAGGCAATGATGTATAAATAGGCCATCTTAATGCAAAATTTCATATTAAGTTCAGGGTGGTTTTCTTTTTTCTTTTCTTTTTTCCCAATTTAGGGTGGTTATGATTGGTTGAAGTAGAGGCATCTACATTAATAGCAATTGATGACCACTATAAATTAGTCCAAAGTCCAAACTAACTTGGACTTATAATTCTCATAAAAATTCAAAAGTCAAAAATCTTGTGCCTCTTTTGCCTCGTGAAATCTCCAAACATCATCTTGAAATATTCATTTTAATAAATCAGCTTGGGTTACATCAAATTCCCATCTCAAACTGCACTTCCCTATAATAGTGTTACATTTCTTTACATTTTTCAAATAACACCTCGCACTCTACCACATTTCATATGGCCTCTCCTCTTTCCATACGTTTATGAATTAAAAAAAATTTATTAAAAAGTTTCATTATGTTCAATTTAGGAAAAATAGTTGTCCCTATTTATGAACTTACACTAATTTTAGTTATCGTCATTAAGCTTTATTATTAGGGCATGTTTACTTACCAGTAATGAGAATGAAATCAATGGTAATGATTCCTATTACTTACTTTTCCTACGTTTACTTGCAATTTGATAATCATTACCCATTCAAAATAGGTAATTCCATTACACATTTTGGGGTAATCCCATTAACTAGGGGAGGGGTGTTAATAATTCTCATTACCGCATTTCATTATTTTAATTTACTAAAGTAACCTACAATTCTACAATAATTCCAAATACACCAATTCCCAATATTTAAAAAAAAACTAAGAACATAATTCTAACTACTAATGATGTACTCATGTGAATAAATCATTATTTTTCGAGCCAACTTCTTCAACAACTAAAAACATGATTTACAATATTTATCAATAAGTTATATACTACTAAAATAAAAAAATAAAAAACCAATCGGGCATTTTTTTCCATATTTTATTAGTAAATAATCACAACAAGATATGACATTTTGGATTTGTTATTAATTGGCTATGTAAGACTCAACATCGATCTTAAAAATACCAAAATAAAGAAAATATAATATATATATATATATATATATATATGTGTGTTTTAGTAATCAAGTTAGTTTTTATTCCGATTAATAGGAGTTAGCAAACAATAACAATGAAAATCAATCTCATTACTGTTCTAATTTTATATAGTTAGTAAACAACTCAATGTAAATGATTATTCACTTCTCTGATTCCATACTTCTCCCATTACCCACTATTTCTATTTCTGGTAAGTACACGTGCCCTTAGTGCGTAGCAGACATCCATGAATAATGTCTAAATGTGCAAGGATGATAGTCCTTCCGTTAAATTTATCAATGATTTCTTTTATAAAAAGGCACCTAATAGGACAACTTTACCCTTATTTTCAACAGAAATCGTTGAAATTTTTTAATGGAATGACTGTCTTTATATGTTTAAAGATAATTTAGAGACGTATGCTACTAATAATAAAGTTCATGGACAATAACTAAAATTAATATAAAATTTAAGAATACTGACTATAATTTTTCTTTTAATGTAAGTACATAACAAAGATATACGATTTATGTTTGTATTGAAACCGATGGTTCATTTATTGGATGACTTACCGTATCTAAGTAAAGCAATCCACCCAGAATAGTATATTGTTGTTTAAAACTAGGGTTCCTTATAAAAGACTTGATTCGTGGTGCTGTAAGCTGGTGCCTGTTCAATCCCGATTGGTGGACGGGGGTTTGAAATTGCTCAAAGTCATCCATCGTGTGGTGCGGATTCTTCAATAAGGATAATAGTCAAACGGCTTATCGTCAGGCGGATGAGTTGGAGAAATTATTAATATATTTATTTTACGTATTATAATATATTTAAATAATAAGGTATATTGTTTATAAATATCTAATTATATTATCCAGAAATATCTAAAATATGTATATCTATGATCATAAAATTAAGAAAAAAGTGATTGGAGTGACTGAGTTCATAAAAAAACACTTAAACAAGAAAAAATCATAACTCACAATAAATATATTTAATAATTTCCCGATATTTACGTAACCAAATGCAAAATTGAAAAAAGAAATTAGGTTTAAGGTTTGAATTCCTTCAATATAATAAAAAAATATATATCCCACCTTCTAGTTAATTTCCACTCCACTTTTTTCATCTCAATATTTCATGTTTTTTCACCTAGTACTTTAAAATCAAAATACGTAAATCTAAAATATAAAACAATTTTCTTTAGGCTCGACATGAAAAGAATAAAAAAAATTCTTATGTAGCGTGCTTAAAAATTGTTACACGTACTAAAAACGGTCACAAGTGTAACAAATGTGTTAAAATAAATGTCAAATACAGAGTGCGTGCTGAAAAAAAATGCCGCCAGAAACACATCACATGTAAAGGGAATTTAGTTATAATATAAATGAACGAAAATATCAAGATTTATATTCTTATTTCTACAATATATAATTATACATTATGAATCAATAATATACAAAAAAATATCATGATAATAATTTGAGATGCATGCAAAATGGTCCTACATGCGTAATGTGAAGCATTATCAATTATGATGAGAATCTGAATAGAGTATGTCACCATGGTTGTGGTCATATGCTATAGTTTGAGAAAATGGGGTCCCCTGGATCCTATTTGACCTACAACATGACTACTTTCATATGCCAAAAGATTACTTGGCACCATTTATGTGGAGAGGGAAGAGTAACATTCAACAAATCATCTTAACATCATCTTCTAGAGATGCCTTTGTCCCTACTAATGACAAGGGATGTTCAATAAAATCGATCAGGATGGACAATTCATAACCATTCATTTATATCTAAGTGATATTCTTATATATTTTAGTAGAAATAGGCTATCAAAACGTGAGTACGAAATTGAATCATATATGAATGTATATATATATATATAGGGCACATTACATTTAACTACCCTGTCGTTTACACCTTATAACAGATTCATACATGATCTTTCAAATGTTGTAATTAACCCCATGAACTCTTCAAAACGTGACACTTTGGCTCGCCCATTTAAATCTTCCGTTAAATGCTGACGTGACGTATGTGTGTCCCATTTTTCAACTGTTATCAACCTCAATTTACCCATTTTCACTCCCTAAACTAAGAGAAGGGAAGCGAAATCGAAAATGAAAATCCAAATTGGGCGTCAAAATGGGTAAATTGACAGACATACACTTTTAAGAAGGTTGATAACAGTTGGGAAATGAGACCCACAAACACCACGTTAGCATTAACCAAACTTTGGAACAGAAAATCTAGCGGACAGGCCAAGGTGTCACGTTTTGAAGAGTTTTAAAGAGGCAATTGCAATATTAAAAAGGTCAGGTATGAATCTGTTATAATGTGTAAATAACATAATAGTAAAATGTAATTTGCCCTTATATATACGACTTCATCACCTCAAGCAACGATTGGTAGTCATTCATATATATCGAGAAACATAGTGTAGCGCACTAGGGCAAGTTTCAATAATTCAAAATTTTAAGAAGAAATGAAAACAAAACCAAATAGAAGATTAATTAGCAAATAAATTTACTAATTAACAATTATTTAATTATATGTACATGCAAAAGCCATAGAGAATTGACAATGGAAAAATCCTAACATATTAAAGCTAATTTACATCAATGAGCGATTGTTAGTCATTCATATATACGGACAAACCTAATATAGGACTAGAGCGGATTTCAACCAATTCGAGATTTGGCAAGATCGGAACATATCAAAGCTGGCCACTCTTAGGGGGGACAATAGTGAAGTTGAAAGATTTGTATACAAATGCCTAAAGTTGAAGTTGAAAGATTTGTATACAAATGCCTAAAGTTGAAGTTGAAGATATGTGTGTGTTGATGTCAAAAATGGACCAACTTAGAATTACCTCGCTGAGCTCGCTTGACTCACTCTTCTCGGTGATGGGATGTCCTGCAAGGATAAAGTAAGAGCAAAGGAGCACCGGTGTGGTGCCGGCCTATCAGTCTCCGATTCCTAAGTCAGTTAGGTGAGGAAGGTATTGTAGTAATTTAGGCAGTGTAGGGGCAATATAGTCATTACCTTTTTTAGGAGAGGTGCTCTTGTATTTATGGTAGCATTGAATGTTGTAAGTGAAACAATTCGATGTGGGATAAATGTCCCTGATTCTGTGGTTGACACATGTCCCAGTGGTCCCATGCTCCCTTGTCAATGTGATCTGGTCGGCCGACCAATTGATCAGCCTTACAAACTGATTGGCCATACCAGATGGATTGTTCTATCTAGGAGGTGAGTTGGTGGGATGCACCATGTTTGATGGGATTGTGTCGTTGTGTTTCTGTTGGGCTGGGGGCCAAGTATGATTTTGGCGGGACTGGTCGGTTTTATCAGGTTCATCAAATTAGGTACGAACAGAAGTCCCCCAAGTCGTTGATTGAAGTTGATTTCCTCGGTTAAGGGCTAGTCGTTGTTACTTGTCAACATGTACGAATATTTTTCATATACCAATCCCCAGTCCCCCAAGCCCTTGGCTGAGGTGAGGTATCTTAGTCAAAGATTGATGTTGATGTGGCCGATCGGCCTTGAAAATGTTCAAGGCTGATTGAGTGCCACTTGAGGTAGGGTGTTTTTCCACCTTGTATGGTCCGCGTATGCAGAACCTCGGATGATATATGGTCGATCGGCTAGGAGATGTCCATGGCCGATCGAATGCCACTTGAGGTAAGGTGTTTTGCTACCTCGTACGGTCCGCGTATGCTGAACCTCGCACGATTTTGTGGCCGATCACCTAGCAGATGTCCAGGGCCGATCAAGTGCCACTTGAGGTAGGGTGTTTTGCTACCTAATACGGTCCGCGTATGCGGAACCTCGCATGATTATGTGGCCGATCGGCTGGTAGATGTCCAGGGCCGGTCGGGTGACACTTGAGGTAGGGTGTTTTGCTACCTCATACTATCCGCATATGCGGAATCTCGCACGATTATGTGGCCGATTGGCTAGGAGATGTCCAGAGCCGAACGGGTACCACTTGAGATAGGGTGTTTTGTTACCTCGTACAGTCCGCATATACGGAACCTAGCACGATTATGTTGCAGATCGGCTAGGAGATGTCTAGGGCCGATCGGGTGCCACTTGAGGTAGTACCTCTGACAACATGCTAGTGAGTGTGCCACGTGTCGTACATGTATTGTCTTGGCTTGTGTGCCTGACCTTTTGTCTGACCGAGTGGATTTGTAACGGTCGGATTCCGTTGCTATAAAGGCTTGAGTCCTCCTTCATTTTGACACTTTGGCATTTTTGAGAGAAAAAGGGAAGAATTGAAGGCGATTTCCGGTGAGGGATTGTGGTGGTTTGCAAGGCAAAGAAATCTTCGGAACAAGGTGTTGCCTCATTTTTCCCTTTGTTTATCGATTGAATAGCATGTTTTGCATGAACTTGTGGTGAACTTTGTTGAGTGTGCTTGTTTGATCTTTTTATCCGTTTGTCTGTTCTATCTAGTATGTTTTCCTTCTTAGAAATTTGTTATCTGTGGTAGATGTCAAGTTCAATAGATGATTCAGAAGGATCCGGGGATCGGTCCTATATTGCATTTTATGGTGAATCAAAAGCTAGCTCGACTAGCTCTGATTCACTACTAAATGTTTCTGAATCGGGCTCTTGTTCCCCCCGGCCAAACCCTAGCATTGAGCCAAAGGTGGATAAGAACGTAGAGGAGTCGATCCTTGAGACTACTCAAGGACACTCAGCCCAGGATCTGGAAGGTGAGCATGACCAGAGCATAGTTTTGGTGACCACCGTTGACAAGGGTAAGGGTGGGGCGTCGGGCTCAGGGCCAATGGAGATTGATGTGGACGAAGTGGTTGAGTTGGTGACAATGGCTAGCTCGGCTTATCACGTTGATCGGCAAATTAACACTTTAAGTTGGGATGACCTTGATGCATACCAAAATGTGTTTGGAATTCCTGATACTATGAAGATGCGATTGGATGGAAAAGGAGAGAGGCCGAGCAATCCTCCAATCGGCTGGGAGACCTTCCACCCATATAATTTGTCTCATGGGGTGATGCTTCCCCTTCATCCCTGGTTGCAGAAGATGGCTATTGAAGTTGGGGTTGCCTTCAGCCAACGGGGTTTACACGGCCTTTAAGATGTGCGGTACAGGTGAGCTGACTTGGGGGCACATCAATCATTTATACAAATTTGTGAGGGATAAGACCGGCTGGGTCTATGTAGAATCAAGAAATAAAAAGGAGAGGGGTCCTTTTATTGAGGACATGCCGACCTCTCAAAAGGCATGGAAACATAATTTTTTTTTTGTTTCTGGAAATTGGGAGGGTGTGGACTTGCCCTTTTTCGACCGACACATGCCACGCTTGTATCAGTCGAAAAGTGGTAACCTTAGGAACTTTTGTGTTTGTTGTTTCTTTGTTTGTTTGCCATTTTTAGGTAGTGTAGCCGATTGGAATTGACTTGTACACTTGTTTTGAGTAGACGTCTTCAAGCAGCCTCCTATAAGTGATAAGGAGAAGGCCGACAGTGCGGAGGTCTAGAACAAGGTTGACCGAATTGAGAGGAGTAGGGACTACCTCTGTTTTCCTGTTCACTTGTTCGACGCTGGTCTTATACCCTCATTTCGTAAGTGTCTTTCGGCCTAAGTTTTGCTTAGTTTTGGTTATATATACTTGCTAACTGTTTTGGTGCTTCTCATCCAGACTTCTTTTCAGTCATTAGTTATGCATAATTTTGATGTCACTAAATACCTATCTTACATGTCTTTTTAATGATTTCGTGCCATTAATAGTAGAAAATGATCAATCTTGTGTGATTTGAGCAGACTTGGAAAGACAGGTAAATTCTGATAATAACGCAAAAAGAATGACTCAAATCGGAGTTATAACGAAGGTGATGTCTCAAATTGAATATCGGGTCTCAAAACTGAGTCCTGGTGCATGCCAAGACTAGCCAAGAACTAGCCCAAGACGTGTCCCGAGACATGTCCCAGAGACATCCTGCCGAGATCCAATCGAGTCCCAGCCGAGAACCTCAAGCCATGCACTAAGTCCAAGCTATGCGCCCAAATCATGTACCGAGGCCTATGCCATGTTCATGCGCTAATTCATGCCATGCTAGGACATGTCCCGTCACATGTCCCTGCTCCCTCAAGGATGTGCCAGTAGTATAACAAAGTTCGTGCCCTACTCCAATTCTGAACCTTATGCACTTAGCCAGGCTAAGCCGCGTATGCACTAAGTCCATGGTGCGCCTCAAAAGCGCATTCTCATATCAAGTCTTGGACGTGTCCCTGGTTCCTCAGCCCAAGAAATCCCTTGCGCCCTATTTCAGGCCCGGAAGGTTCAGAAGAGGACCCGGCCTAGAGTTTGATGGAACAAAGCAAGACACCACTCATAGTTGGACTTCATATCACCTATCTAAGCTAATGGAAGCTTGTGTCTCGCCTGGAAATGCCAATGACACATTCGTGCCCTATTTTACCCTAAAGACTTCTCGGGAGCCTTGATTTGAGCCAAATTGGGCCATCGACTTTCTGCAAACTTTTGAGCCAGACAAAGCCCAGAATCATACTGGATACATCATTTGGGAGTGCCAGGAGTGTAACGACCTGAAAATTTAATTATTGAAGTTTCGTAAATTATTTTGAAAAAAGACAAATTTACCCTTTGTTGTTAAGGGGCGTGAAAGTCAATTTTTATTTCGAGACACTTTTAGCTGTGTTTCGGGTACCGTTAGTCGTTGTTACTTGTCAACATGTACGAATATTTTTCATGCACCAATCCCCAGTCCACCAAGCCCTTGGCTGAGGTGAGGTATCTTAGTTAAAGATTGATGTTGATGTGGCCGATCGGCCTTGAAGATGTTCAAGGCTGATTGAGTGCCACTTGAGGTAGGGTGTTTTTCCACCTTGTACGGTCCGCGTATGCGGAACCTCGGACGATTATATGGTCGATCGGCTAGGAGATGTCCATGGCCGATTAAATGCCACTTGAGGTAAGGTGTTTTTCTACCTCGTACGGTCCGCGTATGCGGAACCTCGCACGATTTTTGTGGCCGATCAACTAGGAGATGTCCAGAGCCGATCAAGTGCCACTTGAGGTAGGGTGTTTTGCTACCTAATACGGTCCGCGTATGCGGAACCTCACATGATAATGTGGCCGATTGGCTAGGAGATTTCCAGGGCCGGTCGGGTGCCACTTGAGGTAGTGTGTTTTGCTACCTCGTACTATCCGCATATGCGGAACCTCACACGTTTAAGTTGCCAATCGGCTAGGAGATGTCCGGAGCCGATCGGGTACCACTTGAGATAGGGTGTTTTGCTAACTCGTATAGTCCGCGTATACGGAACCTAGCACGATTATGTGATAGATCGACTAGGAGATGTCCAGGGCCGATCGGGTGCCACTTGAGGTAGTACTTCTGACAACATGTTAGTGGGTGTGCCACGTGTCGTACATGCATTGTCTTGGGTTGTGTGCCTGACCTTTTGTCTGACCGACTGGATTTGTAACGGTCGGATTCCGTTGCTATAAAGGCTTGAGTCCTCCTTCATTTTGACACTTTTGCATTTTTGAAAGAAAAAGGGAAGAATTGAAGGCGATTTCCGGTGAGACATATTCCGATCAGGGCGATTTCCGGTGAGGCATTGTGGTGGTTTGCAAGGTGAAGCAATCTTCATAACAAGGTATAGCCTCATTTTTCCCTTTGTTTGTCGATTGAATAGCATGTTTTACAAGAACTTGTGATGAACTTTGTTGAGTGTGCTTGTTTGATCTTTGTATCCGTTTGTCTGTTGTGTCTAGTATGTTTCCCTTCTTTGAGATTTGTTATCTGTTGTAGATGTCAAGTTCAATAGATGATTCAGAAGGATCCGGGGATCAGTCCTATATTGCATTTTATGGTGAATCAAAAGCTAGCTCGACTAGCTCTGATTCACTCCTAAATGTTTCTGAATCGGGCTCTTGTTCCCCTCGGCCAAACCCTAGCATTGAGCTAGAGGTGGATAAGAATGTAGAGTAGTCGATCCTTGAGACTACTCAAGGACACTCGGCCCAGGATCTGGAAGGTGAGCTTGACAAAGCCTTTGTGTAAGGACCCTTCCCGAATTTCCCCTCGAAACCCGGAAAGAACCCTTATCCCGTCTGACATCTCTTTTACCTCAAAAATTAAATACCAGGAATACCCTTTATCCTTAAATAATTTTTAGTAAACATTACAGGGTTCCCGACAGAACCACTGTACTTACAAACCACTCCTACATGTCAGACGTAGGATAGCATACAGGTCAAAGCCAAGACCTCAGAATAGTGGTGCTCCAAATAGGAATACCCTCAGACACCAAATGTTAGTAGGTCAGACACTACTGACACCTTTACTGGAATACCACATGACAACCGACTAGTCAGATACTTGTGAACCAACAATAATTCGTCACTCTGGGTAACCGCCCAAACCAACCCACTGACCCGGATGATGAAGTATTTTCATAGGCTGATTAAGCACGTGAAAATCATCGTCAAATCATATTAGAGCCAGAAATATCGTCGGCTATCATATCATATAAGTCGGCAAGTATCCTCGACTATCATATCGTATCCTCAGTCGGAATAACCCTCAGCTGGCAATACATATAAGCTGGCATAACACTCGGCTATCATATCACATCAGTCGGCATATCCCTCGACTTGCATATCATAGCATTAGCCGACACAACCCTCGGCTATCATATCACATCAGTCGGCATATCCCTCGACTAGCATATCATATCATCAGCCGGTATAACCTTCGGCTATCATATCACATCAGTCGGCATATCCCTCAACTGGCATATCATATCATCAGCCGGTATAACCTTTGGCTATCATATCACATCAGTCGGCATATCCCTCGACTGGCATATCATGTCATCAGTCGGTATAACCCTCGGCTATCAAATCACAACAGTCGGCATATCCCTCGACTAACATATCATATCATCAGCTGGTATAACACTCGGCTACCATATCACATCAGTCGGCATATCCCTTGACTGGCATATCATAACCTCAGCCGGTATAATCTTCGGCTATTATATCACATCAGTTGACATATCCCTCGACTGGCATATCATATCATCAGCCGGTATAACCTTCGGCTATCATATCACATCAGTCGGCATATCCCTCGACTGGCATATCATATCATCAGCCGGTATAACCTTCGGCTATCATATCAAATCAGTCGGCATATCCCTTGACTGGCATATCATATCATCAGCCGGCATAACCCTCGGCTATCATATCAGATCAGTCGGTATATCCCTCGACTGGAATATCATATCATCAGCCTGTATAACCTTCGGCTATCATATCACATCAGTCGGCATATCCCTCGACTGGCATATCATCTCATCAGCCGGCATAACCCTCGGCTATCATATCACATCAGTCGGCATTTCCTCAACTGGCATATCATATCATCAGCCGGTATAACCTTCGGCTATCATATCACATCAGTCGGAATATCCCTTGACTGGCATATCATATCATCAACCGGCATAACCTTCGGCTATCATATCACATCAGTCGGCATATCCCTCGACTGAAAGATCATATCATCAACCGGTATAACCTATCACATCAGTCGGCATATCCGTCGACTGGCATATCATATCATCAGCCGACATAACCCTCGGTTATCATATCACATCAGTTGGCATATCCCTCGACTGACATATCATATCATCAGCCGGTATAACCTTCGGCTATCATATCACATCAGTCGGCATATCCATCGACTGGCATATCATATCATCAGCCAGCATAACCCTCGGCTATCATATCACATCAGTCGGCATATCCCTCGACTGGCATATCATATCCTCAGCTGACATAACCCTCGGATATCATATCACATCAGTCAGCATATCCCTCCACTGGCATATCATATCATCAGTCGGCATAACCCTCGGCCATCATATCACATCAGTCGGCATTTCCTCGACTGGCATATCATATCATCAGCCGGTATAACCTTCGGTTATCATATCACATCAATCTGCATATCCCTCGACTGGCATATCAGACCATCATATCATCCAACCCAAAATTGTTGACGCTCTAGCCCCAAGGAACACATGCACAATCATGACCCAACTACCTTGACTTTCCGAGCTCAAAACCTGCTTCACGGTTAACCATTACCGCTGGGATTACCCAACCGGGCTCTAAACGAACTCCTATGGCCTCGAAACCAACAAAATCTTATCTGGAACGTCTAAAAACCGTAGTCACGTGTCGTCGTGACATCGGAAACAGTCCCACGCGCTGCCACGAGCTACAGGAAGGTCAGAACACACGCCCACGCGCCGCCACGCGCTGCTACAGTGACTCACGCTCCTAGACCGGTCCAACCTGACCAAACTCGGCCTGACCTGGTCAAACTCAACCCGACTGGTTCACTCAACCCGACCGATTCACTCTACCCATCCAGTTCACTCAACCCGACCTAGTCCAACTCGACCCGACTAATCGCCGGTGACTTGCTGGAGAAGACGACCGGATCGCTGCCTCCGTTACCGTCTAGTTCGCCAGAAATTGCCATTTCGGTCGATTTTCAAGGTTTTCTAACTTCTTCATTTCTTGACCTTTTTCCACGATCCACACATGTAAATTCATCTACTTTTCACCAGGAATCCAAATATGAGGTCAAAGTTCCGAGATCGTACATGGTTTGGCTGGAAAATGGCCGAGAAGATTCGGTCCACCTCCCTTCTCCGTCCGTCGCCTACGGCTGTGCTCCCGCTCTGATAAATAACCCTAAATGGTCATGGGGCTCTAGGGAAGATCCTCCCGACCTTGGTTTCAGTCGAATCGGACCGAAATCCGTCCGATGAAAAGGGTTGTTCGGTGTTCGCACGGGGAGAATTTCGGGTAGGAGAGACAGACTGAATGGACTAATCTCCTGAGGAGAGAGAAAAATATTTGATATATAGTTCCAATTTTTCCAAAATTACCAAACTGCCCCTGAAGCTTCTAGACCCGTAACGAACTCACCGGGTCTCCGTTTTCCGCATGCCGCCTGTCTACGAACTCGTGAGTTTGGGACCTACGTAATGACCCAATAAAAATTCCCAAAAGTACTGCCAGTCAAAAAGTGACTCTCTAACCCGTCCAAAATCGAGGGTAAAATCGTCGAATTCTCAAAATAATTTAATTTCTGGTCCGGGTCGTTACACTTTGAGTATATTAACACTCATTATGTGTCAGTCAGTGATGGGGCGGAGACAAATAATGCCGAAGTGTCATTTGTTGACCAGAGCAGAGTTTTGGTGTCCACTGTTGACAAGGGTAAAGGTGTGGCGTCGGGCTCAGGGCCAATGGAGATTGATGTGGATGAAGTGGTTGAGTTGGTCACAATGGCTAGATCGGCTTATCAGGTTGATCAGCAAATTAACACTTTAAGTTGGGATGACCTTGATGCATACCTTCCACCCATATAATTTTTCTAATGGGGTGATTGTTCCCCTTCATCCCTGGTTGCACAAGATGGCTATTGAAGTTGGTGTTGCCTTCGGCCATCGGGGTTTACACGGCCTTTAAGATGTGTGGTAAAGGTGAGCTGATTTGGGGGCACATCAATCATTTATACAAATTTGTGAGGGATAAGACCGGCCGAGTCTATGTAGAATCAAGAAATAAGAAGGAGAGGCGTCCTTTTATTGAGGACATGCCGACCTCTCAAAAGGCGTGGAAATATAATATTTTTTTATTGTTTCTTCAAATTGGGAGGGTGTGGATTTGCCCTTTTTCGACCGACGCATGCTACGCGTGTATCAGTCGAAAGGTGGTAACCTTAGCAACTTTTGTGTTTGTTGTTTCTTTGTTTGTTTGCCATTTTTAGGTAGTGTAGTCGATTGATATTGACTTGTACACTTGTTTTGTGTAGACGTCTACAAGCATCCTCCTATAAGTGATAAGGAGAAGGCCGACAGTGCGGAGGTCTAGAACAAGCTTGACCGAATTGAGAGGAGTAGGGACTACCTCTGTTTGCCTGTTCACTTGTTCGACGCTGGTCTTATACCCTCATTTCGTAAGTGTCTTTTGGCCTAAGTTTTGCTTAGTTTTGGTTATATATACTTGCCAACTGTTTTGGTGCAGCTCATCTAGACTTCTGTTCAGTCATTAGTTATGCATCATTTTGATGTCACTAAATACCTCTCTTACATGTCCTTTGAATGATTTCGTACCATTAATAGTAGAAAATGATCAATCTTGTGTGATTTGTGCAGATTTGGAAAGATAGGTAAATTCTGATAATAACGCAAAAAGAATGACTCAAATCGGAGTTATAATGAAGGTGATGTCTCAAATTCAATATCGGGTCTCAAAACCGAGTCCTGGTGCTTGCCAAGACTAGCCAAGAACTAACCCAGGACGTGTCCCGTGACAAGTCCTAGAGACATCCTTCTGAGATCCAATCGAGTCCCAGCCGAGAACCTCAAGGCATGCACTAAGTCCAAGTTATGCGACCAAATCATGTACCGAGCCCTGCGCCAAGTTCATGCGCCAATTTATTCCATGTTAGGACATATACCGTCACATGTCCTTGGTCCCTCAAGGATGCGCCAGTAGTAGAGGACCCGACCTAGAATTTGATGGAACAAAGTAAGACACCACTCATAGTTGGACTTCATATCACCTATCTAAGCTAATGGAAGCTTGTGTCTCGCCTGGAAATGCCAATGACACATTCGTGCCCTATTTTACCCTAAAGACTTCCCGGGAGCCCTGATTTGAGCCAAATTGGGCCATCGACTTTTTCGCAAACTTTTGAATAAGACCTTGCCCAGAATCATACTGGATACATCATTTGGGAGTACCTGGAGTGTAACGAAACGGAAATTTAATTATTGAATTTTCGTAAATTATTTTGAAAAAAGACGAATTTACCCTTTGTTGTTAAGGGGAATGAAAGTCAATTTTTATTTCGAGACACTTTTAGCTGTGTTTCGGGTACCGTTGCGTAGGTCTCGAACTCATGAGTTTGTAGAAAGGCGGCACGCAGAAAACGGAGTTCGTGTGCAAAAGATGCAGGTCTAGATTGTCAGTGTAATTTTGTTACTTTGGTAGGGGTAGATATTTTTTAACCCCCAAAACATTTGATCTTATCATCATCTTCAGTTTTTCGGCCACCGGCGAAGGCGACGGTCTAGTCATCGTCTCTGGCGAACTCCGGCGACTGGTTCGGCTGGAGGTGGTTGACGCCGTCAAGGGTTTGACGGAATATACTGATGGCGTTAGCATATTTCATCAGAGGTTAACGGCATTTAATGGAACCCTAATGTCGTCAGGGTTGACGGAATATGCTAATTTGTTAGGAGATTCTGTTAGGTTTGACAGAATATTCCGTCAGGGTTGACGAAATATTCTGCTGTGAACAGTGCGGTGCATAGCGACGCGTGAGGGCACGTGGGGCATGGCCCGGCCTTGTACCGGAGCGTGGGACTGATTTCGGGGTCACGACGGTGCTTGGCTAGGGTATTGGGACATTCTGGATCGGATTTTAGCGGTTTTGAGGTCGTACGAGTTCGTTTGGAGCCCCATTTGAGCAATCTCAACGGTAAAGCTTGACCATGGACCGGGTTTTGAGCTCGGGAGGTCAAGGGACTTGGGTCATTAATGTGTCAAGAGTCCCTTGGGGATAGGCCTTCCTGGATTTCCTATTTTAGTTGCGCTATGAACGGACTAGGTTCCCGAGATTGCATAGGATGCGTACTTCTAGGTATTATGTTATACCACGGGATTCTTCGATGATTGGCGTGGAGGAAGTATTTCTCCACTACGTTGTTGAGGGTTCTCCGACTGGCGTTAGAGGGTGTGTCTCCGCCAGATCGTTAAGGGATTCTCCAATGTAGGCGTTTGAGGGATCTTTTTCCACCATATCGTTGAGGTCTGAGGTATCTTAGGACGAGCCGAGATATCGAGTTATCACTCGGGGTGCTCTGGAGGAGCAGGGATATTGAGTTACCACTAGAGGTGCTCTGGAGGAGCAGGGATATCGAGTACGACTCGGGGTAAGTCAGTGAGATTCAACTCAACCAAGTCGGGTACCTTCATCATCTGGGTCAGTTGGTTGGTGTGGCCGGTGACCTAGATTGACATGTTATTGACGGTTCACAAGAGGCTGACAAGTCAGTTGTCTTGTGCTATTACAGTAGAGGTTTCAGCAGTGTCTGACCTACTGACACTTGGTATCAGAGCTTGTTAGCAGAGGGCTATAAACTTCAAATCATGATCAGGGCTTCTCACATTGTGATATGTGGCGAAGCCTTGGGTCTTACCCTGACATGACTAGGCCGGTTAGCCACCGGTGCGGTTGCTCAGTCAAGGGGCTGGGCCGTAAAACAAGTCTCTGAGGTTACCTTTTCGGGCCACCACTGTTCCGAGGTTTCGACGGTGGCCTGTAAGCTATCCTGCGTTTGACAGGTAGGTATAGTCAATAAAGTATAGAGAGAGTTCTGTCGGAACCCCTGTAAGGTTTATTTAGTATTTCGAAGGATAAAGAGTATTCATGGTATTAAATTTTAGTGGAAAAGGGCTATCAGCCGGAACGGGCCTTTTCTCGGATTTCGAGGCGAAATTCGGCAAGTGTCTTTCCAATTGGTATCAGAGTGCCAGGTTTAACTTCCTATAGACCGCACACTTGTGTGCAAATTATTTAATAATTCCAATCAACGAGATGCCTCCGAGACATTTGTCTCTTCAGTGACCTTGAACTGAGGGAGGCGGAGGTCATGTGATGCACGGGCGAGGTAGGCATCGCGGTTGCTGGTGAGTGGACTTTGGTGTGTAAATTATAATGCATGCATACAAGTATATTTGAATTAACTTCTATTATATATTGCTTTTGAAAATTTCTGGAATTTAAAATCTTACTGGACACAGGTTTTCCATATTTCAATGAAAATGTGTTTTGGGGAAATGGCCTGGTTTTTGGACTCAGTTTTGATATCGTTTTGACATGGCATTTATTGAGTCCATGATTTTGGGTTTAGACTCATATTTATGATTTTACTAGATTTGTCCATGAATGATTTTTCAATGAATTTGGCTTAGGCCAAGAAATAAAGATTTCAAAACATGAATTTGGTTTTCACTGGTTTTCTGTCCCCGATGGCCAATGTTTCTCCTACTGGCGTTGAGGGGTTTGCTCCGCTGGTTCGTTGAGGGCTCCGACTCTGGTGTCGAGGGTTTTCTCTACCGGGTCGTTGAGGCTGTCTACGCATAGCATAGGTTTTTGCACCACTCGAGGTATATCGAGGCTGTTTACGCATAGCACATGTTTCTGCACAACTCGAGGTATATCGGGTGTGTGGGAGGGGCTTTCGAGAACAATGGGTTTTGTGTGTCCAGGTTGATTTACAAGATTTTAACTCCTTTGAGGTGGATTTTCAAACCAAATTGCGGACCACGGAATATTTTCATTATTTGGATTTTCGTGGGTCCCAACGAATATTTTTACCAAAGGTGGATTTTTCCGGCATGTTTTTGGCTTATCGTTATGGACTTGTTTGACAAGAAATTTTATGTATGCAGGCAATGTTTTACACATGATGAAGGGTATTGTCCATCACGTATTCGCCAAGTTTTTCTCCAACTACCGTTGAAGGGAACTTGTCCTAGACTGGCTTGGTAAGGTTTTTCCTCCGCCAAGTCATCGATATGCTCTGATTCTGGCGTGGCAGGAAGCTCTCCGCTAGATCATTGAGGCTGACTGCACTTGGTACTCGTGACCCTATCTGACACCTGACTTCAAGGTATATTCGGTCATGTGACGTCATGACTTGAGGTGATTCTAGTAATGTTAGGAGTAGGACCTGCGGTGGACTTCTCGGGCTTGGAGCCTTGCTTTGAGATAACTTCCGGGTTGAATGGATTCTGGTGCCTTCAGAATGTCTCTTGGATGTTGTTCTCGCCTAAGGTTTGTTGTTGAGACTGGAATAGAGAAATGTGCATAGTGCACAGGTTCTATTGGGAATGGCATCTGAGGCCCAGTTCGTGTTGTTGGTGACGCGAGAAAACTTGAAATAGGAGGTTGGTCCTTTGACTTGAGTTAAGGGAATTTCAAGGAAGAATTTTCTTTAAGGGGGGTGATTTGTAACGACCCAGAAATTTAATTACTGAATTTTCGTAAATTATTTTGCAAAAAGATGAATTTACCCTTGGTTGTTAAGGGGAGTGAAAGTCAATTTTTTTTTCGAGACACTTTTAGTTGTGTTTAGGGTTTTGGTAGGGGTAGATACTTTTTAACCCCCAAAACATTTGATCTTATCATCATCTTCAATTTTTTATCTATCTGGACCACACCCTCTCCCCCCTCCCCCTCCCCGAACCGGTGTGACCCAAAACTCACAAAACCCATGAAAAGTGAACTTTGATTCAAGGCCATGTCTCCCATTTTGATGGAACGAATCAGAATCTCATCCTTCCCACGATCACAGTCGTACTAACCATCGGAGGAGCCAACCGCAGGAGACATCGGAACGAGGAAAAGAAAAATCAGAAGTTTTGGTCGATTTTTCGGTCAGCACAGGTACAGGTTTAGTGTTTTGAGGTCATTTTTGAATTCCTGGGTTCGAGTAGATAGATTTCGACCTAAAATTCGTGAAAAACGGTTGAGATTTGAAGAAGTTAGGAAAAACTCAAGGTCAGCCGGAAATGGAGTTTTCCGGCAATGGCGGATGGCGGCGCAGTCGTCTTCTCCAGTGAGGGAATCCAGATATCGGCCACCGGCGATGGCAGCGGTCACGTCATCGTCTCCGGTGAACTCCGACAACTGGTTCGACCGGCGGTGGCTGACGTCAGCCGTTAGTTGACCGTTGAGTCAACTGACGTCAGCCATCAGTTGACAGTTCAGTTAACTGATGCCATCAAAGGTTTCACGGAATATGCTAACGGCGTTAGCATATTCCGTCAAAGGTTACTGGCATTTGACGTAACTCTAACGCCATCAGGGTTGACGGAATATGCTAATTCCGTTAGGAGATTCTATCAGGTTTGACGGAATATTTCGTCAGGCTTGACGAAATATTCTACCGTGAACAATGGCAGCGCGTGGGGACGCGTGGCGGCACATGAGGGTGCGTGGTCAGCTTGTGGGATCGATTCTGGGGTCACGGCGACATGCGGCTAGGGTTTTGGGACATTCTGGATTGGATTTTGGTAGTTTTAAGCCGTACGAATTCGTTTGGAGCCCCGCTTAAGAAATCCCAGCGGTAATGCTTGACCATGGAGCGGGTTGGGGCTAGGCCTTCCTTGATTTGCTATTTTAGTTGCGCTATGAGCGGACTAGGTTCCCGAGATTGCATAGGATGTGTGCTTCTAGGTATCATGTTATACCATGGGATTCTCCGATGATTCGCGTGGAGGATGTCTTTCTCCGCTACATTGTTGAGGGTTCTCCGACTGGCGTTAGAGGGTACGTCTCCGCCAGATCGTTGAGGGATTCTCCGATGTAGGCATTCGAGGGATCTTTCTCCGCCATATCGTTGAGGTCTGAGGTATCTCAGGACGAGACGGGATATCGAGTTATCACTCAGGGTGCTCTGGAGGAGCAGGGATATTGAGTTACCACTCGAGGTGCTCTAGAGGAGCAGGGATATCGAGTACGACTCGGAGTAAGTCAGTGAGACTCAACTCAACCAAGTTGGGTTCCTTCATCATCCGTGTCAGTGGGTTGGTGTGGGCGGCGACCCAGATTGACGACTTATTGACGGTTCACAAGAGGCTGACAAGTCAGTTGTTTAGTGCAATTATAGTAGAGGTTTCAGCAGTGTCTGACCTATTGACACTTGGTATTAGAGCTTGTTAGCAGAGGGCTATAAACTTCGAATCATGATTAGTGGTTCTCACGTTGTGATCTGTGGCGAAGCCTTGGCTCTTACCCTGACATAACTAGGCCAGTTAGCCACCGATGCGGTTGCTCAGTCGAGGAGGTGGGGCGTAAAACAAGCCTCTGAGGTTACCTTTTCGGGCCACCACTATTCCGAGGTTTCGGCGACGACCTGTAAGCTGTCATGCGTCTGACCCGTAGGTATAGTCAGTAAAGTACAGAGAGAGTTCTGTCGGAAACCCTGTAAGGTTTATTTAGTATTTCTAAGGATAAAGAGTATTCCTAGTATTAAATTTTTGTGGAAAAGGCTGTCAGACGGGAACGGGACTTTTTGTGGATTTCTAGGAAAATTTGGGAAGGGTTCTCACATGGAGTGGTTTGCCTCAATTGGATTGGTTAATTGCAAGTAACGACCCAGAATCTAATCTAGCAATGTCTGAAGCACTTAGGGTTGGCCAGGCCCAGTCCTTGACGTCCAAGCAACCTCCAGAAGACTCTAGAAGCTGCATTGGCATGCAAGAAAGCTCAGAAGACTTATTGTACAGAGTTGTCGCATTTCCTAGTCCAAATCCAACATGGATTACCTTTTTCGAGTTCCTTTTCAATTCAAACTAGGATAAGAGTTTTGAGTTAGTTTTGAATTAGGATTTTGTCTTAAATTATCTCCTACATTGTAAAGTTTTAGAGGCCTATAAAAAGGACCTAAAGGCTCCCAGGTGAGGATCTCTAGACACCCTAGCCGCAATTTATATTGTAATCCAGTTTTTAAATTTAAGTAGTTTTTAGTTTCTGCTTGTGAGAGAGTTGGATGTGAGCATTGGAGGATAAGCTGTGGTGTGGTCTTCTGTTGTGTTTCATCTTCAATAATCTCATTTGTATCTTTACTTTTTTTGCTTTTACTTTAATGAATTCAATTATGTTTGTTTCAATTTCAATAATGCGTGAGTAGTTTGTTTTAGGATTAGGGCTGCTTGAAGCCCTAAGCATGTTAGTTCGTTAATTAGATTTTGGTTCTTGATTTTGATTGCTATCCATGCTGAATAATTCTGATTACTACTTGAATTTATATTATTTTATGCCTATGAGATTAGCTACCATGTTTGCATAAATTATTGATGGAATTGCTTGACGGACCACTATATCATTTTGTAATTCATTAGCATCAAGAGGTTGAGGTTTAGAAATAATCTTGTAATCGGAACTCATGACAACCTAGGAATGCACATCGCTTTTCTAGGCTAGTGTGGTGTAATTAAATTCTCTTAGTACTTCATGGATCATCTTAAACGGTAGGTGTTAGATGTTCTAGGTGCACATCATGCTTAGAACATGCTAAGTAAAAGAGAATAAAAAATGTTTAGTGTACTTTTGTTGGACCTAGGCATGGGCACCTAATTCAGAAGTTGCATAGTAATTAGGTCAAGAAATTCTTGTTAATAACTATAATTGGTTAGAGTGGATAGTAAGCCTTAATTTTCCTTAGTTAATAAGTAATCAATCAATCATCATTCTTGCATTTTACTTTTCTGCACTTTGGTCATTAAACTCCAATTCCAAAAGCATAATCCCACCCCCAACCCCACCCCGCCCCACCCCCACACCCCACCTTGCCGTGTGTTTGGTTAAGAGTCATTGTTTGTGTTTTCTGTTGAGTCCTTAATTGTTTCTTGCATCAAAAGTTAGGCCTAGGGTTAATTAGAGTGTGTTGTCGTGTCCTTCACTTCTTTAACTCGTGTGTCATTGTTTTCTTTGCTGTTTTGTGTCTTTTGTTTAAGTTAATATAATCTGAACATAATTGGATCTAAATTGTTGAACAAGTCCTCGAGGGATCGACTTTTGCTTGCTCCTATATTGACATAATCGATTTTGTGCACTCGCAAAGATATAACTGTTGGAATAAAGTTCATGTTTATTGTGATCGTTATTTTAACTATCAAGTTTTTGGTACCGTTGCCGGGGACTTGTCCCTCAACGGTGTGCATTTGTTTAGACTTTATTAACTAAGTTTCTACTGCTTTTAGGTACACGTCCAATTCGTTCTCTGCTGAACAGCTTGCCTACATCAAACGGCAATTGGAGCTGCATTCTCACCAACCTTCCCCTTCCTACAAAGCTCAGAGGATCACCTTCCATTCCCTGCCAACTTCAACATAATTCCCATCTCCACAACCATACCCGCCATCATCACCTCCAATGGTTGAGGAACATGTCCTTGCCAACCCTGCCCCACGAATCTTGAAGGAATTTGCCACTCCCCATGTCTCGGTAGACCAATTTCCCATCGCCTTTCCACCATCCATGGTGGCGAATTTCAAGTTCAAGTCTTGAACAATTCACATGTTGCCGATGTTTCATGGATTTTCGGGAGAGGATTCGCACTTACACATCAAGGAATTTGTTGAAGTCAGCTCAATTTTGCGCATCAATGACATGACGGAAGCTGAAATTTGACTAAGGCTTTTTCACTTCAGCATCAAAGCTCAAGCCAAGGCATGGTTCCACTCTTTGGCGCCAGGCTTTTTCACTTCAGCCTCAAAGCTCAAGCGAAGGCATTGTTCCACTCTTTGGCGCCAACCTCAATCAACTCATGGTGGGACTTGTCGTCCAAATTCCTCACGCAGTACTTCCCCTGTGGAAAAAACCAATGAATTGATGCCCAAGATCATGGATTCACGCGAAGGCATAGATGAACCATTCTACAAGTTTTGGGAGCGTTTAAATCAGATGCTAACGGCGTGCCCCCACCATAACATCGATGACCATCATTTGATGTTGTATTTCTACGGAGGACTGAAGACCATCGATCGAACTATGGTGAATTCTAAATCCCAAGGGATTCTAGACGGCACAGCTCCGGAGGCACAAACTGCCTTTGAGAATATTCCTCGATGGGAGAAACAATTTAGCTACAGAGATTATTCCTCTAGGGCTACTGGTGAGGCGTACACCAAAGACAAAGATGACGCCATTGCTCAACTTACGGCAATGGTGAAAAAGCTTTGCACTGAGAAGGTGAAAGGAGTTCAAATCTATGGCATATGCTCTATTTAGGGACATACTTCGCATGAATGTCCAATGGTGGAAGAAGCTAACTTTGCGGGGGGCTTCAACAATGCTGCACGACCCCGGAATGATCCATGTTCAAACACTTAAAATTTGGCGTGGAAAAACCATCCCAACCTCCATTGGAACAATAATCAGAATGTAGCAAACCCTTTGCCACCCCATGGATTCCAGTATCACTCCACGACACCTTAAGTAAACTCCCAAGGGCCTTCTTCAAATCAGAATGCTAGAAGAAAATCGTTGGAGGATGCCATCAATGCCATGGCTCAAAAAAAACATCCAATTCATGCAGAACACCAACGCATTCATTCAAGAAAGCCTGAGTCATATGGCAAAGACGGATAATGCCATCGCAAACTTAGATCGTCAAATGGGACAGATTGCAAACAAAATGAATCAAAGGCAGCAAGGGAAGCTACCAAGTCAAGTCTGGTAAATCCTAAGGGATTTCACAATCCTATGGCTAATGCCATCACCCTTCGAAGTGGAACACAACTCCGAGGCCCTCCCTATGCTGCCTACGAAGACAACATTGAAGGACTTGAAGTTGAGGAAGGTGACTTCATCATGACCCCCTCAGGACATCCTTCTGCCGTGACCAAGTTTGTGCCGCAGGCCATGCCTTATGGAATGCCACAAACCTAGACCAAAACTGCAGTGCAACAAGAAATTGACCTTGTTGCCGAGAAAGGGACAAGCCCTATACTAAGGACCAGTACCCAGGCTCCACCGAGAGCCCTACCCAGTGAGCCACCAAGCACCTCAATGCAAGCAACCCTGACCTTGTGTAACAACCCGGAATTTTAATTATTGGATTTAATTAAATTATTTATGTAAAATGACGATTTTGCCCTTGCTTGTTAAAGGGCATGGAAATCAAGTTTTGTTTCGAAACCTTTTCGGTGGTGTTTTGTATACCATTGCGTAGGTCTCGAACTCACGAGTTCGTAGACAGGCGGCACGCGGAAAACGGAGTTCGTAGACGAGAGTTATGGGTCTAGATGTGCAAGGGCATTTTGGTAATTTTTGACTTGGGGTAGATATTTTTAACCCCAAATCAGTGTAATCTGATCCATCTTCATTTCATCCTTATCATTATCATCTCATTCTTCTCTCTCTGGAACAAACAAACACAAACCACCCGAACCGTGCGAAAATCATCCAAAAACCCACAAAAGTCAACTTGGATTTCAAGGCTTCAACTTCCAGTTTTTATCAACTAATCGTGTTCTACTCCTTCCCGTGATCACAACCGTACCAACCATCGAAGGAGAGGACCACGGAGGAAGCCGAACCGAGAATAGGAATTTTCGGACTTTCGATCGATTTTCCGGCTAGCACAGGTATGTGTTTGATGTTTTAAGCTCATATTTGGATTCCTGGGTTTGAGTAGATAGATTTAGACGTAAAATTCGTGAAAAATGGTTGAGTTTTGAGGAAGTTGGAAAGCTTGGAGTTTCGGCCGGAAATGGAGGATTCCGGCGAAACCAGACGGCGGCGGAGGTGGTGGTCCGGTCATCTTCTCCGGCCAACCTCCGGCGACGGTGACGGCAGCCGGTCATCTTCTCTGGCGAGTCGCCGGTGACCGGTCAGGTTGAGTTGAACCGGTCCGGTCGAGTGAACCGGTCGGGTCAGTTGAACCGGTCGGGTCGAGTTGAATCGGTCGGGTTGAGTGAACCGGTCAGGCCGAGTTGGACCGGGTCGGGCCGAGTTGGACCGGGTTGGACCGGTCCAGGCGCGTGGGTACTGTAGCAGGAGCGTGACCGGCGCGTGAGGGCGCGTGGCGGCGCGTGGGCGCGTGTTCCGACCTTCCGTCGGCGCGTGGCGGCGCGTGGGGCCGAGTCTGAGGTCACGGTGGCGCGTGACAGTTAGTTTTTGACGTTTCGGACCTGTTGGCGCAGGTTTCGAGTCGATCGGATGTCATTTAGGGGTTGTTTCGGACGTTTTAAGGTTGCTGCGTTTTCTAGGCCAGCATAGTTAGACTCCCGGGATTTATGGGGTTTATACTTAAGATTATTATTATTAGCTGGTAATCCCGATTATTAATTTGGACAGGCGATACTGCTCCAGGAACCTCAGGGGAGCGTACAGTTCGGGATTGAGCGTGCTTGATCAGGTTTGTGAGTGGACTTTGATTTATAAACTATAATGCATGCATAAACGTATCTTTGCTTTAAATACTGTTGAGTATGAGTGAAATGAATTTCTGGATTTTAGAAATGATGCTGGACACATATTTTACAATATTTCTGTGAAAGTATGTTTTGAGAAATGGCCTGATTTTGTACTCGATTTTGATATCGTTTTGACGTGGTGACTATTTGAGTATGTGATTTGGGTTTTGACTCATAATTGTGATTTTACCGATTTTGGCCATAAAATGATATTTTAAAGAATTTGGCTTAGGCCGCGAAACAAGATTTCGAAGTATGGATTTGATTCACTGATTCCCGTCCCGATGATTGTTGTTGCTCTGACTGGTGTTGAGGAGCATGACTCTACCAGTTGTTGAGGGTTCGGACCTTAGGTGTTGAGGAGTATGTCTCCGCCGGGTCGCGAAACTGTCTATGCATAGTACAGATATTACAGACAGTACATATGGTACACAGAGTTGTACAGATTTGAACACATCTCAAGGGATACCCTGGTGTGTTATGAATATGTCGGGAACAGTGAATTCTTGATTTTGAGATATTTGTGAGATTGAACCAAACGATTTGAATTTGAGATATTTGTGAGATTGAATCAAATGATTTGATTTTGAGATATTATGTGGCAGATTGAACCAAATGATTTGATTTTGAGATAATTTGTGTCCAGATTGAATTATATGATTTTAAACTCCTTTGAAGAGAGTTTTCAAACCAAATTGTGGATTACGAGGTATTTTTATTATACAGATTTTATGTGAGTCCAATTCATGATTGTAAAGATAAATGTGAATTTTGGATGATTTACATATGATGCTTTTATATGATAAATTGTTTTATGTTATGCATGCATGATTTTATAAATGGAGGGGAAGAAAGGTAATTCTTCGAAAAGGAATTTATAAATGATTATTTTTGTCCACTCACAACTTTTGTGTTTAAATCCCCCTTCAGGCAGTTGAGTAGAGTTGACGCGAACATTGATCTCGAGGCTGAGGCATTAGGATTTCGATTGCGCTGTGTTGTATATTTGAGTAGGATATCTAAATTTTACTCTTGATCCTACTTAGACGCTCTGATATTATGTTGTATTTGTTTGGTCGTTAATTACGGGAATTATTGAGTGCTTAAGTCCCTTGTCTGACAAGAGGAAGTATTTATCATGGTTATTATAATTTGTATGGATTGAAGGGTATTTTGGGAACCTTTTCTTAGGTTGTCAGACGGGATCAGGGTTCTTCCCGGGTTTCGAGGGGAAATTCGGGACGGGTCCTGACACCTTGCGCCTAACTCAGCTCTGCCTAGAGCCCTGTCCAAGATATTTCCGCAGGCGCAGAACCAGGACATGCCAAGTCCCATGCCACAGGCATTTCCTAGAGTCCAAATTTGGCCCTCAACGCACCAACCTACGCCCAAAAGCGCAGAACTGCGCCAAATTGCGCCTAACCACCAGGATAAGGCCACGGCTAACATCCAATATGCTCCCATTTCCAAAGCCACGACCTTGAGTCCAAATGAAAAATATCAGCATCCCCATCACTCTAACTCTCAATCTATTGTTTCAACTCATAAAACAACTAAAAAAGTGACTTTTGAGTTAGCTATTGACATAGATCTCCAGTTTCCGCGCAGGTTCCAAAACAAGAACAAGCCAAAGGAAGAGTTCGAGGAAGAAATCATAAGTATGCTCCAAAAGCTGCAGATCACACTACCTTTTCATAAGATATTCAAATAAATGCCTATCTTTGCCAAACTCATCAAAGACTTAGTTGCCGGAAAGCGTGGTTTCAGCTCTACTGACATCATTGAAATTCCTAAGGCATGTTCTGCTGCACTTCTGCGCATGCCACTCTAAGAAAATGATCCCGGGCATCCATCACTCCCATGAGTTATTCAATGAAAACGATTCGAGCATTGCCTTTGCGACACGGGAGCTTCAGTCAACATAATGCCTTATCGCATATACAAATCGCTCAACTTGGGAGAGCTCAAACCAACACACTTATGTGTGAGATTAGCTAAAGCCTCTGTTACTAATCTCATGGGCGTACTAGTGGACGTGTTGGTACAAATCAGTGATACATGCATTCTGGCAGATTTCTACATTCTAAGGATGGACAGAATCGACAAGAACGAGGAACCTCCACTCATCTTTGGAAGGCCTCTCCTAGCCACGTCCGAATATCTCAATGATGTCAAAAATGGCCAAGTCTCCATCAAAGTCTTGGACAAGCTTCGTACATTCTCCATCCATGATGCCATCCAATATCCTGCAGAGCCAATTGTGGACTTCCCGTTAAACAAAATGGACTTATTGATGCAGAAGACAATCGCCAATTCATGCATAACAGATGCTCTTAAGACGACCATTACTTCACCAACTGATGAGACACTTGATGACAAGGTGATAGAGGAAGTCATAATACTTGATGCCGTTCCTGTTCATTCATGGAACAAACAACCAGTTTTTAGGCTCTACCTCTCACGGACCACAAAACACCACCATCCACTATTCAACCTCCAGAGCTCGAGTTAAAACCCTTATTAGACCATCTGAATTATGCATACTTAGGCAGCAATCAAACCCTTCTGGTCATTATTGCGTCCAACCTAAGTACAGACAAAGAGAATGCACTGGTTCAAGTTCTAAAAGCTCATCAAACGGCCATTGGTTGGGCAATTTTTGACGTCAAAGGCATAAGTCCCGCCAAGTGCATGCCTCGAATACTTCTTGAAGATGATGCTAAACAAACAAGAGAAGCGCATCGGCGATTGAATCCACAAATGAAGGAAGTCGTGAAGAAAGAAGCACTCAAACTTCTAGACGTGGGCATTATCTATCCAATTAGCGACTCCAAGTGGGTGAGCCCTGTCCAAGTTGTCCCGAAGAAGAGTGGGCTTATCGTGGTTAAGAATGAGCTTGATGGGCCCGTACCTCAATGAGTTCAAACAGGATGGAGGGTTTGCATTGACTACCGAAAGCTCGACACTACCACACGCAAGGATCACTTCCCCTTGCCCTTTATCGATCAAATGCTCAAGCGATTAGCTAGACATTCTCACTACTGCTTCTTGGACGGCTACTCAGGGTATAATCAAATTGGTATCGCCTCGGAAGACAAGAAAAGATTACATTCACGTGCCCCTATGGCACATTTGCCTACCGAAGGATGCCTTTTGGTCTTTGTAACGCCCCCGCTACGTTCCAACGTTGCATGATGAGTATCTTCTCCGATATGGTGGCGGACATAATTGAAGTGTTCATGGATGACTTTTCTGTCTTTGGACTTGCATTCGAACTATTCTTAGCTAACCTGTCCCGAGTATTTGAACGCTACCAAGAAAGCAACTTAGTGCTGAATTGGAAGAAGTGCCACTTCATGGCACAACAAGGAATCATCTTGGGCCATGTGATCTCTAGCCATGGAATTGGGGTGGACAAAGCTAAGTTGGACATACCCTACAACAGTTAAGGATGTTCGATCTTTCTTAGGGCACACCGATTTTTATCGACGCTTCATTAAAGACTTTAAGAATATCACAAGGCCGTTGTGCAACCTCCTAGCTAAAGATGATGCATTTGAATTCAACAAGGAATGCCAAGAGGCATTCAACACACTCAAGGCACAGCTCATGGTATCCCCCGTCATTATGCCACCCAATTGGGACCTACCCTTCGAACTCATGTGTGATGCTTCGGACTTCGCCGTAGGAGCTGTTTTAGGGCAGCGAGTGAACAAACTTCCTCATGTCATCTACTATGCAAGTCGAACTTTGAATGACTCCCAATTGAACTACTCCACCATTGAAAAAGAGCTCCTTGCTGTTGTTATTTTCGCTCTTGAGAAGTTCAGATCCTACTTAATTCAATCTAAGGTCATTGTCTACACTGATCATGCGGCCATGAAGTACTTACTCTCTAAGAAGCACGCCAAGTCAAGGTTGCCGCGATGGATGCTACTTCTTCAAGAGTTCGACCTTGAAATCAAATATAAGAAGGGGAGTGAAAACGTGGTTACTGACCATATGAGCCGATTAATCCAAGGGTCCAATGAAGAAGCTGGTCAATTGCCACTACTTGAGACCTTCCCGGATGAACAACTCTTCGTTATCCAAGCCATCGACCCTTGGTACGCTGTTCTCATTAATTACCTTGAAACTAAGCGATTTCGTTCCTCTTTGAGCAGGTATCAGAAAGACAAGTTGGCTAAATAGGCTATGTACTACATATGGGATGAACCGTACCTATGGAAGCATTGCCCATATCAAATCATTCGAAGATGCATTCCGGACGCTGAGATGGAATCAGTCCTAACATTCTGCCATAGCATGGTGTGTGGAGGCCATTTTGGGCCTAAGAAAACGACACTCAAAGTACTTCAAAGCGGATTCTACTGGCCCACACTTTTCAAGGACACATACGAGTTCGTACTCACTTGTGATAGATGCCAACGGCCAGGTAACATCGGCCCTCGGAATCAAATGCCTTTGAACCCTATCCTTGTGGTGGAAATATTCCACATATGGGGTATTGATTTCATGGGGCCTTTTCTAAACTCTTTTGGTCATATTTATATTCTATTGGTAGTTGATTATGTGTCTATGTGGGTGGAAGCAATTCTTACCAAAACTAACGATGCCAAAGTAGTTATGAGTTTTTTGCAGAGTCACATCTTGGCCAGGTTCGGAGCACCTAGGAAAATCATCAGTGATGGGGGCACACACTTCAGCAATCGCTCATTTGAAGCCCTAATGAAGAAGTATGGCGTCACCCATAGAATCTCTACGCCATACCATCCTCAAACGAGTGGTCAAGCTGAAATTTCTAATCGAGAAGTAAAGGCCATTTTGGAGAAACGGTAAACCCAAACCGCAAAGACTGGTCCAATCGCTTGAACGATGCTTTATGGGCCTATAGAACGGCATACAAGAATCCTATTGGCATGTCTCCCTTCCGAATTGTCTTCGGGAAAGGATGTCACTTACCTGTAGAATTGGAGCATAAAACATTATGGGCCATTAAGAAGATGAACATGGAATTAGGTGAAGCTGGAATTCATAGAAAGCTTCAGCTCAGTGAATTAGATAAGTTCCGGAATGAGGCATACGAGAGTGCAAGGATTTACAAGGAAAAGACCAAAGTTTTTCACGACAAGCACATTCAACCCAAGCACTTTCAAATTGGACAGAAAGTCCTACTGTTTAATTCACGCCTCAAGCTATTCCCATGTAAGTTACTTTCTAGATGGTCTGATCCATTTGTGATTACTAATGTTTTCCCTCATGGTGCAGTTGATGACAGGACCCTTCCCGAATTTCACCTCGAAATTCGTGAAAGGCCCTGCTCCAGTGTGACAGCCTTTCACAATAGAAGTTAATCCAGACAAAATGTGACTTCCAAATCCCTTTGAAACTGAGGGTAAAATTTTCCTTTTCCTAATTAAATTCTCAAATTACGTTAATTTTTGGTTCGGGTCATTACAGTTGAAATTCAACACCCAGTTAAGAAGGAGCCATTCAAAGTGAATGGTCATCGACTAAAACCCTACTTCGAAGCCCTCCCTAGTCCAGTCACGGGTACAATTGACCAACCATCGGCGCCCAGTGCGCCAAGTGATTAGGATGCGCCAACTACATAGCTTGACAGCCCCGTCTTGCCCAGACGTTAAATAAAGCACTCCTAGGAGGCAGCCTAGCCCGGGTTTGTGTTTCTCTCTTACTTTCTATTTCTGCCCTTTATATCTCTCAAACCTTTATTCTATTTTGTCATACTTATTGTTCTCACATGGAGGATAATGTTCAATTTAGGTATGGGGGTGTGGATTTAAAATTTTTCATATAGAAACATCTAGGTTTGGGGGTGATACACGACCAGGAAAGTTAAAGTTTAAGTAAAGCTTTTGTTAATTAGTTTAAGTAGAATAGGTAGTGGTTGTAATGCTCCGTATGATTTCCGCCTCTATATTTTTACTTGTTGACACGTCAGGCATTTACTCACAAACTCTGCTATTTCCTTTTTCATCCTAGGCCACAAATAATGCTCCTTAAGAGTACGATACATCTTAATACCACCTGGACGCATAGCATAGGCAGAACTAAGAGCTTCCTCAAGAATGTCTCTTTTCAACTCTGTAACATTAAGTACGCACAAATGGCCATCCTTAACCAAGGCCCTATCATCCCTAACCACATAATTCCCAGCCTCTAACTCCATCCCAACAACGCACAATGTAGGATCCTGGAGTTGAGCTTCAATAATTCGGTCAATCAAGACAGGTCTCACATGGAAGCTAGCCAACAGAGCCCCCTGGCTACCCATTCCAAGTTTAATTCCCGCTATTCGGAGTTCCACGAACAACGGTAAGTACACAGTGTACAAATAGGCCAAGGAACCCATGGATTTCCTGCTCAGTGCATCAGCCACTACATTGGCCTCTCCTGGGTGATACTCTATGGTACAGTCATAATCCTTTGTCAATTCCAACCACCTCCTCTATCTCAAGTTCAGATCTTTCTGGGTTAAGAAATATTTCAGGCTCTGATGGTCTGTAAAGATCCGGCACGTTTCCCCATACAAATAGTGTCTCCAAATCTTCAGTGCATGTACTACTGCGACTAACTCTAAATTATGTGTGGGGTAGTTCAACTCATGGGGTTTAAGTTGTCTGGAATCATATGCTATCACCTTCCCATGCTGCATCAGCACGCAGCCTATACCTCTTAATGATGCGTCACTGTACACCTCAAATCCTCCGTTAACATCTGGAAGGGTTAACACTGGGGCAGAAGTCAACCTCTTCTTAAGCTCTTGAAAGCTATGTTCACACTCATCATCCCATTCAAGCTTTACTCCTTTCCTAGTTAAACGGGTCAACGGGGGAGCTATCATAGAGAATCCTTCTACGAACCGCCTATAAAATCCTGCTAAACCCAGAAAACTTCTCACCTCTGACATTGTCTTTGGTTGCTCCCAATTTGCCATTGCCTCTGATACCCTCTGCAGAAAGCACATGACCAAGAATCCAACACTGGTCAACCAAAATTGACATTTATATAACTTGGCAAACAATTGCTTTTTCCTCAGCGTATTCAGCCCCAACCTTAAGGGTTTCTCATGTGCCTTAGTGCTTTTTGAATATACCAAGATATCATCAATGAACACAATTACAAATTAATCCAAATACCGTCGGAACACCCTATTCATCAAATCCATAAATGCCGCAGGTCCATTAGTTAAACCGAAAGGCATCACCAGGAATTCATAATGCCCATAGCATGTCCTGAAAGCCGTTTTGGGAATGTCCTCTTCCCTGATCCTTAACTGATGGTACCCGGATCTAAGATTAATTTTAGAGAAATACCTTACCCCTTTTAATTGGTCAAACAAGTCATCAATTCGTGGTAAATGATACTAATTCCGCACCGTAACCCTCTTTAACTACCGGTAATCGATACATAGCCTCAAACCACCATATTTCTTCCATACAAATAACACCGGCGCACTCCAAGGTGATACACTTGGTCGAATAAATCCCATATCCACTAAGTCCTGCAATTGAGTCTTCAATTCCTTCAATTCTGCCGGTGCCATTCTGTACGGTGCCTGTGATATAGGTTGGGTGCCCGGAAGAAGCTCTATGGTGAATTCAATCTCCTGGTGAGGTGGCAACCTTGGAAGATCCTTCGGAAACAGATCGTCAAACTCATTTACCACATGAATATCCTTTACTCTCACCGGAGTATCCCGAGAATCGATCACGTGAGCTAAATATCCCTCACAACCTTTCCTCAATAACTTCTCAGCCGTCAAAGTCGATATCACTCCCGAGGGAAGCACCCTATGATCTCCCTGCCACTAGAGCCGGTACAAATCGAGACAAGTCAAGAAATTTTTACTCATAATAGGCTACCGTCATGTCCCTCTGGCATCTCGGTATGAGCGAGGATAAAACTGCTCGAGGAAGCGCCCTCGGAAAGCTTCCCAAGTAAGTGTACGGACCTCCTAGCTCGTCATCTGTAAGGCATGCCACCAACGGTACGCATAACCACTCAGAAGAAATGTGGCTAAACGCACCCTATCCTCTGGAGGGCACCTCAAAATAATAAATACTCATTCCAAACGAGTAATCTAATCAGCAGCATCATCTGGGCCTAACTCGCCCGTAAACACTATATCCCCTAGCCTCTGGGCTCGCTCAATGTCTGAAACTTCATAAATAGCCCTACCCTGAAGTACAACCGTCAATGCCCGACCCAACTGATCCAGGGTCTGTCTCAAATCAGTCTCTAATACGGCATCATGTGTACCCCTAACGTTATCAACTTCTTCACCGTTTCTAGGCCGCGGACGGGGCTCGCGTCTCGGAGGCTTCACGCTGAAAAGAACCATAATTCGTCAGTACCACAATCATATGTACACTAGGTGTACGGTCTACAAGAATTTAAACTTAGAGCTCTAATACCAAGTTGACAGGACCTTTCCTGAATTTCCCTCGAATCCCGTGATAAGCCCCGCTCCCTCCTAACAACTTAATAAATTTCCTAGAATACCCTTAAGCCCTTGAGCTTAATTACAAGAATTCCGCCAAAATTTAGGCAGAACCTCCCCTATAAACTGGTTAAACCGTCTTCCCCCTTTCAGACAAAGGATCAAATGCCATCTCGAATCCCAACAATCCAATTCCCAACATCCCGAGATAGCCATCGACGTAATCATAATTTATAATAAGTCCAACTGATTTATCAGTGCGACTAGGTTAGAAAGGTAAATACATAAAATTTATAAGTCCTACACGCTAGTCTTAGGTAAAGGCTCAACTGGATTCTAGTGCCTCCGCCTATGGATGTGCACTCATCAACTCAACGGCCTGGAGGGCATTTAAAACACGGAAAAGTGTGAGTGGACAAAATAATCGTTTAAAATAATTTCCGAGGAAAACATATCATTCCCCCTCCATGAGTAAAACAATTCATGCATAATATAACCTTCATTTTCAAACAAATAATCCATAAAGAAAATCTGAAAACTTACCAGAAAATCTATTTCTAGTTAAAACACTCAGTGGGACCTATGAAAACCCGAATAATGAAAACATCTCATGGTCCACAACCCTACTTTGAAAACCCTCCTCAAAGGAGTTTAAAAATCTTGTGAACAGACCTGGATACAAAAATATCATAAATATATCTCACCGCTCCCCAAATGTAATCCCGAGCAGTAGCTCGATATCCGAGCTAGCTGACCCGGAGACCGACCCTCCACACACCTGATATACCTCGAGTTGTGCAGATGTAACTCTATACTACGCGTAGATAGCCTCAACAACCTGGTGGAGAAATACCCTTCGACGCCAGCGTCGGAGAAACCTCAACGATCTGACGGAGAAATACCCTTCAATGCCAGCATCGGAGAACCCTCAACGAACACGTGATGGGAAATACCCCACATCAAGCGCTAGAGAAACATGACCCTCGAGAACAGTATATATAGTGGAAACAAACCTGTAAAGTAAAATCCAAAATCCATTTTTTGAAATCCTTGTTTCTTGGCCTAAGCCAAATTCAATGAAAAACCGGGTTCTATGCCCAAATCCAATAAAGTCACAAATCTGGGTCTAAACCCAAAATCATGGACTCGATCAAGACCCAAAATCTATCAAGTCAAAACTATACAAAAACAGAGTCCATAAAGCCAGGCCATAGCCTAGAACGTCGATTCCAATTAATTAATGAAAACCCGTGTCTAGTAATAAATTACTAGAATAATTATTCTAAATTCCAGAAATTTGTCAAAATCAATAATCATTTTAGAATAATTATCCTAACTTGTCAAAGTCAATACGTAACAAGAAATTATTTAAAATATACGTTTATGCATGCATGATAATTTACAAAACCAAAGTACACTCACCGACCGTCCAATTATGCCCAATCCCGAGTTGTACGCTCCTCTGAAGTTTTCGGAGCAATATCGCCTATCAAAAGTAACAATCAGGGTTACCAATGATAATTAAAAATCCATATTCGAACTCCCTAAACCCCGGGAGGTCCATACGCATCCAGCTAAAAACGTAGCCACTTATGACAAACAAAACTACCCCTAAACGATGTCTGATAGACCCGAAACCTACGCCAACAGGTCCGGAACGTCGAGAGCTTAAAAACTTGTGTTGACCGGAGCTCGAGGAGGAGCTCTACGTGCCACCACGCGCCGGTGGACGGCCGGGACTCCCTCCCCATGCGCGACTGCATCACATACTCTCCTTCAACCTCTAGCTGCGAATACTGTTCATCGTAGAAAATTCTCCAGAACTACCCTAACTTCAAAGCTTAATATCTCCCTCATTTCTCAACCAAATTTCATGTTCTAATAATGTAAATCTATCTACTCGAGCCAATGAATTCAAATATGCAATTAGAATTGAGATTCATTACCTTCAGTGGCCAGAAAATGGCGGGGAATGTGGCGGTTACTGTTCACATTCGAATCTCTTTCTCCTAACACTTCCAAGCTCGATGAAGGATATGGTTAAGCTCAGAATGAAGTGAGGAAAATGATGATGTGAATGGTTTGTGGTGGTTTGGCCTAAATCAAAAAGTTAGATTTTAAGGGTTTGTGTGTTTCACGGTTTGGATGAGGAAATCGCGAACATAGAGGGGAAAAATGAAGAAAAATTTGGAAGTAAAAATTACCAAACTGCCCCTGTATATTCTAGACCGACAACTCACTCATATGAACTCCATTTTTGACGTGCCACCTGTCTACGAACTCGTGAGTTTGAGATCTACTCAACGGTCCATGAAAATCCTTGCCTTTCCTAGTGATGATTGTCACCTTGTTTGAACTCTCGGTCATCGTGATTTGATCAACCATTCTTCCCCTAGTATCTCCCATCATAGTTAGGTTTCCTCTTCCGCTGGTGTGATTGGTTGGACCCTTGATTATA
The DNA here is from genome assembly GCA_037349345.1 of Oemleria cerasiformis. Taxonomy (NCBI): domain Eukaryota; kingdom Viridiplantae; phylum Streptophyta; class Magnoliopsida; order Rosales; family Rosaceae; genus Oemleria; species Oemleria cerasiformis. The sequence continues at coordinate 1,851,901 of JAZGTL010000021.1, forward strand.
GCCTCATGAGCTGTAGTTGGTCTTACCATGGCTACTGTTGTTACTTGGTGGGGTTGAGTAAGATGACGTCTTGTTCTCCTTGGTAGGAGTATGGAAGAATTCTACTTTGGCGTGGATTGCCGCCCTTTACATGATCTCATTGTAGTCCTTCCAATCTTCAGTATGGGCTGTATACTTCAAGGGTGATTCTTTAAGGCTGCTACGGAAAGCGTTGAACCCAACCTTGTTATCTGTATCTCGACAGCGGGAGTATTCAAGGTTGAATCTAACGGCGTATTTTTGAAGTGTTTTTTCTTCTCCCTTCATGATGGAGAAGAGATCTTCCATAGAAACTAGCCCATCTATCTAGATCATGAATTAGTTGAGGAAAGTTATCTGTAATTCCTCAAAAGAATCAATGGTGTTGAGAGCCAGGCGGTAGAACCAATTGAAAGCTGCGTCGGTAAGAGTAAAGCTGAAGATGAGGCATTGAACTTTGTCTGTCACGTTCTTGTATACCAGAGCAGAGACGTAGTTCTTCAGGTAGGTGACGGGATCGCCTTTTCCCGTGTTAAGGGCTATCTTCAAGGGCTTCACCTCAGTATTGTGCCTTGACCGAAGGATTCGATTGGTAAAAGGGCCAGTGTTGGTCTTCCCCCATGCTGGCGTCTTGCCCTTGACTTCCTCTTCCTCGAGATTATGTACTCGGTGTAAGAGGCTTTCTACCAAAGTGTTGTCTTGTTGGGGTGGTGGCGGATTTTTTTGGCGTTCTATCTGTCCATCATCTCTTCCTTGGTGATCTCTGTTTCTCCTCTGGTCGTGTGAATACCTCCCGGCAGTTGATTCGGTCTCATCCTGCATTTCGCTCATGTTTGCCCTTTGGGGTTTGGGGCCTTGTGCCCCTTGGTTATCTCGTCTATTTTCCACGGCAGAAGTACATCCCGTTGCTTATTGTCCTGTTGTTTGTAAGATCGGCAGGTGAGGTTGTCCCACAGTCCTGGGATCTGACGTAGCATAAGTTAAGTGAACGGGCTCAATTTGTACTTGGCGATCATCTAGGAGTTGGCGTGCATCCTGATAGATCCTTGGTTGTGAGGGACCTACACCGCCGGAAGGTGGGATGAGGAATCGCCCTCCAGATGAGGTGGGGTTTACCCTAGGCAGTTGCTTATTGTGCCTCTCTGAGGGGTTTCGATATGTCAAAGGTTGATCAACCGGGGTACGTTTGGCTAGGGTTTGATCAGCCAGAATTTGATCGACTAGTCACTTGTCCTGTCCCTGACTTTGCTGGGATATCCTTAGAGGGCCAGGGTGCTTTCGTACTGATCAGATAAAACCTGGTTTTTAACATTTGTCTTAGCGTTATGGGCCCTGACCTCCACTACTTCTCTTTTGAGGTCATCCAATGTCTACCTTAGTATGTCGGGGATGTTGTCCCGCGAGTTCCTCTGATGGAATGGAGTGTGAGTCAATTCACCCCTGTCTTGTTCGCCCAAAATGATGTCAGGGGGGGTTGGGGCGGCTATGTGGTATGTGAGTTAGTGGGAGGCTGTTTCAGAATTTCCATAGACAGCGCCAAACTGTTGATGCCAAAAATGGACCAACTTAGAATTGTCTCACTGAGCTCGCTTGACTCGCTCTTCTCGGTGATGGGATGTCCTGTAAGGAGAAGGTAAGAGCAAATGAGCATTGTTGTGGTACCGGCCTGTCAGTCTCCGATGCCTAAGTCAGTTAGGTGACGAGGGTATTGTAGTAATTTAGGCAGCATAGGGACAAGATTGTTATTACCTTTTTGATGGGAAGTGCCCTTGTATTTATGGTAGCATTGAATGTTGTAGGTGAAACAATTAGATGTGGGATAAATGTCCTTGATTCTGGTGTTGACACGTGTCCCAGTGGTCCCGGGTTCCCTTGTCAATGTGATCTGGTCGGCCGACCAGTTGATCGGCCTTACAAACTGATCGGCCATACCAGATGGATTGTTCTGTCCAGGAGGTGAGTTGGTGGGATGCACCATGTTTGATACAAATTGGGATAATTCGAGAAGTTTTGGTTGAATTATGACTCGAAAGATATGAAATATCTCCTTCCAAGCCATGTTGGGAATCTTTTATCATAATCATCCACGCCTGAAACGTATCTTAATGCTTGAAAGTTGGATAGGATGGCCTTTATGTAACAACCCGGAATTTTAATTATTGGGTTTATGCAATTATTTTTGTAAAATGACGATTTTACCCTTGGTCGGTAAAGGGCTTGGAAATCAAGTTTTGTTTCGAGACACTTTTGGTGGTGTTTCGGGTACCGTTGCGTAGGTCTCGAACTCACGAGTTCGTAGACAGGCGGCACACAGGAAACGGAGTTCGTGGACGAAAGTTATGGGTCTAAATGTGCCAGGGCATTTTGGTAATTTTCCATGGAGGGGAGATATTTTGTTACCCAAATCAGACTTATCTGATCCATCTCATTTTACATCTTCATTTCATCTTCATCTCCTTCACACTCATTCTCTCTGTGACAAACACAAAACACACCCGAAACCACCAACCCGCGCGAAAACAACCAAGAGAAAAACCATAAAGTCAACGTTGGATTCAAGGCTTTAGCTTCCCGTTTTGATCAACTAATCGTATTCTACTCCTTCCCACGATCACAACCGTACCAACCATCGAAGGAGAGGACCACGGTGGAAGCCGAACCGAGTAAAGGAAGTTTCGGATCTTTCGATCGATTTTTCGGCTTACACAGGTACGTGTTTGATGTTTTAAGGTTATATTTGGATTCCTGGGTTCGAGTAGATAGATTTAGATGTAAAATTTGTGTAAAACGGTTGAGTTTTGAGGAAGTTATAAAGCTTGGAGTTTCGGTCGGAAATGGGGGATTCCGGCGAACAGACGGCGGCGGAGGGGGTGGTCCGGTCATCTTCTCCGGCCAGCTTCCAGCGACGGTGACGGTAGTCCGATCGTCTTCTCCGGCGAGTCACTGGTGATCGGTCGGGTCGAGTTGAACCGGTCGGGTCGAGTTGAACCGGTTGGGTTGAGTGAACCAGTCGGGTCGAGTTGGACCGGATCAGGTTGAGCCAGACTGGGTTGGATCGATCCAGGCGTGTGAATACAGTAGCAGGTGCGTGAACACTGTAGCAGGCGCGTGGCCGGCACGTGAGAGCGCGTGGGCGCGTGTGCCGACCTTCTGGCGGCGTGTGGCGGCGCGTGGGGCCGAGTCTGATGTCACGGCGACGCGTGGTAACTAGTTTTCGACGTTCTGAATCTGTTGGTACAGGTTTCAGGTTGATCGGACATCGTTTAGAGGTCATTTTGAGTGTCCGAAGCTGCTGTGTTTTCTAGAAACAGCATGGGTAGACTTCCCGAGGTTAGGAAGTTGTTATATAAGAGTCTTATTACTGGCCGGTAATCTCGATTGTTGTTTTTGACAGTCGATATTGTTCCGGGAACCTCAGAGGAACGAGCGAGACGGGATTGAGCTAGCTTGAACAGGTTTGTGAGTGGACTTTGGTTTTATAAACTGAAATGCATGCATCAAAATATCTTTGTGTAAATACTGTTATGTATTGTGGCATTGAATTTATGGATTTTAGAAATGATTACTAGACACATGTTTTCCACTACTTCGATTAAAGTGTGATTTGAGAAATATCATGGTTTTTGGACTCAGTTTTGATTTCGTTTTGACGAGGAAATTATTGAGTCAATGATTTGGGTTTTGACCCTGTTGTATGAGTTTATCGGATTTGGTTATATGTGAGGGAGGCCAGGACTCGGGACGAGGATCCGTTATTAGCGGTGAACCCGGTGAACCTCCAAGATAAACTCTGATTTGAGGGAGGCCAGGACTCGAGACGAGGATCCGTTATTAGCGGTGAACCCGGTGAACCTCCAAGATAAACTCTGATTTGAGGGAGGCCAGGACTCGAGACGAGGATCCGTTATTAGCGGTGAACCCGGTGAACCTCCAAGATAAACATTGATTTGAGGGAGGCTAGGACCCGGGACGAGGATCCGTTATTAGCGGTGAACCCGGTGAACCTCCAAGATAAACTCTGATTTGAGGGAGGCCAGGACTTGGGACGAGGATCCGTTATTAGCGGTGAACCCGGTGAACCTCCAATATAATTGGTGATTGATTCTCCAACTAGCGTCGAGAGTTTTGCTCCGTTAGTTTGTTGAGTGCTCCGACTCTGGCATTGTAGAGTTTTGACTCCGTCGGGTCGCGAGAGTGTCTATGCATAGTACAGGGAGTTGTGATACAGGACTAGCACACCCCAAGGGATACCCTGGTGGCTAGTGGATGTGTCGGGAACAGTGGATTTGAGATATTATGTGTCTAGGTTGAATTAAATGATTTTGAATTCCTTTGAGGATGATTTTCAAACCAGATTGTGGATCACAATGTGTTTTCCGTATATGGATTTTGTGTGAGTCCCTACTGAGTGGTTTTAAAGAGAAAGGGAAATGCCGGTGATTTAAAGATGATGTTTTTATAACATGAACTGTTTATGTGATGCATGCATAGTTTTATAAATGGAGGGGGGAAAAGGTAATATTCCTTGGAAAATGATTTATAAACGATTATTTTTGTCCACTCACAACTTTTGTGTTTAAATCCCCTTCAGGCAGTAGAGTTGACGCGGACATTATCTCGAGGCAAAGGGATTAGCACTCTCGGCTGCGCTGTGTAGTTGTACTTGAGTAGGATATCTAATTTGTATCTTGATCCTACTTAGACGCTCTGATATTATGTTGTATTTGGTTGGTAATTACTTACGGGAATTTTAAGTGCTTAAATCCCTTGTCTGACAAGTGAAAGTATTTATTATTATTATAATTTGTAAGGATTTAAGGGTATTTGGGAACCTTTCCTTAGGTTGTCAGACGGGATCAGGGTTCTTCCCGGGTTTCGAGGGGAAATTCGGGAAGAGTCCTGTCACTTTACGTGGTTCTAAACAAACCCCAACAAACAATAAAAGCTAAATGAAAAAAAGGACAGAGTTAAGTTCTAAACTCATTTTTTTAATGATCTACTTTTCTTGGAAAACAAAAGAAGTATGATAAAGACGATTACAAGTTCCGGTATAAAAAAATCAATATTCCATCAAATTAAATCTTTTTTGATATATTTATATATTTAAAAGTTTGTTATTTCATGGAAAACCCCCTAAAAAAATGGCATTCCCTTACTAATAAAAAAGCGATCCTTGTTTGATCTTTATTTTTTTTAATATCCCATTTACTTGGAAAATGACACTTTGATTCGATATCATTTGATTCTATATCATAGAAATATAAATAGTTTTATTTTTTTCAATCGTAATAATAATAACAAGCAAGTTTTTTAGTTTTCAAATTTTATAAATCATTTTATTTATGATTCGTTGGAACAAAAAGGTCGGACCCGGCCTGGTCAGTACTTAAGCCGGGCCGTGGAACTAAAAAGCCCCTTCGAATGAAACAAATATTATGATTATGAAGGGCTTTTTCAAGCCTTATTTTTTATAATGTAACATAGTATTATCCTTTTTCAATTGGGAGGAGAGATGGCTGAGTGGACTAAAGCGTCAGATTGCTAATTCGTTGTACGAGGTTTTCGTACCGAGGGTTCAAATCCCTCTCTTTCCATTTTTGTTGACGGCTTCGTATTTTCTTTCGAATTTATCACGAGCTCTTTTTATTTTTTATTTTAAGATGTGTAATAGATAAAATTCAACTAAGAACATTTTAAACTCAAGCAAGGAAAACAAAAACCTTATTTTTTATTCTTCACGTCCAGGATTACGTCCTGGATCATTAGATAGGAATCTGAAGATAAAGAGAGAAACAAAGAATATCACTACCATGTAAACAAATAGTTTGAGAGTAAGCATTACATAATCTCCAAGATTTTTTTAGTAAAAAAGAGAATAGATTCTCCATTTTTATACCGCATACCCTACTTTTTTATTTTGACACCAAGAAATAGAAATGCAATGGGAATCCTGATTTATCGCAGTTGTACAATAATTAAAATATTTGAATTAAGTGTGTAAGCCTTGTCTGATCTTATTAATTCTTAGAATTTTTTTCAATAAATCATGAATTTGTCTAGACAGTATTAAAGATATCATCGAAAACTTACAACAGCCTACCAAACAAAGGATAAGAGAAAAAACAAACAGGGGGATTACTGGCATAACATCTATGATTGGATTTAAAAAAGCTTCGGATGGAGTAGATAATTTCCGTGATTATAAAATTTTAAATAGGTAAAAAATCCCTCCCCAAATCGTGCTTGCATTTTTCATTGCACACGGCTTTCCCTATGTATACATGTAAAATTAAGTTCCTTCCTTATACATGATTCTAAGAAAGTTGAATACTCAGTTGATCAACCCTTTGTTGAAGAAGGTCATTCAAGTGCGTGCGGAGGATACGTCAACAGCCAAATGCTTGCCAAGAAAAGAATGAGGCAAGGACCCAAAAAGTCAGGCTTTCAAGAGATGTCAGCTCCACTCCTTTGATGAAATTTTCTTTCCAAATGCAACATCGTGTGGAATGGCAGGTCCATAGCCTATCCCAAGGGGACCCCGAATGAAAAAAGTGTACCTTCGAAGGCATGATTGCTGCGATCAGGAGCTGCTTAACATCATTGAGAACATGAGATCAGAATATGATAAGCGAACCAACACTGGGATCTTCTTTTTTTGCTCTTCCCAAGAGCTTCTTATACTTTGAAGCAGTTTTATAGAGGTCGCATTTGGTATTTGGATATTTTTTGTATCAATGATCTAGTCAATCATGACTAATTGGTTATGCCGATTGTAGAAATGGAATTTATTTTTTTAATAATGAAGAGATAACAAAAAATGCATTTATTTCTATTATGAAATGTTCATACAGTAAGAGTAACGGTTGATTAACTGAGTATTCAACTCTCTTAGAGTCGTGTATAGGGAAGGAACCTAATTTTAGATGTATACATAGGGAAAGCCGTGTGCAATGAAAAATGCAAGCACGGTTTGGGGAGGGCTTTTTTACCTATTTTAAATTTTATAATCACGGAAATTATCTACTCCATCCAACTAGTTCCGGGTTCGAATCCCAGGCAACCCATTATATACATTATATAAATAATACATATAACATTATAATTAATAATTAGCATATCAAAATCGTGTGTATATAAATCCGAGATTTTGACTAAATGAAATTAATAAAAAAAAGGGATAAATATAGATAGATAATAACGTAAATATCTATACATATTGGTTGACATGGGTATATAGATTGTGTCGTTGTGTTTCTATTGAGCTGCGAGCCGAGTATGATTTTAACGGGACTAGTCAGTTTTATCAGGTTGATCAAATTAGGTACAAACAATGTACATATATAAAAGATTGCAATGTTAGCTTAGCAAAGAATTTGTAGTTTTGTCTTAAGGCCTAGTTAAATGGGGATCACAGTGTACAACTCACCAACAATAATGGGTCATTTGGGGCAAGAATCAATAGTGTAACACTTACACGAGATAGACATCACACATGACCACGTACCAGTGTCAAGCAGTGTCTGTCGAATTAGGCAAATACCCTTTAAGCCTCACTAATTAACAGCCATATTTTAGGTACGTATCCTAATATTATTAAATCGTATTGTTTCACAGTTATGTCACATATTTCCTACACAAATTATTATATGAATGGATATTGATTGATATTATGCCTAAATAGAGAATTTGAACTTTATGATCCATTCCTATTAAAACATATGAATTATATAATACACGTCACGTGACCGTGAAACAATACCATCTAATAATATCTCGTAATTATGACAACCATTGGTTTATCAATGTGTGGGCACATGAACGGGGGAAAATCGAATGTAATTAGCATGAGTCAAAGCAGACGAAGATTGTCATTGCATTATCTATATATCTAATTAATGAATCTAATTTGTATAAGGAATCAAACATGGTGTGGAGCTTGGACCACCATTAACGTAGTAGCTTAACCAACCATCTTTCCCATGTTTCCGGTGTGATTAGCGAATAAGAAATGGAAGCTAATTGAGGACTAATCTATTCAAAGGCGAGGGCAAAAGTACAAACAAAATCTTAATTAATTCAACCTAATTTAAGATGATAATGGTAGTTAATTACTTAATTTCAAGTTTGATTAGGCAGTATTGTAGTCGGTGGAAAGCTAATTAGGTACATTGTCAATATAATTAGGCATCCAATGGCTGTGTTAATTACTGATTAATTAATTAATTAGTTTGATAAGCTAATTAGATATATAGGCAAAACACTTGGGCATCCATATAGGCACCCAATGGGTTAATTAGTTCTAAGTTAGCTCTTTTACAATCTACCCACCCGATCAGTCACTGAATTTCAAAACCAACGTCATCAAATGGTCATAACAGTGTTAGCCTAGTACTGCAAAAATAAATAAAAAATTTGCATATTCAGACTTTTGTTTGTTTTTGGTTTTCTTTATATATAAGGATATTCTAGTGTAATTTAAGATTGGAGACGTTTAATATTTTGCTTGAGTATATGCATATTCTGAGTGAGTTTGCTTTGTTTTAAACTCGTGTAAAACGGAAGCACATCCATTTTATCCACGTGGCACTACCCAACTTCCTCGTAAGCTTAAAAACTTGAGTCACATTTTAGACATCATTAACTGAACACATGACGAATGACTCTAACAGAGAGAAAATAGAAAGCTAGGGAATGCAATCAAAAATTTGAAAGTGTAAATATAATTTTGTTATTTGTCAAATTATAAGGTAATAAAGTATAATTTGTTATTTTTTTTTATGTGAGTAATAATATTTGTTGCCAAAACCATTTTATTGGGTTTTAGAATTGAGTAATGCTATTTAGACACACTAAATTGACAATATTTAGTAACCATATTTAATGTGACACTCTATTTATCACATAAAATAAATAAAAATTTATTTAATTTATTAAAATAATATCATTCATTGATTACCACATCAGATGGTCCAATTATCAAATGATCTAATCGATATGATTAATTAAGATAAGTCAAATATCATTTCTCTTTATGATTCAGTTGGGTATGAGCAAAATCTAATTACGCGGAACTAGAGAAGTAAGCTCAAGTAATGAGAGAGAGAGAGATAGAGAGCGAACAATGAAGATAGATAATTTTGTAAGAGAATATACTAAGCATGGGATGCCCAAGGCCCCAAACTAAAAAGAAGAATCAGAAATGTAGAGCAATTATAGTGGTTTTGATGCCAAATAATTCTGTGGATTGGTGAAATGATGATAGTTTGGGATTTAAAGCTCAACCATGCAAATCCAACCTACTAACAAAACTGCTACAATATATTATATTCATTGATAGATAGCTCTCTCTGTGTTTTTTATAGTCCATGCCACAAAAGTTTGTGGCCCAGGTTCATGCATATTTATAAGCACCTAATATTCAGGTGCCTTTCTGCAGAGCAGGGAAATGATTATCATGTTAGGTCCTCCTCCTTCTCCTCTATCTTCCCCTCTCTCATAAACTTAATTTATTTTAAGTTTATTTGAACCACCCTTTTATCATAGCAAGTCTAATGGTAAAGACGAGAGCAAATGACTAGAGGCAATATTTTATCCCTCAAATTAATATTATTTATGTATTTTACTTAATATTATTTTTTTTTTCTAATTGAGAGGGATAAGGGGCAAAAATTTAATTTTTTTGTGAATTATTTTCTTAAAGATAATAATGTAGAAATCTTATATAATATCTCCGAAATATTATTTAATTCCACTACTTAATTTATATGGTTATACTTTTTATATAAAAATAAGTAAATTAAATATGATGACAACAAAGAAATAAAACCATTAATTTAATATCAAATTTAAATTACATAAATAATAGTGCAAGTCTAATAAGAAGTACAACCATTAATTTTATTTCATAAATAAAACCAATTAATGAGGAGGGATGAACCAATCTTGATTATTTTGAGGATGATAGTCACTTTCATAACTCTCTGCACGCTGGATTTTTGAAATACTCGCAATGTTTGCATATCTCCCAACAATGATAAAACATAAATTGCGATTTCATTTTTGCTTTATAATAGACCTCTGTTTGTATCATCTAAACATATATTGAAGAATAAATTAATCAATTAAAAAAATAAATCGTGCACAATGATAATACATCTATATACTAATAAACTTAAGTTTTCATTAAAATTCTCATCTCATCCATCAGATTTTCATCACTACGGTGATAATGCGCAGCTTTTATTGAAGCCATTTGCCATTCATTGAGTATGGGTCGCAATATTTTCCACCTATTTGAAAACCCCTGAACTGTTCGGATATCTTCCACATGACCCTCCTAATTTTCGGCATAGTGGTTTCGAACACGTACCAAAAATGCGTTTGTTTCTCCTTCAACTGCATCTGAAGTGACGGCTGCCCAAGCTTTGCATAACAACACTTCTTCATCATTTGACCATTTGTGGTTTGGTGCCATATTTGATAATAACAAATTTGAGCAAAATGTAAAAAATTATAAGTAGGAAGAATTTGGGTTTGAATATGAGATGATAAAATGTGTGATGAATGATGATTAAAGTATGGGTATTTATAGGAGTTAAAAAACAAATTTTTTTTTTAAAAGAAATATATACAACTATCATTTTAAGTTTTTTTTAAAAAAAAAAAAAAAGCAACGGTAACATTTTTTGAATTCGGTGCCACGTGGCACCATTGGTTGGCTACCACAACATAGCCGTTGGTGCATCATGCAATGCACATGTGGGCTGCAGGCTTTTGTTTGGTGGGCTACCAGCCTAGCTCGGGCTGCTAAGGGGGCCAACCCTGCCTCAAAGCAAGCCTTGCCCAGTCCAAACCCAAGCCCTGCCCAGTACAAACCCAAGGTCGTTAGAAACTGAATTACATGGGCTGGGGCTGTTTTTTGCCTTGCCCAAGCCATAATGAGCCTGTTAGAACTGCTCTCACGTAACTTACGTAATAGTATTATTTCATTTAAATTATAAAATTATTGACACAACCTGATTAAAATAATCCACGTGAACACTGAAATCGAAATATGTTAACCAACACTTGGACTCTTATGCTATTTGACGATAATAGTGATGATGATGACAGCCTGACATGTGTGACTGGAATAGCTAGTGTGTGATGCTGTGGATATAGGGGTTGAGAACAAAGACATTGATGATGATGATGAAGAGTGACATGCAAAGGTTGTGTTGTGTAGTATAATGTATCAGATAAAGGTTGTGCAGTCGACAGTCTGATGGTCTCAATACTTTCAAGTCTGAAGTCTGAACTCAACCCTCTTCTTCATGTCTGTTTGCCCAGCTTGTACCTTTTGTATGTCTTATTTGTAAAGTGTATCCCACATGCTCCTTTATCAAGTACCCAAACTACAATCAATTGGCAGATAGCTAGCCACATACTGAAGTGAATGCACTGCATAATGAGGAGATTTGGAATCATGACTTCATGACCACCAATTTGAGGGCCCAGTTAAGCAAATATACATGAACCCCAAACTGCATCAGTAACATTTTCAGTATAGTAGGATACTACTTTTTTTTACGACCAAAACAAAAATAGTGGATACTACTTGGGTCAAACTTCTCGCCCAACCTTATTTTAAGCCCAACCTCTCCAACCAAAACTAAGGATACCTCCTCCACACTAGGAATTCTGTTGGTTGGTGATAAGTCGTTATTTATGCATCATTTTGAGGTCTTTATATGCCTCTCTTACATGTCTTTTGAATGATTTCGTGCCATCAATAGTAGAAAATGATCAAGCTTGTGAGACTTGTGCAGAGTTAGAAAGATAGGTAAAATCTGGAAAGAACGCAAAAAGAATGACTCAAATCGGAGTCCAGATGAAGGAGATGTCCTCATTTCAATATCAGGTCCTCAACGGGGTCCTGAGTGCGCCAGTGCGCCAGTGCGCCTATTTTGGGCCACTGGCCAAGTACCTCATATCAGGCCCTCCGGGTCTCAAACCTGTGTTTCATGACATCAAGGTCAAGTCTTAGAAGTGCCAAGGTCGCGCCAAGGCAGGTCGAGGACATGTCCCAAGAACTCCCATCCGAGCCCAGATGTGCGCCTAAGCCGGGGTCCCTGTTCCGCCAGCGGTGGATCAGAGGTTCTCCCTCTGCGCTAAGCCTGACAACATTTGCGCCAAGCCTGAACGACAATGCGCTTCTATTATACTCCTAACGTACTTCAAAAGCGCGGTCCCAGATCCTGATTACGAAGACAGTCAAAAATCCAAGTTTGGCCAGCTTGCGTTCCCACTTGCCAGCTTGCATTCACACTCCCAGCCGTGTTCTGATTGGTTCTAATAGATTTTAAAGACTTTGTAATTAATTAAAAGTAAAATAACTTACCCTATTCCTATAGGACAAGGTTTTACCAATCTGTATAGGACAAGGTTATACCAATCCTTATAGAACAAGGTTTTCCCTTGTCTATAAAAAGGAGAATCAGATAGAGGATTAGGGACGTTTTTGTTTCTGGAAAAACAGAGACCTGAGCCACAGAGTTCCGTTTTGGTTTTCTAGAGAATTAGGGACCATATTTTGGGAGATAATCTTTCACATAGAGTATTGGACGTGGAGCTTGGAGAAGAAGGCCCTGCCGTGTCTTCTGCTGCATCTGTTCTTAACAATCTCTTCTGTACCCTTATTTTCATTATTGCAATTTACTTATGGATTCAATTATACTTGTGTTTATTTCAGTTATGTGTGAGTAGTCATTAGGATTAGGGCTGCTTGAAGCCCTAACCATGTTAGCTTGTTAATTGGATTTCTGGCTCTTGATTATGATTGCTATGCATGCTGAATAAGTTGGATTACTATGCTTAATGAACTTAATTTATGCCTATAAGATTAGCTACCTTGTTTTCATATAATTATAGATGTAATTTCTTGAGTGACCGTCATATCATCTTGTGATTTGGAGCATCGAAAGTATTCGTACTTGTAATCTTAACTCATGACGACCTAGGATTGCATGCCACTTTGCTAGGCTAATGTGGTGTCATTAAATTCTCTTTAAACTTCATGCATCATCTTAAAAGGTAGGTGATAGACGTTCTAGGCATATGCCCTGTTTAGAACATACTAAGTAAGAGGGAATAAGATGTGTCTAGTGAACCAACGCCAGGTCCTAGGCACGGGCACCTAATTCAGAAAATGCGTAGTAATTTGATCAAGGAAATTTGGTTAAGAGCTATAATTGGTTAGAGTAGATAGTAAGCCTTAATTCGCCTTAGTTAACAACCTTTCATTCTTGTGTGTGTGTGTGTGTGTGTGTGTTTTTTTTTATTTAAGTTAACAAATCTGAACTAATTTGGTCATAACGTTGATACAAGTCCTCGAGGGATCGACTCTTGCTGTGCTAGTATACTATACTTATCGATTTGTGCACTTGCAAGGATTTTATAACTGTTAGAATTGAATTGCATATTTCTTGCTCTTTAAATCTACCAACGAGTTTTTGGCGCCGTTGCCGGGGACTTGTCTCTCAATGGTGCCCATTCAAGTTTAGATTTGTAACTTAGTTTTTTTTTCTTTTTTGTTAGGTACCCATGTATGTCATTCCAAGGTTCAGTGCACGGGTCATCAAGTGGACTATCATCGCAAGCATCTTCAGTCCACGGCTCCCCGCCACCAAGCCCAAGGAGGATGGAGGACCACAGAGAAGAGCATGTCCTGGAACGTGGCCTAGTACCGCAAGCCCCATGGCGCCTTAAGGATTTTGCCATGCCCCATGTCTCGGAGGATCAATTTCCAATTGTTTTTCCCGAGTCAACAGTGGCAAACTTCGAATTAAAGTCGGGGACAATTCACATGCTGCCTACATTCCACGGCCTTGTTGGCGAGGACCCGCACTTTCATATCAAGGAATTTGTTGAGGTTTGTTCAACACTGCGCATCAATGGTATGACAGAATCGGAAATCCGCCTGCGGCTTTTTCACTTCAGTCTCAAGGATCGCGCCAAGACATGGTTTCATTCATTGGCGCCGGCTTCCATTCACTCTTGGAGGGACTTGACGTCCAAATTCTTAACACAGTACTTTCCCGTGGAAAAGACAAATGAGTTAAAGTCCAAGATCATGAACCCACGGCAAGACATGGAGGAGTCTTTCTACGAGTTTTGGGAGCGGTTCAATCAGATGCTACGGGCGTGCCCCCACCACCATATTGATGCCCATCATCTTATGCTATACTTCTATGGAGGCTTGAAAACTAGCGATCGGACAATGGTGGATTCTCAATCCCAAGGGATTCTAGAAGGCACAGCCGATGAAGCAAGGACTGCCTTTGAGAACATTGCTCAAAGGGAAAAACAGTTCAGCTACAGGGGTCCCTCCTCTAGAGCTACGGGTGATGCATCCGCCAAATACAAAGATGACGCCATTGCTCAGCTCACGGCAATGGTAAAACAATTGTGTAGCGAGAAAGCCAAAGGAGTTCACATCTGCGAGGTATGTTCAATTCAGGGCCACACATCCCAGGACTGCCCGGTTGTGGAAGAGGCCAACTTTGCTGGAGGGTTCAATAGCAATTCTCGACCCCGGAATGACCCATATTCCAACACTTACAATCCGGGGTGGAGAAATCATCCTAATTTCCGTTGGAGCAACAATCAAGCAGCCGCGAATCCCTTGCCACCCCCTGGATTTGAGCAGCAAGCCGCAGGCCCTCAGGGGAACTACCACGGTCCTTCCTCAAACCAGAATGGCGGAAGCAAGTCTGTTGAGGACTCCATCCATATCCTGACTCAACAGCAGGCTCAACTCATAAAATTCATGCACGATAGCCAGAGTCAGACGGGAGACTTCAAAAATGCAATTGCAAACTTGGAGCGTCAAATGGGACAGGTGGCGAACCAATTAAATCAGCGGGAGCAGGGCAAGCTACCGAGTCAAGTCCTGGTAAATCCGAAAGGATTTCACAATCCTACGGCTAATGCCATCACGCTGGAGAAGGAAACACCACTTCAAGACCACATATGCCACCCTCACAGGACCTGAAACTGAGCCTCAACCTACTCTGCCAAGGATCACCGACCAGGGCGCGCCGCAAAACATGCCACGACCAACACCTCTGGCGCAGAACCAGTCCAATGAGTCACCAAGTGCCCTACCGCAAAGAGGACCTGACACTGCGCCTACTTCGGCCACGGCTGGCATGCAACCTGCTCCTAAGCCCAAGTCGCAGCACTCGAATACTTCTAACTCTAAACCTCAGAATTCCAATTCTAAAAAGGTCACTTTTGAGTTAGCTAATAATGTTGATTATCCATTTCCTCGCAGGTTCCAAAACAGGAATAAGCAAAAGGAGGACTTTGAGGAAGAAATCATCAGCATGTTGCAGAAGCTTCAGATCACACTGCCTTTCCATAAAATTGTCAAGCACATGCCTATCTTTGCAAAGTTGATCAAGGACTTAGTTGCAGGAAAGCATGGTTTTAGCTCAACGGACACCATTGACATCCCTATGGCCTGCTCGGCTGCCCTTTTGCGCATGCCCCTTAAGGCCAATGATCCTGGGCCGCCATCCCTTCCATATGTCATTCAGTCAAAAAGATTCGAACATTGCCTTTGCGACACGGGAGCATCAGTGAACATCATGCCATTCCACATTTACAGGTCACTCAACCTAGGCGCACTCAAGCCCACGCACCTATGTGTCAGGTTGGCTAACGCTTCTGTAACCAACCTAATGGGGGTTCTTGAGGACGTACTGGTACAAATCGGAGATACATGCATCCCTGCAGACTTCTACGTACTAAGAATGGACAGAATTGACAAAAGTGAGGAACCTCCCCTCATCTTCGGAAGGCCCTTACTAGCCACAGCCGAGTGCCTCATCGACGTCAGAAAGGGCCAGGTCTCCATCAAGGTCCTGGACCAGCTTCGGACATTCTCCATCCATGACACCATCCAGTACCCTGCCGAGCATATTGTAGATTTTCCGTTAAACACAATGGACTTACTGCTATGGGAGACAATTGCTCATTCTTGCATGACGGATGACCTTGAGAAAGCCGTTACTAGTAACCCACACACTGTGGATTCACTTACAGATAGCGTGATCGAAGAGGTACGAGCCCTTGACATCATGCCAGCCCTCCCATTGCACAGGCCTCCCCTCGAAGCGTTACCATTCACAAGTTAGAAAACCCTGCCGTCCATCATAAAGGCTCCTGAACTCGAGCTGAAGCCCTTGCCCGAGCACTTAAAGTATGCATATTTGGGCGACAATCAAACCCTTCCAGTCATCATTGCATCTACCCTAAGTACGAAAGAGGAAAAGGCATTGGTTCACGTCCTTAAGGTCAATCAAACGGCAATTGGATGGACAATAGCTGACATCAAAGGCATAAGTCCCGCAAAATGCATGCATCGGATACTGCTGGAGGAAGACTCCAAACCATCACGGGAGGCACAGAGGCGATTGCATCCACCTATGAAGGAGGTCGTGAAGAAAGAAGTCCTAAAGCTTTTGGACGTTGGAATCATCTATCCAATTAGTGACTCCAAGTGGGTGAGCCCAGTCCAGGTCGTGCCAAAGAAAAGTGGGATCACAGTGGTTAAAAACGAGCAGGATGAGCTTGTACCTCAACGGATTCAAACAGGATGGAGAGTGTGCATCGACTATCGAAAGCTAAATATAACCACACGCAAGGACCACTTTCCTTTGCCCTTCATTGATCAAATGCTCGAGCGCCTGGCTGGACACTCCCACTATTGCTTCTTGGACGGCTACTCAGGATACAATCAGATTGCTATTGCACCCGAAGATCAAGAAAAAACAACATTCACATGCCCATATGGCACCTTTGCATACAGAAGAATGCCGTTTGGATTGTGCAATGCCCCAGCTACCTTTCAGCGTTGCATGATGAGCATCTTCTCCGATATGGTGGAAGATATAATTGAAGTATTCATGGACGACTTCTCAGTGTTTGGACATTCATTCGAACTGTGCTTAGTTAACCTAACCCGAGTACTGGAACGGTGCATAGAAAGCAACTTAGTGCTGAACTGGGAAAAGTGTCATTTCATGGTACAACAGGGAATTGTCTTGGGTAATGTGATCTCTAGCCGAGGCATTGAAGTGGACAAGGCAAAGTTAGACATAGTAGAGAGGCTGCCGTACCCCACTACAGTCAAAGAGGTTCGATCGTTCTTAGGGCATGCTGGCTTTTACCGCAGATTCATCAAAGATTTCTCGAAAATCACAAGACCTTTGTGTGATCTTCTAGCCAAGGACGCCACATTTGAGTTCACTAAGGGATGCCGTGAGGCATTCAACACACTCAAGGCAAAGCTCACGGCATCACCCATCATCATGCCACCGAATTGGGACTTACCATTCGAACTAATGTGTGATGCCTCAGACTTCGCCATAGGAGCGGTTTTGGGACAGCGTGTTGACAAGCTCCCTCATGTCATTTACTACGCAAGCCGAACCCTGAATGATGCCCAGCTGAACTACTCCACCACCGAGAAGGAGCTCCTTGCTGTTATCTTTGCCCTGGAGAAGTTCCGTTCATATCTAATTCAAACCAAGGTCATAGTATACACGGATCATGCTGCCTTGAAGTATCTGCTCACTAAAAAGGACGCCAAGCCAAGGTTGCTACGTTGGATGCTACTGCTCCAGGAATTCGACCTTGAAATCAGAGACAAGAAGGGCAGCAAAAACGTGGTCGCTGACCATATGAGCCGATTGCTTCACAGTTCCAATGAAGAGGCCGATCAGTTGCCCCTCCTCGAGACCTTTCCTGACGAACAGCTCTTCGCAATCCAAGCTATTGATCCATGGTATGCCGATCTCATTAATTACCTTGTCACTAAGCAAATTCCTTCATCTTTAAACAGGTACCAAAAGGACAAGCTGGCTAAACAAGCTAAGTACTTCATATGGGATGAGCCGTACCTATGGAAGCATTGTCTAGACCAAATCATTCGGCGCTGCATCCCAGAAGACGAGATGAAATCCTTCTTGACTTTTTGCCATAGTTTGGCATGTGGGGGCCATTTTGGAGCTAAGAAGACAGCCCTCAAGGTACTCCAAAGTGGACTCTACTGACCCACACTTTTCAAGGATGCACACGAATTTGTACTCACCTGTGACCGCTGCCAACGCCTAGGTAACATCGGCCCTCGAAATCAAATGCCATTACACCCTATTCTTGTGGTCGAAATCTTCGACGTATGGGGCATTGATTTTATGGGGCCTTTTCCGAATTCCTTTGGCAATCTTTATATTCTGCTTGCAGTTGATTATGTCTCCAAATGGGTGGAAGCAATTCCCACCAAAACTAACGACGCCAAAGTAGTGGTGCGTTTTTTACAGAGTCACATCTTAGCCAGATTCGACGCACCTAGGGCAATCATCAGCGATGGGGGGGCACACTTCTACAATCATTCGTTTGCAGCCCTAATGAAGAAGTATGGCGTCACCCACAAGGTCTCAACACCGTATCACCCTCAAACGAGTGGCCAAGCGGAAGTGTCCAATCGGGAAGTAAAGGCCATATTGGAAAAAACGGTAAATCCTAACCGCAAAGATTGGTCCAGCAAATTGAATGATGCGATGTGGGCCTATCGGACCGCATACAAGACCCCGATTGGCATGTCTCCCTTCCGGCTGGTTTTTGGAAAAGGCTGCCACCTACCAGTGGAATTGGAGCATAAAGCATTCTGGGCTATTAAGCAGATGAACCTGAACTTCGATGACGCTGGAATACATAGGAAGCTTCAGCTATGTGAATTAGAGGAGTTGCGAAACGAGGCCTTTGACAGTGCTCGTATCTACAAGGAAAAGACCAAAGCTTTCCACGACAAGCGCATTCAGCCCAAGGACTTTCACATCGGACAGGAAGTCCTCCTCTTTGACTCCCGGCTCAGACTAATGCCAGGTAAGTTGCGTTCAAGATGGACTGGACCATTTATTATTACTAACGTTTTTCCTCATGGTGCAGTTGAAATCCAGCACCCGGAACGGCAGGATCCGTTCAAGGTAAATGGCCACCGCCTCAAACACGACTTCAAGGACCTTTCTAATCCAAGCGCAGTCAACCCTGCAACTCCGCATGCGCCCAGCTCCTAGCATGCCAGCCCCGTCTTGCCTAGACATTAAATAAAGCGCTCCTAGGAGGCAGTCTAGCCCTGGTTTGTATTTCTCACTTCCTTTTCTGTTTCTGCCCGTTATATCTCTCAAACCTTTCTACTGTTGTCATGCTTACTGCTTATCACATTGAGGACAATGTTCAGTTTAGGTTTGGGGGTGTGGATTTAAAATTTTGCATATAGAAACAAGTAGGTTTGGGGGTGATACACGGCCAGGACATTTAAATTTCTTCTTGTGATTAGTATGATAACTTGTTAATTGGAATGTATATGCTAAGTTAACTATCTTTGCTTTACTAAGAGTCATGCCATGGTCAAGTAGTTCATAATTTGCACTTCATAATGCCATGTTTTAAGTGATTAAGTGAACGAAATAACTGAATTTGAGTGAACCTTAGAAAATTAGTGGAGACTACCCAGTGAGATCTTTGAGCCTAATTGCCATTCTTTCTGAGGGATATACTTGTTTCTACTCTTAAACACTCATCACTTTTGTTCTTAATTGTTGATCTCATTACATCATATTTGCATTGAATTTTAAAGAACTAACATCATTTAGATACTCTTGATTTAATGTATGTTTTGCCATAAGAAGTGATGTAGGCTATGTGTGCTTTAACCTCTAAAGGCCTTATCCTACCCTATTGCATGCTCCCTAAGCCAATTTTGAAGCCAAACACTCAACCTTTTCTTTCATCACCCAAAGTATAACCTAACCCAAAATACTTAGCCATTCATCACAGCCATACCCTATAACCTCAGTTTGTGCTAAGGCTGCCACAAATGAGATTCATGGTGAGAATGAGAGGTGAAAGAAGATGATGCCCAATTCAAAGGACATTGGCGTCAATTGAAAGTTCAAAAGTAAAGAAAAGATTTACAAGTTGCAAGCTGCATGAAAATTTGAGGAAATCATTGCATGATCTTGATTCAATTCAATTCAAAGACGAACAGAAACAAAAAAAACGTTAAAATCAAAAGAAAGAAAGAAACGTTGAGAAAAAGAAGGAAAAAAATAAGTGAAAAACAAAGTGAATTGAGCCAAGTGAGCCAAGAGCCTCAAAATAAGCCACAAGAGCCTCAAAATAAGCCACAAGAGCCACAAACTAAGTCATCAGGAAAGCACAATGTCGTGGGCCTTAAGAAAGGATTCAGTTCAGAAATTCCAAGTTCAATTCATGACTTCTCATGCCTTGGCACAACTCAGGTTCTTTGAATCCCATCCTTCCTTGCTAAACCCCAAAGCTTAGCCCCAATACAACCTAAAAAGGAAGACCTAACGGATCTTATGGACAATCATGCTGAGGATTAAGGTACATATCTATGTTCTTAAAGTTCAATTCCTTTCATGAGATCTTTATTTCCATAAAGTGCTATTCTTCATTGTTACTCATATGTGATTAAATTTGAATTTCATAACATAAACTCATCACATATGCTTGAAAATAGTGTAAGCTTAGGATTCTTGTGTGAATTGAGAGTTGCCTAGTGAGGATTAGAGTCGAGGCGAAATCTTTCTAGGGCACTTAGATGAAGTTGTTTTCAAACTTGATCACCTGAAAATATTGGCATTTATACACGTACACCTTCACATGACACTCACGGCTATGGCATTCCTTTTAGTTCTGCAAAGCATGTCTACTTACTTTGATTCTTATTAGCTTGTTAAGAGTACTATATCTAGCATCTTTTTGTTTAAGTAAAACGTTTGTGGGTATCATACTGTTATAAGCCTCAGGAGACAAAACTCCTCCTACTAGGTGAACCTAGGGGTTTTAATGTTATATCTTAACTAAAATCGAGTCTTTCCATTTTCTTAGCATTCGTTTTGCTCAGGGACTAGCAAAAGATAGGTTTGGGGGCATTTGATCAGTCGTTATTTATGCATCATTTTGAGGTCTTTATATGCCTCTTTTACATGTCTTTTGAATGATTTCGTGCCATCAATAGAAGAAAATGATCAATCTTGTGAGACTTGTGCAGAGTTAGAAATATAGGTAAAATCTGGAAAGAACGCAAAAAGAATGACTCAAATCGGAGTCCAGATGAAGGAGATGTCCTCATTTCAATATCAGGTCCTCAACGGGGTCCTGAGTGCGCCTATTTTGGGCCACTGGCCAAGTACCTCATATCAGGCCCTCCGGGTCTCAAACCTGTGTTTCATGACATCAAGGTCAAGTGCTAGAAGTGCCAAGGTCGCGCCAAGGCAGGTCGAGGACATGTCCCAAGAACTCCCATCCGAGCCCAGATGTGCGCCTAAGCCGGGGTCCTTGTTCCGCCAGCGGTGGATCAGAGGTTCTCCCTCTGCGCTAAGCTTGACAACATTTGCGCCAAGCCTGAACGACGATGCGCTTCTATTATACTCCTAACGTACTTCAAAAGCGCGGTCCCAGATCCTGATTACGAAGATAGTCAAAAATCCAAGTTTGGCCAGCTTGCGTTCCCACTTGCCAGCTTGCATTCACACTCCCAGCCGTGTTCTAATTGGTTCTAATAGATTTTAAAGACTTTGTAATTAATTAAAAGTAAAATAACTTACCCTATTCCTATAGGACAAGGTTTTACCAATCTGTATAGGACAAGGTTTTACCAATCTGTATAGAACAAGGTTATACCAATCCTTATAGAACATGGTTTTCCCTTGTCTATAAAAAGGAGAATCAGATAGAGGATTAGGGACGTTTTTGTTTCTGGAAAAACAGAGACCTGAGCCACAGAGTTCCGTTTTGGTTTTCTAGAGAATTAGGGACCATATTTTGGGAGATAATCTTTCACATAGAGTATTGGACGTGGAGCTTGGAGAAGAAGGCCCTGTCGTGTCTTCTGCTGCATCTGTTCTTAACAATCTCTTCTGTACCCTTATTTTCATTATTGCAATTTACTTATGGATTCAATTATACTTGTGTTTATTTCAGTTATGTGTGAGTAGTCATTAGGATTAGGGCTGCTTGAAGCCCTAACCATGTTAGCTTGTTAATTGGATTTCTGGCTCTTGATTATGATTGCTATGCATGCTGAATAAGTTGGATTACTATGCTTAATGAACTTAATTTATGCCTATAAGATTAGCTACCTTGTTTGCATATAATTATAGATGTAATTGCTTGAGTGACCGTCATATCATCTTGTGATTTGGAGCATCGAAAGTATTCGTACTTGTAATCTTAACTCATGACGACCTAGGATTGCATGCCACTTTGCTAGGCTAATGTGGTGTCATTAAATTCTCTTTAAACTTCATGCATCATCTTAAAAGGTAGGTGATAGACGTTCTAGGCATATGCCCTGTTTAGAACATGCTAAGTAAGAGGGAATAAGATGTCTCTAGTGAACCAACGCCAGGTCCTAGGCACGGGCACCTAATTCAGAAAATGCATAGTAATTTGATCAAGGAAATCTGGTTAAGAGCTATAATTGGTTAGAGTAGATAGTAAGCCTTAATTCGCCTTAGTTAACAACCTTTCATTCTTGCATTGTTATTTTCTGCACTTTGATTTACTTGTCTTTAAATTTCAGTTATCACATCATAAACCACACCCACCCCCCCCCCCCCCCCCCCCCCCCCCCCCCCCCCCCCCCTGTGTGTGTGTGTGTGTGTTTTTATTTAAGTTAACAAATCTGAACTAAATTGGTCATAACGTTGATACAAGTCCTCGAGGGATCGACTCTTGCTGTGCTACTATACTATACTTATCGATTTGTGCACTTGCAAGGATTTTATAACTGTTAGAATTGAATTGCATATTTCTTGCTCTTTAAATCTACCAACAGTTGGCACCGGCTATGATCTTCCGGTGTATCCCCTATACCATTTTAAAAAAAGATAAAAAAATAAAAGGTAACTTGTTGAAGCAGTCAACAAGTACAACAACTAGAATATATTTTTTAATTATTTTTTAAATGTTGGAAACCTCATTTAGTTGAATAGAGTTTCCAACATAAAACAAAAATAAAAATAAAAACTACAAGCTTCTGCAAAGAAGGGTTCAGTTTACTACTCAGCAAGTTCACTTCGGTTTATTATTCTACGAAAATAAACAAGTGGGTGATGAAAAGAGGAGGGTTGGAAAGTCGAATCCTAGTGATGTAAGAACCCGCCATGGCTTTCCCTAGCAAATCCGAGAAGGCCCCGACTAGATCTAACATGCGTCTCGAGAAAACATATCATCAAGAATGAATGCCTTGACGTGGTATAATGAGCCGACCCCCCTTTTTACGATAACCTAGAGGAGCAAAATAGGAAAACTATGAGATAAATTTTAGTGAGTGGAAAAAAAAATGAGGTTTCTGAAATTCATTTTTAAAACATATTATCCACCGTTTTGAAAACACCATAGTACATAGTAGCCTTTTTTTTTTTTTTATCTAAAAGGAAATTTCATTTATAAGTGAATTAAAACAAAGTATAAGCAGGGCTCTCCAAGGTCTCATCAATACCCTTGCCATAAAACCCACTAATTGGGAAAATTCGGTCAAGGGAAAGAGTACCCCACCCCACCCCAACAAAACCAAACCAAATACAATCAGCTGTAAATCAGCTTTAACAATTAACCTTGCCCTTCAAGAAAAATAAAAATGCCCAGGCCAGACCAAGACTCAACTACCACACCATTAATTCAATCCTCCAGACGTCCCAAGGTCCATCCTCCTCTTCCAACGAACCCCTCCTCCCCAAGTACTGTCACGCAGCTTCCTCTTGGGCCAACCCCAGCACCCACGGAGGAGCCGCATCTGTCCAGGTACAAGACGATTGGTCGCATAGCCCCCTCTTTGCCAGCAAGTGAGCCAATTTATTTGCTTCCCAGCCACGGTACACCACCCTAGAGTAGCTTGAAATCTCATCAAAGTTCATACTAATAATACATAATCTGAAATTAGATAATTATAGGTAAAATCACTAGTAGCATAAGTAAGCTAATAATACGAGTAAGTAAGATTCTAAATCTCGAAAAATTGATCAATTATTATAATAGAAATACAAAAATTTGTTGAAATCAATAATCATAAGTCATTGCTAATATAAACTAAAAGCTATGCACATAACATGTGCTAAGTACTGCTGAAATAACCATCAAGTGAAAACTATTATCACATAAGTATTGTATTGTAAAAATCACACCAACTAGTACCCAAGATCTGTTCTCATATGTATCCTCACTGATAACTCATACGTAGACATCCCACATTGGCCCACAGTCATAAAAGTCATGCGTACATGACATGCTAAGTATCAATGGTTCGCTCATGATGTACCACATCCACGTAGCCAGGTGATGCACATCATCACCCCACATCCCCAATGAGAGGGACAAGCTTGCACATATAACTAGTATTGAGCAAGTGCGGTAATACAAACACATGGAAGCTAGTATGTGGCTGACATACGGTATTAAGAATACCACGCGTAACAAAGTGGGTATAGTAACTCGTAACACAACCAAATCTCAACCCAAAACGACATACTAGTCATAAGCCAAAGGCTTTCCTAAACTGCTACAGGGGAGGCTAGCTAGGTAGATCGTTTGTGGTTTCAAAACCACCATATATTCATACTTGCTTAAAATATCGGAAAATATTATTAAAATAATAAAATCATGTTTATCTCATAAACCAATCGTAACCCTCAAATACTTTTAATATAGAAAGTATAACGAATATTTAAACATTCAAGATACTCATAATTCTAATATAATTACCATCACAATTATCATGATCAAATGGCATTTGTCAAAGACAATAAAGTGGTAATCAATAAACATTCAAAACCAAAACAACAATCTTCGAAAACGATGAAGTAATGATCAATAATAATTAAAAATTGTAAAACCACTTATAAAACAAAATCCAAATCCAGCTGATCTCCAAACTAACCAAACGTCTCAAAGAACGTGTCAAATCACCTGTGTTGAAGGCCAAAAGTGGGCGGAGTTCGCCGAAAAACTTGAAAAATATCATGAAGGATCGACGGCTTCTCCTTCTCATTCAGGATCTCCAACAATGGTGGCCCGACGAAGGAGAACTGACGGGGTAGGGTCGGCATGTCGTGGGTCTGCGACTGGGTCCTTTCCCAGGTCAAGCTGTTTTTCTCTAAATTGTGAAAAATGAGGGGTATTTATAGGGTTTGTCTAGAATTTTTGTTTTTCAAAAATACTAAAATGCCCTAAACTTCAAACATTCATAATTTCCTTTTTTTAATTCAGAATTGCACGCCATTTTCGCCTATGGGTTGGTAAAAGCAAGCTCTATCTAATTTGACCAAAAAGGAAATTTAAAACTCAGCTTAAATGGATATCCCACAACAAAACCCAAAACTCTAATATGGTTAATTTGGTAAAACAAAAGTTCTAAAACTTATTCAAATTGGGAGTTTTTGGATCGGGATGTTACAAGTGACGTTATCAAAACTCCCAAAACCTAGAGTTAGATCGGTGAAGTCTTGGCTTCTATTAAAAAAGATATGGCAATAGGACACAAGTAAGTTGTATTCATACTTTATGAATGATTTAAATAATGGTGTTCCGAATATACCAGACTATAAGAAAAATCCTGGTATAGTTCCCAGCCCATATGCTCATCATCATCATCAATAGAACTTGAACGAACGTTGCACCCCGGTTGGCTCACCTCATAAGGATGAATTGAAATATCCCAAAAATAACCGTGATGGATAAAATAAACTATAAAAATATGTACCTTATTTCATTCAGTTTTAATCCTTAGAAGTGCACAAATCAATTAGAGAGTATAGTGATTAAGCAAGGGTCGAATCCCATAAGAACTTGTTTCATATATTCAGTTCCAATAGATTACTTAAGTCTCAAGTTATCACAAGCATTAAGCACAAAGACACTATATACTAAGATAAAAGACTCACACTAATTTAGAGATGCTTCACACGCTAGAAAGAACAAGTTGCATCCAAAAACAGAAAGCTATCATCTACGAAGAAAATATGGGAGATAGATGGAACCTCCTCCCTTATCCTGACCCCTCGCAAATTGCCAGCCATCTCCACATTACAAAACAAAGAAGAAAAACCCTCAGCACATAATAGGAATAGATAGGGGGATAGCAGGGAACCCTGCCTTAAGCCTCTTTGTGGCATAATCATGCACATTAGTTGTCCCTACCATAAAACAGAGAAGGTGGGTGTACATATGAAGTCCATTATACGTTCTACCCCTTGAGAACCAAACCCCAATAGGAGCAAATATAATCTCTCTACGAAATCCCCACTCAACTAAATCATAAGTTTTCGCCATACCATGCTTCACTGCCATTTTAGGATCATGCTCTGCACTAAGTCCCTTCATGCGATGCAAAGTCTCAAAATCCACCATTATATTGTCATGTATCATACGATAAAAACAAAGGCACTATGGGTTTCAGAGATAACTCTAGGCAAGATTCATTTTAATCGATTGGCAAGAGTTTTAGCGACCATCTTATAAACCATTGTGCATGGGCTAATCGGCCTGAATTCTGTAACTCTAGTGGGTGTTTGCTCCTTCGGTATCAATGCAAGTAATGTATGATTGACTTCACCCACACTTTCTTCGCCATTTAAAATCTGCAAGCAAACTCTAGACACCTCATCACCAACAATATGCCAGTATTTTTGGTAGAATAATGCTGGTAATCCATCATAGCCTTGCACTTTAGCTGGGCTCATTTGAAATAGCGCTTTCTCAACTTATCCTCTCGTGAACTACATAAGAAGAGCATAATTCATAGTCGGCGTCAACCTTGTTCCAATTAGTTTTAAAATTCTCTCCATCTCCCTTCCACCCATAGATGTAAATAGATTAGAGAAAAAATTACAAAATAATTGAACAATTACATGTTCATCAGTTTGCCATGCATTTGCATTATCGAATACTCCTTTGATTTTATTTTTCCGATGTCTGTCATCTGCCCTTCCATGGAAGAATCTAGTATTTTAGTCTCCCTCTCTAAGCCAATTCACTCGAGAGCATTGTCGCCACATAATTTCTTCTTTTTCGAGCAATATAGCGATAGCTCGATCAATTTTCTTACATAAAGCACTAGTCTCAACATCCACCCGGCCATGCAGCATCGCTAGATCATTGTGGGCCTTTTTCAATTGTTTCTGAATATGGCCAAAAGTATGGTGATTCTAGGAAGAAAGCTCCTAAGCACAACGGTAACGACTCGGACTTAAAAATAAATTAAATAAATTAAATTCGTAAAATTATTTGAGAAAGGACGATTACCCTTGAGTTTAGGGGGGCTCGAGTTTCACTTTTTGTTTGGAGTTACTTTTGGGAATCTTTCTTGGACCGTAGCGTAGGTCTCAAACTTACGAGATCGTAGATAGGCGGCACGCGAAAATCAGAGTCTGTACGGAAAAATTACGGGTCTAAAACAAAATGGTCGATTTGGTAATTTAGTTTTCAGGGGTATTTAATGCCCACACACTCTCTTTTCGGGGATTGGTCCACAATTTTCTCTCTCCTCTTTTTATTTATTTTTTCTCTCTTCTTACCCTACGACCCACACGCACAACCACCTCACCACTGCCGTTTCTGGCCAACCCAAGCCACCAGGTGAACACCATCGTCTTCCTCTCGCTATCACAAACCCAGCTGTGCCAACCTCCACGGTCGATGGCCATCATAGCACAAGGATTGAGGAAGAGAAGTCCAAGTCGGTTCTTGACTTTTTTGTCCATTTTCTGGCCACACATGTGAGTTTTCCCACTTTTGACCTCAGATTCTTGGGCTCGAGTAGATAGATTGAGGCTAGTGGATCGTGAAAATCGATTGAAAAACGAAGAAGTTAGGAAAAACTTGGAATCTCGCCAACAATAGGATTTCGGCCGGCATACGGATGTGCTAGTCGTTGATGAGTGGAGGGAGGAAGACGATGTGTGGGCTACGTGACATGAGTGGCGCGTGGGGGAGCGTGACGGGTGAGGCGCGTGGGACATGTGTGTCGCGTGGGCGCTTGACGCATGTGGGGCACGTGAGAGCGCGTGGCCACGTGGGCTACCAACCCCTAGCTGGCACATGGGGCCAATCCCCGTCAAATGGTTGGTGCGTGGCATAGGATTTGGGGAATTTTGAAGCTAGTTTTTAGGGTTTCGGGTCCGTTTAAGGTTGTGTAAGGCTATTTTCAGTGTTATAAGTCAGTTTCGGCTTGTTTAAGGATACGTGGACACCTACGGGGGTTAGGGACCCGGGTTTAAGGCCTAGAATTGTTGTTTATTAATTTTGGTTGTCACTTTTGATAGGCGATACTGCTCCGGGGACATCAGAGGATCAAACAGCTTAGAGTTAAGCTTGCTTGAGCTTCTGGTGAGTGGACTTTTGTTTTCTAAAGTATTTATGCATGCATATTTATGGTTTTTATTGTTATATTATGATTTGTCGATTTCGATAACAAAGGATAAGGATTTTGAAATGTGTTGGGCTTCGGCTCGGGTATTTGGTGGTTTTAAGACTTCGTCCCTGTTACATGTTTTGGCCTTTGGCTCAGTTGTTTGGTTTTGGGATACGGTATGGGTTTATAGTTTTTGGGTATGATGTGGAGAATTCCATCATATGCTCGATGAGGTATTGGCTATTAGCTATGCTATGAAGGATTCCATCATATGTTCGGTGAGTATGGGCTATCGTATGGAGGATTCCATCATATGCTCGGTGAGTTATGGACTATGGTATGAGGATTCCATTATATGCTCCATTAGGTATGGCCTATAGTATGGAGGATTCCATCATATGCTCGGTGAGGTATGGGCTGGTATGGAGGATTCCATCATATGCTCGGTGAGGATTTGGCTATAATATGGAGGATTCCATCATATGCTCGGTGAGGTATGGGCTATGATGTGGAGGATTCCATCATATGCTCAGCAAGGTATGTGCTAGCCTGGGATATTGGGCTAAGGCTCGAGATAGGTGGCTTTGATCGAGTTTGTAAGAAGACGTTCTGGTGAGAGTTAGGATACGACCTGATCCGAATTATAAAATAGAAATTAAATGATTGACTTGAGAATCCGGTAAGTTGGGTTGAACTGAAAGAGTTCTGGATCATTTGTGAAGGCCCAATGTTTTAATGGGTCGAAGTTTAAAAGTAAGGATAGCGAAATGACCATTCTACCCTTGGTTTGTCGATGGGCCCGGTAGTCACTTTTCGATTGGGAACGCTTTTGACCAATTTTCTTGTACCATTACGTACATCTCGAACTCTTGAATGCGTAGACAGACGACACTCGAGAATCGGAGTTCGTACGAGAAAGTTACGGGTCTAAAACATTAAGGACGTAATGGTAATTTTTTAAAATTCCAAAAGTATAAATTGGAACTTTCTCTTTCTTCCCTCATTCTGTTTTTAGACACTCTGTCTCTCCTCAAGCTCTTTCTCTCTCTTCCCCGTGCGAACACCGCACGCCTCCACCATAGGCGACCCGTTTCCGGATCATTTTGACCAAATCCAAGGCCAGCAATCGATTCCCCTCATTCTCACGAATCGATGGGTGCCATTCTTGAGATGAAGGCATCAACCCAGATGGAGAATTGAAGAAAGAAACAGGGTCGAAACTTCATGGCCAGATTTCGGCCAAACCAGGTACAATCTCGAAGCCCTGACCTCATTTTCGAGTTCCTGGGAGTGAGTAGATAATTTTAGGTGTGTGGATCTCGAAAAACGGTTGAGGAATGGAGAAGTTATAAGCACATCGAAGATGGCAGATTCCGGTGAGAATTCCCAGAATTTGCCCGTCGTCGACCGCGGCGACAGCGACGGTCTGGTCATGTTCTCCGATGAATTATGGTTATTGGTTTGACTAAGGCGTGCTGACGTGGCATACCACTTGGCCTCCACGTGGCAGCACAATCAGCAGCCCAGTCAGCCGTCAGTCCACCATTAAGTCAGCTAACGCCGTCAACAGTTGACAGAATATGCTAACGTCGTTAGCATATTCCGTTAAAAGCTAACGATGTGATGAAAGAACCTAACGCTGTTAATATCAACGGAATATTCTGAATTCGTCAAAATGACGGAATGTTCTACCGTCGCTGTTCAGGCGCATAGGGTGCGTAGCCGGTGCATGACGGCGCGTGGGGTTGCCGTTGGCCTTCTACCGGGGCGTGGAGCTGTTTGCCGACCCACGGTGGCGCTTGTGTAGGGTTTTGAGGCGTCCCGGACTCTTTTTTGATTACCGATGATATATACCGGCATAGAACATGAGTCATGATAGTGCGATGATTGCCGATGATACATACCGGCATAGCACATGGGTCTTGGTACTGCGATGATTACCGATGATACATGCCGGCATAGCACATGAGTCATATTGTAATGCAATGATTGCTGAGGAGTCTTGCCGGTATAGAACATGAGCCAGTTATGGTATGCCCATATGGTGGTCGCTAGTGTCGTACCAGTCTGTGGGCCACATACCGTGCTCCACGTAATCGTGGTACGAGCGTAGGCACCCAGCCTGTCAAGTTCCCGTGACTTGTGCGGCTACAGTGCCATTGGGATACCTGTGTATGTGATGCCAACTGATGATACATGTCAGCTGATGCCAGTCGATGATCCATGCCGGCTGATGCCAGCCGATGATACATGTCGACTGATGATATTATATGCCATTTGTGGATATATGCCGACTGATGCCAGCCGAGGGTTATGCCGGCTGATGACAGCCGAGGGTTTTGCGGTTGATGCTAGCCGAGAGTTATGGCGACTGATGATGTGATATGATAACCGAGGTGACATGCCGACTTACATTTTATACCAGTCGAGGGTTTTTCCGGCTAATGAGAGTTTTGGCCCATTACGCATGAGTGCGACGTCGAGATATGCGATACCTTCCGTAGAGCGATGATGAAAGCACGACGTTGAGTTGACCGATCTCGTTCGTAGAGAGATGACGAGAGTGAGGTATAGTGATCTGAGTCCTTATTTGATAGGCGAGTATTCAAACCGATTTATGGGATGTGATAGCCGATGACTTATACCGGCTTATATGACATGAAAGCTGAGGTTGGTGCCGACTAATATGAGCTGTCGATGATGGTCACGGGCTTTGATCAAGATTCAAAGCACCAATAAGTCAACACTCGTTGCCATGGTCAGTGGGTTTGGTGTAACGACCGGTCCCGAATCCTCGGTAACGACCGATTGTGCCGGTGTATTCCGGGTGGAAGGGATTCCACTAACGATGGTCGTTACTGAGGATTCGAGACCGGTCGTTACATAAAAGGCGCACGACGGTCGTTACTAAAGATTCGGGACCGGTCGTTAGATAAAATGTGCCTTTTATGTAACGACCGGTCCCGAATCCTCGGTAACGACCGTCGTTAGTGGAATCCCCTCCACCCGAAATCCTCCGGCACAATCGGTATTGTTAGCTTGTCCCCGTTCGAAAATCCCCTAGCTGCAGCATCTCTTAGGATTTGAACCCTCAAAGATGCTGCAACTAGGGGATTTTGGAACGGGGACAAGCTAACAATACCAATTGTGTCAGAGGATTCCGGGTGGAGGGGATTCCACTAACGACGCCGATGTGCCAAGGATTCGGGACGGGTCGTTACATTTGGTGTGGGCGGTGACCCAGATAGACGAGCTTTGTTTGGTCGTAGGAGGGTGACAGTTTATTGACCGCCATCATTCAATGTAACGGTGGTCCTGATGTTTTACTTGTTAAGTTGAGAAGGGGTCAAAAATGGCCTTAGCCTTTAGTGCTTAATTTATGATCATCCAGAAAATCCTAAGCTTCGCTTTGATGCAGCTTAGTTAGTGGCTTTCGTCATTGGGACTTAGTGTCCAGGTGTCGGCCAGCACCCGAGATTATCGGTATCAAGGTGGACATCCGGGGCGGGGTGTAACAATTGGTATCAGAGCATGGTCGTGGGCAACATCGTTGGGTATGGCCCTACGATGATCATAAATGCCATGATGAGTGGGTTAGAACACCTCCCTGATTGAGGCCATGTTGTAAAACGGTGAACTAGTCTAAACCAATCAGGTAGGAAGTTCTCAGTAGTGATGGTCAAGAGGGGACTAGCCTAGCAGCCTTAATGCTTTTATGGGACTGATGTGTGAAATTTCCGTCGAATTTTGCATTCGGGTGGTGTAAACGAGTAGTGAGACTCGTCTGGGCGGTGTGAACGAGTTATTAGACGATTAGCACTACAATGAAGAGTCCCAAAAAAGGAAAAAAGTGACTATGACAACAAGACACTTAGAGACTATGATGGTTCTTGCTTTAGTCCAAGAAGCCTTCTTGCATTGTCATCAAATGGTTCCTTTCCCTGAAGTCGAAGAAGACGAGTTTAACTTACGGAAGTATTTGACTAAGGGACAAGGATCAAACATTGCATCAACTATCAGAAGTTGCTCTCAATTGGGGAAAAAACGATTCGCTCAGTCTAGTGACCAGCCGTAATCTGAGGATGAACTACTCCACATGAATGTAAATTCTGAATTTGCTCGAGTGGCGACTAACTCTGCCAAGCTACGTCTGATGTCGAGGGTCTTGACGTATGACGGCACGAGGAGTGGTCGTGGTGTACACTCGCTGAGTGATACTACCTTCTGGATGGGACACATAGCGTGTCGAAGCGGTATACTTGCACCAGTGAACGGTCAATCTTTTGAACCGGTTGGAGAAATGGTGTGAGGCTTTTGGCCGATAATTGCCATTAACGAATAACGGTTGTCCCATGACACCCCAATGCTCGGGAATGATAAGACAACAAATAGTAAAGTTAAATGCAATGAAAAGCGGGAACACATGCCACATCCTAAGACCTCATGACATCTAAAGATGGTTTGAAACCAAGGTGAGATAGACGTGGTAAGGATGCTGAATTAAAAATAGGCCCAACTAGCCTCGTGAGTAGTATGGCTGTCTATTAAGGAAAAAGGATTTCCCTAGCATATGATGGCAGACGCTCATACATCGAGAAATGAGAATGTGGAGGACGGGGATGATGGAAAAATAGAATGACCAGTAAGGGGATCTGAAACCCTTAATCATCCTTCCAAGAACCCCCGCCGCACTGGAACCTGGCATACTGTGTGAGGGAACCGAGGTGAAAACCTTTCCAACCCCTAGGTTCGGGGTTGGGGGTTGAACTTGCAACATGGTTACAACTTATCTCGATTTTGGAGTGATGATATAAGTCAAGTGACAAGATGAAAAGCTTAGTAATCTTAAGCAACATGGTCTGACACACATAGTTTACTCTGGTGTTGTACTTAAGCAGTTCGAGCATTCGCTTGGAGTACTTGGCTTACTAGCAAAATGTGTACCCTTATCGCCCGATGAGCATCGGAACCAAGAAATATGGGTTATGTGGCATGTTATGGGCATGGAGGCCTAAAGGGTTTTGCTTGTTTGAGTATAAGCCGATAAAATTTTAAAGAGGTCTCCTGAGTGATTGGAGTCAAATATCCAGGCTGTGTGTCAAATGTGAATGTGTTGATAAGGAAAATAATGCCTTCACTCTCTTGGGAGTTTAAATTGGTCAAACTTGAGCTTGGTGGGGAAACACCGAACGTCAGAATTGTGACAGCTCAATTAACAGCTCTCAACAGATATTACTAGTTGGTGACCAAAGGAGGGAGACAATGTGTTGTACACGGATAGGACATGCCCCATCGTAGAGAATTCCGCTTTGGTGCCATTGCTGAATTCTGCAAATCTGAGGACCGAGGTCAGGCAGAATTCTGGATTGATAATGTAGATGAGACTTTTGAGGTGATGGAACTTCCACCAGAGAAATTGATTGCCACAGTTGCTCTCTTTATGCTTGAAACAACTAGTACGGGGTGAGGAAACCCGAGAGCCATTTATTACCTGTCGAAGAGTTACCCATTTAGGAGTTTGTCAGACAACGTTTTCAGAAAACAATTGTATCTCAAAGAGGATGTCAACCTGATGGAAGATGAATTCCTACACTTGAAACAAGAGGGATGATAGAATTCTCTTCATGAACCAAATACAATCCAACCTCTTCTACTAAGGACAACAGAAGGTACAATAATGTCAGGGGGCACTGAATCAAAGTAGCGCAGCGTCAGCATGACATAGTTGGACCTACTGGTCAACTAATTTGATTGAGGGAGAGTACCCTATCTCTGAGGATCAAGCGTCAAGCGAATTTCGGGGATTAAATTCTTTTAAGGGGGGTAGATTGATACGACCCGTTCCAGATTATAAAATAGAAATTAAATGATTAACCTGAGAATCCGGTAAGTTGGGCTGAACTGAAAGAGTTTTGGATCATTCATGAAGGCCCAATGTTTTAATGGGTAGAAGTTTAAAAGTATGGGTCGCAAAATGACCATTCTACCCCTAGTTTGCAGATGGGCACAACAATCGCTTTTAGATCGGGAATGCTTTTGACCACTTTTCTCGTACCAATACGTACGTCTCGAACTCTTGAGTGCGTAGACAGGCGGAACTCGAGAATCAGAGTTTGTACGAGAAAGTTACGGATCTAAAACATTGAGGACGTAACGGTAATTTTTGAAAAGTCCAAAAGTATAAATTGGAACTTTCTCTCTTTTCCCTCATTCTGTTTTCAGACACTCTGTCTCTCCTCAAGTTTTCTCTCTCTTCCTCGTGCGAACACCGCACGCCTCCACCGAAGGTGACCTATTTCTAGGTCGTTGTGACCAAATCCTAGGCCATCAATCGATTCCCCTCATTCTCACGAGTCGATGGGTGCCATTCTTGAGATGAGGGCTCCAACCCAGTTGGAGAATCGAAGAAAATAAGAGGACCAAAATTTAACGGCCAGATTTCGGCTAAACTAGGTATGATCTCCATGCCCTGACCTCATTATCGAGTTCCCTAGAGTGAGTAGATAATTCTAGGTGTATGGATCTTGAAAAACAGTTGAGAAATAGAGAAGTTATAAGCTCGTCGGAGTTGGCGGATTTCGGTGAGAATTCCCAGAATTCGGCCGCCGTCAACGACGGTGACGGTCCGGTCGTCTTCTCCGGCGAGTTCTGGTGGCTGTTTGACTGAGACGTGCTGACGTGGCATGCCACTAGGCAGCCACGTGGTGCCATATGGAGCCACGTATTAGCAGAGTCAGCAGCCCAGTCAACAGTCAATCCACCGTCAAGTCAACTAACGCCGTCAACAGTTGACGAAATATGCTAACGCCGTTAGCATATTCCGTTAAAAGCTGATGACGTCATGACAGATCCTAACGCCGTTAATATCAATTGAAAATTATGAATCCGTCAGAATATTCCGTCAGACTTGATGGAATATTCCGTCAGACTTGATGCAATATTTCGTCAGAACGACGAAATATTTCGCTGTGACTGTACAGGCATGTGGGGCGCCTGGCCAGCGAGTAGAGTTTGTAGCCGGTGTGTGGCGGCAAGTGGGGTGGCTGCTAGCCTTCTGTCGGCGCGTGGCGACGCGTGGAGCCGTTTTCGATCCACGGCGGCGCATGTATAGGGGTTTGTGGTATCCCGGATCTCTTTTTGGCAGTTTTGTGGCTATTTGAATCCGTTTAAAGCCCCGTTTGAGTATATTCAGTATGCATGGGATTAATACGGGGCGAGTTTAAAGTCTATGGGTAGAGTGACCCCTTCTAAATTTGTATTTCAGGGTTTATTGTTACTAATATCTCCTTTTGATTGGCAATGTGTGCAAGGTGATGATGGAGAAACCCACCATTTTGCAGCCAAAGCGTTGTAACGTTCAGAAGCAAACAAGCTAACGAACGTGGACCGGGAGATCCTATCAGGAGACTTCTCACTGATGAACTGTGAGCGGACCCTTTACCCAAAACGTTCAATTATGCATTATGTTATTTAATGTTTGTTGATTGTAAGGATTAGGAAGGATAGAAAGAAACAAAAAGGAAATGATCACATGAGTGATCTTAGACTATCCCATGGGTTACCTTTAGGGCCCGGCATTGTAAAACACAACCTTTAGGGTTAGAAACCCTAGAAAGAGTAAATACTCTGCAACGAGTATAAACTAGTATAATAATTGTAAATTTCGAGGATAGATTCCGATATATATTGATGAAAGGTAAATACTCCGGAATGAGTATAAACTACCATTATTTGGATATCTTGAGGGCAGATTTCGAGATGTGAAAGACGTCGATAATCGAGAGTTATGGAGAGATCGATACGAGTACGACCATTACGATGAGTGCGATATTCGACAGAGGTTTTACGGTTGTGATGCTAGTGCCGAGGAGTCATGTTAGAATATTAAGTAAGTCATTGTAGTGTTAAGTGTAGTGTTAAGTCATTGTATTGTGAAGTGTGTGATTGTGAAGTGTGCAGTATATAAAGTGAGTGTGAGAGTCACTCAATTGTATTGTGATTGCATAATGAAAATTAACAAATTCACTCCCAAAATGTTCTCTCTTTTCCTTCTTGTTGTATTTGACCCATGAGACTTCATCTTCACCTTCACTAAGTTTTCTATTTTCCATTATTTTACAATTATCTAAGTTCAATTCAATAAGGATCCATGATTTCTTCCATGGTATCAGAGCTTCAATAGCTTGTCGCTCTTGATCCTGATGTTCCGACTCTGATTGTTTGTTTCAATTTTCGATTACAAAAAAAATTATGCGATAGAAAATGGGTTCGAAATTTGACCTAAAAAAATCCTAGTTTTTTTTTTCTGATTCTTGATTTGTGAAATTGATCTTGCCACATCTTCGTATCTTCATCCTCGATCTGATATTCATGGAAATTACTGCTATTCGATTGTGCGATTGCTTCGACTTCAGCTTGCCTGATTTAGAAAGATTGATTGAATCGTGATCTCACTGTGCTTTGTATCTGCGACTCCTTCGATCTTGATTTCCATACTTCGATGCTACGATATTTTGGTTCTTGAAATCACTCCTCATTCTTCATCGCAATCTTCAATTTTACCTTCATGTTTCAGCTTAGCTTCTGCTTTGATTTTTTTACTTCTGCGATGCCTTCGAATCTTGTCTTCCAGACTGCTCCCCTTCCTTGATTCTTGTTTTGTGCTTCCAGTCTCCGATTCATCACTGAAGGAGTTGTGCGATTGAAATTGATTGCTTCGACTGCGTTTCTGATTTCTGGTTCGAATCTTGCTGCTGCGATCTTCAATTTCTGCGATGGCTTCTCGGCTTCTTTGATTTGCGACGGGTTGCAGATTTCTC
Organism: Oemleria cerasiformis; assembly: GCA_037349345.1. Taxonomy (NCBI): domain Eukaryota; kingdom Viridiplantae; phylum Streptophyta; class Magnoliopsida; order Rosales; family Rosaceae; genus Oemleria; species Oemleria cerasiformis. The sequence continues at coordinate 1,889,221 of JAZGTL010000021.1, forward strand.
GACATCTTCATTCAATTGACCTGCTCATGCTCTGCGATTGCTTGCTTCGATCGTGCCTCTGATTCGATTTCTTCATCAGGCCTGCTCATCTGCGATTGATGGCTTCGAATTTTGGTTAGATTTCTCAGCTTCTTTGATCTTGACTCTATACTTAGAGTCTTCTTCAAATCTCGATTGTGACGGCTTTGATTTCTCAACTTCATCGTTCTTCGATCTCCTCCAGACATCAATTCAGGTTCTTCTTTTTGTTTCTGATTCATCAGACATCTTCGATCTTACTCTTGATTCTTTCTTTCTTCTTCGATTACATATCAATCTTCGATCTTGGTTCAATTTTCAATTAAACACTCAAAAAATTGTGCGCTGTGTTTTGGTGCGTGTTCGCCCTAAATTTCCGATTCTTGCTCTTTGACTCTCTCTTTCCGATTCTTTTTCTCCAATCTTCAATTTTTGATTTCTATCCACGATCTCAAATTCTTGAATTCGGTATGTCCGTTTCTTCTTCGACTCTCTCAATTCAGTCACTTCCCTCTCTCAATTCGATCTCCCAATTGCAATTGATCTTCAATCTCTTATTCTTCTTCTTCGATCTCACAATTGAATTTGTCTTTGATTCTGCCTACAATCTCTTAATTTTCTTTGCTCTTCAATCTTCGACCTTCCTTTTCAGTCTTCTATGATCTTCGATTTTGATCACATTCTGAACCTTTAGATATATTGTTTGGTTGCTTCTGGTCAAATTCTGATCAAATTTTGTGACTCCTCGATTCTGATCAAATTTTGATCAAATCTGGTTGCTTCTTCAATTCATCAATGCTTGAACCTTTATAATGTATGAGTTGAGATATTCTATTGAGTTCATTTTTTTTGGAATGTGCTGATGCACTATGGTCTGAGCTGTATTTTCATGTCTGAGCTACTGTGAATTTTCATGTCTGAGCTGATGCATACTTATTTGAGTTGAGCTAATTTTTTTTGGTTTGGACTGCCATATAGTGTTTGTCATATTGTACTGGAATGAATGCTACTGCGTTTTCTGCTGCTGTGATTGATTTTTGGGTTGTGATTATGAATTCTTGTCTTAGTTGTGGTGATGGGCTAGTGTGGTGATGAGCTACTAATTTTGTATCTCCAAGGTTGGATGATAATTTTCATGCCCAACCTCTGCCTCATATGCCTCTGTTGCTTGCTGCTGAGAAACTATTGCATTCCATGGATTCACTTTCTATTTTGCTGCTGCAGAGGTCGTTTTCAGATCAGATTGTGCCTTGTGCTAGTGTTGCTCATTGTTAAAATTGTAAAGTGTTGTTGTCCCAATCTCATGATGGAGCCTCTCCACATGAGATTGAAGGGGGATGTTAGAATATTAAGTAAGTCATTGTAGTGTTAAGTGTAGTGTTATGTCATTGTATTGTGAACTGTGTGAAGTGTATAGTATATAATGTGAGTGTAAGAGTCACTCAATTGTGTTGTGATTGCATAATGAAAATTACCAAATTCCCTCTCAAAATTTTCTCTCTTATCACGTGTGTCAGTCGAGATGCTATTGCCGAGTAGTCATGCCGGCTTAGCACGTGTGTCAGTGTTGAGGTACTATGGCCGAGGCATGCCGGCCTAGTACATGTATCATGTGTCCAAGTCATGAGACATATAATAGTGAGATGATTGACGATGATACATGCCGGCATAGCACATGAGTCATATGACAGTGCGATGATTACCGATGATACATGCCGGCATAGCACATGAGTCATATGATACAGCGATGATTGCCGATGATATATGTTGTCCTAGCACATGAGTCATGATAGTGCGATGATTGTCGATGATACATGCCGACATAGCACATTAGTCATGGTAGTGCGATGATTACCGATGATACATGCCGGCATAGCACATGAGTCATATGGTGATGCGATGATTGCTGAGGAGTGTTGTCGGCATAGCACATGAGCCAGTTATGGTATGCCCATATGGTGGTCGCTGGTGTCATACCTGTTTGTAGGCCACAGACTGTCCTCTACGTGATTGTGGTACGAGCGTAGGCACCCAGCTTGTCACGTGCGCGTGACTTGTGTGGCTACAGTACCATTAACCGATGATACATGCTAGTCGAGGATGCATGTCAGCTGATGATATTATATTCCTGCCGAGGATATATTCCGGCTGATGCTAGCTGAGGGTTTTGCTGGCTGATGAGAGTTTTGGTTCGTACGCACGAGTGTGACGTCGAGATATGCGATAACATCCGTAGAGAGACGATGAGAGTACGACATTGAGTTGGCCGATCTCGTTCGTAGAGAGACGATGAGATTGAGGTATAGTGATTTGAGTCCCTATTTGATAGCCGAGGATTCATACCGGCTTATGGGATGTGATAGCCGATGACTTATACCAGCATATATGACATGAAAGTCGATAATGTGAGCTGACGATGATGGTCACGGGCTTTGATCGAGATTCAAATACCAGTGAGTCAACACTCGTTGTCGTGGTCAGTGGGTTTGGTGTGGGCTGTGACCCATATAGACAAGCTTTGTTTGGTCGTAAGAGTGCGACAGTTCATTGACCGCCATTGTTCAATGTAACAATGGTGCTGATGTTTTGCTTGATGAGCTGAGAAGGGGTCGAAAATGGCCTTAGCCTTTAGTGCTTCATTTATGATCATCCAGAAAATCCTAAGCTTCGCTGTGATGCAGCTTAGTTAGTGGCTTTCGTCATCGTGACTTAGTGTCTAGGTGTCGGCGAACACCCGGGATTACCGGTATCAAGGTGGATATCTGGGGCTGGGTGTAACAAGTTATATATATATATATATTTGCATATACTTATAATGAAGGAAGAGTACAGTTATGTGTAGCGAGGGCCACACTAAATTAACAGAGAAATGGTTTTCCGGTAAGTTGTATGTAGGTATAGATACAGATCTAGTATGCAAGTATGGTTTTTGATGAGGTTGGTTTAATATTATTTTATTCTCGTGACTACGCTTTTATCTTGATTCTTTTGGCCACTCATGTTTGTTTTGATTTTGTGCCCTCCAGGCCGTAGAGGGCCGAGACGCCGAGACTAGGAGGAGGCATCATCTTCTGTTGCGTTACCACTGTGCAGGAATTTTGCTGGACTTGTAAATTTAAAAATTAAACCTAGTTGCTCTGATTACCATTGCACGTTTATTTGTTAAGACATTTGTATGGTTTGGAGGGTTTTGGATTATCTGAGATTGTTTGGTTGGAAGTTGGTTTGGATATTTGATTTTGCTGTCAGACTGGTGAATTTTTGCTTTTACACTATTATTGGGGAGATTCTGCCGAATTTTCGGTAAAATTCTTGAAGTCTTGGTTGCTAGTGTAAGGTGTTCAGTCATTATTTATGTATCATTTTGATATCACTAAGTACCTCTCTTACATGTCTTTTGAATGCTTTTGTGCCATCAATAGTAGAAAATGATCAAACTAGTGAGACTTGTGCAGATTTGGAAAGATAGGTATATTCTGAAAAGAACGCAAAAAGAATGACTCAAATCGGAGTTAAAACAAAGGAAATGTCTCAAGATGAATACCGAGTCCAAAACCGGGTCCTGGCTCATCCGAAGACAAGCGAAGAACTAGCCCAAGACGTGTCCCGTGATATATCCCAGAGACATCCTACTGAGTTCCCATCGAATCCTAGAAAACCCCTTATCGAGCTCAAGGCACAATCTACACTTCAGTCCCAGACACTTGCTGCAACTGCCTTAATTGTAATAGCCGCGAGCGTGGCGTTGGACAATCACATTGGGTCTCACCACATTTGTCTACAATCAAAGTCGTCTTACACCACCACCCCACCCCACCCCCCCACCCCCCAAGCATAATTCTAAATTTGAGCATATTTTAAGCCATATATTTTCTGGCCAATCTACTCATGTAGAACTCAATGGTACATTCCACTAATCGAGGAAATATGTTAGGAAAATGGGGAAATAGAAAATATGTACGGAAATTATAAAATTGTAAACTCTGTTTTATGCATAATTAATATATGTTTGTATTTGTGAATTTGTTGTGATATTTTTTGTAAAGCGCTTTATTTAGTTCCGACAGAGTGAAATATGTTCATATTTCACTACAAGAAAAGCAGGATTGCCCGGCGAAATGTGTTCGTCGAGCAAAGTTCGACGTTCGTCGAGCAACATTAACCTTGGCGATTCTTCGTCGCGCAACGTCCGTCGGGCTACTGCCGTTGGGCTTGAGGTTAGTTGACGACAATAGTAAATTCGTCGAGCAACTTAAATCTTGCCCGGCGGATCCATTCGTTGTAAATAAGTTGTCGAGCAATCCAAAAGTCAACATATGTTGCCCGAAGAAGAAGTTTCACCGGGCGAAGTTATTACTTTGCTCGACGAACCGATTGTTCGTCGGGCCAAATCTTAATATTTAAAATTTTTACAAATTTACTTAAATAAATAAATATATATATAATTAAAATAAAAATATTTATAAAAAAATACAATAAAACGAATCAAATGAAAATAAAAAAAAATATTTATAAAAATTAATGTTATGTGTTTACATAAATAAAACTAAGGCAATATTATACATATTACATTCTAACTACTCGGCGACGGATCGGGGTGGTTGGGATCCTGGGCAGGCTGTTGGGACGGGGGTTGAGGCTGTGACGGAAGCTCATCCAGTCCACCCTCACCCAAGCAATTAAGCACCTTGGCGAGGACGGCCTTGATCTCCACGTTTTGGCCTTGGATCTGCGCGTATTGAGCCTTGATCTCAGTATTTTCGGCCAGGAGGAACTCGTAGTTTCTCTTGAGGTCCGACTTGTCCTAGAGATTGGCTCCCCAAGATGAACTCGACAAGTGACTGGAGACATCCCGCACTATCCCGTCGCCCGCCCCCCGAATGATCTTCCTAGGACGCCTCCCAAGTTGTCTCTCTAGGAAGGCGATCGACATCTCAGGATTCGGTAGCTGCTGCTCCAACAGTACTTCGGGATTCTGTTGTGTGAGCTCAGCATGTGTCTGCTGGACGTCTTGCTCCATCGCCTCCTACAAATTCAAATAAATATTAATTAGAAATATAATTATCAAATTAAAAATTAATGTTTAATCTGCAAAAAATAAACTTACGTGAATTATGTCTACCTCTTGGTCCCCCCGTCTAGCGTACACTTGCCCCCAGGCATCCACCTCCGGGAACATCAACCCGGCGATGCACCGATCCTCCTGCCTAGCCGATAAGGATTGCGACCCCCCGTGGTGGTTGAATTTCTTCGCTCCCCGGTTTGATGTGTTGGCAACCGATTTTCGCTATTCATTAGTAAAAACAAAAATTATATTTTCAAATGAAAAATAACATAAAAAATAAATAAATAATTTAACTAGGTGGATAGTACGGACCACAAAAGTGGGGGAAACGAAATGGTCGCACAACCACAACCACCTTGCCAGTTTTGGACCGTCCAAGTCCTCTGGAGGATTTCCCCGAGCTTCCTCCGGGGAAGGCCAGCTCTTGTAGTACTTGTGGACCTCGTACTTCCATTCGGCGTACCGTAACTGCCAGTGGTGTCTCAAGTATCTACTGACATCGACGTCCTCCAAGTTGAACTCAAAATTTATCTGCAATAAATTATTAAAGTTAGTAAAATAATTTTAAAAAATGAAATTAATGTAAAAAAAGGGAGAAACATGTACCAATAACTTTCCCCAACATCGCGTGATCTCCTCTGAGGGTTGGGTTCTGAAAGTCTCCCCCATCATCAGGGACTTGGTGCAGAGAATCGAGCTAATGTCATGAACAAGGAGGCTGTGGATTTTTACAGGCGCGGACCGGAGGCACGTCAAGTACACCACCAGGATCTTTGCATTCGTTGTCCTGCAAATCTGCTGGGATGTCAAACACCGGTTTATGCCACGCACGCTCACCGACTTCCCTGCAAATTCGATGAGCATTCGTACATAATATGAGTAACAAATAAAAACGATTGTTTAAATAAACAAAATAATCAACTTACCCTTAGGGAGTGCTCCGACATTAGTTGCCGTTTCGTCAGCTCATGCATCGTTCTGTGGGGGCTGGGGGTCGATACGGGGTTCCCCCTGTTTCTTGTTGTGCTGTCGACGAGCTGATTGGGCACCGGGTCGCTGATGATTTGACATCAGTGAGTGAACCGACGCCGCTGTTGAGGCAATCGAGTCAGGGGTTGCCTCCTCCAGCGCATGATCATCAACGGGATCAAGGCGGGGGCGGATCCTAGACGTGATTCAGGTGCGATGCGACATCTACAATAAGAAATATAAAATAATTAATATAAAAATAACCAACATATTTTTAATTAAATAAAAAAAAACCAAATAGTTTTAATATTAAATATTAAATTCAAAAATAAAAACAAAACCACATTTAAAATTAACAAACATTTTTTAATTCCAATAAAAATAAATAAATAAATCAAATTTTTTATTATTAAAAATTAGTCAATTGGTATCTAAAAACTAAAACCAATAAATTCTAATTTTTTTAAATAAAACCAACACAAACGAAAATTAAACCTACAATACTAAATAATCCAAAAGTACTAAATTCAAAATTCACAACATTATACCTAAATTTCTAAATCCAAATTTCAGGAATAAAATCAAACTTACAAATTAATCCAAACATAGAATAATAATATTCAAATCATAAAATTCACATATTAAAATTTCATAAAACTCACATATCCAAAATTTGTAAAACTCACATATCCAAAATTCACATATCCTACACCATATCAAAAATTCACATAAATTTTTTTAAATTCAAATATCAAAAATTCATAAAATTCACATATCCAAAATTTACATAAAATTCATATCCAAAATCGTACCAAAAATCATATGCAAAATTCATAACATTATACCATTTTCAACATTATACCAAACATCAAAGTTTGAACAAATCTTCAACTATTATATTCCAATCTAAACATATCTTCCAAATTTCAACATTATACCAAACAAATATTTATATTCCAATCCAATCCAAAATCACAATATTCAACTAATCCCCCTAAATTCTCAATCTGCAAATTTGACAATAATGCACAATCTGCAATAATCAAATCCAAATTTAAATTCCATTTTCAATACAATTTCATAATATCCAAACCAAATTAAAATTGAAAGTTCAATCCAAACTAAAATTAAAATTTAACCAATCAAAATTAACAATAACTAATCTACATTAATAATAGAGAGAGAGGGACAATGAGTTCGACCTTGAAGAAACTATCGGCCAGGATAGGGGCGGCGCCGACACCTAACGTCGATGAGAGAGCGGCGGCACGAGAGCTTGCTAGGGCGGCAGAGTGAAGGCTGGAGTCTGAGTGAGAGAGTCGAGATAGGTAGGGAGTTGCGGCGACCGGAACGGCTGGAGTGAGGGCGGGAGTGTGAGTTGCAGAGAGATGCAGGTTCCAGAAAAAATAAGGAAAATGAATAAAAAGGAAGAAGAAGAAGAGTCAGTCTGATTTATCTGTCTAAATGACCTTGCTCGACGAACATGTTCGTCGGGCCACCTTTTTAATGATTCGTCGGGTAATAACTGGCGGTGGATATTCGTCGGGTAACGGTTTACATATTCGTCAGGCAACAATAAGCGGTGGATACGCGGAAAGTTTGAGATTTCACGAAACTTTTGGCGGAATATCCGTTGGGCAACTATTTAAAAGCTTCGTCGGGTAAACACAAGTGGTGAATATCCGTTGGGTAACATTTTACATATTCGTCGGGCAACAATACACGGTAAGTTTGAGATTTCGCGAAAATTTTGGCGGAATGTTTCAAAATTTTAGGGGAAAAAAATTGCGTTTTATTTACGTAGCCCGACGACGTTGCTACTGTTGCTAGATGAATAATTACATATTCCAAATTTCAATATTACATATTAAGTCTGTAGACCTCACCCGTAAAAAATCTTTATGTTTTGAGTATTTCAAGTCGTCCGATCCTGAAGAAACGTTGTGTAACTGTTGAATCGTAATGCACCGTAACCTAATCCCGGGATTTCCACATTGGGTAATTTTTCTCGTAGGCGATCTATGAGTACCTACCATAAATGCGGATGGTTAGATTGGTCCATTTCAACTTTTAAATTATAAAAAATCGGAAAATAAGCATATTCATCGAGGAGTTTAAACACTTTGAAGAAACTTCAAAACAAATTTTGAAGTTTTGGTTCTATTGATATTCAAATGATTGAAAATTACAGATCTAACCGTACATTTTTTGATATTACGTGCCTAGATCTCGCCCGTCGAAAAGCTTGAAGTTTTCTGGATTTCAAGCCGTCTAATCGTGAAGAAACGTTGTGTAACCGTTGAATTATCGCGCACCATTACCTAATCCTGGGATTTCCAAATTGGGTCATTTTTCAAGTAGGCGATCTATGAGTACCTACCATAAATGTGGACGGTTAGATCAGTCCATTTCAATTTGTAAATTATTAAAAATCGGAAAATAAGCATATTCGTGAAGGAGTTTAAACACTTGAAGGAAACTTCAAAATAATTTTCGAAGTTTTGGTTCTATTGATATTCAAACGATGGAATTTTACAGATCTAATCGTTCGTTTTTTTATTTTACGTGCCTAGATCTCGCCTATCGGAAAGCTTGATGTTTTGAGGATTTCAAGCCGTCCGATCGTGAAGAAACGTTGTGTAACCGTTGAATCGTCGCGCATCATTATCGAATCCCGGGATTTCCAAATTAGGTCATTTTTCGCGTAGACGATCTATGAGTACCTACCATAAAAGTTGACGGTTAGATCGGTCCATTTCATCTCGTAAGTAATTTAAAAAAGTTGTTTAATAATTAAATGTAAATTGAATCTGGTATATATTACCCGACAAATATAGATGAATATTCTTCGGGCAAAACCTCCCAGTTCAGCAAACGCCCACCGAACAAAGAAACACGCACTGCTGATATTTGAAGCATTTGCCTGACGGATGTAACAGTATATTCGTCGGGCAAATGTCTATTAGTTTTTATAAATTCAAATTAGATTTAGTTTAATTATTTTAGTTTTTACATTTGTTATAATTAATTGTTTGTTGTATACACTATTTTATCAAATAAGTTGAAATGTTGGGAAGACGATTCAAGGATGAGGACATCAAAGTTTGTGGCTTTAGTACATATATGAAAGATCAATTGAAATGTTTGTGAATGAAATCATAAAACATACATATAAATCACATTTATTGATTTGAAGATGGATATTACATATATAAGTGAAATTTCTAATTTACAACTTGCATTCGGTGTCGGATTCGCTTTCCCCCTCCCATTCACGCTCGTCATCCGAGATGTGTAAAGTACTTGATTCCTCCGAATCACTATCAATTTGTTCTAATTCCCCTAGATCAATAAAAATGTAATCAATCGCAATTGGTGGGATAATGTCATTGGTCCGTACTCCATCCATGTTTTGGGTGGATGCCAAGGAATCCACCTGGTAAACCATTTGGTCATCGTCTTTTTCCCAATCTTCTGCATGGTATCGATCATCCAAGTCCCAAATGTTTCTATGAATCACCATCTCACCATCTTAGCTACTCTTCAACCACCACCAACTTTTGGATCATCCACATAGAATACTTATTTTGCCGTACTAGCGAGGATGTAGGGATCACTCTCAAACTACCGGGTGTTTCTGTTTACAGAGGTACATAACTGATTTTTAATGACACTGCCTGGGATACTTGGGTTCGTAGCAAACCAATGACACTTGAACAAGATGACTTCCTTGCGGTCTACGTATAACACCTTAACCACACTTAACAATTTGTTGTAGAACCTGTATCAGCATTTTCCCCATCCCCCAGCACGAAGACCCTGCTGTTTTGCATAGACAATTTGTCGTCTCGTTCTGTGCACACGAATTTAACTCCGTTAACGTGACAACTAGCGTACGTTTCCCCTCGGAATGGGCCAATGGCCAGCTGCATTAATTCTTTATTGAAATAAGGTGAGTTGACATCTTTCAGTTGTGCCATATGGTAAGATACACACAAGAAACGAAATTGGTAAAGTTAAAACCAATTTAAGAAATTTACAAATAAAAAATTTTGATTTACATGCTCGGAAAACCAAAGTGGAAACAATTGTTTGTCTATTTCTTCCCAATTAGAAGGAAATTGGGCCTTCATCAACACCTCGTGCTGCTCGTGGAAGGTCCAGACTTCGTCACAGTAATTTAGTATAAACCAATGAGCCACCTCCATGTCGCTATTGGTGAACGGCTCCGAGATTGGACCAGTGCCGAATAGTCGTGCAGGTTGGGCAAATACATATAGGGTCTCTGGCTTTGACCACCATCGTCGTTGCGCGACGCCCTATTGAAGGAAGTTTCAACATTCCGAAGGTACGTTGCACAAAATGTCAGTGCCTCCTTTGTAATGTACGCCTCCGATATAGAGCCTTCAGGATGTGTCTTGTTCCAAACGTATCGCTTGTACGTACCTAACATTCTGCAAGGAAATTTACATTATGATTCACATATATACATGATAGTAAGGAAATATTATCAAATAGCAGGGATAAGTTATACCTCTCGATTGGGTAAATCCAATGATAATGCACCGGGCCAGCGAGCTTTGCCTCATCCGGCAGATGTATTAGTAGGTGCACCATTTCATCAAAGAATGCAGGTGGATATATTTGCTCTAGGCGGAACATGATGTAGACAATATCGTCGTTAATTGCTTCAAGGTCCGCCATAGTATCTAGAAGATTTGAGACAAATAAACTATCGTCCCAACAACACCAGGCTCCAAGAATGGAATAATAACAATCGGAATGAGTCGTTCTAGCAAAACATGATAGTCATGGCACTTCATACCAGAAATGGTCGCACCGTCGGTGCTAACACTTCGGGATATGTTGCCGGCGTATCCGTCGGGAAATTTCACACCCTGCAACTACTTCTGGAATTTTTTCTTATTCTCTGGCGTAATGTATAACTTGAATGAGCCATGATGTATTTGCCATTGACAACTTTTGGCCACAAATTAGGCCGAATCTCCATTTCTTTCATACCCATGTGAGTCTTTTTTGTGTCCTTTAACTTTCCTTCAATGGGTAAAGTCATTCCCACAACACTCTCAGCAACATTCTTTTCGATGTGCATAGGATCCGCGATGTGTCTGATTTTCAATTTCGTCCAATATGCCAACCGGAAGAATATGCTCGTTTTCGTCCAATTTTCCTGTTTAGCTGGTTTCAATCCTCGTGTGACGAAGTCATGTATACTGTTCAGTTTGGATAATATCTCATCACCGCACCTCTCCCTTGGTCGAGTTCGTAACTCTGATTTGCCATCAAATGAGTCAAATTGCATTCCCCATCGGTGATCCCATCGCAGAAACCTTCTCGCACCCAAGTAGCATACCTTAGATGCATGCCAAAAGGACGTTGTGTCTGGTCCACATGTCGGGCAAGCAAGATAGGCCTTGGTGCTGCATCCCGACAACATACCATAAGCAGGAAAATCATTAATTGTCCACATTACGGCCGCTAGTAGAGTGAACATTTCTCCACTGCACTTGTCGTATGTTTGGACACCATTTTCAATCAGATCCACGAGCTCATCAATCAACGGCCGCATATACACATCGATGGAAATACTCGATGATTTGGGCCCTGGTATCAAAGTACTGAGGATTGTGAATTCTTTCTTCATGCATCTCCAAGGAGGCAAGTTATACGGAACCATAACCACCGGCCAAGTGCTATAGGGCTTTGCAAAACTCCCAAACGGATTAAACCCGTCAGTAGCGAGCCCTAATCTGACATTTCTTGGCTCCGCAGTAAAATCGGGATACATCTTATCAAATTCCTTCCAAGCCTCTCCATCGGCCGAATGCCTCAATACATCATCATCAATGCGTTCATCCTTGTGCCACCTCATATCACGGGCTGTGTGGGACGACATGTAGAATCTTTGTAACCTTGGCTTCAGTGGAAAATAACGCAACACCTTGTTCGGAATCTTGTTCTTTTGAAACCTAGGCTCATTGCACACGGGACATTTGTCAAGCTGCTCGAATTCACCGTAAAGCAATGCACAGTTGTTCTTGCATGCATGGATCTTGATATACCCTAAACTGAGGTCCTTCAACAGCTTCTTCGAGGTATAATGATCTTTAGGCAGACGGTTGTCTTTAGGGAGCATTCGGATGATGATGTCCATCATGTGATCAAAATTCTTGTTCGTTTGATTATACTCAACTTTCATTTGCATCAACTCCACAACTGCCCCTAGAACCAAAAATGATTTACAACCGGGGTACAATTCGCGCTGAGCTTCTTTCAACAATCTCTCGTAATGGAGCTCAGAGTCTTCAGGTTGCAACCTAGGCGCCTCATCGCCCATATAATCTTATGTGAGAGGAAAAGCATCGGTTAATAATTCAACGACTTGATCATTATCACATCGCCCATCCAAAGCACTTTCGTCTCGACAGTTCCCGGGAACCAAAGATGTCGATGCGGAAAATATTTTTCACCGTGATAGATCCAATTAATGTAGTTGTGTACGATCCCATTCCATTCTAGATGAGTTTGGACCTCATTTAGCGACATCCAACTGCAATTGTTACATTTACGGCACAGACACCTGATACGTCTTTCATCACTACAATGCTTACGTACATAGGCAATGAAGTTGTCGATCCTATCCAAATACTGATAAGAAGATCTATCCAACATTTGCATCCAGCATCTGTTCATTGTGCTTACTTTCACAACATAGAGTCAACGTAAGTAATTGAGTTAACATTGTCCCGTAATTAGAACAAGTTAAAATCAAAAGCAACTCGTCTCCTTATGCCTCTGGTGATTTGGCCTTATCCCATTTGAGAGTGCACGTTCTGTGCTGTGTAGTTTGCGACCTACGAGCCTAAGTTTCGATTGAGGGAAATTTCGGCAGCATCTCCCTACAGTTCCCCAAATGAACGACGTAGATATTATAAACAAATATCTAATATGCATTCGGAGAACATTGAGGCAATATAGACTGAATTTCCCATAATTGAAACCTAACCTCATAGACCACCAACTACACAACACATAGTTGCGCACCCCCAAATTGTCCGAATAAATTGACAATTCAAGAGTCAGTCAATCAACCCGATTCACTAACTCTCAAAGGGGTCTAAGATTTTTCAATGAATTTCATTATACGAAGTTAATCAACTCGATTAAGTTCGCATAAACGGTTATGAAATATGAACATATTTCACTCCGTCGGAACTAAATAAAGCGCTTTACAAAAAACAGCATAACATATTCACAAATACAAACATATATTAATTATGCATAAAACAGAGTTTACAATTTTATAATTTATGTACATATTTTCTATTTCCCTGTTTTCCTAACATATTTTCAAATTTCCAAACATATTTTCTAATTTCAATTATTTCATTACATATTTTTAATTTGTCTATTTTCCAACAAAATTTTATAATTTCCTGACATATTTTCTATTTCCCTATTTTCCTAACATATTTTCTAATTTCCAAACATATTTTCTAATTTCAATAATTTCATTACATATTTTTAATTTTCATATTTTCCAACAAAATTTTCTAATTTCCTAACATATTTTCGATTTTCCTAATTTCATAACATATTTTCTATTTTCATATTTTCCTAACAAATTTTCTAATTTCTAATTTCCAAAAATTCTAAACAATTTCTACACATTTTCCACAATAAATACAAAATTTCCTAACATAATTATATCCAAAATTCTTAACAAAATTAAATTGAGATGTAAACACACATACCTTTTTATAAGTATTCCTTCAAATCAACCGCAAAATTCCTACAACACAAAACATAATTAGTTTCTAATCAAAAATCAAAATTTCAAAACTAAAAAAATTAAATTTATCAAACCTTAAAATTTGATATCTGGATGATAGAGAAAAAGGATTTGATTGGTAGTGAAAATGGTGAAGAGATGATGATTGTAGCTAGAGAAAGAGAGTGAGTGGGTGAGAGAGAGAGAGAGAGAGAGAGAGAGAGAGAGCAGAGAGTGATCGATGAAGCAGAGAAGAGGAAGAAGAAGAAGAAAGGAGAGCATCTGGGTTATTTAGTGTGTTTAGACTTTTGCCCTATGAATAACATTCGTAGTGTAAAGTTTAATAATTCATCGGGCAACATATAGTCAACGCCAAGTGTTACCCGACGATGAATAATCGTCGTTATAAATACTCTTGCCCGACGGATCGTCCAAATTGTCGGTCCACCTTTCCTTTTTTGCACGCCAACAGTTTATCCGGCTAGCCTTCGTGTTTGTCAGGTAAACCCTATTTACTCGGCGAAAATTACTTCGTTGGGAAAAACCTTTTCGGGCAACCCATATCTTCTTGTAGTGTTTCATAACTGTTTATGCGAAGTTAATCGAGTTGATTAACTTCGTATAATGAAATTCATTGAAAAACCTTAGACCCGTTTGAGAGTCAGCGAATCGGGTTGATTGATTGACTCTGGAATTGTCCATTTATTCGGACAGTTTGGGGGTGCGCAACTATGTGTTGTGTAGTTGGCTATCTATGAGGTTAGGTTTCGATTGTGGGAAACTCGGTTTGTATCCCCTCAATGTTCTCTGAATGCATACTAGATATTTGTTTATAACATCTACGTCGTGCATTTGGGGAACTGTAGGGAGATGCTGCCGAAATTTCCCTCGATCGAAACTTATCCTCATAGGTCGCAAACTACACAGCACAGAACGTGCACTCTCGAATGGGGTAGGGCCAAATCACCGGAGGCATAAGGAGACGAGCTGCTTTTGATTTTAACTTGTTCTAATTACGGGACAATGTTAACTCAATTACTTACGTTGACTCTATGTTGTGAAAGCAAGCACAATCACTATAATAAAATCAGGCTTGCCCGGCGAAAACTATTCGTCGAGCAACATTTGGACTTCGTCAGGCCACATTAAACCGGCGAACCACCGTCGGGCAACCATCGTCGAGCTACTGCAGTCGAACTTGATGTTAGTCTATGAAAACAGTGAATTCGTCGAGCAATTTAAAGCTTGCCCGGCGGACTCATTCGTCGCCTATGATTTGTCGAGCAATCCAAGGTCAACAACGTTTGCCCGACGGCAACTTTTCCCGTGGTAAAGAAACAGAAATTCGGTAGGTGTGCATCGAATTTTCTTACTATGCCCCGAGGAAATGATAATTCGTCGGGCCAAGTCTTAATATTTAAAAATACAATTTTAATAATTTATTTAATAAAATAAATATATGTAATTAAAATAAAAATATTTAAAAATATATAATTAAAAGAATAAAAAAATCAAATTAAAATAAAAAAAATATTTAGAAAATGTTATGTTTTTACATAATTAAAACTAAAACAATGTTTTACATATTACATTCTAACTACTTGGTGACGGGTCGGGGTGGTCGAGATCTTGGGCGGGCTATTGGGACGTGGGCTGAGGCTTTAACAGAAGCTCATCCAGTCCACGCTCACCCAAGCGGTCAAGCACCTTAGCGAGAGCGTTCTTGATTTGATCGTTTTGGGCCTAGATCTGCGCGTATTGAGCTTCGATCTCAGCATTTTCGGCTTGGAGGAACTGGAAGTTTCTCTTGAGGTCCGACATCTCCTCGGGATTACCTACCCAAGATGAACTCGATGTATGACTTGAGACATCCCGCACTATCACGTTGCCCGCCCTTCGAACGATCTTCCCTGGACGCCTCCCAAGTTGTCGCTCGCACGATCGTGTGGTTGATCTACTAAGAATGTCCATGGCCGATTGAGTGCCACTTACAAGATGAGTGTATGTTATCTTGTACGGCCTACTGGCTCGGAACCTTGCTCAATCATGTGACTGATCGGCTAGGAATGTCCATGGTTGATCGAGGGCCAATTGCAAGATGAGTGTATGTCATCTTGTACGGCCCGCTGGCATGGAACCTCGCACGATCATGTGGCCAATCGGCTAGTAATGTCCATGGTCGATCAAGTGCCACTTGCAAGATGAGTGTAAGTCATCTTGTACGACCCGCTGGCGTGGAACCTCGCACGGTCATATGGCCGATCGGCTTGGAATGTCCATGGACGATCGAGTACCACTTGAAAGATGAGTTTATGTCATCTTATACAGCCTGCTAGCGTGGAACCTCGCAAGATGAGTGTATGTCATCTTGTACGGCCCGCTAGTGCAGAACCTCGCACGATCGTGTGGCCGATCGGCTAGGAATGTCCATGGTCGATCGAGTGCCACTTGTGTGACTTCAGGGTGTACTTCTTACATGATGTGAGTTTAGCTGACATGGTATGATTGGGAGTGCCACACGTCGTGCTGTTAATGCCTTGGGTTGTGTGCGCGACCCTTCAACTTGCTGAAGTGGGTGCCTATAAGAGCCCGAATCCTTCTTTAGTTGTCACTTTAATGTTTGAGATATTTTTGAAACTTTTGAAGGCGATTTCCTGCATCTCTGACTCCTGTTTAGGCGATTTTCGACAAGTGTTTTTCGGTGGAGTTTACGCCGGTGCTTACAGCGGAACTCTCATAAACAAGGTATTGCACTGTTCTTCCGTTGTTTTTTCGATCGAATATGTGATGTTTGTATGAATTGGTGATGAACTTGACGACTGTGTTGGCTTCATTGTCCGTATGTCTTGCATCTTTCCCTTCATAGATCTTCCTTCTATGTTGTAGATGTCATGTTCATTGGGTGAGTTAGAAGGATATGAGGATCGATCCTATCATGCGTTTGACGGTGAATCAGAAGCTAGCTTGGCTACCTCTGATTGATGGCTAAACGTGTATGAATCGACCTCTGGTTCCCCTCGGCCAAACCCTATGGTAGAGCCAGAGGTGGATACGAACGTAGATTGACCGATCCTTCAGGCATCTCAGGAATTGCAAGAAGAGCTTGATAAAGCTTTTGAGTATATTGACAACAGTTATGTGTCGGCCGGTGATGGGGCCAAAACCTTTAACGCCATAGTGTTATCCTTTGAACATGGTGATTTGTTGAAGTCTCCGGCTGATACGGGTAAGGCGGTGGCTTCAAGTTCGAAGTCTGTGGAGGTTGCGTCAAGGTCAAGGCCGTTGGAAATCGACGTGGAGGAGGCCGTAGAATTAGTAACAATGGCCAGTTTGGCCTATGAGGTTGATCGGCATGTAAGTACTTTGGATGATGATGACCTTCTGCCTTACCGAAGGGTATTCAACATTCCAGATTCTGTAAAGATGAGACTTCTCGGGAGAAGGGAGAGGCCGAGTAATCCGCCAATCGATTGGGTGACCTTTCATCCAGATAATTTCAGTCACGGGGTGATGCTTCCTCTCCATCCATGGCTGCAGAAGATGGCTATTGAGGTGGGGGTTGTTCTCGGCCAGCTAAATCCAAATTGCTGGATTATGTTAAAGGGGGTGTATACGGCTTTCCAGCTGTGCGGGAAAGGCGAGTCGACCTAGGGTCACATATGGAATTTGTACAAGTTTGTACGGGATAAGACGACATGGGTCTATGTGGAGTCCAAGACGAAGAGAGAAAGGGGGCCCTTTATTGAAGATATGCCGACCTCCTAGAAAGCTTGGAAACACAAGTTCATGTTTGTGTCTGGGAATTGGGAGGGAATGGAGCTGCCATTCTTCAGCCGACGAATGCCCTGCGTGTATCAATCGAAAGGTGGTGGTCGTAGGAAATTTTGTCTTTGTTTTGTTTTTGTTGTTATTGCTTTGTGAAAGATACAACCATTCGATGTTGACTCGATTCTTTTTTGTAGACGTTTTTAAGCGGCCCGATATCAGTGATCAGGAGAAAGCCGACTGCGCCGAAGTGTTTTTGAAGCTTGACCGAGTTGAAAGGAGTCAAGATTATTTACGGCTGCCTGCCCACCTCCTCCAAGTTGATATGATATCTACTCTGCCTAAGTGTGATTCATCCTTTGTTCGTTAGGCGTGGTTTTCAGTCCTCTGTTAATATGCTTTTTGTTGCAGCCGATCTAGATTTGATTGTAGATGGGACCGAGCAATTAACGAAGAGAATGGCAAAGATTGCAGAGGCGTTGAAGAAGGCGGCAGAGACAAAGGACGAGGCTGAGAAGGTCATGGCATCCATGAGAAAGAGTGACTTCCGTAAGCCGATCAGGATAAGATCGACTGTGAAGGTTTCTTTACGGCTCCGACTTGGAAGGTCGAAAGGTTCCCAAGAAGATAAGGAAGCCGTATCTTGATGCTTCCCTTCGGTCTTACTTATTAAAAACCGATGGGGAGCCTGATAGGGTGAGGACCCAGGAGGTGGACAAGACGTGGAGGCAGTTGTCTACGGCCTTCCATCATTCTCAACTAGATTTCATGAACATTGTTGTTCGTGGGTCTCAGTATGAGTTGGATGAAATCGCGGCCTTGAAGGCGAAGGACTTTGTTGATAGGTGCGATAAGACCATGCGAGCTGGGGCATATGTAATTCCGTTCCGTTGGATCTACTGTTGTATTTTTGGTATTCCTGTTTGGCTTGATCTAATCATTTGGTGTATGGATTCCTTGGCCGAGAAAGAGCGGATGGCTGAGAGGTCTATTCATGCCAAGGTTGATGCTGAGCTCAAGGTGAAGGAGCTGGAGAGGCAGCTAGTTGCTCACCGGGAAGAAGCCGATGTCGAGGTGGTTGAGTTGGAGGCTAGAGTCCAGCAGGCTGAGTCGGCCAACGCTATGATGGCCGATCAGCTCATTTCGGCCAAGAAGGTGGGTGCTGAAGAGTACAAGGCCTCTGCGGTGCATCATCATGATCTACAGCGGTTTAGGGCCAGGCTGGAAGATGGGTTGTTCAAGCGAGTCCTTCTAGCTAACACTGGTCTTCCCATCCATTTTCCATGGCTGAAGTATCCCCCACAGTTGGAAGACTACCTAGATGAAGATGGGAATGCTCTTCCTGATGATGAGGTTGATGGTGATGCCGGTGGTCAGGCCGAGACACCGAGAGATGATGAAGGAGATTTCCCCGAAGATCAGGGGAATGCCCCTTAGGATTTGTAATTAATTTTTTCATTCTTTCTTATTCAGCGACCGTGTGGGCTTGTATTGAACAAGTAATTTTTGGTGGGACCATGGGGTCTCACCTATAGATGTGCTTATTTTCTTCTCATATTTGTTCTGTCTTCGACTTGAGTTTTGCTTGTCAACGGTAAATTTTGCAGTCGCTCAGAGTAGGTTTAGATGCATGCTAGGTAGGGCTGTAAAGGCCGATATGCTAAGTGGGATGTATCGTAAAAAGGTGAGGCCACTGACAATCATGTCTCGTAAAAAAAGGCGGTTTCAAAATGTAAGGCCATTTTAACAGAAATCAGAGGACGTTGGTAAATGAGGTGTTACCCCATAGTGAAGGAAGGCCAATTACTTGGTAAAATGACAGATTGCCAGAGATGAGAGAGAAGAGGTGTTGCCTCATTGTAAAATTTATTGATTGATAATGTCAACTGGGTATGCCAGGAATGAGTACAAAAGATTTGGTCATTGGCCGATCATGTTTGTGGCCGTGGGCTTGGTTACTTGTAGTAGAATTTTAGGTGGTCCACATTCCATGGATGTGGAAGTGTCTTTCCTTTCGAGTCTTGGAGCTCATAGGTCCCTTCTCTGCATACTTTGGAGACTTTGTAGGGTCCTTCCCAGGTGGGGGCAAATGTGCCAGCATATCTTTTCTTGGTTGCAAGGCTGACTTTCCTTAAGACTAGATCTCCCATCTTGAAGCTTCTGTGGCAAACCCTTGGGTCGTAACACCTTGCGACACGTTGCTTGTATGCTATGTTCTTGAGGTTGGCCTTCTATCTGCATTCCTCCAGTAGGTCCAGACTAAGACCATTTTGATGGTTGTTTTGTTATGGGTTGTAGGAGATGACTCGATAGGATGTCTCGCCGATCTCCACTGGTACGACTGCTTCTGTGCCGAATGCCAAGGAGAAAGGAGTCTCATCTGTGGCGATCTTGTAGGAGGCTCTGTGAGACCATAATACGTCATTGATAATGTCGGAACATTTGGCTTTGTCTTCATCGAGTCTCTTCTTTAGGTTGCACTTGATGTTCTTATTGACTGCTTCCACCTGTCCGTTGGACTGTGGGTGAGATGGTGAAGCAAAGAGGAGTTTGATTCGGTAAGTCTCACAGAATGCCCTAAAGCGATTACAATGTAATTGCTTACCATTATCAGTGACAATGGTTTATGGGATCCCAAAGCGACATGTGATGTGCTGGTAGATGAAGTGTTCGATATGGGCTGCTGTGATGGTTGCTAATGGTTTCGCTTATGCCCATTTTGTGAAGTAGTCCACAACTACTACTGTGTAGTTGATCTTTCCCTTACCTTCTGGCATTTGGTCAATCAGATCTAGTCCTCATTAGGAGAATGGCCAGGGACTAAGCATAGAAGTTAGGGGCTCAGCTGGGAGGTGAGGTATCTGTGCGAGTCGCTGGCACTTGTCACATT
Organism: Oemleria cerasiformis; assembly: GCA_037349345.1. Classification (NCBI taxonomy): domain Eukaryota; kingdom Viridiplantae; phylum Streptophyta; class Magnoliopsida; order Rosales; family Rosaceae; genus Oemleria; species Oemleria cerasiformis. The sequence goes on from JAZGTL010000021.1 coordinate 1,909,720, forward strand.
TTGTGTGAGTTCAATGGCGTCTGAAAGCATGGTGGGCCAATAATATTCTTGCCTGAAGGTCTTCTGTGCCAAAGTTCGTGCTCCAGAGTGACCTCCGCAAATGCCTTTATGGATTTCCTGAGTACATAATCACCCATGTCTGGTGGCAGGCACTTCAATAGTGGGGTAGTGAAACCACGCTTGTAGAGATGGTCATGCAGGATGGTGTACCGAGCTGATTGTCTTTTGATTTTCTTGGCCTCCATCATGTCGTCTGGTAGAGTGTCGTCTTGGAGGTAGGCTTTGATGGGGTCCATCTAGGTGGGACTGGTGTTGATGGTGTATATCAGGCGTGGTCTCGTGCTGGGCATGTGTTGGACTTCCACAAGTACCCTTCGGTTATCCTTCTCATCCAGTGAGGATGCAAGTCGTGTCAGGGCATCGGCATGACTATTTTTTGATCTTGGGATTTTGTTGATTTCATAGGCCGAGAAGCTTTGAAGAAGTTGTTTTGTCATGGCCAAGTAAAGTGACATGGATAGATCCTTGGCTTCAAAGTCATTGTTCATTTGGCTGACCACTAGTTGTGAATCGCTGTGGATTCTTAACTATTTAGCCTCCAGGTCTTTGGCTAAGCATAGGCCGGCCAACAATGCTTCGTAGTCGGCCTCATTGTTGGATGCCTGGAAGCTGAAGCGTAGGGCGTATTCTAGCTTGAAATGCTTTGCTTACGTAATATACGGGAAGTTCTACCCCATCTCGTCTCGTGATAAGAACAGAGCTGACAGCCGAGGGATGTTCGCCGGTTTCTGGTCGGGCTAGCAATGGTGGTTTGCTCATGTATTGCTTTAGTTCAACGAATGCCTTGTTGCATTCCTCCCTCCAATCAATCTGTTTGTTCTTGCTTTTTAGAGCTTTGAAGAATGAGGCGGATCTGTTTCATGCTTTAGATACGAAGCGCGTGAGAGCTGCTACTTGTCATGTCAGGCGTTGGATGTCCTTGTGATTTTGTGGAGGTTGCATGTCAAAGATTGCCTTGATCTTTTCAGGATTTTCCTCGATGCCTTTCTGACTGATCATATCTCCCAAGAATTTTCCTGATCCCACTCCGAAGACACATTTTTTCGGGTTGAGGCGCATCTTGTACTCCTTGAGGACTTTGAACATCTTAGCAAAGTTCGAAATGTGCTTGTCATCTGTTTTGCTCTTGACGAGCATGTCGTCCACATAGACTTCCATTGTTTTGCCGATCAAATCGGCCAACATGAAGTTGACCAATCTTTGGATTGTTGCTCCTGCATTCTTTAGGCCAAAAGGCATAACATTGTAGCAGTAGATACCCAGGTTAGTTCTAAAGCTCGTATGGATTTGATCACCTGGATTCATGAGGATCTGGTTATAGCCTGAGTAAGCATCCATGAAGATGAGTAATTCATGTCCTGCAGTGGCATCCACGAGCATATCGATCTTAGGTAATGGAAAGTTTTCCTTGGGACAAGCCTTGTTGAGATCGGTGAAGTCGATGCACAAGCGCCAGGATCCGGATGGCTTCTTGACAAGCACCATGTTTGACATAAATAGCTTTCCGGATGAAGTGTATGGTGGTTAGCTTTGTGATTTTGGCCTACATTGCCAATTGTCTCTCAGCGTCATAGCTACGCTGTTTTTGTGTGACTGGTCTGAATGATGAGTCAATGGTGAGCCTGTGGTAGATCACATCAGTGGAGATGCCGGGCATGTCTGCCTAAGACCATGCAAAGACTTCAGCATTTTCTTTTAAGAACTCTACGAGGGCTGCTCGTATGGAGTGTTTTAGCCTTGATCCTATTCGGACCGTCTTATCTTTATGTTGATCATATAGAGGTATTGCCTCTATTTCTTCCATAGGTTCTGCTTCTGGCATGTTGGCGAGGTCTCGTGGATCTTCCGGAGGGTTGTCCCTGAATTCTTTCATGAGCTCAGGGTTGATGGGATAGTCCCCCAAGGAAATTTCGGTGACTGATAGAGTTTCTGTTTGATCTGGCCGTTCTTGCTTGCTTGTCTTGGTTATGGCCGTGGCATAGCATGTTCTTCCGGAGAGTTGGTCTCCTCACACCTGTTCTGTTCCTATGGCGGTTGGGAATTTCATCAGTAGTAGGTGGGTTGCCACGATACCCTTCATTTGATTGAGCAATCCTCTTCCGATAATGGCGTTGTAGGCCATGGGAAAATCGACCACAAGGAAGGTTGTGATGGTTGTGGCTACCGTCGGGGTAGTGCCCATTGATACGGGTAGAGAGATGATGCCCTTGGGTAAGATTGAGTCCCCGGAGAAACCCAGAAGTGGTGTGACCTTTCGATCGAGATCCTTCTCATCTATACCCATCTGTTTGAATTCTTCCCAGAAGAGTACATTAACCGAGCTCCCAGTGTCAATGAGTATTCTTCCTACGTCGTAGTTGGAGATTTGGGCTCTGATGATGAATGGGTCGTCGTGCAGGAACACGATGTCTTTCTCCTCCTCCTCTGAGAATGCGATGGGTTGCCATCCGTTCTTGACCACCTTAGCTGCTCAATCAGAGTCGATTATGAGAACTTGGTGGTTGGCTTTGGTTGCCCGAAGGAAGTTCTTCTTTGCTCGGTTGGAAGTGATTGAGGAGGATAGGGTTGGTCCTCCGCTGATAATGTGGATCTGCTAATGTGTTGTGGGCAAAGGGGGATGCTGTAAGAACTGATTGAGTCTGCCTTCACGGACCAGCTGCTCGATAATGATCTTGAATGCAATGCATTCCTCAATTGTGTGGCCATTGTACTTGTGGTATTGGAAGAAAGCTTCTTTGTTGTGGGTGGGGCGATAGTTGGGGTTTCTTGGCTTGGCTTTGGGGATCATGCCTTCCACTTTTAGCAGTGCGTGGTCCAAGGATGTGTTCAGTATAGTGTATGTTTCGAAGCGACTTCTCGGTCCGGAGTTGTCTCCTACCAAGTTTCGAGCCCCCTGGTGAAGGTTGTCGCCTCGCTTGAATCCCCTGCCATTGTAATTTGTTCGGCCCTTCTTGCCATGATGTTGTCCATCATAGGTGAGTTTCCTCTTTCCTTGATGTGTTTGGTTGGAGTCATGATTGTAGTCTCCCGAGGTATGGGTGGTATTACCTTGGCTGTTGTTACCTAGGGTAGTTGAGTATGAGCGTGTTCTGGCCTCCTTGGTGGGAGTGTGGAAGAATTATGCTTCCGCGTGGATTTCGGCCCTTCGCATGATCTCATTGTAATCCTTCCAATCTTCTGTGTGGGCTGCATACTTGAAGGGTGACTCACTGAGGCCGCTTCGGAAAGCGTTGAACGCGGCCTTATCATCTGTGTCCCGGCATCGGTAGTATTCGAGGCTAAACCTGGCGGCATATTTCTGAAGTGTTTCATCTTTTTCCTGCCTGAGAGAGAAGATATCTTCTGTGGAGACCAGCCTATCCGTTTGCATCATGAACTGGTTGAGAAAGGTTGTCTGTAGTTCATTGAAGGAGTCGATGGTATTGGGAGCCAGGCGGTAGAACCAATTGAGAGCTACATCAGTAAGAGTAGAGTTGAAGACAAGGCATTGGACTTCGTCCGTCGAGTTCTTGTATGCGAAGGCGGAGACAAAATTGTTTAAGTGGGTGACGGGATCACCCCTTCCTATGTAGAGAGCTATTTTCAAAGGTTTGACCTGTGATCTATGTTTGGACTGAAGGATTCAGTTGGTGAAAGGACCAGTGCTAGTCTTCCCCCAGGCTGGTGCTTTACCTTTGTCCTTCTCTGCCTCAAAGTTGCGCACTCGACGTAGGAGGCTTTCCACTAGAGCATTTTCCTATTGAGGTGGATGCGGGTTTGGTTGGTGTCCCTCTTGATCATTGTCTACTTCTCGGTGATCTCTATTTATCCTTCATCCACGGGAGTAGCTCCCGGCGGTTGGGCCGGTCTCATATTGCATCTCTCGGGTGTTCGCCCTTTGTTGTGGTTTAGGACCTCTCATCCTTTGATCTTCTAGGACATTGGCCATGCCGAAAGCGTGTCCCATCGTCTGTCGGCCCGCCGTAGTTAGGATGGGTAAGTGAGGTTGTCGCATCGCCCTAGGGTCCGATGTAGCGTAAGTTAGGCATAGACGTTCTAACTCAACTTGGCGGTCGTCCAGCAGTTGGCTAGCGTCCCGATAGATTCTTGGTTGAGACGGGCCAGCGCCATTTTGTTGTTGGATGAGTAGTCATCCTCCGAATGAGCTAGGGTTTGCCCTAGACTATTGTTTCTTGTGCTTGTCCAAGGGAATTCGCTCGATGACAGGTTGATTGGCCGGGGTCCGATCGGTCATGATCCGGTCAGCCTGTGCTTGGTCGACTGGTCCCTTGTCTCGACCTTCATTGCGCTGGGACATCCTTACAAGGGCGAGTGTGCTCTCGTACTACTCAGAAAGTACCAGATTCTTTGCGTCCATCTTGGCGTTATGAGCCTTTAGCTCAGCCACTTGTCGTTGGAGGTCGTCCAACGTCTGTCTCAGGATATCTTGGATGTTGTCCCTTGAGCTTCTTTGTGGGAAAAGGGTGTTGTTGAGTTCTCCTTCATCTTGATCACCCAACATGAAGTCTGGAGGGTGTTGGGGACGGCCTAGGTGGTAAGTGAGTGCGTGGGAGGTTGTTTCAGAATTCCCACAGACGGAGCCAAACTGTTAATGCCAAAACTGGACCAACTTAGAGTTGCCTCATTGAGCTCGCTTCACTCACTCTCCTCGAGGATAGGAAGACCTACAGGGAGAAGGTAAGAGCAAAGGAGCACCGGTGGGGTGCCAGCCTAACAGTCTCCGATGCTTAAGTTAGTTAAGTGTGGAGGGATTTAGGCAGTGTAAGGGCAAAGATGTCATTACCTTTCTTAGGGGAGGTGCCCTTGTATTTATAGTGGCATTGAATGTTGTTGATGAAACATTTCGATGTGGGATAAATGTCCCTAATCCTGGAGCTGACGCGTGTCATGGTGGTCCCGAATCCCGCAGTTGCGATGATACAGTCGGCCGATGGCCAGGTAGGCCGACCAGATCTGGTCGGCCTAGTGGCTTTTGTTGTCTTTTGTCAAAGGTTGTGTTGGTGGGATACACATGATGTAGATTTGTATTGCTATACTCTTGTTGAGTCGAGGGCCAAATATGATTTAGGAGGGACTGATCGGCCTTGACCAGGTTGACCAAATTAGGTACGAACACACTTGATAAGTTCTGTATATCAAGTGCCTAGCTATTTTCATGATATGTCTGACTTCCTTTCTGTCCAAAGGATATAAGATTACTGTATGTTTTTAATTTTCTGACTATTGATCTTATTGTTATCAAGTGCCTAGCTACCTTCTCCCATGGCGCCCCTGCTGTGGCATGTGTGTATTAACAATGCTATGCTGTATTTTGAAGGAACTGTTTTTCTGTCTTCATGTAAAAAATTGTCAAAACTGATATTCATATTATCCAGTTCTACTGTGCAGTCAAATGAGAAGTCTACAAGTTGTCTATCTGGGTGAAGGTGTCTTTGATATCTGAATCTAGTACTGTAGCTCAGATGGTGGGTTTAAGTACGTGTCCTGGTAAATTTAGTGTGAATAATCTCAATAAATTTAGTTAGAGTTTTTGGATCTAGGTCTTGTAGTTTCATTGTTTATCATTCTTTGAGGAGTTGATAGTGTGAGGCAAGAGGGCGATAAAGAAAAAGGTTTGGAATTGTCTTGTTCTTTTTCATGATTTTGATTGGTGTTTTGTTATTTATTCATTTTTCTTTTTCTTTTTCTAGATTGATTTTCAGGGCTTCAACATGGTGTGGTCAAGATGGGTATTGCCTTGTGTGTGCTAAATTTATGATTATGTCAAATATCTAAAATAGATATGATAAAGCTTTGTTGGAGCTAGCTAAGTCCTTTGGGAATCATGTTGATCCTCAAAAAACTTAAGAATTGAAAAAGATTAAATCAGGTGCAACTTCTCTCCTTCAATCTTGGGGTCCTTTTGGATACAAGGATTTGGATTTGAATTTGGATTTGATTTTGAAATGAACTTTTCAAATCCATTCATTTCAAATCCATTCAATTTAAATCCAAGTGTTTAGATACTTAAATTTGATGCAAGGATTTGAATAAAAATTCATTCAATTAAAAAAAAGCAGAAATTATAAATTAAAAAAAAAATCATATACATCAAATGAAGACCAACTTGAAATAACATAAATATCTTATAAAATAAATAACACAAAACAAAAATTAAAACTAAAAATAAAAACAAAATCACACAGATGAAACAAAAATAAAAATAAAATCACACAACGACTGAATTTGGATTTGGTGGCCTCAAATTCAAATCCAAATCCAAATCCAAATCCAAATCTATCCTATCCAAACGGGCCCTTACTCTTCGGAAAAAAATGGTGGTCATTCATTATGTTGATACATAAAATGGACCAACTTAGACCGAGAAGACACACACGCACCCAAGACACAATTATGTACGTGGTTCTCCCGAATCGGGCTACATCCACGGTGTTGCTCTATTCTCATTAATAATATAAGTGTTTGTGAATGATACAAGTGGCATTGAGCCTTTAGAGAAAGAGTGAGAATGTAGATTGTAGAGAGAAGGGAGAGCTTGTATGTATAGATAGAGGGGGATGCCTCTTAGAGAGAGAGAGTCGATCCTAGATAATGAGGGAGGGGGCTCCCTATTTATAGGTAATATCTAGGTTTAGGTCATGGGCAACAATGGTGGGCTTTAGGCATGGGCCTCGTTGACGGGCCTTGATGATGGACTTGGTCTTGACCCAAGTGATATTCCGGGTCTTTCTGCTAGGTCCGTTGCTTGGTAAGATTAGGTACGAACAGAAGTCCCCCAAGTTCTTGATTGAGGTGGATTGCCTCAGTGGAGGACTTGTAATAAGAGTGCACTGATCGAGCAACCTCCTTGTTTCTGTCTACCAATCCGTACGGTGCACTATATCCAGTCCCCCAAGTCCTCCGTCGAGGTGGGATGTCGAGGGAGACTCACATGTTGTAGTGGCTGATATGTCAGTGGGATGAGAGTCGTCTTGGGGAGAGTGAAGAAAACTGACTACTCCGCTTTGTGGTGGTCTGGGCCTGTTTGTGTTGATGTCAAGTCGTCCAGGTTCTTATGGGAACTTTGTAGTCCTCGGGTGACTCCTTCAGCAGAGGTGTTGCTTACAAGGTCGTGTTGGTAGGCCGAGGTGATTCCGTCGGCCGACCAGGTGCCACTTTGCGACCTTGAAGTAGTGGTGGGTTTGTCATGTTTGCACATGCCACGAAGGGGGAACCTTGCATGATCATGTGATTGATCGGCTGTGGTGAATGTCCTGTTTTAACTGATCGAGAGCCACTTGATGTGGGTTTGCCACTGTGACTGATTGGCCGTGAAGAATGTCCTGTTTTAACCGATCGAGAGCCACTTGATATGGGTTTGCCACTGTGACTGATCGGCCGTGGAGAATGTCCTGTTTTAACCGATTGAGAGCCAATTGATGTGGGTTTGCCACACTGACTGATCGGCCGTGGAGAATGTCCTATTTTAACCAATCGAGAGCCACTTGATGTGGGTTTGCCACTGTGACCGATCGGCCGTGGAGAATGTCCTGTTTTAACCGATCAAGAGCCACTTGATATGGGTTTTCCACTGTGACCGATCGGCCATGGATAATGTCCTGTTTTAACCGATTGAGAGCCACTTGATGTGGGTTTGCCACTATGACTGATTGGCCGTGGAGAATGTCCTGTTTTAATCGATCGAGAGCCACTTGATATGAGTTTGCCACTGTGACCGATCGGCCGTGGAGAATGTCCTGTTTTAACCGATCGAGAGCCACTTGATGTGGGTTGGCCACTTCGTACTGGGATGCCTATGAGCTCATGCCAATAGGAGACAGGGAATGCCTGCGAGCTCATGATGTGTGCAAGATGATGCATATGTTCCGAGAGGAAATAATGTAAGGATGATGCTCATGTGCCATGGGCAATGATGTGAGCATGATGATCAATGATATGATTCATGTATAGTAAAGTGTGACAAGAGGAAATGATACTCACGTGTTGTGATGTTCGTCACTCAATGAGAGTGATTGTCCCAGGTTACTGGAGGAGTGACATGTGTAGCTCGGCAAGAAAGGTGGTCGTCCCTGGGCGAGTCGGCCTGAGCCGAACAATTGTCGTGGATATGAAATTGGGAGTTGCCGAAGGGCATCGTAAAGCATGTTGCTGAGGGGTAAAGGTGGCCGATTGATTGTGTAGGCATGATAGCTAGGTGTAGCTTTAAATATCTTGCAAGTGTTTCTTGTAAGGATATGTTGGTCATCTGAGGTGATGCCTTTGCCCAACCAAGTGTCAGTTGACGGGACGATGAGAAGACCTTGCATCATTGAGTGGTAGGTCGGCCTAAGTGATGCCTTCGGCCAACCAATTGTCCGCTGACGGGACGAGGGGAAGACCGCAACATGAAGTGGTAGGTCGGCCTAGGTGATACCTTCGGCCGACCACTTGCCAATTGATGGGTGTTTGCCACTTTGATGGGATCCTGGAGGAGGAATCTCGCACGATCATGTGGCCGATCGGCCAAGGTGTAGCCTTCGGTCGACCAAGTGTCCGCTGACGGGACGAGGGGAAGACCGCAACATGAAGTGGTAGGTAGGCCTAAGTGATGCCTTCGGCCAACCAAGTGTCTGCTGACGGGCCGAGGGGAAGACCGCAACATGAAGTGGTAGGTCGGCCTAGGTGATGCCTTCGGCCGACCAAGGGTCCGCTGACGAGACGAGGGGAAGACCGCAACATGAAGTGGTAGGTCGGCCTAGGTGATTCCTTCATCCGACCAAGCGTTTGCAAACTGGACGAGGGGAATACCGTAATATGAAGTGGTACGCCGGCCTAGGTGATGCCTTCGGTCGACCAAGTGTCCGCTAACGGGACGAGGGGAAGACCGCAACATGAAATGGTAGGTCGGCCTAGGTGATGCCTTCGGCCGACCAAGTGTCCGCTGATGGGATGAGGGGACGACCGCAACATGAAGTGGTAGGTCGGCCTAGGTGATGCCTTCGGCCAACCAAGTGTCCGATGACGGGACGAGGGGAAGACCGCAACATGAAGTGGTAGGTCGGCCTAGGTGATGCCTTCGGCCGACCAAGGGTCCGCTGACGGGACTAGGGGAAGACCGCTACATGAAGTGGTAGGTCGGCCTAGGTGATGCCTTCGGCCGACCAAGCGTCCGCTGACGGGACGAGGGGAAGACCGCAACATGAAGTGGTAGGTCGGCCTAGGTGATGCCTTCAGCCGACCAAGTGTCCGCTAACGGGACGAGGGGAAGATCGCAACATGAAGTGGTAGGTCGGCCTAGGTGATGCCTTCGGCCGACCAAGTGTCCACTGATGGGACGAGGGGACGACCGCAACATGAAGTGGTAGGTCGGCCTAGGTGATGCCTTCGGTCGACCAAGTGTCCGTTGATGGGACGAAGGGACGACCGCAACATGAAGTGGTAGGTCGACCTAGGTGATGCCTTCGTCCAACCAAGTCCGTTAACGGGACGATGGGAAGACCGCAACATGAAGTGGTAGGTCGGCCTAGGTGATGCCTTCGGCCGACCACTTGCAAATTGGTGGATGTTTGCCACTTTGATGGGATCCTGGAGGAGGAACCTCGCATGATCATGTGGCCGATCGGTCAAGGTGTTGCCTTCGGCCGACCACTTCCCAATTGGTGTTCTTGGGTTCGTGGGTTTCAGCGGGCATGAGAATAAAAGAGAACCGACATAACTTTTGGTGTCGTTTCCCACAGACGGCGCCAAACTGTAGATGCATAAAATGGACCAACTTAGACCGAGAAGACACGCACGCACCCAAGACACAATTATGTACGTGGTTCACCCGAATCGGGCTACGTCCACGGTGTTGCTCTATTCTCATTAATAATATAAGTGTTTGTACATGATACATGTGGCATTGAGCCTTTAGAGAGAGAAAGTGAGAATGTAGATTGTAGAGATAAGGGAGAGCTTGTATGTTTAGACAGAGTGGTGTGCCTCTTAGAGAGAGAGTCGATCCTAGATAATGAGGGAGGGGGCTCCCTATTTATAGGCAATGTCTAGGTTTAGGTCATGGGCCACAATGGTGGATTTTAGGCATGGGCCTCATTGACGGGCATTGATGATGGGCTTGGTCTTGACCCAAGTAATCTTCCGGATCTTTCTGCTAGGTTCGTTGTTTAATCAAATTAGGTACGAACACATTAGATTCATTAATCCCGAAAAAAAAATGCATTTGGATGATCTGCTTCTTTTTCAATCCAAAACCACATCTTTTCATTTTCTGAGATAAGTTAGTAGTTACTATTTCGGAAATTAGCCGCGCATGGTCATTGGTTGTTTGAGTTGATTGGATTTTTCAATTTATAATTACACATTTACTCGTACTTAATCAAGTCAAGTTTAAGAGCTTTTGATTATGCCGATTGTGATCCATTGATCATTTGCTGATTTTGTCAGGTAGTTTGAGTTTTAACTTCATTTTTTATTTTTGAAGTTGATATCGCATTTGGTGTTGAAGTTATCAGATTCTAGAAGAATGAGAAGCTAGTCCCATCATCCATTTAAGAATGCTTAACTCGTGGGTATGTCTTTAATCTCCTAATTACTCCATAGCTGGTATGATATCCATCCATATGTTTCAGTTGATTATTGCTCTTTCTTTTATTGAGCATATTAAGAGTGTCTTAATTTAGCTCTTTCTTTGATTATTGTTCTTGATCTTGCATCTGGCAAGTTAATGGTGGCCAAATTTACCAAATTTAAGGTTCTATGCCAAATTTAAGCTTAGTTTCCTTGTTCTCTACTGTGTACACTTCAAATTGAAATTTTATAATTGACATTAATTAAAATGATGATTTCAATAAAGTGTTCTTTGTTTTACATTTGGTTCATAATTACTATATATTTTTGTTTGTTTTTCTTTTGGTGAAATGTCAAAGCAGTAGCCATCAGATTTAATTATAATGTAAAAAAATAATTGGAATAGGCAGAGAGCTGCCTACTTTATCTTTTTGAAAAAAAAAAATTGAAAACATATAGTACATTGAGAGAGCCTTAACTTGGCTCAGATACATTTTACGGCATGCATCATGTGCCCTAAATACATCAAGTCAATAACTTCTATTATAGCACTCTTTTTCTTCATACATGGCATCTAAATGCACGCCATAAATGATATTTATTTTTTATGGCATGAATTTTTACGGTTCATACTCGTATGTCATGAAAGGTATTTACGGAATATGCGCCATAAATGGCTAATTTTGGAGTAGTAGTTGTAATATACGCTAATCTTTCTTTTTTTTAACCAATATACTCCAATCTTTCAAGTAGGCATATAGTTTATGAACGATAACAACCATTCAACTTAATTAAAAACTTAGGTAAATTGTTGGGAGCTCGGGCTTTTTATAGGAGAGCAAGATGAGATATTTTGGTACATTGATCGAGTAGCCCTAACAAAGACTTGGTCGTAGTATGGCGACCTGTACGTACGTACGTGGTTGAACAAATGAAGCCAACTTTGAATTGAAGTGTATGTACAATGAACTTGACCTAATTAATATCTTGGTCACTGGTGAGGACTCAGGACCAAATACAAAGTCATATATATATACATAGACTGCTTGCTTACTGTCTTTTAGCTGATCCAGCTGACCCAACGACAACACTCAACAGCTTTTGCCACCCAATAAAGTCCTTCTTACTTGGTCTTTGCTGCTGCATTTGCCTTCCAGTAAATATTACAACATTTTAAAAATTATGTATGAATCTGTTATAATGTATAAATTAACCATATGATAGTAAAGTATAGTTTGCCGTTTTATATATGTGTCAAATTATAATTTGTCAGTAAATAAAACTGAGACCCTGGACCCAAGCATTCCCCCAGATTAGTATTTAGAGCCTAAGAAAAGACAAGAAAATGTGAATTGATCCTAATTGGGTTCCAAGCCATCCCTAATTAACAACATACGACTAAGGCTTATTACTCAAAATGCACCCCGATGAAGACATGGAGTCTCAATTTCCTCCCCGAATGCGAAATCGAAACAATGTGCTTCCAGAACCCCCGTTCTGTCAGCTCCGTTGCACCAAAAGTTAACAGCGTTACAAACTCTGTTTATGATGCTTACATGACAGCAAGGAATTAGATGTTTTATTCATTTTGTAGTAAAATATTAAAATTAAATATTAAAACAAACAAGAAGAAGAAGATGATGAACAAAGGGTATGGTTGGCTTCGCCGACCACCATACCACTATCGTCTCCTTCTTTGGACATCCGCCCACTACCCACCGCCCACGATCGACATGAATTGCCCAATTTCCAAGAGGAAACTACGTGAATTGCCCAATTTCCAAGAGGAAACTACGTGAATTGCCCAATTTCCAAGAGGAAACTAAATGAATTGCCCAATTTCCAAGAGGAAACTACATGAATTGCCCAGTTTCCAAGAGGAATCTACACTATTTGAACGAATTCCAAATAAGGAACTCGCTTGTTAGCTTCTATTGATTCGTTTGAATTCCAGGAGAGGAAAAGCAAGGGAATTTCCACCGTCCCCATCTCCCACTGCTACAAAGGTACATCCAGTTTGTCAAATTTACCCAATTTCCGACTTTGATTTAGTTCAGAATTTTGGTTATGAATTCTAGTCAAGCATTAGTGAAAGCTGTGATCTTTGGTTCTGTAAAGGTGGCTGAGCTGCAAACCGGCAGGAGCCAAACGAAGGTGCTGGAAATGAAAATGGCCCTATCAATTTGTTGAAGCCGCCATAAACTCCTAAGGAAGACATTCATGTAAGAGCAAGCACTGGCCAAGCTACTAACAGTTGCAGTCAAAGTCTAGCTCAAAGGGTAAGAATCATGGATTCAATTTCATTCCTTCCAAATCATTTCAAGCTGACATTGTGTTTGTTTGTATAATTTTTGCAGAGACCTACTTAGCTGAAACAGTTTAGAAGATGGGGTTTTCCCTTTCTTGCCCTTCAGTCATCAAAGGGAGGAGCTTTTTTCTAAGACCCAATTCGCTGGTGCTTGCTCTTAAGATCGTTTTGCTTTTATGGGTCTTCTCCACCTCCTAGAACGGCGTCACTCTTGGCGAATCTGACGAATCGGTTCTCCTTCAATTCAAAAGGTTAGCCTTGGATCCGTTAGGCTTGCTTTCCACCTGGGATTATTCGGTCAATTCAGGCCACTGCTCATGGTTCAGTGTCTTCTGCAACTTGAATTCTCGGGTGGTTTCACTCAACATTACTGGTAACGGCAGAGGCAGTAAAGGTAGATCGAAAAGTATTTCGTGCTTATATTTTTCTCAGTTTCCGCTTTATGGATTCTGAATCAGAAGGACCTGTTTGGGCAGTAGGGGAAGATTGGTTGGGAAGCTTCCCTCCGTGATTGGGAATCTCACTGAGGGAGACGATGGTGGAATGGTGGTCAGCGAAGCCAACCCTACCATTCGTTCATCATCTTTTTCTTCTTGTTTTTTTTTGTTTTTTTAATATTTAGTTTCCCATAATATTTTTCTACAAAATGAATAAAACATCAAATCCCTCACTGTCAAGTAAGTATACTAAACAGAGTTTGTAACGCTGTTAATTTTTTGTGCAACGGAGCTTACAGAATAGGGGTTCTGGTAGTACATTGTTACGATTTTATGTTCGAAAAGCAAATTTATACTCAATATCCTGTTCGGGGTGCATTTTAAGTAATAAGTCTATGACTAAAGAAATACTCTTCTTTTTGTTTGGTTCAACTTTTACTGTTTCTGACCCATTTTTAAGAAAAAAGAAAAATAAATATCCTAGTGGTACCCTTCATTCTTGACATCACATTATATTGAAATAAAAAAACGAAACACCAATTAATATATAATTTTAATTTAGTGATAGTTAATACTTAATAACAACATGAGCTACTAGCTCGCAAGTGGCTAATCTTTAATGATTATGTCTGCCTAAACCCTAATCTCTTGTTTCCTTTTGGCCATCTTTTGCCTAATGTGACTACCATATATATATGCCAAATATTTAGCATATACTTGCATCTCACTCTGGTAATATCTACTTATACTACCTTTTCAATTTATCGAATTGTGTTTTATTCATATATCATAATAGAGTCGTTCATTCTCTAAATTATTATTTCAAAATCATCTTCATAAAAAATCAACAAGATTGGAAGTAGTTTAATCATTTATATATGTATCAAATAAATCAACGATTTTAGTAACAATTAAGATCCTAATGGCGAATCGTCCGTTTAATTGATACATATAAATGGATAAATGACATCCACTTTAGTTGATTTTTGGCGTAAATGATTTTGAAATAATGATTTAGGAATTGAACAGTTCTGATTATGATATATTTATAATGCCAATTTGATAAATCAAAAGGATGATACGAGAAGATACTACGAGGGTGGAATACAGGTATTATTAAAATATTTATGCAGATAGATAGAACCAACAGAATACAATACTAGTGGGCTGCTGGAGACCAAATTTCATACATTAGTTTTTTTTTTATTAATTTGAAATGCAGAGATTTTGAATTTGAAACTTAATTTTAATTTTCAAGAAATATAAAATGGTGTAAACTACAAATTAGGTTTTATGTTCAAACTTTTCAATTATAAATAAAGGCATGACACTTATATATGTCTTATATATTTAATATTTTAAATGTGAAAATTTGATGAATGATTATGAATGTGAAAAGGAATTGATCATGTGCATGCAACATGTTCTAATGGTCTCCGGTCTTCTTCCTTTCACGTTTCTCTTGACTTCATTTTTTTCGATTTTCGACAATATATGTCCACTTTATTTTATCAACGATTTTGATGGAGTCTCGCTTTAATGCTGGAGAGATCCATAGATCTAGATAGAGTCTCGATCTATATTGAGAATTCAAGTATTGTGTACGTCATTGGTTTGATCCTTTATAGAAATTATCCGTAATAAAGAACTTGCAAAATAAATTTCTTTATCATAATTAAAGAGATTTGTTGTTCCAAATATATTTCTAACCTAATAAATACAAACACCAAATTATCAACTCTACAATACAATATATCAGTTGTTAGAATCAAATCAATTTCTTCATTTATATATATAAATAAAAGCAAAGTGTCAGCGATCGAGGTTAATATAGGTTATGATGTTATTATCAATGAGCTTTTTTTTTTTGGGTGATGTACCAATGAGCTTTTTAACAAAACATGAAACGAAATAAAAAACTAATTTTCTTTTCCTCCTAATTTGCTTCTATTTGCAGTAAATTGCTTCTATTTGCAACGGAATATCTTTGCATACCATCTTTTCAATTTATCAAATTGTTCTTAAACTTATATCATAATTAGAAACGCTCAATTCCAAAATCATCATTTTAAGATCATTTATGCAAAAAAATCAACAAAATCGGAAATCTTTTACTCATTTATATGTATTAACTAAATAGACAGTTCACTATGATAATCTAAATTGTTATCAATATTGTTAATTTGTTTAATATATATATGACTAAACAACATTCAATCATGTTAATATTTTAGAAAATGATATTGAAATGATGATTTAGAGAATAAAAAATTTCAATTATGATAAATGTTCATTTATTGGGATTTCTATTTTTTTTCAATTAAAGTGGATGACGTATGAGCAGAGCGAAAACAATCGATAAAGCGAAAGGATAATACGAGGAGCAGGTACCCATATATAAGTGAGATATGCAAATATTTCATCATCAACGAAATGATAAATTTTGTTGTTAAATTTATAGTTAGGTACGTAGCTCCAATTCTCCAAGTCCGGTAACACCATACGCAACGAAACACAAATAAAATTCTTGATGAAATTCTCTTCTTTTGCTTCATAAAAGCATGCATCTCCCCCAAATTCTCTTCTCTTCCTTTGTTAAAACTGTTCAAGCAAGCAACCCCATGCATCATCATATATCGAGACTTTTATTCATTCTCTATAGTTTTCCGTTGCGTGTGTTGTGAAATTATATGTACCTTCTTTTCTTTTCCCGAAAATGAACTCTACGTACCTAGTGATCGAAGGCAGTACTTTTAGGCAAATATGGAATTACGTACTGAAAGTATATATGTATATGCTTTTAATTATCATATTGTATAAAATAAGTATTCAAATCATGAGTGTTTTTTTTCCTTCTCCGCATAATCACATCCTTGAGCAACTTAAAAAGTATTCGATGACACATAAATTTGCTCCACAATTCGTGCAACGAGTAAATCCAAGTTTACAGAGAATTGACAAAAATTCGATCGATTGACGGATTGATTACAAATAAAATAATTCATTTTGTTGAAGAAGAATAATTCATTTTGACAAATAAAATAATTAACCAATTACAAAACACGAAAAATAAAGAAGAAAACAAAATGAAGTTTAATTTGTCAAGAATCAAGGCCGCGTTTGGAGGAAGCAGCTTTGGTCACACGGCAAAAAAACCCTCGGATTGAATTCACACTTGAAAGGTAGGCATTACTCATTAGTAGTATTAGTAGCTCATTCTGAGTGCGTCAACACGACGTCGTACTCATGTCATGTGACTCTGCATCTTGGAATAACCATAAGCTTTAAGCAAGGGCAAGCTATGAATATATTAATATAAACATGTCAAGATACAGATATGTATGTACAAACATTTCATCTAGACCAAACACATTTTTAATATAATTAAGTGTGTTGAGTTGGTTTTTTTTTTTTTTTTGGGTAAATATCACGAGGTTTTCTCACACTCGAAGGGTAGGTCTAATCCCCATTCTGGGTGCGGCTTGTCCTTGACCACAAAGTGCTCCCAACGAATTTCAAACTCCTGCCAGTTAGGCACCAGAAAATTCACCCTCTGGATATGACAGTTTACCAACTACACTACGCTTTATGGCTGAGTTAATTTATTTATTTAACAACAATTAGCTAGATGATAAAATTACCAAAAAATGATGAAGTTGCCATGTGACTCATAATTTCTATAAAGTTCAAACTATCCATGGTATGACATGATGGCGTACAAACACCCACACATTAGACAATGAAGGCAATAATATTGATAAGCTAGTGTCCTAATTAATCCACGCAAAAACAAATAATTTGTTTAGCAATTATTGCGATATTATTTGGTGTATTTATATGTACTTTTGTTCATTGGACGATGGATGATGCCTTAGCATTTACTAAACATGTGCATTAAAGGCATATGAATCCACATGCTTTCATTTCATCCATCACCAAATTATTATTAACATGAACATTAACATGTTTGTTGTCAGCATAATCTTGGCTCACCACCATCACCGCCATCACCACTCCTATTGCAAATCCCTTCATTTTAATTCTCTTGTTTGACAACATAAATATTTGTTTGTGGATTTGAAATTTCTTCATTTAAAATCAATTATTTGGCAAATTTTTTATTTGTAAGGATTTAAATTGAGGATTTCAAATAAGTAATTTCATTACACAAATTGAAAATAATAATATCAAAATGGGTCATTATTTAGTTAGCTAAATGAATATTATTAATAATCATAACCATTAATACATAGTTAACCGACTAAATAATTTTATTTTTATTTTTTTAGTTTCAATTTTTTTTAAAGATTAAGTTAACTAAAAATAATAATATAAATTGAAACTGAAGCCTGATAATATTTACGTTTACTTTTTATACCTTATTCCTCTGTTTTGCACTTGTTTTTTTAAGTAGAATTGGTAGTTTTAACGTGTTGAGAGCAATTTTGTAAGAAATTGCCCCTAAAGGTTATTAAATTTTTATGGCTCATAATTTCGAGTTTCTAGAAGGAGTTTCATTAGTTTTAGTACTAGTAGTTCAGTGTTATCAATAAAACTGTTAATGCAAATGTGTCAACTTTACAGATTGAACTGTACATGCTCAGAAAAAACCAGACAATGAGCCATATTTGCTTGGAAAACTCTGTAAGTCTAGTTTTTGGAGAATTTTATGGCCCATAATTTTGAGTTTTCTAGGGTGCGTTACATCAATTTTAGTACAAGTAGCACAGTTCTGAAATTGTTAGCGACTCTCGACAAATTGGCATTGCAAGTTACTAATTTTGGTAAGCAAGCTTTTGGATGATTCTTGGGTAATTAAGGGGCACCAAAATCTTTTGTTAATTCAATTATTATTCAATCAAAGGCCACCAAAATCTTGTGCTAATTCAATTATTAGTCCGTCAGAACAATAAAATCAAAAAATTTGAAGAAAATTGTGGTTTGTGAACATCACGTGAAAATTTATAACCTACATAAAGATTGATCGAGAGAGAAGGGGCGAGCAGAGGAGGAGGAAAGAGAAATATGGGTGGTAGAGGAGGATGAGGAGAGAAATGGGCGACAAATGTGGAGAAGAGAGAAATATAAGCTGAAATAGGGGAAGAGAGAAGGGAATAACGAAGGATAAAAAAAAAATGTGAAAAAAAATGATGAAATATGATGGAAAAAAAAACAGAAAGATAAAAATATAAAAAAATAAAAGGATGGAAAAAAATGATGAAAGAAAAGATGAAAAAAAAAAACAAATTGATGAAAAGAAGAGAAAAAAAAAATTGAAGGATGGAAAAAAAAAAGGATGAAAAAAATGAAAATAAAGATGTTTTTGGTCAAGAGATGCTAGAAAAAAAAATGAAAAAATAGAACATGGAAAAAATTATGAAAAAAGAGGATGGAAAAAAAATGAAAATAAAGAAGTTTTATTTTTTCTGAAAATAAAGAGGGAAAAAAAATGTGAATTTGTCAAATGACTAGTTTCAAAATAGATTTGAAATTTTTAAATTTGGTCTTATGAAATCCATAAAGGATTTTGGCCAAATCCAAATCTTTACAACAAATAATTATCAAAATAGATAAATTTGAATTTGGAGGCCCAAATCCAAATTCAAATTCAAATCCATAGCTATCCAAACAAACACTTAGGATTTCGTCAATAAAGATGATACCGTCAAGATTTCCGTACAGAGTCGCACCAGCGGTCCACTCCTTTCAATACCGATATTGTCCCCAACTTACAAGTATCACCTATACAGTCCGATAAGTGTGGGCTTTGCATTTATCACAAAATGTCTTGGTATTGTTAGAATAAAATCACTCATTATATATTGTATCGGCTTTTTACTCAAGATGTCTTCTCAACTTTAACTTTAGTCTTAAGGTGGACCATGAACTCGATTTTATAACAAAATACCTCCTGAAGTCTATTAACTTACCGTCAATTTCAAGGATAAAATTGTCACTTTGGACAAGTCCCTATTTGAGTTGGCTACATAACCATTTTAAGACCCGGAGGTTTTGAGAGAGAGAGAGAGCTGCTTCTTTCTCGTGAATTTGAATACGCTGACCATGCTTTTCCCTATGAATATCCAACCAATCGATTTTTGCACGAGGCCTGAAGACTTGACTCGGTTCGAGCCGATCAAGCCAGTGGCGAAGTCTAGGCTCAAGCGGCTATTCGAGCGGCCGTTCACGAACGTACTGAGAAACTCCGCGGCGGAGAAGGCCGACGTCGGCATCAGCATCGAAGAGCCACATTACAAAACAGTTTCGGCGGCGGCGGTTCGGTTGAGTTCGAGCCGAGCTCCGTGTGGTTGGCGAAGATGGTTCAGAATTTCATGGAGGAGAGCAACGAGAAGCAATCAGCTGTGGCACTGCGGTGCAGCCGGAACCGCTGTTACTGCTTCAATGGAAACTGCAACGGCAGTTCCGAAGACGAATTGCAGCCGTTTGGCAGTTCGGTGATTCCAACTTGACCTCGTCTAGCGAAGCATGTGAGTTTCTCAAGGAAAAAATACCTTATTTTGTTATCGAAATTTAAAATCCAAGAACCAAAAATGAAAATAAAAATTTATCAATCCTTTCACTTTTTGAACGACAGGGTTTGGTTTCATGCCAATGCGTGAGTGAGAGGAATTTTCTAGCGGACACGGCGAAGATCGTGGAGAAAAACAAGGCCTGCAAGCGAAAAGACGACACTTACAGAACCGTCGCTACTGACAATTTGCTAGCTTGCCAACTCAAATGGTGATTTGTCCAAAGTGACAATTTTGCCCTTGAAATTGACCGTAAGTTAGCAGATTTGATGGAAAAGGGGCATTTTGAGACAAAAAGTGAGTTTCATGGGGTATTTTGTTACAAAATCGAGTTCAGAATCCACACTAAAGTTAAAGTTCATGGGGCATCTCAAGTAAAACGCTTATTGTATTTTCTATTTCAAATTCTTCCGATGTAGAATTTTTCAACATATACAAATTTGGTTTGCTTCCGGCAAATCTTGATGAGTTCGATTTTCGTCAGTGATGAATCTTTTGATTATGAATAAGCTTAAAATGTCTATTTGAATCTTTTTGACCCTTAAAATAGTGTATTGTCATGATTCGGCACTAGTTAGTCTCATGTCGAGGAAAACAAAATTCAAATGATGCAAACAACATTATTCTTTTTCAATGAATATTTTTTTTTGCACTACTTGCACTTTGTAATAAAGAATAAAGTATGTGGATGTGATCAATAAATTGCATTTAGAAAGTACAGATCTCATGAACTTGTTAATTTTGAGACTATCAACCGCGAGGCTGTCAAGTACTAAAACAATGATCTTACGTACGGGGCAAAATTCAGCTGAAATATCAGAAATTAGGATTGGGTTTTACATGCACAAATTAAAATTTATGGATTCAAAATGTCAAAACCAAATGATTCATTGTAATAAATTATGTTACAAGAAAGATGAATAAATTAAAAAGTACTCCATCAAAATGATATATAAATATTAAAACAAGAATTAAGAAAAAATTGAATCATTGTTCACAGACAACGAAAGAATTCAATTCCCTGTACAGCAGTGATCGACCATGCAACAAGTCATCAAAAGAAAAAAAAAAATTGAAATAAAAAAACATGCAGCTAGCTAATAGCAGCTATAGCTTATGGATAACTTTGTAATTCACGGAAATATATATATCCAAATCAATCTCGACCCAGTAACCACCGCGGCTTCTTGGCCAGCATCGGACTCTGCACCTCCTGTTCGCCGGAGAGTTGACTTTTCTTATCGCCACCAAATCCCGGCAAGAATTCCGGCAAGGCCGGCAGGTTCAGGTCAAAACCATGTTGACTCTGACTGTGGCTGGATGCCCCAGCGCCACTGCCTTCGGAGGTAGTGACGGCGCCGCTGCAGGTTGCCCCGCTGCCGCCATCGTAGTGGCAGCGCTTGTGGCCGCCCAATGCCTGGCCGGTGGGGAAGGTCTTGTGGCAAATAGAGCACTCGTGGGTCCTGCCGGTTGTGGTGGCGGCGGCTGGTGCGTTATCGGCGGTGACAAGGGCAGCGGTGGAATTATGATCAGATGACTTGCGGTGGCTGGCCTTGTGTCCTCCGAGGGCTTGGTAAGAGGAGAAGGCTTTGTCGCAAACGGAGCACTTGTAAGAAAGGGCGGTGAGCGCGGGAGGGTGCGGCGGCTGGGGCAAGTCAGGTGAGGGTGAGGTGGTGCCGCGGGCGAGCATGATGAGGCAGAGGGCGAGGTACTCTTCTTCGGTTTGCAGGTGGTGGGCACGTGGGTTCTTTGAGACAGAGTTAGAGCGCTTCCTCTTGGCCCAGGGCTCTTGACGATGGTCCTCGGCCATGTCTTGAAATGGTGAGGAGGAGGTGGTGGTTGGGGACTTCAAAGCCTCCAAGGCCATGTTTTCAATTATGATGCGGAAAGACGTGGACTTGATTGTTAAGATTTCAATTTCAGAGAAACAGGCACAAATGGAAATATGGTATGAATAATGTTAATTCTGAGGGAGGAGGTGTGTATTTATAAATGGGTTGGGGAAGAGTTGGTGAGAGAGAGAGAGAGAGAGAGTGAAGTCGGTCAACTAAGGAAAAGGAAAAAGGGTTGTGGGGCGGGGGGGGGGAGGCGGGGGGCGGGGTGGGTGGTGGAGTGAGAGTGGGAGTGGGAGTGGGAGTGGAGGGAGGGGAAAGAGAGGCGGTGGACGTCACCTCTTGGCTTTAGTTTTTTGTTGGACTTGTTCCAAGTCAAAATTACTACCTATATATTTAGGCTATTTATTTACCTATTTAGCTTACCTTTTTTTTTTCCATCCACAAATCTAAACCAATCACACTACTTCCTCCTACTGCGTGTACATCACGGTTCAATTTTTCTTTCCTTATTATTATTATTTTTCTAATTTTTGTAAATTCATAAGATGATTTATTAATATTTATGATGAATTCATATCTTATAAGGATAATACTTGCATCATATCTTGGTGGTACCTACTCATACAATAACTTTGACTTTTAAATTATAATTTCAAGATCATTTACGGAAAAATCAACCAAATTGAAAATCGTTTAGTATTTCATATATATCAATTAGATGGATAGTTCAATTCATAAGGTGGTGACTAAAATACATTTGTTCTAATCAATATTGTGGAAGCATAAAGCATCAGAAAATTGTGGAGCTGGTATGTCGCCTATAATTTTTATAATGTCGATATTACCCTTGGTATAGACAACGACGACATTATCACGGTCTTTGCAATAATTTCATATATTTACGCAAAAAGTCATCTACTTGTGTATAAAAATCTTAATTGTTATCAAAACAGTTGATTTATTTGATTGATATAAATGTCTAAACAATCTTCAATCTTGTTGATTTTTTACAGAGATGATCTTGAAATAATAATTTAGAGAATCAGTTCCCATTATCATATATGGACAAAAATAATTAGATAAAATAAAAAGATGGTACGAAAAGTACTACTAAAGTGAGATGCAAGTATTATCCATCTTATAATGTAAAATAAGATGGACAAAATAGTGAGAAAGTGGATTTTGAATGAATGATGTGTTCATTATTATTGTTGTCATAGTTTCTCATAAAATCAACATTATGTCATTGTGTTTAACGGGAAAGAAACTAATTAGTACTTTTTATCAATATTTTTAGGCCTCGTTTGGTACGTAGTATTGTACTGACTATTTCAGTCGGATAGACTAATCTGTCCACCAGATAGACTGACTATTTAGTCGGTCGTTTGGTGCTCTATTGAATTAGAATGCCAACTATATTATACTGGTTGATAAGAAATATCTATATCATATTATACTAGTTGATAAGAAATATCTATATCATAGATATTAATTATGTATATTATTATTATTATTTATTTTAATTTAATTTTAATTTTAATTAATTATTGACATTATTATTATTACTATATATTTAATTATTATTAATTATTAAATTATTATTATTATTCTATTTTTATTATTATTACTATTTATTATTATTATTATTATTATTACACTTTTCAAGATTGTTAGTCATCCATCTATTTAATACGAACAATTTCGAGGGTATTATTTTAGCGGGTGTGGACCGTATAAAGGCACTCAACCGTATTAACTTATTCGGTGGCTAATTAATACAAGTGGTATCAAAAATTGGTTTCGTATTATATTATCCTATCTAGTTCCTTATACGGCGTACCAAACGAGCCTTAGCACACTATAAACACTTTTATTGCATTCCACATCATGGGTACTTACTTATCAAAGAACATTAGAAAAGATCACACTTCATAGAATTTACAAGCTAAAGGTATGTTTGGATGAGGAACTTTAAAGTTCCATGAAATTCAGGTTATAATACTAAGAAATGCATCATCAACAATTGTATAGAGTGCTTGTAATTAACTAACAAGTGAGCACATGCACTACATGTGCATAGAAAAATCACAAAATAAGGGATTTCCAAAGTAACACCTACCAAGGTGTAAATTACAAATCCCATCTAAATGCCTTGCATTTAATCATTTGAAAATTCCTTGATACTTTCAAATTCCTCATTTTCAACTAATTTTGCCTAAATCCCTTGGAACTTTGAAGTTCATCATCCAAACATAAAGGAACGTATCTTATTATATTAGTAGAGAAAATTTGTTGTAGTAGTAGTGGCTAAAATGGGTAGCTTTATCATTATTGGGAGTCATATTTAATGTAGTCACCGAAGAGCGCGTCGACATTGTGCAACTATAAAAATTTGTGTGATGTAGACGCAATGATTCTTCATGATCTTTCATGATCTGATTAATCATATTCGAATTAAATTATTTTAGGGTCCGTTCGGATACTCATGGATTTGGATTTCAGCTATCCAAATCCAAATTCATATATTTGGATAAATTTTTGAGTTTGGATTTGAAAATCCAAATCCTTAGGAGATTTCATAACTTCAAATATAGGAATTTGAAATGACTTTTAAAACTAGTCATTTGGGTGGATTTGAGTTTTTAGCATGTATTGACCAAAAAGATCTTTATTTTCATTTTTTTCCATCCTTTTTTTTCTTTTTCTTTTTTCATCCAGTTTTTTCATCCATTTTTTCATCATTCTATTTTTTTCATCCTTCTTGTTTCCCCTTTTCTCGCCCCCTTTGTCAACTCTCATTTCTCTCTCCTCCACCTTTGTTGCCCCTTTCTCTCCTCCTCCTCCTCTACAACCCCTACTTTTCTCATCCTCCACTACAATTCATATTTCTCTCCCCTCCTCCTCTACTCACCCCTTCACTCTCCATCAATGCCTATATAGGTGATAAACCTTCACGTAATGTTCACAAACCATCACTTTCTTATATATTTTTTATCATATTATTCTAACTGACTAATAAATGAGTTAGCACAAGATGCAGTTGACCTTTAATTGAAAAATAATTGAATTTAAACAGGTTTTAGGGCCCTTAACCTCCCAAGAACCATCTTAAAGATTTTTACAAAGATTGGTAACTTGCTATGCCAAGTTGTCAAGAGCCACTAATAATTTTAGCACTAAGTTGTTGGTATTAAAACTGATGTAACGCACTCTTGAAAACTCAAATTCATGAGCCGTAAACTTCTCCAGAAACTAGACTTCCAGAGCTTTCCAAGCATATATGGCTCATTGTCTAGTCCTTTCTAAGCATGTACAGTTTAATCCGTAAGTAGACACATATGCATTAACAGTCTTATTGACAACACTGAGCTACTGGTACTAAAACTAATGTAACTTATTCTAGAAAACTCGAAATTATGAGTCATAAAATTCTACATAAACTAGACTTCTAGACATTTCCAAGCATATATGGCTCATTTTCTAGTTCTTCCTGAAAAAGTACAATTTAATCAGTAAAATTGACCCATTTACATTAATAGTCTATTGACAGCATTGAGCTACTGATACTAAAACTAATGTAAATCCCTCTAGAAAACTCGAAATCAGGAGCCGTAAAATTCTACATAAACTAGCATTTATAAGATTTCCAAGCATATATGGCTTATTATCTAGCTCTTAAAGAGCAAGTACAGTTTAATCTGTAAATTAGACCCAGTTGCATTAACATTTTTATTGGCAGCACTAAGCTACTAGTACTAAAACCGATGTAACTCCCTATAGAAAACTCAAAATCAGGAGCGTTAAAATTCTACATAAACTTGGCTTCTAGTGCTTTCCAAGCATATATGGATCATTACCTAGCTTTTAATGAGCAAGTACAGTTAAGTTCATAAAGTTGACCCATTTGCATTAACAGTTTTAATGGAAGCACTGAACTATTCATACTACAGAAATTATGTGAACGAAAAATATTGCACTGAATTTCCTTTCTTCCTCTCTAGAAAATTCAAAATCATGAGTAGTAAAATTCTACAGAAATTAGAATTCCAAAGCTTTGAAAACAAATATGGCTCATTATCTAGTTCCTTTTGAAAAAGTACAGTTTAATCCATAAAGTTGACCTATTTGTATTAATAGTTTTTTGACTTCCAAAGTTGCTGATTACAAGCTTGTGCTTTCTTTGCTTATGTTCACCAAATTTCGCTCATTTTAGGTCCTAATCACCTTTGGGTACAGTTTCTCACAAAAATTGCACTCAACACGTTAAAATGACATATTCAACTGTAAAAACTAGTAAAAAACTTAGGAACAAAATATGGAAAGTAAACATAAATATTATCAAGATTCAGTTTCAATTTATGTGATTATTTTTAGTTATCTTAATGTTGAAAAAAATAAAACCGAAAAAAATTGAAAATAAATTTATTGACTCGGTTAACCAAATATTAATGGTTAATGAAATTACTTATTTGAAATTCTCAATTCAAATCCTTACAAATAAAAGGTTTGCCAAATAATGGATTTTAAATGAATGGGTTTCAAATTTACAAATAAATAATTAAGTTGCCAAATAGGGGTATTTCAAATCCCTTCATTTGAAATCCAAATCCTTATTTCCCAACGGGCGCTTACATAATCCAGAAATCCGATTTAAATTAAATATTTCTTTACTCATATCATATCTTCAGTATGTTCATTGAATATGGAAGATTTTCTTTGTGTTATTATTTATTTCATTCAAGTTTCACTCTTTTTCTTTTTCTTTGTAATAGAAAGAATAAAAGTTAGAATCTATCCTAATCCAAATTCATTATCCTATTGAACAAAAACACCAACATGCACAGCTAGAGTATCAAACAACCACTCAGTCCCTAATTCATCCCAACATTAATACCCACCTACACTAGTAATATAGGAAGCAACGAGATGCGCTGCATTGTTCGCCTGTCTAGGAGCATACACAAACCGAACACTTTGCATTGCTTAACTAGTTCCTTAATATCAAATGCAATAGCAACCAAAGCTACACCACACACGGAAACACCATTCAGAATATTGAGAGCTAGGACATCAGACTCCACCTCTACACGAAGATGGCCATCCATCAGACACTGGGTGAGGGCACCTCGAACAGCCTCTGCCTCTGCCAGCAGACTCGAAAGCATCCAGACCGAACCTTGACCCCCTGTAGAAACCAATAGACCATGACAGTCCCGCAAGACCCATCCCACGCCACCACGGCTGGTCGTAAAACACCAAGCCCCATCACAATTTACCTTTATCGTCCCCACAACCAGTTTCTTCCATCGAACCTCTGTGGCACCACCAATATCTTCCGGTGGCTGTGGTTGCTCATTGCGTCTTACTAGAGTTGTTAAACTCAACTCTCTGAACTCCTTCACTTGGCTGGTTAATATTTCGATTACCTCATCCGGACTCATGGTAGAGCCTTCAAACAGCATTTGGTTTATGCACTTCCCTATTCTCCATAGCCCATAAACGAACGTTTGCAACAGCTCCTCCCTATAAGGGAGGCGCTAAAACTTTTCACACAACATCCTCCAAGTACCTGCAAAATCCAAGGCATCCAGAGAGCTAATATCCAGCATGAGGAGACAGTCATACTAGAAGACACGAGCAAAATGACATCTAAAGAAAAGATGACACTCAATTTCCTCCTCCCGTTCACATAAAGGGCAAAGCAGTTGAACATTGATCTTTTGGAAAAATTCATTATCCTATTGTCATTCACCTTGTTTTTGAATTTCCTTTCTTCCTCGAACAATGACAAGTTCTGTATTTTCTAAAGAACGCAATAAATAAAACCAAAAATAATTATTGCTATACACATTTTGAAAAGTAGAAATCCGTCATTTATTCTACATAACTAAACATGCCACTATTTGATTTTTATGACCACACTAAGGTTAGAATTAATTGAATGTAAAAAATTCATACACCTAAAATTAAAGTAAAATGTTAAGAGAACACATTATAAACTACATATATCTAATTAATATAAATAAATTATACATATATATATATATATATAGATATATATTAGCCGAAGTCCCTTCCGATTTCTTTGGTGAGGGTTAGAGTCTTTATGCTGCTCGTCATCTAGGGTTTGTGTCTTTGCACCTTTCGTCGACTAGGGTTTAAGGTGTGTGGCGGTGGACGTGTATCTTTTTGGGACAACGACGGTGGTGGAGTGGTTCATGTATGACAATGAGGGTGCACAAGAAACTTTTCTGCGTGTCTTACAAGGTGATACGGGTGTGGTTCGACAGGTGGGGTGGCATGGAGAACATCTATGGTCAACTTGCTTCTAATTTGGCCGTCTCTGAGGCTGAAACTGAGGAACTGGATTTGGTGGTGGTGCCAGGCTCACCATCGCCAAACAGGTTTCTGGTGGTGGGTCGTTTGCTTACAAGGAAGTCGTATAATAGGGAGGCTTTACTTGGGACGCTGAGGAAAATAGGGCATGTGCATGGTCAATTTTCGGTGGTGCCGTTGGGAGAGTCAAGAAGGTTCTTATTCTCTTTTGATCCTGATGCTGATTGAAGGAAGGTACTGAATAGGGCTCCATGGTCCTTTGATTGAGCTCTGTTCGTCTTGGGAGCTACGGATGGTTTCTTCGACGCAGGGGAGGTTTATCTTGATCGCCAAGCATTCTAGATTAGGGTTAGGAAAATTCCTCCCATTTTTCTAACCCCTGTACTTGTTGAACATGTCAAAAACCATGTGGGGCACTTTGTTGGAGTCGACAAGGGCCGAAATGGTAATTGTTTGGAGAGTTTCCTATGGATTAGGGTTGAGTTACTGGTCCAGGAACCTCTTAAATGTTTTATTACTCTGAAGTTGTTGGCAGATGAACCTGTTAAGAGGTTTGATATTGAATATCAAAGGCTCCCCTTTTTTTTTCTTCGTTGTGGTCGTCTGGACCACTCGGGTGGCTCTTGTACCTAGGTGACGGTGGGAGAGGAGGCAGAGGATCGTTTTGGGTGGTGGAAGACTTATGAGAAGGAAGTTTATAGCATCCAACCAAAGAACGACTTCAAGGGGTATATTTTTGGTCTGACCTCTAGGGCCAAGGGGCTGAATGTGGACAGGGTGGAGTCTCTGACTGGGAATGGGACGGGGATAACTTTTTAGGATGCTTTTGGGATACTGACTGGTGCTGAGGATGTGAAGGAACGCTTTGGAGGGATGAGGGCTCTGGGAATTCTGAAAAATAGCTAGATGGAGAGGCTGGGACTTCAGGGATGGCTCTTGGGTGTAGCGGTAATGACCGGGGGACTCCCAGGAGCGAGTTTGTGTTGTTTGGGATGGGTTACTCAATCCCGCAACCAATTATTGCTGAGCTGCATCCAACACATGTGGTACCGGGGAAAGAATTGGTGAGTTCGCCAATCAAGGTTGTTGGGATGGGTTTCCTTGAGAATGTGCAATGGATGGAGGGGAGGCTACTTTGAAAACTAAGCCGGGAAATGGAAGGTGCCGGGGGTAGTCTTGGGGGGCTCCCAGTTAAAATTAAGTCCCCAAAAACGTCGACAGTCAGCACGCAAAACCGATTCTTCGAAATCTAGTGCCTCTTATGGCAAACTTTATGTGGAGCAGTCCACACCCTTGATGGGGTCCAAGGTGTCGACCCATCACATAGGATGAGTTTCCTGTGCTGGAATGTGCGTGGGTTAGGATTCCCACGCATCATACGTGCCTTGTAGTATTTTTTCAGGGCCAAACAACTGGGTGTTTTATTTTTGGTGGAAAATCATAAGACAGATCGACAGATGGATTACTTTAAATGTTTGTTGGGAGTGGCAGGTAGGTTTAGTGTTAGTAGGGTGGGTATGGTAGGGACCCTGGCGATACTTTGGGCTCATGGTGTTGAGGTGTCTATTCGATCCTACTCGGTTAGGCATATTAATGCCCTAATTTCTGGGGTGGGGAGCACTACTTTTCATTTTACAGGCTTTTATGGGCACCTTGAGGTACGGATGAGGCCCTCTTCCTGGAACCTTCTTCGTAGATTAAACTATGACAATGGATCAACCTAGATGGTCGGAGGGGATTTTAATGAAGTTGAAATTGCGTCTGAATAGCTGGGACGCAAAGTCCGCCCTATGGCTCAAATTAGGGGTTTTTGTGAGGCTCTTGAGGAGTGTTGTTTGATGTCGGTTCCCTATCGAGGTCTAAAATTTACATGGAGTAACCGATGGTGGAGGGATGGTCTCGTTGAAGTCAGGTTGGATCGAGCAGTGGTTAATGATGCTTTCCTTCAGGTCTATCCAGAAGTTCTGACTTATCATTTGAATTCTTGGGCTTCTGATCAGCTGCCCATCTGGATTCATCTTATTTATGGTGGGGGT
Source organism: Oemleria cerasiformis (assembly GCA_037349345.1). Lineage (NCBI taxonomy): Eukaryota > Viridiplantae > Streptophyta > Magnoliopsida > Rosales > Rosaceae > Oemleria > Oemleria cerasiformis. The sequence goes on from JAZGTL010000021.1 coordinate 1,939,807, forward strand.
TTTATTCGGAGGCAACGACGTTTCTTTTTTGAAGAAGCTTGGGCAAATACGGAAGGGTGCAAGGAGGTAATTGTTGAAGGATGGGAGGAAGGAGGGGGTCGGCCGGTGATTGACAAAATTGCTAGGGTCGAACAATCCTTGAAAGGTTGGAGTAAAGCTACTATTGGAAATATCCCTCAGAAAATCAAGCGGCTACAGGCTCAGCTTGATGAGTTTTCGGCCCCTAATCAGAGCACCCGTGATTTGTAATTCCAACGTCAGTTGGACCTAGAATTGGATAGTCTATGGGCAAAGGAAGAATTGTTATGGTGACAGCGCTCCCAAGTGTCTTGGCTTAGAGAGGGGATAGAAATACGAAGTTTTTTCTTCAATTTGCAAAGGAGAGGGGTAAGCGAAAATCTATCAAGGGGGTTTTTGATACGCACCAAGTGTGGTGTACATCGGATTTTGAGGTGGAATGAGCTTTTATTGCCTATTTCTCCAATTTGTTTTCCTCATCAGGAGGGACTAACTTAGAGGAGGTTCTTGGGATTATTCAGCTGATCCTGGGGGTTCAGGACAATGAGTCTCCCTGCAAGCCATATGTGAGGGATGAGATTGAGGGGGCTCTATTAACCATGTTCCCTACTAAGGCACCAGGAGTGGATGGTATGCCGTCTCTATTCTATCAGCGGTACTGGGATACGGTTGGGGATGATGTGACAGCTTATTGCCTCTTAGTGCTTAATGATGGAGTGAGTGTCCAGGAGATTAATCACACCCTTTTCTCGCTCATCCCCGAAGGTGGACCACCCGTCCCAGGTAACTGAATTTCGACCTATTGCTCTTTGTAGAGTTATTTATAAGATTATTTCGAAAACAATTATGAACATGTTGAACATGGTTATGCTACAACTTATATCGTAGTATCAGAGTGCCTTTGTACCCTCCAGGTTAATTTATGATAATGTTATTGCTGCTTTTGAGAGTATTCATGCCATTCGGCGGCGAGGAAATTGTGCACTGAAAAAAATGTTTCTAAAATTGGATATGTCAAAAGCCTATGACCGGGTTGAATGGGGGTATCTGGAGGGTATGCTGTGGAAATTAGGGTTTTCTGAGAAATTGGTGTGTTTAATTATGAATTCTATCACTTCTGTGAGCTATTTGGTGCAGGTCTGAGGCAAAGTTGCAGGGCATATCATACCTACTAGGGGTCTGAGGTTGGGGGACCAGCTCTCTCTCTATTTGATTTGAAATGTGCAGAAGGCTTCTCGGCTCTTTTATCTAAAGCTCAGAGTGATAGGAAAATCCATGGTGTTAGGGTGGCGCCGGTTGCCCCGACTATATCACATCTTTTCTTTGCAAATGATAGTATACTCTTCTGTAATGCTCAGCTTGCGGAGTGTCACAATATTTTTGAGGTGTTGAAGTCTTATGAATGGGTATCTGGGCAGCTTATTAATTTTCAGAAATCAGCAGCCTGTTTTAGCCCTCACACATATCCTATTATGGCTCAGTTACTCTCTAATATGCTAGGGTTTCGTATAGTGGAGTTCCATGAAAAGTATTTAGGGTTACTAACAGTTAATTCAAAGAATAAGCGACAGATGTTCAACAAAGCGCATGATGTCCTTTGAAATAAACTTAGTGGTTGGAATGCTAAACTTCTTTCAGTCGCTAGGAAAGAGGTGTTGGTTAAGGCTATGGCCCAAGCTTTGCCTACTTACTCTATGAGTGTGTTCTAGCTCCCTATTGGTGGGGCAAGGCTGGGCGAAAAGACATCCACTGGTTAAGTTAGCAAAAAGTATGTAGTCCGAAGAAGAATGGAAGGCTGGGTTTAAAAAATTTTGAGGCTTTTAATCAAGCAATGGTGGCTAAGCAGGTGTGGCGACTAATCGAAAAACCTCACTCCATGGTAGCCCGAATGTTGAAGACCCGTTATTTTAGTAACAAAGATTTTATGGCGGCTGATTTGGGGTCCGACCCTTCCTTGGTCTAGCGATCAATCATGTGGGGTAGAGAGGTGTTAAGCAAGGGTCTGATATGCAGGGTGGGAGATGGAAATTTCATACCTCTTTTTAGGGATCATTGGATCCCTAAGCCAACGACTTTTCGCCCAATCTTGAACATGGACTTGGCGACCGACGGTTTATTTTCATCTCTTATCAAACCTGAAGGGGGATGGAACATTGAGCTGCTTGATAATGTTTTTTGTGCTGAGGATGTGAGTGCAATAACATCCATTGTTCTCCCATCATTGATTCACTATGCAGATGGGCGATATTGGTTTTATTCGAAGAACGGAAAGTATTCAGTGAAATCAGGTTATCATGTAGCTTCAGCCCTATGGAGGGGGGACACTAGTGGGGATGCTGGGTGCTCTAATAAGGTACGGTCTGAGTCTTTCTGGAAACACATTTAGAAGCTTAGGACTCCAAATAAGTTGAAACTATTCTGCTAGAGAGCTAGTCTAGAAATACTCCCAACTGCTGTGAATTTGTGTAGGAGGAAGTTGATTTCTTCAGGAGTGTGTTGCCGCTGTGGGAAAAAACAGGAGGATGCACTCCATGCTTTGTGGGGATGCAAACTGAGTCAGCATGTATGGCAGGACTCACAGTTGCCTTTGGAAAATTTCCCCATCATGGGTTGTTTTATTGATTTGTTTGAGCATGCAATTACCAAACTATTTGACCAGGATAGATTTATTTTCGTGTGCTGGCAGGTGTGGAACTGGAGGAATAAGTTTGTTCACCACCTTGGTGTTAAAGAAGCAGGAACCATAGCTGAAATGGCGCTGGCAGCCCACAAAGAGTTCTCGAATCAGCTGGTCCATGGTGCTGGTGCTCGACTTGTGTGTTTTGCTCGATGGGTGAAGCCTGTACCGATGGGCTTCAAAGTCAATTGTGATGGTGTTGCTCAGAAGGTGGGCCGGCTGCGTGGGATTGGAGGCATCTTGCGGGAATCAAATGGGTCAATGGTTGCGGGCTTCTTTGGTCTAGGTTCTCAGGGAGTTTCGGCCCTTGTGGTTGAGCTGGAGGCTTTGCGGGAAGCTTTACTGTTGCTCCAGTTTTTGGAACTTGGCGGGGGGATAATAGAGACGAACTCCATGGAGGCTATTGCAGCAGTTCGAATAACTCAACATAATTGGAGTGCTCTTGGTCTCTTAGCATGTGATATCGAATCCCTCATGGTCTAGTTTCAAATGCCTATTAGCTCACTGGTTTACTCCCCAAGGACGGCGAATCGAGTTACCCATGGATTAGCTCAAGAGGGTCTTCATTCTCAAGTCAAGACTGTTAGGGTGCCCCTTGCACCACCCTGGCTTCAGTCTCTTCTAGAAAGGGACTCAAAATACTGATTTTTTTTTTTTGTTGTTCTGTCTTATTTTTGGGGGTGTACTTTTTTTCCCTCACTGGATTATCCCGGGCTAGCTGGGTTTTATGTTGAGGGTTTTAATGAGGCCCCATGCACGTTTTGTGTTACCCAATCAAGTGTAATCCTTTCCTCTATCAATGAAATTCTCCTTTTAGATCAAACATATATATATATATATATACATATATTGGGGAGGGGATTAGGATTAGTCATGCAGCAACCTCTTTATTTTTTATTTCAAATTTGCCACATGCATCCAACTATTATTCATTAGGTCAAATTTAACAGTAAAAGTAGAGAGTCTTCCACAAGGTTGCTTTGATGTTCTTGGACAAATTTTGGGTAAAGTTCGTCCAAAAACCAAGTTTGAAGAGGATATTGGAAATGCTCTAACAATTTTTGGGCAAACTTTAGTTGCTCTTTTTGAGATATAAAGAGGATTGCCTTTCGTAGTATTAAAAATTAACTAGCTATTAATAATTTTTGGGTAATTCAAAGTCAAATTTGATCAAATATGTAGAGAGTCTACTCAAGATGCTCATATACGCATTGAGTATCGACCTCATCCATTATAAAAACAGTACTTTAAATTTATAGAAATATTTAAATGATTAAAATATTTATAGTTTGTCAAAGTAGAAAGTGTGGCTGGAGTAAGTGAGTTGCTAAAATAACTTTCTAGCTATTTTAATAAAAAAAAAAAAAGTAGAAAATATTGCCAAAGATGCCTACACCTATCCTTTAATAACTTCAATTTTCAAATTCAAAATAAATGAACTAATGAACTCTTTTTCTTTTTTTCAAATGCAATTTGTATTGATTAAATACGAGCCGAAGAACCAACATCCTCCGCTAGAGAATTAAACAACCATATTGGTTCAAGGCCCTCCCACATATGGGAACCCCCTTCCCTCATGGCGAAGGCAGCTACACTATGAGCCACCTTATTACACTCTCACAGTACAAATCGAAATAAAATAGACTGAAAATTACTTCTAAGCTCCCAAATGTCAAAGACATAGCTTGCGATTGAAGCATCACAACTCCCTTCCATTAGAATGGACCAACATAGCACCTGGGAGTCCATCTCCACCTCGAATAGTGAAGGCTTCCGCCTGCAACTTGATAGACACCATCTACCACCAATGGCCGCCCATCTCACAAAGCAACCCGTGAATCCGGCTCCACCCAGCTAGCCGCGCCTCTGCCTAAACCTACCAGCCACGCACCATCACAGTTTATCTTATGAATTATGGCACCTGGTTGCCGCCAGCATGAGTCCTTCCTCACCAGCAGTCCGGTGCTCATCTGCACTGCATTGACCAGCGGGACCACCTGCGTCTTGGCTTCCATAGACTCAGCCACTTGCCTCTGAGTCAAGAGAACCGCAATCCCTGGATCAAACACCTCATCCTGAAAGCATCTAGCATTATGGCATTTCCATAACCTCCACATCCCAAAATTCAACCACTGCACCGCCTCCTTCCCCCTTTGTTTATACTTTTATAGCTGCAAAGCTAGATCCCAGCAAGCACTGAAGTCCAATCCATTAAAGATCCCGGAATCTAATTTAAGCGAGCCACCAAGCCGGAAAACCCTGGCAAAATGACCATGAATCATCAAATGACCAAGAGATTCCTCCTCCTCTTCACTAACCGGGCACATGCTATTAATAGACATCCTTCTCCTAGCCAAGTTTTATCGCACCGCCAAACAACCATTCAAACAACGCCAAATAAAATGCCAAAGTTTCCCAGGCACATCAAACTTCCAGACCTGTTTCTAGTGAGTTACTAAAGTCTCCATTGAACTACTCTCTCCATAGCCCTTATTATTGAACTCCCCATTTTGCATCATGTCCATTGCTAGAGCATTGCCTATCTTTACAAAATAATCCCCATTCATAGTTAAATGCCAAACAATTTTATCAGTGTACCCCCATCGGTTGAGAGGAATAGAAAGCACACGCTCTATGTCCTCCCTCCCCAACACACTTTCCACAAGAGCAACATCCCAAGTTCTAGTCTCCTCGTGGATCAGATCTTTAACTGGGATTGGAGTCTCAAGTTCTAGTCTCCTCGTAGGCAACCACGGGTCCTCTCTGACTCTCACCTTCGAGCCATCTACTATACGCCACCTGCAGCTTGCCAAGAGAACCAGTTTAGCCTCCATAGGACCCTTCCAACCCCAAGAGGAGCCAGAAACACCTTTAGCCTCCAAGAACCCACCTCCAGGAAAATACTTAGCCTGGAAAACCCTAATCAACAGTGTTTCCAGATTATGAAGGACTCTCTAGCCAATTTTAGACAACATGGTTAAGTTGAAGCACCGTAAGTAACGAAAGCCAAGCCTTATCCTACTTTCGGCCTAGCTTTATCCTTCCAAGACTTACAATGAATCCCCCTTCGACCCCTGCTGACCTCCCCACCAAAATCTAACTAGAGTGCATTCAATGTCCTTGCAACGACCAATAGGAAGCTTAAAACAAGACATGGCATAAGTGGGTAGCGATAGTGCCATCATCTCCAACATCACCTCCTTACTAGCAGAGCTCAAAAACAGCTCTGCCCAGCCTTGAACCCTAGTCTCTATGTTTTTTCGATGGTCTTCAAAAATCATTCTTTTTAGGCACCAAAATCAGCCTGTAACCCCAGGTACTTCCCAAGTCCTGCTCTCTGTTCGATCCGCACAATGGCAAACAATTCTGTTTTGGTTTTCTTGGAACACCTATCACTGAAGAAAATCAAACTTTTATCAAAATTAACCACTTGGCCTAGCCCCTCTGTTGTACAAATAGTAACATAAAAATTATGCAACTATATGCACGTTTTAACTCGCAAGTTCACAAAATCAGACAAATAGTATAGAAAGCAAATACGAGATCATTCCCACGAGGATTGGATTAATATGTGTTTAAAATTGATTTTAAGATGATTTTGAAAACTGAAAATTTCGAAACAGAATATTAAAAACAGCGTTTGATTAAAAACAGAATTGGATCTAGGTTAAAACAATGAGAAAACCAGTTAGGGATTCGATGTTCACCGCTAATCTTCTTCCTTAAGCAAACGACATGCACAATGCTAAAAAATAGATTTTAGATGCTCATGTTTGTCAACCTAAAGGCATGATATCTACTCTTTAAATTATTGATTTCCCTAAGCAACAAGTTAGGCATGGGTATCTACGCTAACTCTTTTCATTCTTAAAGTATTTAGCATGGTATCTACTAAGTTGCACTTTGAGTACGCATAACAACATGGAAATCGACAAACACACAACTCCTAGAACATGGTATCTATTCTAGTTATTCATGATGATTAATTTCAAGAACTTATAACTAGTTCTTTTGTTACTCTCATAGGCACAAGATTCGGTCATCTAAATATACCTATGTAACAAGCTCAATACACAGCATACATATGGTGATTAAGCATAACATAATGTATGTAAAGAGTAAAATATAATCTGAAATTAATCAATTAAGCATCACAAAACTAGTTTGCAGCAAAGGCATATCGAAATCCTTAAAGAAACATGATTAGGGCTTCAATCGAGCCCTAACTAAAGTACTTAGTTACGCATAATTTAAATAGATAGCAAGAACATAAAAAAATACAAAATAAAAAGAGGAAGAAGATAGCTCTTTGATGATGTGTTGGTCAGCTAGAGTGATTGGATGACGCCTTGACGTTCCTCCTTGCTTCCTAAGCCTTTAAGACTTAGAACCTTCAAGGATGGAGCAGAATGGGATGGTGTGGCTGAGTCCTTGTGTGAGAGCCCAGACGTTTTCTGCAGTTTTTAGGGAGAAAAAGAGTTGTTTCAAAGTATGACATGAGGGGGAGACTCTTTGCTTCTCTCTTGTATGCGTGTCTTTGTCCATTCAGCTTGCCAAGAATTCATGTGCATGTTAATTTACTGAATGAGGGAGAGCAAGAGTTTCTTTTTTTATTCTTTTTAATTTTCTTCTTTTCTCTGATTAAAACAGCTCCTCCCATAACCCTAACAAACTCGGGTTCAGTCGTCCAAGCTTGATAAAGATTAGAAAACTTGAAATAGAAGGAATGCTGAATTCCCGCGTAGCATGAACTTGTTGTACTAAAACGGCCATAACTCCTTCTAGAAAACTCCAATTCACAAACCGTAAATTCCTTTAGAAACTAGAGTTCCGTACCTTTCCAACGATATATGGCCCATCAGCTAGTTCTTCCTGAGCAGGTGCAGTTAATTTCCAGAAGTTGACACATCTGCTGAAGTCTGTTTCAAAGTTTCCTCTTTAGATTTCCCAAACAGCACTCATTAACTCATTTTGTAACTTTGCTTCCAAAAATCCTACAAAACACGAAAACAAGCTAAGTATTAAGACAACATAGGAAACATGCTAAGAAAAGCATAAGAAAACAAGATAAAACGTCGCATAAATATGCTCCTATCATATTCTCCCACACTTAAGCTTTTGCTAGTCCTCGAGCAAAACAGAAACAAAGAATGAAAGAAAAACAAAGACTCAATGATTCAACATAAACCTTCCAACATTTGTCTCAGAGATTTTCAATGGATCATGACATATTAAGATTCATCATAAGCATAAGAATTGGTCCACATAATTCAAGAGTTAATACACATTTATAGAAATCATACACAACCTCACAATTAAATCAATCAAAGCAACAATACAAAGAGAGATACATGTTGAAAGAATTAAATAAAAAATCTCACTGAATACGCTCTGATTTGACCTCATATTTTATGGTTAAGTCACTCTTCCTATACTAGTTATATGTGAGAGGATTTATGTCAAATGGAAACAAATTGCTCACATATGACATAACAAGAAAGAAAGGTACTTTCAGAAATGTTCTTTTGAATATGATCCCATCATAGCATGCTTCTAGGTGGTAATCTAGGTGCCTTCATCATCTCAAGCATGTCATGCAAATCAATTCAATGCCTCGAAAAGAAATTAGTACCAGTTCTAGCATTTAGTTCCAATGATGATAAGCAATTCAAGTAGCAACCCGAAAGATGAGATCATGCAACAACTTAATTGACAAGAAAGTGATAGATTAAACAAATACAACTCTCTCAAACAAAGGATAAAGGCTCAAAAGCTCACAAAAGGGTTGTATTGAGCTTCATTCAATGAAGCAAGTTTTGGGTACCACTTACTCGGGTGATTACATGTGATTTTGCATATGATAACCATGAATAATTGAGTATTAACCAAAGAATAATTTCAGCCTTTGAATCATGCTTAGAAATCATCTTAAAGTCATGCAATTAAAAACCAAATCTTATCATTGTGTTGGAAAGAAACCTAAGACACAAACAAACACAAAAACTACCCAAAGAACACTACTGAAACCGACACAAACTAAGGCTAAAAACAAAGCTGTCAAATATTTTTTTAATAAATTTTTTTTTTAACCAATGCAAAATCAACGGAAAACATAAGTGTTTCCCCCTCACACCTAAATCTAACATTGTCCTCAAAGTTTGAAAGTTAAAGTATAAACAATGAAGAATTTAAGGAAGTAGAAACAAACGACGACACCTACAAAGAAAATAAAAATAAAAACGAAACAAACAAAGGCAAAGTTAACGATAAAGAAGGAAAGGGTGAGAGAAAGAAAATCTGATTGTCAGTGGTTGTAGAGTGCAAAAACTACCATCATCCTCTTTACATGGGTTGCCTCCCAACTTCCCTTTGGGTTACCTCCCAAGTAGTGCTAAGTTTATAGTCTTCAGCCAGACGGTTGAACTGTCATGCAATGTACTGAATAGGTTGGAGAGTCACATCCTCCTCTCTAGGCTCAAAGCTCATCTCAATATAGGGATTTACTATGTGCCCAGTCACCATGAATGTATGATACTTCTCTTCGCTATGAACCTCCAAAGCTCCATGAGGGAACACTTTTGTAACAACATAAGGACCGTACCACCTAGACTTGAGCTTACCAAGGAAAAGTCTCAATTTTGAATTGTAGATTAACACCTTCTGTCCCACATGAAACTCCTTCCTAACTAGCTGCTTATCATGATGCACCTTGGTCTATTCCTTATACAACTTAGCATTATCATATGCATCATACCTCAACTCTTCAAACTCATTCAGCTGTAACTTCCTCCTCTTGTCACCTGCTTGTTGCATATCTTCAAGGAGGATTCTGTGCATGCACTTGGATGGACTTATGCCTTTGATATTGGCAATGGTCCACCCTAATGTAGTCTTGTGCTCCCTAAGAACTCTCAACAACATCTCTTGCTCCACCAAACTCAAGTTTGCCGCAACTATCACTGGTAATGTCTGGTTCTCTCCCAAGTAAGCATACTTCAATTGTTCAGGTACTAGATTCAATTCTAGTTCTGGCGCCCTGACAATAGAAGGGACAAGAGCAGTATTAGTAGACACAAGAGTTTCAAAGGGAGGTACATACTTACTTGGATAAGGCTAAGAAGCCTCAAGAGAATGCACAACTTCATGGAGGTCTATCTCTGTAACATCACATCCACGTTCATAATTCAGCCTTGTGAGGTTGTGGGCTATGCATGCCTCCAAAGGGTCAATGCTATGTACCTGAAACACTTGCTCAACAATACTTCCTACCACATCAATCTTGAAACAATCATGGTTATCATGTGGCAATTTGATAGTGTCAGACAACATGAATGTTATCTTCTTACAATCAACTTTCATGCGTATAGTACCCTTTTTCACATTTATCGTTGTATCAGTAGTTACCATAAAGGGTCCACCAAGAATAATAGGTAATGAAGATAGCATAGGGGAATCTTCCATATCCAGAACAACAAAATCAGCAGGCAAAATAAATTCATTTACCTGGACCAAAATATTCTCTAATATACCTCTAGGTCTTCTAATGCTTCTATCTGCCAATTGAAATATGATTGAGGTTGGTTTGAGCTCCCCCAACCTCAACTCCTCATAAACGGTATAAGGCATCAAGTTAATGCTTGCTCCTAAATCAAGCAGAGCATGTTCAAACAGACGGTCACCAACCCTTCAAGGAATAGTAAAACTACCTGGATCTTTTAGTTTAGGTGGTAGCTTTCTCAATAAAACTGCACTTACCTCCTCAGTCAATGCAACTTTCTCATGTTCCTGAAACTGTCTTTTGTGTGTACAACAATCCTTTAAAAACTTAGCATAAGATAGAATCTGTTTAATTGCATCAAGTAAAGGAATGTTGATTTCTACTTTTCTCAAAGTTTCAAAAATATCAAGAAGATGTTTTTTCTTTCTTTTGCTTAACTAACCTTTGAGGGAAGGGTGGCAATATCACCTTCTCCTTCTCACCCACCTTTGTGGCTGGAGTTGGTTCAACATTTTCTGGTTCATTCTCATCTGTCCCCACCTTGTTGTCAACTACCTTGCCACTTCTAAGGATTGTCACAGCCTTGAGCTGCTCCTGGCCTCCCGGATTAGGTATGGTTTGTGATGGAAACTCTCCTTTCTTTCTCTCACTTAACTCCTTTGCCATTTGCCCTACTTGTGCCTCCAATCTTTGAATAGCTTGGCTAGTTGTTGCTTCTAGTTTCTGAATGTTCTGACTAGTTAGAGCATTTGTTTGTTGCTGTGCAATCAAGAACTGGAGTATGGCACCTTCAAGATTATTCTTCTTCTGGTCAGTATTTGGTTGTGCCACCTGTGATGAAGCATGATAATTACTTCCCTACTGAAAGTTCTTTTGATGCCCTTGTGGATTACGCACATTCTGACTGTTGCTCCAAGAGAAATTTGGGTGGTCTTTCCATCCTAGATTATAAGTGTTCGAATATGGGTTGTTCTTGGGATGATAGTTGTTTTACCCCACATGATTAGCTTGCCCATGATCTGTAAAACAAGACATAGGACAAGTCTCAGTAGTATGATTAAAATGAGAACATATAGCACATACCTTGACTTTAGCAACTTGTTGAACTTGAGAGATGTTCTGAGCTGACATTGCTTTCACCAGTATATCTAACTTCTTCTCCATTGCTCCCATTTGACTCTGGACTCCACCATTTGTGCTAAGTTCATAAACACCTTTACTTTTTACTCCTTGTTTCCCTCTGGATGAGAATTCCTGAGAATTTTCACTTAGGGTCTCAAATAGCTCAATGGCTTCATCACTGCTCTTTTCCATAAGCACACCTCCACAAGCTGAATCAACAAGACTTTTGTTAATATCATTTAAACCATCATAAAAAGCTTGTACCTGATCGTCTTGAGATAGATTGTGGTGTGGACACTTGAGAAGCAACTCCTTGAAATGCTCCCATGCCTCAAAGAAAAGATCTCCATCCTGTTGTTGAAAGGATTGAATCTCCCTTTTAAGTTGTCTTGTCTTTCGGGCTGGGAAAAACTTCTTCAAAAATTTAGTAGCCAATTGTTCCCAAGTAGTAATGGAACCTGCAGCCAGAGAATTCAACCACAACTTAGCATTATCTTTTAAGAAGAAAGGAAAGAGAATTAACATGATTCCTTCTGGAGTTAAGCACTGGATGTTCTGAGTCTTGCAGAGATCGAAGAAATCCCTAATGTGCAAGTATAGATCCTCAGAAGGTGTGCCTCTGTAGTGTGGCACTATGTTAAGCAATTGAGGTGATAAATTGAAGCTGCCTTGCGCAGTTGGTGGATAGGCAATGCATGATGGTTGATTAAGGTTCTGAGGAGCAAAGGAGTCCTTCATTGGCCTTCGAACATGTTCATCCCCCATTTTGTTCAAAGATTCGGATCTTTCTCCTTCTTCAAAATCTTCTCTTTGTGTGTTAAGTTTTGCCTTCTCATCTTACTTTCGAAGACGTCTAAGAGTTCGTTCAATCTCAGGATTGTAAACACCGACAGCTAACTTTTGTGATCGACGACCTTGCATAAACAAAATTCAACATGTAAAAGAAAACCAAAAATCCATTTCAGCACAAACTAATACACAATCCCCGGCAACGGCGCCAAAAACTTGTTGTACATATAGTAACATAAAAATGACGAAATTATATGCACGTTTTAACTCGCAAGTGCACAAGATCAGACAAAAAGTATAGAAAGCAAATATGAGATCATTCTCACGTGGATTGGATTAATATGTGTTTAAAATTGATTTTAAGATGATTTTGAAAACTAAAAATTTCGAAACAAAATATTAAAAATAGCGTTTGATTAAAAATAGAATTGGATCCAGGTTAAAACAATGAGAAAACCAGTTAGGGATTTGATGTTCACCGCTAATCTTCTTCCTTAAGCAAACGACATGCACAATGCTACAAAACAGATTTTAGAGGCTCATGTTTGTCAACCTAAAGGCATGATATCTACTCTTTAAATTATTGATTTCCCTAAGCAACAAGTTAGGCATGGGTATCTACGCTAACTCTTTTCATTCTTAAAGTATTTAGCATGGTATCTACTAAGTTGCACTTTGAGAACGCATAACACAATGGAAATTGACAAACACACAACTCCTAGAACATGGTATCTATTCTAGTTATTCATGATGATTAATTTCAAGAACTTATAACTAGTTCTTTTGTTACTCTCATAGGCACAAGATTCGGTCATCTAAATTTACCTATGTAACAAACTCAATACACATCATACATATGGTGATCAATCATAACATAACGTATGTAAAGAGTAAAATATAATCTGAAATTAATCAATTAAGCATCACAAAAGTAGTTTGCAGCAAAGGCATATCGAAATCCTTAAAGAAACAAGATTAGGGCTTCAATGGAGCCCTAAGTAAAGTATTCAGTTACCCATAACTTAAATAGACAGCAAGAACATAAAAAAACAGAAAATAAAAAGAGGACGAAGATAGCTCTTTGATGATGTGTTGGTCAGCTAGAGTGATTGGATGACGCCTTGATGTTCCTCCTTGCTTCCTAAGCCTTTTAGACCTTAGAACCTTGAAGGATGGAGCAGAATGGGATGGTGTGGCTGAGTCCTTGTGTGAGAGCCCAGACATTTTCTTCTGTTTTTAGGGAGAGAAAGAGTTGTTTCAAAGTATGAGATGAGGGGGAGACTCTTTTCTTCTCTCTTGTATGTGTGTCTTTGTCCCTTCGGCTTGCCAAGAATTTTTGTGCATGTTAATTCACTGAATGAGGGAGAGCAAGAGTTTCTTTTTTTATTCTTTTTAATTTTCTTCTTTTCTCTGATTAAAACAGCTCCTCCCATAACCCTAAAAAACTAGGCTTTAGTCGTCCAAGCCTGATAAAGATTAGAAAACTTGAAATAAAAGGAATGCTGAATTCCCGCGCAGCCTGAACTTGTTGTACTAAAACGACCATAAATCCTTCTAGAAAATTCCAATTCACGAACCGTAAATTCCTTTAGAAACTAGACTTCCGTGTATTTCCAACGATATATGGCCCATCAGCTAGTTCTTCCTGACCAGGTGCAGTTAATTTCCAGAAGTTGACACATCTGCTAAAGTCTGTTTCAAAGTTTCCTCTTTAGATTTCCCAAACAGCACTCATTAACTCCTTTTGTAACTTTGCTTCCAAAAATCCTACAAAACACGAAAAAAAGCTAAGTATTAAGAAAACATAGGAAACATGCTAAGAAAAGCATAAGAAAACAAGATAAAACGTCGCATAAATATGCTCCTATCAAATTCCCCCACACTTAAGCTTTTGCTAGTCCTCGAGCAAAACAGAAACAAAGAATGAAAGAAAAACAAAGACTCAATGATTCAACGTAAACCTTCCAACATTTGTCTCAAAGATTTTCAATGGATCATGATATATTAAGATTCATCATAAGCATAAGAATTGGTCCACATAATTCGAGAGTTAATACACATTTATAGAAATCATACACAAGCTCACAATTAAATCAATCAAAGCAACAGTACAAAGAGAGATACATGTTGAAAGAATTAGCTCGAAAATCTCATTGAATACGCTCTGATTTTACCTCATATGTTATGGTTAAGTCATCTTCCTATACTAGTTATATGTGAGAGGATTGATGTCAAATGGAAACAAATTGCTCACATATGATATAACAAGAAAGAAAGGCACTTTCAGAAATGTTCTTTTGAATATGATCCCATCATAGCATGCTTCTACTTTTCTTTAAGAACCTTGTGTTATCCATATCCATTCTTTCTTTAGCCCCTTACCCTTTGGCCTCATTACAATCCCCATAAAGATCTTCTGATCTTGTTTGTTGTGTTTATATCGATATGTGGATATTTGAATGAAGTATTAGCATATGGTGTCACTTGTTCTTGCATTCAAGTAGTAGCATTCCTTTCATGGGATCATATTCAAAAGAACATTTCTGAAAGTGCCTTTCTTTCTTGTTATATCATATGTTAGCAATTTGTTTCCATTTGACATCAATCCTCTCACATATAACTAGTATAGGAAGAGTGACTTTACCAGAAAATATGAGGTAAAATCATATCGTATTCTGTGAGATTTTTGAGCTAATTCTTTCAACATGTATCTCTCTTTGTACTGTTGCTTTGATTGATTTAATTGTGAGCTTGTGTATGATTTCTATAAATGTGTATTAACTCTCGAATAGGAAGCTTAAAACACCAATAGGAAGCTTAAAGACATGGCATAAGTGGGTAGCGATAGGGCCACCGTCTCCAACATCACCTCCTTACCAGCAGGGCTCAAAAACAGCTCTTCCCAGCCTTGAACCCTAGTCTCTATCTTTTTTCGAAGGTCTTCAAAAATCATTCTTTTTAGGCACCAGAATCAGCCTGTAACCCCAAGTACTTCCCAAGTCCTGCTCTCTGTTCGAACCGCACAATGGCAAACATTTTTGTTTTGGTTTTCTTGGAACACCTATCACTGAAGAAAATCGAACTTTTATCAAAATTAACCACTTGGCCTAACCCCTCCGAGTAATATTGGAGCACATTCTTAATACACATTGCTTCCTCCTTCGTAGTTCGACAGAAAAATACTGATTCATCATCACAAAATAAATGGGAGATGCTGAACGCTCCCGTGGCTACTCTAATTCCATTTAGCACTCATTCTTCTTCTTTTCGGCTCAACATTGCCGATAATCCTTCTGCACACAACACAAATAGGAAGGGTAAAATTGGGTCGGCTTGTTTAAGTCATCTGAAAGGGTGAACATAGCCAGTGGCTTCACCATTCACCAACACACTATATGTAGGAGTTGAAATACACTTGTAGACCCATCCACAAATTTTCTGGTCGAAGCCCAGGGCCCGTATAACCTCCACTCAACTCTGTCATATGCTTTTGACATATCTAGTTTGATCACCATGTCTTTACCCTTAGATCCTCTCTTCTTCTTCATCGTATGCAACACTTCATGAATGACAAGTACATCATCAGTAATTTGGTGCCTTTTGACAAACGTTGATTGGGTTGGGCTAATGATACGTGCAAGTACCGTCTTCAAATGATTCGTTAGTACCTTTAAAATAATTTTATAGAGTACATCGTAAAATGAAATAGGCCTCAACTGTGACAAATTGACAAGACTTGTTACCTTAGGGATAAGAGCGGTATGAGTGTGATTCAGTTTACGTAAGAGCCGTCCAGTGTGAAAGAATGATTGAACTGCTAGACATACCTCCGCCCCTATGCCTTCCCAGTGTCTCTGAAATAAGCTGTCTATGAAACCATCTGGTCCTGGCGATTTTGTTGGGTTAAACTCATCACCACTTTCCGAGTTTCCTCCCTAGAAACCTCAGAAACCATGTTGCGATTTTCCTGGACAGTAACTTGCGGCATTAGGCTTTCAGTAATCTCCCCAATGCTGCCTGGATTAGATGTAGAGAATAAAGATTCAAAGTATGCCACCACCACCTGCTTAATTTCACCATGCTCTTCCTTCCACTGACCATGCTTATCAAACAATCCTTTAATGCGATTAGCGAGCCATCTAGTCAATATTTTTTAATGAAAAATTCTTGTATTTTTGTCCCCTTCATCTAACCATTGCACTCGAGATTTTAGCTTCCAATATATCTCTTCCTCCTTGACTACTTTCTTCAACTCATTCCCCATGCTTAGGATCTTATCACAGTCATAATGGCTAGCTTCATAGCACACCTTAAGCTTCTCCTTGATCACTTTAATCTGATGACCATAATTACTATCTAACTTCTTTCGCCAAGACAATAAGCTTCTCTTGACCCCTTTGAGCTTCTCTCCTACCCTGAAGCTACTTGGACCCCTCACCTCATTAGTCCATTGTTCTTTAATTATTTCTTGGCATTGTTGATTTTCATTCCATCTAGGATCGATGTCAGGACCCATCCCGAATTTCCCCTCAAAACCCGGGAAGAATCCTGATCCCGTCTGACAACCTAAGAAAAGGTTCCCAAAATACCCTTCAATCCTTACAAAATATAATAACAATAATAAATACTTCCTCTTGTCAGACAAGGGACTTAAGTACTCAATAATTCCCGTAATTAATGACCAATCAAATACCATATAATATCAGAGCGTCTAAGTAGGATCAAAAGTAAAATTTAGATATCCTACTCAAATATAATTACACAGCGCATTCGAAGTACTAATGCCTCTGCCTCGAGATCAGTGTTCGCGTCAACTCTACTCAACTGCCTGAAGGGGGTTTAAACACAAAAGTTGTGAGTGGACAAAAATAATCATTTATAAATTCCTTTTCGAGAAAATAACTTTCTTTCCCTCCATTTATAAAATCATGCATGCATAACATAAAACAATTTATCATACTAAAACATCATATATAAATCACCAAAAATTCTCATTTCTCTTTAAAACCACTTAGTTGGACTCACATAAAATCTGTATAATAAAAATACCTCGTGATCCACAATTTGGCTTGAAAACTCTCTTCAAAGGAGTTTAAAATCATTTAATTTAATCTGGACACAAAATATCTCAAATTCAAATCATTTCGTTCAATCCGACACATAATATCTCAAATTTTCACTGTTCCCGACATATCCATAACACACCAGGGTATCCCTTGAGATGTGTTCAAATCTGTACAACTCTGTGTACCATCTGTACTATCTGTACTTTCTGTACTATCTGTACAATCTGTACTATGCATAGACAGTCTCGCGACCCGGCGGAGCAAGGCCCCTCAACACCTAAGGTCGGAACCCTCAACAACTGGCAGAGCAAGGCCCCTCAACACCAGTCAGAGCAACAATAACCATCGGGACGGGAACCAGTGAATCAAATCCATACTTTGAAATCTTTGTTTCTCGGCCTAAGCCAAATTCTTTGCAATATCATTTTATGACCAAAATCAATAAATCATAATTATGGGTCTCAACCCAAATCACATACTCAAATAGTTACCACGTCAAAACGATATCAAAATCGAGTACAAAAACCAGGCCATTTCTCAAAACATACTTTCACTGAAATATTGTAAAACATGTGTCCAGCATCATTTCTAAAATCCAGAAATTCATTGCACCCATACATAACAGTATTTAAATCAAAGATACATTTATGCATGCATTACAGTTTATAAATCAAAGTCCACTCACAAACCTGTTCAAGCAAGCTCAATCCCGAACTGTACGCTCCCCTGAAGTTCCTGGAGCAGTATCGTCTGTGCTAGCCGGAAAATGGATCGGAAGGTCCGAAACTTCCTATCCTCGGTTCGGCTTCCACCGTGGTCCTCTCCTTCGATGGTTGGTACGGTTGTGATCATGGGAAGGAGTAGAATACGATTAGTTGATCAAAACTGGAAGTTGGAGCCTTGAAATCAAAGTTGACTTTGTGGGTTTTTGGATGATTTTCGCACGGGTTCGGTTCGATGGTTTGTGTATGTTTGTCCTAGAGAGAAAGAAGGAGATGAAGATGAAATGAAGATGAGTATGAGGTGGATCAGATAATATCTGATTTGGGGGTTAAAAATATCTACCCCAAGTCAAAAATTACCGAAATGCCCTTGCACATCTAGACCCATAACTTTCGTCCACGAACTCCGTTTTCCGCGTGCCGCCTGTCTACGAACTCGTGCGTTCGAGACCTACGCAATGGTATCCAAAACACCACCAAAAGTGTCTCGAAACAAAATTTTATTTTCACGCCCCTTTACAAGGAAGGGTAAAATTGTCATTTTACATAAATAATTTACGTAAATCCAATAATTGAAATTCCGGGTTGTTACAATCTACCCCCCTTAAGAAATTTCGTCCTCGAAATTAAACTCTACCCTTGGAACAAATAAGGATATTGTGCCCGCATTAGTTCCTCGGTTTCCCACGTGGCTTCCTCCACGTTATGATTCCTCCATAACACTTTAACTAGAGGAATACTCTTTCTGCGCAATACCTTCTCTTTCCAATCCAAAATTTGCACCGGTTGCTCCTCAAAGGTCAAATCATCCTTCAACTCAAGTGGCTGCTCTCCGAATACGTGAGACTCATCAAACAGATATTTCCGGAGCAAAGATACATAGAAAACATTATGAACTCTGGATAATTCCGATGGTAAAGCAAGACGATATGCCACTGGTCCTATCCTCTCCAAAATCTCATACGGACCAATGTAGCGAGGACTCAGTTTTCCTCGTCTACCAAAACGTACCACTCCCTTCCAAGGAGATAGTTTCAAGAACACCCAGTCCCCTACCTCAAACTCAAGGTCTCTATTTCTACGGTCTGCATAGCTCTTCTGGCGATCCTGAGCTGTCTTCAACCTTTCTTTGATGATCCTTATCTTTTCCTCAGTCGTATCAACCAACTCTGGTGTTAACAGTTTCCTTTCACCCACTTCGTTCCAACATAATGGTGTCCTGCACTGCCTCCCATACAGTGCCTCGAAAGGAGACATCCCAATACTCGACTGATAACTATTATTATAAGCAAATTCCATCAGAGCCAGGTGTGAATCCCAATTTCCTTTAAACTGTAGTACACAAGCTCTCATCATATCCTCCAAAACCTGGATTGTCCTCTCAGACTGACCATCCGTCTGAGGATGAAAAGCTGTACTAAAATGCATGGTAGTGCCAAAAGGCTTCTGCAAACTCCGCCAAAACCTGGAGGTAAATCTAGGATCCCTGTCCGAAACAATGGACTCTGTAGTCCCATGTAGCCGTATGATCTCATCAATAAACAATTTGGCATACCGACTCATCCGAAAATCTTCCCGCACTGGCAAGAAATGTGCAGACTTCGTGAGTCTATCAACAATTACCCATATCCCATCATGTCCCTGCTGTGTCCTTGGAAGTTTATACACAAAATCCATCGTAATGTGATCCCACTTCCATTCCGGAATAGGTAATGGTTGAAGTGCCCCATATGGTTTCTGCCTCTCTGCTTTCACTTGCTGACACGTCAGGCATCTACTCACAAAGTCAGCAATTTCTCTTTTCATCCCAGTCCACCAATAGTATTTCCTTAGGGTATGATACATCTTGGTACCTCCTGGATGCATAGCGTAAGCCGAACTATGAGCCTCATCAAGAATTTCCCTTTTTAGTTCCAGCTCATTCGGTACGCATAATCGGCCATCCCTAACCAAGGCTCCATCATCCCTAAGCGCATAGTCCTGCCTGTTTCCAGCCTCCAACTCCATCCTGATAATGCAAAATGTAGGATCCTGGGGTTGAGCCTCAATAATCCGATCAATCAGAACAGGCCTCACATGGAAACTAGCCAACAAAGCCCCCTGGCTATCCATGTCCAGTACTATCCCTGCTCTACGGAACTCTACCAATAACGGTAGGTAGACTGTATGCAAATGGGCCAAAGAACCCATGGATTTCTTGCTCAATGCATCTGCCACAACATTGGCTTTCCCTGGATGGTACTCTATAGTACAATCATAATCCTTTATTAGCTCAAGTCATCTTCTCTGCCTCAGATTCAGGTCCTTTTGGGTGAACAAGTACTTTAAACTCTTATGGTCGGTGAAGATCTGACACATCTCCCCGTACAAATAATGTCGCCAGATTTTCAATGCATGCACCACTGCAGCTAACTCCAAATCATGTGTGGGGTAATTCAACTCATGGGGTTTAAGTTGTCTAGAAGCATACGCTATCACCTTTCCATGCTGCATCAACACACAACCTATACCCCGCAATGAGGCATCACTATACACCTCGAATCCCCCAGTATCATCAGGAAGGGTCAATACTGGAGCAGAAGTCAACCTCCTCTTCAGCTCCTGAAATCCCTGTTCACAATCAGCTCCCCCGTCAAACTTGACTCCTTTCCTCGTCAACCGAGTCAACGGCCCTGCTATCGTAGAAAATCCTTCTACAAATCGTCGATCATATCCTGCCAAACCCAGAAAACTCCTCACATCTGTCACTGTCCTCGGTTGCTCCCAGTTTGCCACTGCCTCAACCTTTTGGGGATCTACGCTGATACCCTCAGCCGAAATCACATGACCTAAGAATCCAACATCGGTCAACCAAAACTGGCATTTACTGAACTTGGCAAACAAATGCTTTTTCCTAAGCATATTCAGCACCAACCTTAAGTGTTTCTCATGTGCCTTAGCACTCCTCGAATACACCAAGATGTCATCGATGAACACAATCACAAACCGATCCAAATACTTTTGAAACACCCTGTTCATCAAATCCATAAATGCTACTGGGGCATTAGTCAACCCGAAAGGCATCACCAGGAACTCATAATGACCATAACGAGTCCTGAAAGCTGTTTTCTCAACATCCCCTTCTCTGATCCTCAACTGATGGTACCCGGATCGAAGGTCAATTTTCGAAAAATATCTTGCCCCCTTAAGTTGATCAAACAAATCATCTATCCTTGGCAAAGGATACTTATTCCGCACCGTAGCCCTGTTTAGCTTCCAGTAGTCAATACACAATCTCAGACCACCATCATTTTTCCTCACCAATAACACTGGTGCACCCCAAGGTGAAACACTTGGGCGAATAAATCTCATATTCACCAAATCCTGCAACTGAGTCTTCAACTCTCGCAATTCTGCCAGTGCCATTCTATACGGTGCCTGTGAGATAGGTTGAGTACCTGGCAAAAGCTCAATGGTGAACTCAATCTCCCGGTGCGGTGGCAATCCCGGAAGATCATCTGGAAACACATCAGAGAACTCACTCACCACTGGAATATCCTCCACTCTCATCGGAGTATCCCGAGAATCAAACACATGAGCCAAATAACCCTCACAACCTTTCCTCAGCAATTTCTCAGCGGTTAAAGCTGATATCACTCCACAGGGTAGTACCCTACGATCTCCCCTGAATGTAAGTTTCGGTAAACCTGGACTCCGGAAATCCACTCTCTTGTCATAACAATCAATAGAAGCATGGTGCATAGTCAACTAATCCATCCCCAGAATCACATCAAAATCAAAAATATCTAAGGGGATTAAATCTGCCTCTAATGCATGACCTTCCACTAACACTGGACAACTACGAATCACGAGATTCGCCACTAACATATTCCCAGTAGGAGTACTAATACCCATGTCCCCCTGAGGACATCTCATAACTGAGAACACTCGCTCTAAATGAATAATCCACTCTGCTGCATCATCTGCGATAGAGTCACCCATAAATATTGTAGCCCTTAATCTCTGGGCTCTCTCAATGTCTGAACCTTCAGTAGCAGTCCTACTCTGAAGTACAGAAGTCAACGTATGACCCAATTGTTCCAGTGTTTGCCTCATATCGGGCTCCACTGCAGGTTCAGGTGTGTCCCCAATATTTTCCGACTGTTGACGGAACTCGCGTCTCAGAGGCATTACGCTGAAAAGAACTATAACTCATCAATACCAAAATAATTGTACAAGTAGTGTACAGTCTACAGGAATTTAACCTAGTGCTCTGATACCAATTGTCAGGACCCGTCCCGAATTTCCCCTCGAAACCCGGGAAGAATCCTGATCCCGTCTGACAACCTAAGAAAAGGTTACCAAAATACCCTTCAATCCTTACAAAATATAATAACAATAATAAATACTTCCTCTTGTCAGACAAGGGACTTAAGCACTCAATAATTCCCGTAATTAATGACCAATCAAATACCATATAATATCAGAGCGTCTAAGTAGGATCAAGAGTAAAATGTAGATATCCTACTCAAATATAATTACACAGCGCAGTCGAAGTACTAATGCCTCTGCCTCGAGATCAGTGTTCGCGTCAACTCTACTCAACTGCCTGAAGGGGGTTTAAACACAAAAGTTGTGAGTGGACAAAAATAATCATTTATAAATTCCTTTTCGAGAAAATAACTTTCTTCCCCTCCATTTATAAAATCATGCATGCATAACATAAAACAATTTATCATACTAAAACATCATCTATAAATCACCAAAAATTCTCATTTCTCTTTAAAAACACTTAGTTGGATTCACATAAAATATGTATAATAAAAATACCTCGTGATCCACAATTTGGTTTGAAAACTCTCTTCAAAGGAGTTTAAAATCATTTAATTTAATCTGGACATAAAATATCTCAAATTCAAATCATTTCGTTCATTCCGACACATAATATCTCAAATTTTCACTGTTCCCGACATATCCATAACACACCAGGGTATCCCTTGAGATGTGTTCAAATCTGTACAACTCTGTGTACCATCTGTACTATCTGTACTTTCTGTACTATCTGTACAATCTGTACTATGCATAGACAGTCTCACGACCCAGCGGAGCAAGGCCCCTCAACACTTAAGGTCCGAACCCTCAACAACTGGCAGAGCAAGGCCGCTCAACACCAGTCAGAGCAACAATAACCATCGGGACGGGAACCAGTGAATCAAATCCATATTTTGAAATCTTTGTTTCTCGGCCTAAGCCAAATTCTTTGCAATATCATTTTATGGCCAAAATCAATAAATCATAATTATGGGTCTCAACCCAAATCACATACTCAAATAGTTACCACGTCAAAACGATATCAAAATCGAGTACAAAAACCAGGCCATTTCTCAAAACATACTTTCACTGAAATATTGTAAAACATGTGTCCAGCATCATTTCTAAAATCCAGAAATTCATTGCACCCATACATAGCAGTATTTAAAATCAAAGATACATTTATGCATGCATTACAGTTTATAAATAAAAGTCCACTCACAAACCTGTTCAAGCAAGCTCAATCCCGAACTGTACGCTCCCCTGAAGTTCCTGGAGCAGTATCGCCTGTGCTAGCCGGAAAATGGATCGGAAGGTCCGAAACTTCCTATCCTCGGTTCGGCTTCCACCGTGGTCCTCTCCTTCGATGGTTGGTACGGTTGTGATCGTGGGAAGGAGTAGAATACGATTAGTTGATCAAAGCTGGAAGTTGGAGCCTTGAAATCAAAGTTGACTTTGTGGGTTTTTGGATGATTTTCGCACGGGTTCGGTTCGATGGTTTGTGTATGTTTGTCCCAGAGAGAAAGAAGGAGATGAAGATGAAATGAAGATGAGTATGAGGTGGATCAGATAATATCTGATTTGGGGGTTAAAAATATCTACCCCAAGTCAAAAATTACCAAAATGCCCTTGCACATCTAGACCCATAACTTTCGTCCATGAACTCCGTTTTCCGCGTGCCGCCTGTCTACGAACTCGTGAGTTCGAGACCTACGCAACGGTATCCAAAACACCACCAAAAGTATCTCGAAACAAAATTTGATTTTCACGCCCCTTTACAAGCAAGGGTAAAATCGTCATTTTACATAAATAATTTACGTAAATCCAATAATTGAAATTCCAGGTTGTTACAATCGAAAATAAATCGCTTCGGATCCGTATCTAAAGCCAGCATTGAGTGATCTGACCCCCTATTTGCAGATGAGTTACCATCGCTAGTGGGCAGAGTTTGACCCACACATCGGATTCTAGACCCTGATTATTGCGCCAAGTGTACAAGAATCCAACAAAACCCAAATCCAAAAGCCAAATATTCGCCGCAAAGCCACGCAAGGCTATCAAACTGCCAACTGTGCGAAAATTGCCCCCTTTCTACTCATCATTACTTAAAATATCATTAAAATCTCCCACCAAGAGGCACGCCTATTCACATTGTTGAATTCTGTTACTTAATAACACCCACTGCTGTCCTCTTTTCTTGTCATCCGTGCTGGCATAAACAATAAAGAATCTCCAACAGTGATTATTGCTGTTATCTGAAATTAGGACTTTAATTAAAAAGTCATCATACTTGACCAACACAACTTGCTCGAGTTGTCTCCAGAACACACACAAACCCCTACTAAGACCACATGGTTCCATTGCCTGCATGAAATCCATACGTAACCGTTGTTTTAAATACGAATATTGAGAGCTTCGATTCTTTGTCTCTAGAAGCACCTCCACATCCGCTTGGAGGAGCCGACTCTGCTCCTCCAGGTTATAAATTGTCAGGTGACCATCGATTCCCTAACAGCTCCAGCACAATATTTTCATGGTTACTGGGGAGAGGTGGACTCCACACCTCTCCTCTCAAGACACCCATTAAGGCTGATCCCGACCGCCCTGTCAATCAAAGAACCCTGCTCCTCACTCATATCACCTCCTCTCTGCTGGATAGCCCGCTGGTGAGTCTGCAACCTACCCCTTTTTAGCTTATAAACAACCTCCTCTATGTCCCTCATCCTTTTCTGCCGCTGAGCCCCATAGGTATTACACCATTGCTCGAACTAATGAGCTATCTAATTATTAATATTTGTCTCTAATGTTAGGAGAAATTATAAGTTCGAACCCTCATTTTTATTAAAACAAATATTTTTGATCCAACATGGACCTAACGGAATACGGTCATGCTTGATGCTAGTATGCCTTATTCTCGTCCACCGGAAGACCTGCATGACAACAAGAAGAGTACTTGACACCGGTTGGGTGCCGACCTAGCAGACTTCGTTGCTGAAGTTAGTAAGCGTGGGAAGATCAGTCATGGACTAGGCAGCGTAAGGGAAAGAAATAGCTACCTTTTCGAGGGGAAGGTACCCTGTATTTATAGTAGCAATGAATGTGGTGGTTGGAGCCCTAATGGTGTGAGGTCCAAGCCATCCTTCAAGATGGTGACACGTGTCCCGAGAATCCGGGATGTTAAAGGAGTGGTGGTAGCTCCTTTTCCATGTCAGAGCAGTGCTGCCCTAGTTTGGAAAATAGGTGTCGACCAAATATGACTTGGGTCGTTTGTTATAGAAGTGTTTGGCCATGATAGGCTGACTAGCCACTACTTGGTCGGTCAACAAGTACCTATCGACACTGGTGGGTTGTATCGACAACGCTGGTTGTGTTTTGTGGTTGATGGCCATCTTTCTAGTGGTCGGTCGATAAGGTATAAACATAAGTCCCCTAAGTCATTGACTGAGGTGGATTTCCTCAGTCGAGGACTTGCAAGTTCCGTGGTGATCGACTAGTAGGGGTATGCCATGTAGTCCCCCAAGTCCTTAGGTGAGGAAGTTCACCTTAGTCGACCATGAGGCTTTATTTTTCCATAGAGAGATGTTGTCGGTCGGTCGCGTCGTATTGTGTTACCGATCAGCGCGATCTCTGAGAGGGGAAACCTCCAATGATGCGATTGATTGGTTACCTCGCGTGGGCTTGCCAATCAGTGCGGTCTTTGATATGAAATCTTAAATGATTCGCTAGATCAGTCACCTCATCTGGGCTTGCCGATCAACGTGGTCTTGGAGAGGGAACCTCGAATGATACGACAGATCGGTAGCCTCGTGTGGGCTTACCGATCAGCGTAATCTCTTAGGGGAACCTCGAATGATGCGATAGATCAATCACCTCGTGTGGGCTTACCGATCAGCATGGTCTCTGAGGGGGAACCTCGAATGATGTGACAAATCGTTCGCCTCGTGTTGGCTTGGTGATCAGCCCGATCCCTGAGAGAGAACCTCGAATGATGCGACAGATCGGTCGCCTCGTGTGGGCTTACCGATCAGCGCGATCTCTGAGGGGAACCTCGAATGATGAGATAGATTGGAAACCTCGTGTGGGCTTTCCCATCAGAGTTCACTAGTGTGTTTGTATGGATTCATCCGTGGTCTTCTAACGCTTGTTATCATCTGCCTGATTGCGCAGGTGAAGGGTTACGAGCCTTAATGATTGGTTAGTACGATTTGCAGATCGAGGTTCGTTTTAGGACCAACAGTGAATTTGACCGACCAACAATGAATTAGCTGAGCCAAGGAAGTTAGCTTCCAACCATATTTCGCAGTCGAGTATTAGCTGAGCAAGTTGTGTCCGACCAAGTTTCACTCTAACTCAATCTAAAGTTTGCTTCTTTCATTATGCTCTTCCCTTTTGCAATAGGGTAGTAGAAACATAGTGTAGTTTTCCCTTTCATTTGTAGATGTCAGAGTCAGAGTCAACGAAAGGATCTGGGGGGTCCCCTCAAACTTTTGGAGGTGAATCACCTTCCTACTCAGCAGATGATGCACCGAGTAGGTCGAGTGCTTCATCGGCCACTAGTGGGTCCTCGATGAGTAGAAGTGGGAGGAGCAATAGATCCTCGTTGGCCATTGATAGTATTGAGGAGTTATTTAAGGGTGTATCGACGTGTGATGCCGAGGGGAACATCGAGGAGGCTTCATCATGTAGACCACTAGTGGTGAATCTCGAAGAGTCAGAAGCCGAAGACTTGGAGGCCAAGGAAGTTGAGACGGAGGAGGTAAAGGAGGTAGAAGTTGAGGAAGTTAAGGAGGTGGAGGCCGAGGAAGTAAAGGCCGAGGAGGTAGAGGCCGAGGAAATCTCCTTAGCGATACTGTTGAATAACATACTATCCACCATAAGGAGGAGGTAGAGGACGGTGGATCACGAAGTGACCACGCTGAAGGAGGCTAACTTAGAGAAGTTTAGGGAGTTGTATAACATACTGTCCAACATAATCCTTCGTCTTCCCCCTGCTGGTGCTAGGCTGAGTGAACCACCAGAGGGGTTGATTTTGTTCTACTTGGACTGCTTGGAGCATGGCGTTCAGTGCAACTCCATCCATCGCTTCAAGGTATCCTTGCTCGGGCAAGGATAACGTTCGGTCAGCTGAATGTAAACGGCTGGATCACTCTGATCAACCTATACATGGTGTTCCGACTGTGTAATAAAGGGGAGCTGAGCTGGGGGCTGTTGTGCCTGTATAAGTTCAAGAGGCAGCAGTATGGACCTGGGTGGTTCCAGGTGGAATGTGTGGTGAAGAAGGAAAAGAGGGCCTTTATTATGGACATTCCAACCTCCTAGAACAACTGGAGGCATAGGTATTGTTAGGTGTCCGGTCCGTGGGAGGGGGAGCCGAGCAAGCTAAAGAAGCGGATCACCCCATTTTTTCAATCGGAAGGTTTTTAGTACTGACTAATCGTTCAACATATGCTTGTTTTTTTTTTTTTGTGTTTTTTTTTTTTTGCTCAGCCTTGTTTAGTCGGCATACCAAAATGTGGGTTGTTGTGCAGGGTCATTTAAAGGCGGGTGCTCTACGGCCGAAGAGGAGGGTTGTGAAAACATTCGACATCAGTTGTCCAAGCTTGAGTGGAGCAGGTGTATTATGTGGTTGCCGGAGACAGTCATCGCGGTCGGCCTTATCAACCCTCCTAGTAAGTAAATCTGTTCTAATCGGTAGGTTAGGTCTGAGTGCATGCGGATGTTGTTCTAGCAGGTATCAAGAAAATGAACAACACGATCGTGAAGCATAACGCGATCGAGGCGGCTGCTAGGAAAGGAAAAGGGCCTAGCGAGTCGGCTAGGGAAAGCAAGGGTCCCCAGAGGAATACCACGACTAACCGACCGAAAGACACTGCTTGGGTACAGAAGGAGCCGCAGGCTCAAGCTCCTGAGAGCCAGCCACGGGAGGACCGATCGGAGGGTTTGATCAGCAAGTTGAGGGTAACCAACACCCAAAGGCTTGGCTTCTGGGCTCGCTCCTTCTCTGGTAAGGAAGTGATCGGTAGAGGTTGCCGATCTGGATAGGTCGGATGTGCATCGACAGAAAATGCTTGCGCATCTGGCAGAACATACCTGGGATAATGCCGACGAGGCTCGTCGGAAGAAAAGGGAGGTTGAGGTTAGGTCGATTGAAGAAGCCTGGATCGTGGTCACCTTGGTTCCTCCTCTACCACTTGGTCCTCGCATGGTGTCGAAGGCTCTGAAGAAGTCGATCTTCAACCTTTGGTTGAAGGCTTATTTCGCCAATCACGACAATGCTGCTGACGTTGTTCAAACATCAGTGGTTGACAGCACCTGGCCATAGGTGTTCGAGTGTATGCATCCGACCATGGTGCTTGTTGTTAACTCACTGGTGCTCGGCTCGCAGAAGGAGCTAACCGAGATCAACAAGATGAGCAAGGCCACGCTTCCTGATCGGTATGCAAAGGTCTTGGCTGACGGCACCCACGTAAGTTTTCTGTCTATTCATGTGTTCCTTTCTATTTTGCGTGGTTGATTGGCCTAACCAAGGGTATCTTGTTCGGCAGTACTTCAGTGAGGTCTTCACCACTCTGCAAAAGTCAGCTAAGCAAGTCGAAAGGGTGGAGGAAAAGAAGAAAAAGCTTAAGTAGAGGGCTGATGACCTGAAGCAGAATGAGAGGGATGCTGAGGTGGCCCTTAAGAAGATGTTCGATCTCATTCGGGAGAATAACAGGCTCCAGAGCCGAGTGAAGGCTGCTGAGATGGGGAGGGCCGAGCAAACGACCAGGGTGTTGGACCTGGAGCACAAGCTGGAGCAGACGAAGGCCGGTATGGCAACTGCTTGTGTAAAGGTGGTGGTCGAGTACAAGGTGTCTTCTGACTATGAGGATGATGTGGACATCCAGCTCAGCCTGGCTGAAGACGAGTGCATGCAGAAGGTGCTCTTCTTCAATTAGGACATGATGATCAAGTTCCCCTGGCTCAGAGACCCTCATGTGTTGACGCGGTCGTTTTCCCTGCCTCCTGCTTGAGATGGTGATGTGGCCGACCAGGCAATCCTTGGTGGTTCTGGCACGTATGTCCCAATCGTTGAACTATCTGATCGTACTTTGGCCGTGCACACACTGCAGGAAGACCATATCGATGAGGAGATCGCCATTGAAGACTGAATCGGTCGTATGTCCCTTATTGTAGTATTATATATATATATATATTAAGCTACTTGGGATATGCCCCTTGTATAATGTTATGCCGAACAAATGGTACTTTTGTATTATGTCAGCAACAAATTTATGATGCAATTTTGTTTTACAACTCGTGCGTAGTCGGTTGCCGACCAATGACTGCTTGTTTTCATAGTGTATTTGAATGTATGCCAGCCGACTAAGTAAGGTCGAGTAGGGTTAATAAACAGTTGGTGCCCAATTCTATAAGATGAGTTCTTATGTTCATCTGTAGTGTTTGCTAGTTGTGGGCCAATTGGTAAGGGTATCGATTCGTGGATGTCTGAACACACGTCCGACCAAGCACGACTTAACAAAAAAAAAAGGTATGGCCTAAAAAACATTCTTCCATTGATAACATTATAAATCTTATCAGCCTAGGCCTGATCGGTTACAACTAACTAGTCTGTGCTAAAACAAAAGTAAAGAAGACCAAATTTGTAAAGGTATGGTCCCTCATATTTGTACTTGGCTTTTGGTTGCCAAGTTGATCTTCCTCAAGACCCAATCTCTTACCTTGAAGCTTCTAGAGCGGACCATGGAGTCGTAGTATTGTGCAACTCTCTGTTGGTAGGCCATGTTTCGTAAGAGGCCATGTTTCGTAAGTGGCCATGCTCACGGTATTCTTCCAGTGGATCAATGTTGAGAGTGAGCAGCTCATTGTTTTCATCAGGATCACAAGAGATCACTCGGTAAGAAGTTTCACCAATCTCCACTGGTACCACGGTCTCAGTACCGAAGGCCATGGTGAATGGGGTTTCGTTGGTTCATGTTCGATACAATGTTCGGTAGAACCATAGGACGTCCGGTAGGATGTCCGACCATGCTCCCTTTGTCTCTTCATCCAGACAAATCTTGAGGTTATATTTGATGATCTTGTTTACGACCTCTACTTGACCATTTGTCTGTGGATGAGCCACTGAAGCAAAGCAGAGAGTGATGCCGTAGACCTCGGAGAACGAACGAAAGTGAGAGCAATCGATTTGCTTCCCTTTTTCTGTCACAATGGTGTGTGGTATGCCGAAGCAGCAGATGAAATGTTCGTAGACAAAGGTTTCGATTTGAGCAGCTGTGATTGTTGCAAGGACCCTTGATTTTGCCCACTTGGTGAAGTAGTCTACGGCAACAACTGCATGCTCTACTCCTCCCTTGCCCTTTGGCATTGGTCCGATCAGGTCGAATCCCCATTACGAGAAGGGCTAAGGGTTAAGCATTGGTGTGGGTTTCTCGGTAGGTAGGTGTGGTATTAAGGCATATTGTTGGCATCGATCACATTGCTGAGTTATCGTGATAGAATCTGCTTGCATGGATGTCCAGTAGTAGCCTTATCTGAAGGCCTTGTGGGCGAGGGGGCTGGGTCCCAAATGATTTCCACATATACCATTGTGGATCTCCTTGAGCATATTATTGCCTCTGTCTGGTGGTAGGCACTTGAGTAGTGGAAATGTGAAATCCCGCTTGTATAGATGACCATGGACGATGGTTTAGCGAGCTACTTGGCATTTGACACGTTTGGCTTCGTGTTTGTCTATTGGTAATTCTTCATCCCTGAGGAACTTGATGATCGGTTCCATCCAGTTTGGGTCGGCGTCGATGATGTGGACTTGTCGCTCTTGCGTGCTTGGTACCTCTAGTAGCTCTACTCGGACCCTACAACCGATCTTATCATTAATGGATGAGGCCAGTCTTGCTAGAGCATCAGCATGGCTATTCTCTAATCTTGGAATTTTGTTCATCTCGTAGGCCTGGAATTGGCAAAGGAACGACTTTGCCTTGTCTACGTATAAGGAAATGGAAATGTCTTTGGCCTCAAAGTCGTTGTTCACCTGACTAACCACGAGCTGAGAGTCACTGAAAATTCGGACTTGGTGTGCTCCCATGTCCTTCGTGAGGTGAAGACCAGCTAGGACGACTTCATATTCGGCCTCATTGTTGGAGGCCTTGAAGGTAAAGCGAAGAGCATGGTATGGTGTTGTTAACACTAGTCCTGCTCCGGAGCTAGAGTAGCATGCTGAGCCATCCACGTAGAGGACCCAAATGGGATTGAGCTGGTCTTCCCATTAGTCTTGGCAGCTGGCTACAGCGGAACTTTGCTCGGCTCATCCGGTACGTATTGAGTGGGTTTGAATGTGAGTTTCGAGATTAGATCAGCTACGGCTTGGCCTTTTTTGGATGGTCTTGGGGCATAGGAGATATTGAACTCGCTGAGTTTGATTGCCCACTAGGTTAGTCTTTTAGAAGTGTCCGGTTTTTGTAAGACCTGCTAGAGAGGTTTATTGGGCAGGACCTCAATGGGGTGAGCTTGGAAGTAAGGCCTGAGCCTTCTTGAAGTGATGATTAGAGCAAGAGCAAGCTTCTCACGATCACCGTACCTGGTCTCTGCATCCTAGAATTCTTTGCTTACATAATAGACTGGGTGTTCTGCTCCCTCTGCCCTCTTGATTAGAACAGAGCTGACTGCTGAAGTGGAGATGGAGAGGTACACAGTGAGTTGCTCTTCTGTGTCTAGTCTGGCCAAGAGGGGTGCCTTGCTTATATACTCCTTGAGTTCTTTGAAGGCTTCCTCACATCCGGTGGTCCATTCGATGGTCTTTCCCTTAGCCTTGAGGGCCTTGAAAAATGGCATGCACTTCTTGGTGACTTTTGAGATGAATCGGGTGAGTGCTGCCACCCTTCCCGTCAGGCTTTGAACTTCCTTGGTAGAGCATGGTGGCTGCATATCAAGGATTGCCTTGATCTTCTTGGGGTTTGCTTCGATCCCTCTTTAGCTGATCATGTAGCCAAGGAATTTTTCGGAGCTAACTCCGATTACACATTTGGCTGGATTCAATCTCATTTTGTACTTCTTCAACACTTCAAACATTTTGGAGAGGTTGTGGACATGGTCCTTGGCTGTTTTGCTCTTGACGAGCATGTCGTCCATGTAGACCTCCATGGCCTTCCCAATTTGATCAGTAAACATGTAGTTCACCAAGCGTTGGTATGTTGCTCCAGCGTTCTTCAGGCCGAATGGTATGACATTGTACCAATATGCGCATAAATCCGTGCAGAAGCTCGTGTGGATTTGGTCATCCAGGTGCATGAAGATTTGGTTGTAACCGGAGTATGTGTCTATGAAACTGAGGAGTTCATGACCTGTCATTACATCAAACAAAAGATCAATCTTAGGAAGAGGGAAGATGTCCTCTGGGCATGCTCAATTAAGATCAATGAAGTCAATGCACATCCTCCAGGCCCCTGAAGTCTTCTTCACCAAGACCAGATTGGCTTCCCATGTGGAGTAGATGGCGTTCCGCACAACGTGGATCGTGCTCAGCTTAGTGATCTCTTAATGCATGGCAAGTTGACACTCGGCGTCATATGCTCTTCTCTTCTGTGTTACCGGCTTAAAAGAAGGATCAATGGTGAGTCTGTGGCAGATTACGTCTGTTGATATTCCAAGCATGTTAGCATAGGACCAAGTGAAGACCTCACTATTTTCCCTGAGGAATTGGATGAGTGCATCCTTAGTCTCCTGCTGTAGCTTGGTTCCAACTCTGACCTGATGATCCAGATGTTCGGGATGGAATGTTATTGGTTCAATCTCCTCAACCGACTGGGATTTTGGTGTAGCAGATAGATCCCTTGGGTCCTCTAGAGGACTAGATTGGATCTGCTTCACAAGGTCCGGATCAATGGGGTCGGCCTCACAGGCTGATTCTGTGACTGCCATGGTCCCTTTGCTAGCTTGAAGATTGATTTTGGTGAGGGCGGATTGGTAACATGTTCTGGCAGAAAGTTAGTCTCCATGTACCTGGCCAGTCCCCATGATCGTTGGAATGTGATGATTGTTGTTGCTATACGTGGGGCGGTGCCCACTGAGATTGGTAGGGAGACTGTACCAATTGGCATGACTGAGTCTCCTGAGAAACTTAGCAATGGAGTCACTACTCTATTGAGCTCTTGTGTTCAATTCCCAACTGAGTGAAAGCTTCCATCAAGATCACATTGACTGGACTTCCCGTTTCCACGAGGATTCACCCTACGTCGAAATTGGCGATTTGAGCAAGGATGATAAGAGGATCATCGTGGGGGAAGATGATGCCTCGTTCTTCCTCTTCTGAGAAGTTGATGGTCTCTCAACCAGTCTTACCAACCTTCTTTGCTCTTCGATACTCAATATTGAAGATCTGGATATTTGATTGGATGGCCCAGATGAAGTCCTTCTTTGCTCTGTTGGAGGTGTAAGCAGAGGAGATCGTTGGTCCACCACTGATGGTGTTGATCTGGGGATGATGGGTGACTGGTCGCGCATGTTGCAAGAATTGGTTGATCTTCCCATCTCTAACTAGGTTTTCCACAATGTCCCTAAAGGCCATGCATTCATCAATGGTATGACCATTGAATTTGGGGTATTGATAATGTAGATTGGAATGAACCGATGGTCTATGATGCGTTGGTCCGGGTTTAGGCTTGTCGATCATACCCTCGACATTCAGCAGAGCGTTCTTCAAAGAGGTGTTGAGGATGGTGTAAGTATCCAATCTAGGGACTGGGCCCTGGTGGTGGTCTCTCTGGGGAGCCTGATTGTTGTTCTTGTGTCCCTGATTGTGGTTGTAGTGCTTCTCTTTCTTCCCCGTGTAGTTGTTATCATATGAGCCCTTCCTCTTACCTGAGGAAGAGTTATACCAATAGCCTTGGTTCTGACTACTGGAGTCATAGTGGGGCTTGCTATGCTGTAGATTTTGAGAGGAAGAGTAGACCGGGGCGGTGTCCTGCTTGGTCCCTGATAGAAGAAATACTGAACACAATAATTATGAACTCTATTTCTACTAAGTATAACTTTGCAAGTGCACAAAATCGATGGAGATAATATAATGACAAGCAAAGATCGATCGCTCGAGGATTTGTTCAACGATTAACCCAATAAAGTTCATATTTGTTAACTTATAGAAAACCACACACACGCGCCAAGGGGGGGTTTATGATTGAGAGTTGAAAATTAAAGACAAGTAAATCAAATTGCAGAAAATAACAATGCAGGAATGAAAGGTTGATTGTTTGTTAACTAAGGCGAATTAAGGCTTACTATCCACTCTAACCAATTATAGCTCTTAACCAGATCGTCTTGACCTAATTACTATGCAATTCTGAATTAGGTGCCCATGCCTAGGTCCTGGCGTTGGTACACTAAACATATGTCATTCTCTCTTACTTAGCATGTACTAAACAGGGCATATGCCTAGAATGTCTATCACCTACCAGTTAAGATGACGCATAAAGTAATAAGAGAATTTAATGACACCACACTATCCTAGAAAAGTGAGATGCATTCCTAGGTTGTAATGAATTCCGATTACAAGATTGTTTCTTAACCTCAACCTGTTGATGCTAATGAATCACAGGATGATTCGACGGTCACTCAAGCAATTCCATCAATAATTTATGCAATAAAGGTAGCAAGTCTCATAAACAAAAAAGAATGGTAGTTAAAGCAGTAATTAGAGTTATTCAACATGCATAACAATCAAGAACAAGAATAAAAATCTACTTAACGAGCGAACATGGTTAGGGCTTCAAACAGCCCTAATTCTAAAAAGAACTACTTACACATAACTGAAATTGAAACAAATATAATTGAATTCATAAGTAAATTGCAATGAAATAAAAGTAAGGTTACATAAGAGATTGTTGAAGAACAGACACAGCAGAGCCACGGCAGAGCCTTCCTCTTCAAGCTCCACGCCCAAAAAGTGCAGAAAATAAAAACTGTTTTCTTTGAATTCAATTAAAATGTAAATCGAGGCTAGGGTGTCTAGATCTCCAAAATAGCGTGTACAATATATATCTCATCTAAAAATATGGTCCCCAAAAACACTGAACAAAGGCTCCCTTTTATAGACAAAGGGAAAACCTTGTCCTACAAGGATTGAAATTAGAAACCCTAGCCTAGAGTGTTCTAGAATAGTTATTGTACTTCTAAGTAATTACAAAGTCCCTAAAATCTATAAGAACCAATCAGAACATGGTTGGAAGTGTGAATGCAAGATGGTAAGTGGGAACACAAGCTGGCTACGAGCAGCCCGTGGTCTTCCTGCGGTCAGACGTTGGAACTTAGAACTTGGCCCTTGGAATGTCTTCGTCATAGGGGTCTGGGACTGCGCTTTTGAGGCACACCATGAGCATAGTAGAAGCACATCTTCGCTCATTCCAGCCACACAGGTTGTCAGGCTGAGCGTAGAGGAGGAACTTTGATCCACCGTTGGCGAAACATGAAGTAAGGTTTAGGCGCAGAGGCTGAGCTCGGATGGGAAGTTCTTGGGACATGTACTCGACATCTCATGGCATGACCTTGGCACTTCTAGGACATGAACTTGATGTTATGAGACACAGGTTTGGGACCCGGATGGCATGATTTGAGGTACTTGGTCAAGGACTCAAAATAGGCGCATTGGCGCACTCATGACCCAATTCAAGACCTGATATTGAAATGAGGACATCTCATTCATCTGAACTCCGATTTGAGTCATTCTTTTCGTGTTCTTCTCAGAATTTACCTATCTTTCCAAATCTGCACAAGTCTCACAAGATTGATCATTTTCTACTATTGATGGCACGAAATCATTCAAAAGACATGTAAGAGAGGCATATAAAGACATCAAAATGATGCATAAATAATGACAGAACAAATACCCCCAAAACCTATCTTTTTCTAGTCCCTAAGAAAAACAAAATTTAGCAAAATGAAATGACTAGATCTTAGTTAAGATAGACCATTTAAACCCCTAGGTTCACCAAGTAGGAGGAGTTTTGTCTACTGAGGGTTATAGCAACACGATATCCACAAACGTTTTACTTAGACAAATAAGATGCTAGAGATAGTACTTTTAACAAGCTAATAAGAATCAAAGTAAGTAGACATGCTTTGCAGAACTAAAAGCAATGCCATAGCCGTGAGTGTCGTGTGAAGGTGTACGTGTATAAGTGCAAATATTTCAAGTGATCATGTTTGAGCGCAACTTCATTTAAGTGCCCTGGAAAGATTTCGCCTCGGCTCTAATCCTCACTAGGCAACTATCAATTCGCACAAGAATCCTAGGCTTTCACTCTTTTCAAGCATATGTGATGAGTTTATGTTTTGAAATTCAAAATTAATCACATATAAGTAACAATGAAGAATATCACTTTATGGAAATAAAGATCTCATGAAAGGTATTTAACTTTAAGAACATAGATACGTACCTTAATCCTCCACATGATTGTCCATAAGATCAGTTAGGTCTTTTTTTTTTTTTAGGTTGTAACGGGGCTAAGCTTAGGGGTTTAGCAAGGAATGATGGGATTCAAAGAACCTGAGCTGTGCCAAGGCATGAGAAGTCATGACTTGAACTTGGAATTTCTAAACTGAATCCTTTTTTAAGGCCCACGGCATTGTGCTTTATGGATGGATTATTTGGAGGCTCTTGGCTCACTTGGCTTAATTTACTTTGTTTTTCACTTTTTCTTCTTTCTTTTTCTTTTCAACGCTTTTTTTTTCTTTCTTTTGATTTCTTTATTTTTTCTTTTCTTTGAATTGAGTTGAACCAAGATCATGCAATGATTCCCTCAAACTTTCTTGTAGCTTGTTATATGTAAGCTTTTCTTTAAACTTTTGAACTTTGAATTGACGCCAATGTCCTTTGAATTGGGCAGCATTTTCTTCCATCTCTCATTCACACCATGAATCTTATTTAGGGAAACCTTAGCACAAACTGAGGTTATAGGGCATGGCTGTGATGAATGGCTAAGTATTTCGGTTAGGTTATACTTTGGGTGATGAAAGAAAAGGATGAGTGTTTGGCTTCAAAGTTGGCTTAGGGAGCATGCAATAGGGTAGGATAAAGCCTTTACAGGTTAAAGCATACATAGCCTACATCACTTCTTATGGCAAATCACCCATTATATCAAGAGTATCTAAATGGTGTTAGTTCTTTAAGATTTAATGCAAATATGATGTAATGAGATCATCAATCTAGAACAAAAGTGATGAGTGTTTAAGAGTAGAAACAAGTATATCCCTCAGAAAGAATGGCAATTAGGCTCAAAGATCTCACAAGGTAGTCTCCACTAATATTCTAAGGTTCACTCAAATTCAGTTATTTCGTTCACTTAATCACTTAAAACATGGCATTGTGAAGTGCATATTATGAACTACTTGACCATGGCATGACTCTTAGTAAGGCTAAGACAGTTAACTTAGCATATACATCCCTATTAACAAGTTATCATACTATTCAAAAGTAAAAAATTATGTAACTAACTAAACACAAAAAACACTAAGGCTGAAAATTCAAAAGTCTTGGCCGTGTATCACCCCCAAACCTACCTGTTTCTATATGCAAAAATTTTAAATCCACACCCCCAAACCTAAACTGAACATTGTCCTCAATGTGATAAGCAGTAAGCATGCCAACAGTAGAAAGGTTTGACAGATATAACGGGCAGAAACAGCAAAGGAAGAGAGAAATACAAACCAGGGCTAGGCTGCCTCCTAGAAGCGCGTTATTTAACGTCTAGGCAAGACGGGGCTGGCATGCTAGGCATTTGATGGTGTGCCCAGGATTTCAGCGTCAACATGGAACCGATTATGAGCCTCTTGCTGTAGAATCTGCACTGCATCATGGAGAAAAAAGTTAGAAACACATAAAGGAATCCACCAACGAGAACATAACTTATCGGGAAAGAGATTGAGGAGTGATTTGAATGAGAGCAGTATTTGTCCATTATGGAATATATTCCTTGGACAATGCTCGTGGGGGAACAGCTTTGGTTGTGCCTTGTACATTATAGACTTCATTTTTGGTCCCCCCCCCCCCCCCCCCCCCCCGTTGATTTTTCCTTAAGAACTTGAAGAGGGGGACCAAGTTCAGGGCCTTTAGCATATTCTTGGTGTTTTTATGGTGGAACCTGCACGGGAAAAGTTCAATAGTATTAGGAGCTAAATCAGAAGTCAAATCCAAGTTTTCCTTATTAAACTGAAAGTTAAGTGTTTCAGGATTGAGTTGAGAAGGCGCATTGAATTTCAAAATCGGGTCCTTGTCCGTGGGCATGGGCTGAGACACGGCTGGCTGCAAATTGGGAGGCACAGGCTGGTCCTTGGGTTCTGCCATGGATGTGTCTTGAATCGTGGCCGCAGCGCTGCCCGTCTCAGATGCGCACTGGGAAGGTTCTGGTGTAGTGGCTAAGGACTTGCCCTGCAGTGAATCAGTTGGCGCAGCTTGGCGCGTTGAAAGCGTGCCCTAGACGTGTCCAGGTTCTGTGGCGCTGGGATGGGGTTGCGGCATGGCATTTGTAGCTTAAGGCTGGATTTGGGGTAGAGACTCAAGTGCGTCATGAGGCAGAACATGGTCACGGCTGTGGAACACGGCTTGGGACAGTGTGTTGCTGCTGGGCAACACATAGGGCAGGGGCATGGGTTTGACCTGGATGTCCTTGTCACCATCATCCGTCCTATTCTCTTCCTCCCAGTTTGTTTTCATTTCGCTTCCCAATTTGCGAGTGCAAGGCAAAGAGGTATAGTTAGACATGAAATCATAATCAAAAACATTATAAAAGGAAGAGTATACTAGAGGGTATGAATTGGGTGCGTCCCACTGCTCAATCTGAGCATAATCGGGAGACACTGTCACGACATGGCCTTGGGTGGAATTCATGGCATCCATGGCAAGCACTTGTCGAAGTGTTAGCTTGATGGTGTCCTCATTATGCTCTTCATCTGATTGATGGTTCTGATTACAAGCCTCCATGCTTTGTATCATGATCCACAGCGAAGGTTGGGTGGACTTAGCGGCCTCCATGGCAAGCACTTGTCGAAGTGTTGGCTCGATGATAGCTTCATCATGATCATCATTCACGGCCTCACTTGGTGGGGAACATGCCCTTTCTTCGATTTGGTTCGTGTTGAACTCAGACTCCCTCTTGCTCTTTTCCATTCTCTCCACCATGCGCTGGTTTTCCGCTCGGATTTTTTTTGAAGCGACTGCCATGTATTGAGTACAAGCCTCCCTGCATTGTATCAAGGCCATCAGTAAGGTGGGAGGTCAGGAGAGGGTTCGTAGTGAGGAACTATTTGAGGGGATTTCCATGTGAAATTAGGCTGCTTGCACGATCCTGGGTTGTATGGTTTTGGGTGTTCTTGATAATGGAATGCCGGCTAATTGCTCCACCCCTGATTGAATGAAGTTCGGTATGGATCGTTCCAAGCTCCCGTCGCCATGTATGGATAATTCCCTGGTCCCATATCCCTATATGAGTTATTCATATGTATATGAGAAAGATGAAAAACTAAGTTAGTAAACAATCTAAATAAAATCTAAATAGTTAATATACAAAATTGAGTTAACTAAATCTGAATTAATGGGCATCGTTGAGGGACAAGTCCCCGCCAATGGTGCCAAAAACTTGATAGAAGAAATACTGAACACAAAAATTATGAACTTTATTTCTACTAAGTATAACTTTGCAAGTGCACAAAATCGATGGAGATAGTATAATGACAAGCAAAGGTCGATCCCTTGAGGACTTGTTCAACGATTAACCCAATTAAGTTCATATTTGTTAACTTATAGAAAGCCACACACACACACGCCAAGGGGGGGTTTATGATTGAGAGTTGAAAACTAAAGACAAGTAATCAAAGTGCAGAACATAAAAATGCAATAATGAAAAGTTGATTGTTTGTTAACTAAGGCGAATTAAGGCATACTATCCAGTCTAACCAATTATAGCTCTTAACCAGATTGTCTTGACCTAATTACTATGCAATTCTGAATTAGGTGCCCATGCCTAGGTCCTAGCGTTAGTACACTAAACATATGTCATTCTCTCTTACTTAGCATGTCCTAAACAGGGCATATGCCTATAACGTCTATCACCTACCAGTTAAGATGACGCATGAAGTACTAAGAGAATTTAATGACACCACACTAGGCTAGAAAAGTGAGATGCATTCCTAGGTTGTCATGAATTCCGATTACAAGATTGTTTCTTAACCTCAACCTCTTGATGCTAATGAATCACAGGATGATTTGACGGTCACTCAAGCAATTCCATCAATAATTTATGCAAACAAGGTAGCAAGTCTCATAAACATAAAAGAATGGTAGTTAAAGCAGTAATCAGAGTTATTCAGCATGCATAGCAATCAAGAACAAGAATAAAAATCTACTTAACGAGCTAACATGGTTAGGGCTTCAAACAACCCTAATTCTAAAAAGAACTACTCACACATAACTGAAATTGAAAGAAACATAATTGAATTCATAAGTAAATTGCAATGAAATAAAAGTAAGGCTACATAAGAGATTGTTGAAGAACAGGCACAGCAGAGCCACGACAGAGCCTTCCTCTCCAAGCTCCACGCCCAAAAAGTGCAGAAAATAAAAACTGTTTTCTTTGAACTAAATTACAATGTAAATTGAGGCTAGGGTGTCTAGATCTCCCAAATGGCATGTAAAATATCTATCTCATCTAAAAATATGGATCCCAAAAACACTTAACAAAGGCTCCCTTTTATAGACAAAGGGAAAACCTTGTCCTACAAGGATTGGAATTAGAAACCCTAGCTTAGAGTGTTCTAGAATAGTTATTGTACTTCTAAGTAATTACAAAGTCCCTAAAATCTATAAGAACCAATCAGAACATGGTTGGAAGTGTGAATGCAAGCTGGTAAGTGGGAACACAAGCTGGCCGCGAGCAGCCGCAGTCTTCCCGCGATCAGACGTTGGAACTTTGAACTTGGCCCTTAGAATGCCTTCATCATAGGGGTCTGGGACTGCGCTTTTTAGGCACACCATGAGCATAGTAGAAGCTCATCTTCGCTCAGGGCAGGCGTACAGGTTGTTAGGCTTAGCTCAGAGGAGGAACTTTGATCCATCGCTGGCGGAACAGGAACCAAGGTTTAGGCGTAGAGGCTGAGCTCGGATGGGAAGTTCTTGGGACATGTACTCGACATCTCCTAGCAAGACCTTGGCACTTCTAGGACATGAACTTGACGTCATGGGACACAGGTTTGGGACCCGGATGGCATGATCTGAGGTACATGGTCAAGGACTCAAAATAGGCGCACTGACACACTCAAGACCTAGTTCAGGACCTGATATTGAAATGAGGACATCTCATTCATCTGAACTCCGATTTGAGTCATTCTTTTCGTGTTCTTCTCAGAATTTACCTATCCTTCCAAATCTGCACAAGTCTCACAAGATTTATCCTTTTCTACTATTGATGGCACGAAATCTTTCAAAAGACATGTAAGAGAGGCATATAAAGACATCAAAATTATGCATAAATAATGACTGAACAGTCCCCACGAGTAAAGCGTTGAAATATTCAGCCTTGGCAAGGATCGTTGACTGCCTCATCAACTCATTGTAGTCTTCCTATCCCTGCCTGAAAACCTGGTATTTGAAGGTAGACTCCTTTAGACCATTGCGAAATGCTCTGAAGGCTGCCTTGTTGTCAGTCTCCTGACATTTTGAGTATTCAAGTATGAACCAGGCGGCGTACTTTTGTTGGGTTTCGGTCTCTCCTTGTCGTAATGACACTAGATCTTCCTTGGTCAATAGGCGGTTAGTCTGGATCATGAACTGGTTCAAGAAGATGGTATGGAGCTCATCAAAGGAGTCAACTATGCATGGTTGCAGCCGATAGAACCAATAGAATGCTGCCTCAATGAGGGTGGAGCTGAAGATCAAGCATTTGACCTCGTCGGAGAGGTGTTTAAAAGCCACAGAAGACTGGTAGATGTTTATGTGTGTGACTGGGTCACATTTTCCTATGTAAGGTGTGATTTTGAGGGGCTTGACTTCAGATTCATTACGGTACTAGAGGATGCGATCAGTGAAGGGACCAGTGTTGTTATTGATCTTTGTTGAAGACTTGGTCTTATTCTTCTCAGCCTTCAGATCTTGAACTCGCTGCAAGAGCTGCTGAACAACATCATCTGTTTTGGGAGGGTCAGGTTGAGGTCCTAATCAGCTGGCAACGGGAGGATGTGCCCATTGCTAACGCTCTTCCCTGGCCATTCGGCCGTTCTTCCACCAGATTTGGTTGCGGCAGAGTTAGCCACATCCTCCACATGTTGGGATTGCCCTTAGGGCTTGTTATTCCACTTTCACCATTGGGCCCTTCTACTGGTTCGCTCTCATCAAGGCTGACCCTGATAGAGCTCGGCCGGCCTAAGAGAGAGTAGGGAGAGGAGGTTGCTCTATGATCATGGGATCATTCGTTTGGTATTTTAGTCGGACGAGCTTGATAGGGAGTGGTCTCTTGTCGAGCAGTTCGTGAGCGTCTAGGAAGATTTGTGTTCCTGAAGGACCGACGCCATCATTTTGGTG
The DNA here is from genome assembly GCA_037349345.1 of Oemleria cerasiformis. NCBI lineage: Eukaryota > Viridiplantae > Streptophyta > Magnoliopsida > Rosales > Rosaceae > Oemleria > Oemleria cerasiformis. The sequence continues at coordinate 1,982,546 of JAZGTL010000021.1, forward strand.
GATGAGCATTCTTCCGGAGGTTCCGGCCTAGGGTGCTCCACACGTCGTGGTCTCGCTCAGCGCGGCTGGCAAGTGCTTTTTTCGTCGCTGCTAGCTGCTCCTTCTGCTCTTCCTTAGTGGCGTGGAGTATAGAAAATGTGCTCTGGTATTGTTCCCCCCAAGCTAGGCTCCGACATTCGTTTGCCAAATTGCTCTTCTTAAGCTCCGAGATCTCCTGATGGAGTGCCTCTAACACTTTGATCATTGCCTCTAAGGCTACGTCTGATTTGTTTTTGTTTCGCTCTCCTGGGAGAGAGGTGTTGTTTAGCTCTCTGTCACCTTGTTCAGCTGACATTGTGGTCGGTAGGAAGACGAGATAGTGGTATGTGAGCTAGCAGGAGTACTTATTCAGAATTTCCACGGACGGCGCCAAATGTTTGTTTCAAAAATGTACCTAACGGAATACGATATTGCTTGATTCTGGCATGCCTTCTTCTTGTCCGCCGGAAGACCTGCGGGACAACAAGAAGAGTACTTGACACCGGTGGGGTGCCGGCCTAGCAGACTCCGATGCTTAGGTTAGTAAGCGTGGGAAGATTAGTCATGGACTAGGCAGCGTGGGAAGATTAGTCATGGACTAGGCAGCGTAAGGTAGGGTTGTTAATTGGTACAACCGGTTCGGTATTTCACTGGAACCAAAACTGAACCGAAGGGGTAATTCAGTATCGGTACCGATTCGGTACTGGCATATTTCAATGGTAGAACCGGGACCGGACCGACCGATTCGGTTCGTAATCGGTTTTTCACCTGTAAGAAAAAGAGAGAAATAGATCGATTGAGGGAGAGACAAGAGGGAGAGATTGACGGTGATGATCGCCGTCTGTGATGCGATTGAGGTAGAAATTGAGGGAGAGATTGACAATGATCACCTTCTTCACTTCTAGGATGCTGCAACAGCGGTCCTCTTGCAGATTTGGACTTGAGGGAGAGATTGAGAGACTTGTTGCAGATTTGGAAGTCCTCTTGCGAGATATGTTGGTCTCCGAGACTAGTTGGATGTGTTCTATGTTGCTGGTAGCCTGGTACGAAGTTCGTGAGATTAAGACGGAGCGAATTGGGTGAGAGAGAATGAAGCGAAGTGGGTGAGAGAGAATGAAGCGAAGTGGGTGAGATTGAGAGGGAGCGAAGTGTGTGAGATTGAGAGGGTGAAAGGCTGAAGGCTGAATAGCAGGCGTTAGGGTGATTGAAGGCAAGGATGATCTGATGAAGATGAAGTGAGAATTAGGGATTTAGGTTCAAAACGTGAGGCTCTCTTCCATAATATCAAAGTGGAAGTGAAGAAGAAGGTCCAAAACGGCGCCGTTTGAATAAAAAAAGATTTTTGGTTCGGTCCGGTCCGGTTCTGTGAAGTTGAAAACCAAAACCAAATCGGTATAGGTTCGGTTCAGTTTGATTCTCTTGGTCTGATTCAATTTTTTTCAGGTTCAATTTTTTTTAGGACGGTTCAGTACAGTTCGATCTTTTGATCGGTTTATCGATTTCGATTCATTACATTTTGAGGGGAAGGTGCCTTGTATTTATAGTAGCAATGAATGTGGTGGTTTGAACCCTAATGGTGTGAGGTCCAAGCCATCCTTCAAGATGGTGACGCGTGTCCCGAGAATCCGAGATGTTGAGGGAGTGGCGGCAGCTCCTTTTGCATGTCAGAGCAGTGGTGCTCCAGTTTGGAAAAGGGGTGCCGACCAAATATGACTTGGGCCTTTTGTTATAGAAGTGTTTGGCCATGATAGGCTGACTAGCCACTACTTGATCGGTCGAAAAGTATGTATCAACCCTGGTGGGTTGTATCGACAACACTAGTTGTGTTTTGTGGGCCATCTTTCTGGTGGTTGGTCGATAGGGTATAAACAAAGTATAACAATAGTATCATAATAGTTATCGTTTACTTAAGTTTAATTAAAATTATTAGTATTTCAGTCTAATATTATTTTTAGCTATTATATAGTACCGAGAAATTCTCAAATTAGAATTCCGTAAAGAATGAATTGAATACTAAAATATACATATGCTTACTCTTTCTTTAAAATCGTTGTATTAAATTAAGCTAAATTATGGATTTTCTTCATCATAAAAACACTAATTACCATTTGATTGGCCTATGGGGTATGGGTCCCATTTTAAGTTTCCATTTTGAGGTTTTGGACTTGAACGCTCGGTTCGGTTGGCCTTCTGGCGAGGAACCCAAATTATTCGCCATGTGTGCTTTTATCATTCCCACGATATCCTCGATATCTTTAAATTGTTCAACACTTCAACCGTCAACACCAAACATAGAATTCAAATTCAGTGGTTTACTTAAAAGTAGTAAAAGTAAAAGTTTCAACTATTTGGGATTCCGATTGCTAGGGCCTGCTTTCAAGTTTTCAATTCAACCCACTTTCCTACTTCATTTCCTCGTTTATTTTTGAACCATATTTTTGATATTTTATTTATACTTGCCTTTTATTTATTGTTGTTTTTACATTGTGATACTATTACGATTTCGATAATATTTGTATCCTATTATGATGGTACCTATTTGTATCATCTTTTTATTTTTTGAATTATTTTGTACATATATCATAATCTTAACCATTCATACACTCAATCATCATTTCAAGATCATCTCTGTAAAAATTAACAAGATTAAAGGTTATTTAGACATTTATATTAATCAAATAAATCAACGATTTTGGTAAAAATTAAAACTCTCATGACGAACCGTTCATTTAATTGATACATATCATGGCTAAACGACCTACAATCTTGTTGATTGTCCACGGTGTTGATCTTGAAATAATGATTTAAAGAATTAACGGTTCTAATTATGTTATATGTACAAAAACAATTCAGTAAATCAAAAAGGTGGTACGAGAAAGTAACACTAGGTGGAATGCAAGTATTATCCTTATGTATTTATAACTTAATTTCTCCCTTTTTAATTGCAATTTGTTTTACTTAATTAAAAACTCAACGCTATAATATGGGAGATGATAATGAAAATTAAATTTTTTTTAGGTTAATTTCACCATTTTCATTATCATGCTATAACATGATCTCTGTTAACCTTGTTAAAAATTCAATTGGGATTTATAATAAATAATATTTAATTAATTTGCCAGTTTTCATAAACAAATCATCGAGGTTTATTAGAAATTTGATTTATTTTAATTCATAAAATCATATGGTAGTTTATTAGTTGGATGATCAAGTCATAATGTGTAATAACGATCTTATAATCTTAAATAATGATGAGAGATACTTTCATGTATACATGGTCGTGTTCCTTTTCACTTACATGAATTTTTTCATTATTATATCCTACTAAGAAACTCTGTCGTTTAACTATATAAATACACATGGGTAGGAAAACTACGTGATATACGTACCAGATATATATAAATATATAATATTTCTCATAATACGGGGGAATCTTTTTTTTTTTTTAAGTTGTAATTATTTTGCTATTCAGCACTATATAAATTTAAAATTTTCTTCACAAATAAAATAAAATTGCAAGTTTGTTACAAGGGTTTTTGTGTAAATTCGAGTACCCAGTGAGCTAGCACAGTGAGTAGACTGTAGAGTGGCTTCGCCGATGCGCAACTAACCGTCCACCATATGATATGACACGCTACACGCTTCTCTCTTCACCGGTGGACACGTGGCAGCTAGTCAATCAAGCTCATATTTTTAGATAACCGACAAGCAATTGTATGCATGAGTATTACAACAACGATCAAGCCGTCCATCTTTTGGGAGCTTCTAATGCGACGCCAGGTGGAAGCTGCTGGCGCATCATTGTGCCACGTGTTACAACTTTTCATAGTTGGTGATTCACTCTGTTGGAATTCATTTGCTTATGTCACATAAGTAATGTAAATGATTTGAGTTGTACACAAAAAAATGTATTGAAATTGATAGGTAAATGATTTGAGTTCAATGGATTAGAATTTCACTCTCCCCTCTTGTTAATTTCCTTAATTAAATCGATTTCATTAACCTAAACAATTTATTATTAGTAGGATGATAATAAATACTATGGATGCAGAAATCCACGAATATCTTACTCGATTAAAAAGGGGTATGGAGGTGAGAAAATGGGTATGCATCAGGTAGGAGTATTTTTAATGATACCCACATAGGTATGGAGTGGGTATGGTATTAGTATCATCCAACCCGAATTCGACCCGCATTATATTATTTAATATTAATACAATATCTCATATATTTTTTTCTGTAATTAAGAGATTTGAACAATCATTATACTATGAAGTTAGAAGTTGTTATATTTTGTGGTGTGAGGTATATATAGGACAAAAAAGAAGGTTCAAACACATGCTTAGTTGTTTTAGGTTTTTAATTTTAATTTTAATTTATGCTAAGAAAAAATAATAATTATAAAGCGGATTTTGGGGAGGGTATGGGTGTGCTACTACTAGATGGATGTTGTATGGGTAACACTCGATTAGAATAATTGAGTATGATGTTAGTATGAGAGTTTAAAGTTATAGAGCAGATATGTGTATAGATAAATTAGTATCCGAAATCCGACCCTCCCCAGTTTTTTTCATTCATTTGATTGACCTGACCACGCCAAAGGGAATTAACCAATTGGACCTAGTCATTGTGAACCAGATTGCACTTTAGCATATATAGGTTGGCAATGGAGTTCCAAATAATGTTGTTAGGGTATATAATTTGAGGCATAAAAGTTCTATCATATGAGACTTAGATAAGTGTTCACATTTCTCACTTCCAAGTTGTAACCCCAAAAAAGAAAACAGACTTTGAGTGAAATAAGGTACAAGTTAAAGGCTGCCTGCTGAAGTCATGCATCGCATAATTAATTAGTTTTCATTTTTCCTTATATAATTATGTATATTCATTTTCCAAATTATTATAATTTTGTTTGCTTCTTTTTTTTGGGTGTGTTGTGTGAATGAATTGGAAGCTCTAACAAATTGTGGAAGAAACTAGAACACATTGACCACTTACTACAAAATAGAAAATATAATACGGTACTTCAAATAATATGATATAATGAATTTAATGTTATAATATAAATAGACAATAAAATTGATATTTTTCTAATTACACTATAAAAATGAAATTTGGGAAATGAAATCTCTTTAGGACAATACTTGCATCTCACCCTGATGGTATCTCATTGTATCATATTTTCGATTTATCGAATTATTTTTTGTATATATATCATAATCAGAACCGTTCATTCTCTAAATCATCATGTCAAAATCATTTTTATAAAAAATTAACAAAATTGGAGGTTGTTTAGTAATTCATACATATCAAATAAATCAACCGTTTTTGTAAGAATTAAGATCCTCATGGCGAACCGTCTATTTAGTTGATATATGAGTGATTAAATTATCTCCAATTTTGCTGAATTTTTGCGTAAATAATCTTGAAATGATAATTTAGGAATTGAACGGTTTCAATCATGATATATGTAAAATGAAAATTAGATAAATAAAAAGGGTGGTACGAGGAGGTCACATTAGGGTGGGATGCAAGTATTGTCTATCTCTTTATATGAAATTTAAAGTGAGAATTGGGGCATTCAAATTTCTTGTTTTTTTTTTTTGGAATTTCTAAATTAAAATTTTTATGAATCCAAACAAATTTTTTTTTTTGATCAATCAAACAAAAGAATTGATGTATAGGAATTTCAAAAGAAATTCTAACTTTTTACTAAATTCCTTGTTGTTTTCCCTCATCCAAACACACCCTAGATAACTTACATTAATTTTAAAATGCTAATTTGTATTATATTCTGCAGTTCTGCCATTGAAATTTTCAGCTTTTTTTTTGGTTTTTATGAAACCACTTGGTTGTAGATTATATAGACTTTGTCATCTTGGTAAGCCTAAGTAACATTGTGGTTAATTAATTATGGCCAGCTGCAATTTGTGTGAGTTGGGCCTGATTCTTTCGAGTCATATTTAGAAACAGGTTTAATTAGGTGAGACTAGACAGGATTGCCCTAATAAAAAAGAATAATGTTACGGATACCATCTAAAATTTCACTTTTTTTATTCCACCATATATGGCACACGACGTGGCAATCCACATCATCCCTTTTTAATTACCTATCTCAAAAAAAAAAATTTAACCTAATAAAATGAAAAATAGAAAATAAATAAAACAAAAAAGATATATACCTATTGTTTCAACCATGGTGGCTAGGGATATGATAGTCGATGGATATGCCAACTGATGTGATATGATAGCCGAAGGTTATACCGGCTGATGATATGATATGAAAGTCGAGGATACTTGTCGACTGATGTGATAGCATAGTACAGAGAGTTGTGATACAGGACTAGCACACCCCAAGGGATACCCAGGTGGCTAAGGATATGATAGTCGATGGATATGCCGACTGATGTGATATGATAGCCAAAGGTTATACCAGCTGATGATATGATATGATAGTCGAGGATACTTGCCGACTGATGTGATATCATATTACAGAGAGTTGTGATACAGGACTAGCACACCCCAAGGGATACCCTGGTGTCATAGGGTATTCCTGTCTGACCTACTGACAATTGGTGTCATAGGGTATTCCTATTTGAACCACCACTATTCTGAGGTCTTGGCTTTGACCTGTATACTATCCTGCGTCTGACAGGTAAGAGTGGTCAGTAAGTACAGAGGTTCTGTTGGGAACCCTGTAAGGAAAAAAAAATATTATTCAAGAACAAAGGGTATTTCTGGTATTTAAATTTTGAGGTAAAAGAGCTGTGAGACTGGATAAGGGTTATTTCCGGGTTTCGAGGGAAAATTCGGGAAGGGTCCTTACAGCATATGACAAAGCCCTCAAAGATGTATGTGCCACAGCAGTTACTGCTACTCGAATCTCATTACGCAGTCCATACTCAAGCCTCTAGCATTTATCCATCTCTGTCGCCACAAGAGCCGGTACAAAACGTGACAACTCAAGAAATCGCTGCTCATACTGTACCACTGTCATATCCCTCTGCTGTAACTGCAGAAACTCACCCTCTCTGGCATCTCGATACGAATGAGGATAAAACAGTTCGAGGAAGCACTCCCGGAAAGTCACCCAAGTAAAGCTACGGACATCCCAACCTGTCTGCTGCAAGGCATGCCACCAGCGGTATGCATAACCACCCAAAAGAAATGTGGCTAACCGCACCCTATCCTCCAGAGGGCACCTCATAACAGCAAACATCATTCCAAATGAGTAAGCCACGCATCCGCATCCTCCGGGCCTAACTAGCCCATAAATACGATCGCCCCCAACCGTTGGGCTCGCTCAATATCAGACACCTCAGTAGTACTCCTACCCTGAAGTACGGTAGTCAAAGTCCGACCCAATTGATCCAGGGTCTGCCTCAAATCCGGCTCTCCTACGACTTCAAGTGTGTCTACACTATTTCCAAATCGTTGACGGGGATCACGTCTCGGAGGCATTACGCTGAAAGATCCATAAATCACCAATAACACAATCAGATGTACACTAAGTGTACGGTCTACAGGAATTTAAACCTAGTGCTCTGATACCAAGTTGACAGGACCCATCCCGAATTTCCTCTCCAAACCCGGAAAAGGTCCTGCTCCCGTCTGACAACTTAACAAAATTCCCAAAATACCCTTAAGTCCTGGCAAACAATTATGAGAATTCTGCCAAAAATCCGACAAAATTTCCCCTTATAAATTAGATAACCATCTTCCACTTGTCAGACAATGGATCAGATAGCACACAAAATTCCAACAACCTAACCCCTCAACGAAATATCTACCAATAATTACAAACAATCCATCAGATTTATCAGAGCATCTAGGTAGGATAAATTAATACACAGGTAAATATCCTACTCTCGGTAAATGCACAATTAAACTATAATGCCTCCGCCTCTGGATCTGCCCACGTCAATTCAATAGCCTCGAGAGGATTTAAAACATCAAACTTGTGAGTGGACCAAAATAATCAATTAAAACTATTTCCGAGGAAAACATACCTTTTTCCCTCTCCACGAATAAAATCATGCATGCATCACATAAAACAGTTTATAATAATAAGCCATCAGCTGAAAATCACCGGAATTCCATGTTCCTTTAAAACCATTTGGTCGGAACTACACAAAATCTGTATAATGAAAAACATACCATGGTCCACAATATGGTTTAAAAATCCTCTTCACAGGAGTTTAAAATCCTTTGTAATTAACCTGGACACAAAATGTATATCAAAACATAACATAATCCACTGTTCCCGAAATACCCTCCTAACACCTGATATATCTCTAGTTGTACAGAGCCATGTGCTACGCGTAGACAACCCTCGCGACCCGGCGGAGCAAAACCCCCCAACACCAGTGCTGGAGCCCTTGCAACCGGCGGAGTAAAACTCCTCAATGCCAGTCGGAGAAAACCTTAACCCTCGGGGACAGAAAAACCAGTGAAAACCAAAATCCGTGTTTTGAAATCCTTGTTTCTTGGCCTAAGCCAAATTCATTGAAAAATCATTTATGGCCAAATCCAGTAAAATCATAAATACTGGTCTAACCCGAAACCATGGACTCAATAATTACCACGTTAAAACGATATCAAAATCAAGTCCAAGACCAGGCCATTTCCTCAAAACACATTTTCACTGAAATATGTAAAACTTGTGCCCAGTAATAAGTTCTAAATCCCATAAACATATCACAACAATATAAAATAGCATTTAAATCAAAGATACCTTTATGCATGCATTACAATTTATAAACCAAACTCCACTCACCAATAGCTCAATCCCGAGTCGTACGCTCCTCTGCAGTGTATGGAGCAGTACTGCGTGTACCGTTCAGAAAATGGATCGGAACACGTCAGTTTCTTTTTCCTCCGTTTGGTGTCTCCCACGGCTGCCTCCTTCAGTGGTGGGTACTGTTTTGCTCGCGGGAAGAAGCAGAAGATGATGGTTTCCACCAAATTGCCCAACGTTCCCTGGATTTGAAGGTCCAAAATCGGACGTGTTTGGTTCGGTTGGTGAGTCGGTGTCGCGGTCTGATGTGGGAAAGGATGATTCAAATGACAACTCCCTTGTGCAGCCCGGGTTGAAGGTTTAAATACATATACTCAAGCCAAATTACCAAAATACCCATAAATAATCGAGACCCGACATTTTCTCTCACTGTCTCCATTTTCCGCATGCCGCCTGTCTACGAAATCATGCGCTCGAGACTAAAGCAACAAAAAAGATATATACCTATTGTTTCAACCATGGTGGCTAGGGATATGATAGTCGATGGATATGCCAACTGATGTGATATGATAGCCGAAGGTTATACCGGCTGATGATATGATATGAAAGTCGAGGATACTTGTCGACTGATGTGATAGCATAGTACAGAGAGTTGTGATACAGGACTAGCACACCCCAAGGGATACCCAGGTGGCTAAGGATATGATAGTCGATGGATATGCCGACTGATGTGATATGATAGCCAAAGGTTATACCAGCTGATGATATGATATGATAGTCGAGGATACTTGCCGACTGATGTGATATCATATTACAGAGAGTTGTGATACAGGACTAGCACACCCCAAGGGATACCCTGGTGTCATAGGGTATTCCTGTCTGACCTACTGACAATTGGTGTCATAGGGTATTCCTATTTGAACCACCACTATTCTGAGGTCTTGGCTTTGACCTGTATACTATCCTGCGTCTGACAGGTAAGAGTGGTCAGTAAGTACAGAGGTTCTGTTGGGAACCCTGTAAGGAAAAAAAAATATTATTCAAGAACAAAGGGTATTTCTGGTATTTAAATTTTGAGGTAAAAGAGCTGTGAGACTGGATAAGGGTTCTTTCCGGGTTTCGAGGGAAAATTCGGGAAGGGTCCTTACAGCATATGACAAAGCCCTCAAAGATGTATGTGCCACAGCAGTTACTGCTACTCGAATCTCATTACGCAGTCCATACTCAAGCCTCTAGCATTTATCCATCTCTGTCGCCACAAGAGCCGGTACAAAACGTGACAACTCAAGAAATCGCTGCTCATACTGTACCACTGTCATATCCCTCTGCTGTAACTGCAGAAACTCACCCTCTCTGGCATCTCGATACGAATGAGGATAAAACAGTTCGAGGAAGCACTCCCGGAAAGTCACCCAAGTAAAGCTACGGACATCCCAACCTGTCTGCTGCAAGGCATGCCACCAGCGGTATGCATAACCACCCAAAAGAAATGTGGCTAACCGCACCCTATCCTCCAGAGGGCACCTCATAACAGCAAACATCATTCCAAATGAGTAAGCCACGCATCCGCATCCTCCGGGCCTAACTAGCCCATAAATACGATCGCCCCCAACCGTTGGGCTCGCTCAATATCAGACACCTCAGTAGTACTCCTACCCTGAAGTACGGTAGTCAAAGTCCGACCCAATTGATCCAGGGTCTGCCTCAAATCCGGCTCTCCTACGACTTCAAGTGTGTCTACACTATTTCCAAATCGTTGACGGGGATCACGTCTCGGAGGCATTACGCTGAAAGATCCATAAATCACCAATAACACAATCAGATGTACACTAAGTGTACGGTCTACAGGAATTTAAACCTAGTGCTCTGATACCAAGTTGACAGGACCCATCCCGAATTTCCTCTCCAAACCCGGAAAAGGTCCTGCTCCCGTCTGACAACTTAACAAAATTCCCAAAATACCCTTAAGTCCTGGCAAACAATTATGAGAATTCTGCCAAAAATCCGACAAAATTTCCCCTTATAAATTAGATAACCATCTTCCACTTGTCAGACAATGGATCAGATAGCACACAAAATTCCAACAACCTAACCCCTCAACGAAATATCTACCAATAATTACAAACAATCCATCAGATTTATCAGAGCATCTAGGTAGGATAAATTAATACACAGGTAAATATCCTACTCTCGGTAAATGCACAATTAAACTATAATGCCTCCGCCTCTGGATCTGCCCACGTCAATTCAATAGCCTCGAGAGGATTTAAAACATCAAACTTGTGAGTGGACCAAAATAATCAATTAAAACTATTTCCGAGGAAAACATACCTTTTTCCCTCTCCACGAATAAAATCATGCATGCATCACATAAAACAGTTTATAATAATAAGCCATCAGCTGAAAATCACCGGAATTCCATGTTCCTTTAAAACCATTTGGTCGGAACTACACAAAATCTGTATAATGAAAAACATACCATGGTCCACAATATGGTTTAAAAATCCTCTTCACAGGAGTTTAAAATCCTTTGTAATTAACCTGGACACAAAATGTATATCAAAACATAACATAATCCACTGTTCCCGAAATACCCTCCTAACACCTGATATATCTCTAGTTGTACAGAGCCATGTGCTACGCGTAGACAACCCTCGCGACCCGGCGGAGCAAAACCCCCCAACACCAGTGCTGGAGCCCTTGCAACCGGCGGAGTAAAACTCCTCAATGCCAGTCGGAGAAAACCTTAACCCTCGGGGACAGAAAAACCAGTGAAAACCAAAATCCGTGTTTTGAAATCCTTGTTTCTTGGCCTAAGCCAAATTCATTGAAAAATCATTTATGGCCAAATCCAGTAAAATCATAAATACTGGTCTAACCCGAAACCATGGACTCAATAATTACCACGTTAAAACGATATCAAAATCAAGTCCAAGACCAGGCCATTTCCTCAAAACACATTTTCACTGAAATATGTAAAACTTGTGCCCAGTAATAAGTTCTAAATCCCATAAACATATCACAACAATATAAAATAGCATTTAAATCAAAGATACCTTTATGCATGCATTACAATTTATAAACCAAACTCCACTCACCAATAGCTCAATCCCGAGTCGTACGCTCCTCTGCAGTGTATGGAGCAGTACTGCGTGTACCGTTCAGAAAATGGATCGGAACACGTCAGTTTCTTTTTCCTCCGTTTGGTGTCTCCCACGGCTGCCTCCTTCAGTGGTGGGTACTGTTTTGCTCGCGGGAAGAAGCAGAAGATGATGGTTTCCACCAAATTGCCCAACGTTCCCTGGATTTGAAGGTCCAAAATCGGACGTGTTTGGTTCGGTTGGTGAGTCGGTGTCGCGGTCTGATGTGGGAAAGGATGATTCAAATGACAACTCCCTTGTGCAGCCCGGGTTGAAGGTTTAAATACATATACTCAAGCCAAATTACCAAAATACCCATAAATAATCGAGACCCGACATTTTCTCTCACTGTCTCCATTTTCCGCATGCCGCCTGTCTACGAAATCATGCGCTCGAGACTAAAGCAACGGTATCCGTAAAAACTGTCAAACGGCTCCACACAAAAATTGAATTCCGTGCCCCCTTTAAAACCAAGGGTATTTTTGTCTTTTCCCAAATTAAATTACAACAATTTACGAATTAAATGTCCGGGTCGTTACAACTCACCCTCGTTAAAGAAATTTCATCCTCGAAATTCATACCTGTCACTGGAACAAATAAGGATGTTGTGCCCGCATCAGTGCTTCGGTTTCCCACGTGGCCTCTTCCACGTTCTGATTCCTCCACAGAACTTTAACCAGAGGACTAGTCTTTCTGCGCAATACTTTTTCTTTCCAATCCAGAAGTTGCCCTGGTTGTTCTTCAAAAGTTAAATCATCTCTCAACTCAAATGGTTGTTCTTCCAATACATGAGACACATCATATAGGTACTTACGGAGCATGGATACATGGAAAACGTTATGAACCCTTAACAATTCCGGGGGTAGAGCAAGTTTGTACGCCACTGGCCCTATCCTCTCAACAATCTTATACGGCCCAATGTAGCGATGACTCAGTTTCCATCGTCTACCAAAACATACGACTCCTTTCCAAGGGGATAATTTCAAGAAAATCCAATCTCCGACTTCAAATTCAAGATCTCTGATCCGCCAATCTGCATAACTCTTCTGGCAGTCCTGAGTTGTCTTCAGCCTTTCCCTGATGATCTGAATCTTTTCCTCAGTCATTTCCACAACTTCTGGTGTCAACAGTCGTCTCTCACCTACCTCAGTTCAGCATATCGGTGTCCTGCACTGTCGCCCATATAGGGCTTCAAAAGGAGCCATCACAATACTAGACTAATAGCTGTTATTGTATGCAAACTCCATTAAAGGCAGGTGTGAATCCCAGTTCCCTTTAAACTACAGCACACAAGCTCTCATCATATCCTCCAGAATCTGAATTATCTTATCCGACTGACCGTCAGTCTGAGGATGAAAAGCTGTACTGAAATGTAAGGTAGTTCCTAGGGATTTCTGCAAACTCCGCCAAAACCTTGAAGTAAACCTAGGATCTCTATCTGATACAATCGACTCGGAGTCCCATGTAACATTATGATCTCATCTGTAAACAGCTTGGCGTACTGGCTCATCCGGTGATCTCCCCATACTGGCAAGAAATGAGCGGACTTCGTGAGTCTATCAACAATTACCCAAATTCCATCATGCCCTTTTTAAGTCCTCGGAAGTTTATACATGAAATCCATCGTAATGTGATCCCACTTCTATTCCGGAATAGGTAACGGTTGTAGTGCCCCGTATGGTTTCTGCCTCTCTGCTTTCACTTGCTGACACGTTAGGAATCAACTCACGAACTCCGTTATTTCCCTTTCAATCTAGTCCACCAATAGTATTCATTCAGTGTAAAATACATCTTGGTACCCCCGAGATGCATAACATAGGCAGAACTGTGAGCGTCCTCTAGAATTTCTCGTTTCAACTCTAAATCAGCAAGTACACACAATCTGCCATCCTTAGCTAGGGCTCCATCATCCCAGACCACGTAATCCTGTCTGTTCCCAGCCTCCAATTCCATCCTAATAATACACAAAGTAGGATCCTGGAATTGAGTTTCAATAATCTGATCAACCAAGACAGGTCTCACATGGAAGCTAGCTAACAGAGCCCCCTGGTTATCCATGTCCAGTATAATTCACGCTCTGCGGAATTCCACCAGCAACGGTAGGTAAACCGTATGCAAATATGCCAAAGAACCCGTGGAGTTCCTGCTCAGTGCATCTGCCACTACATTGGCCTTTCCTGGGTGATACTCTATCGTACAATCATAATTCTTTATTAACTCGAGCCACCTTCTCTGTCTCAAATTCAGGTCTCTCTGGGTGAAGAAATATTTCAGATTCTGATGGTCGGTGAAAATCCGACATGTTTCCCCATACAAATAGTGGCCCCAAATCTTCAGTGCATGCACCACTGCTGCTAATTCTAAATCATGCATGGGGTAATTCAACTTATGCAGTTTAAGTTGCCTAGAAGCATAAGCTATTACCTTTCCATGCTGCATCAGCACACAACCTATACCTCGTAATGATGCATCACTATACACCTCAAATCCCCCGTTACCATCCGGAAGGGTTAATACTGGGGCAGAAGTTAACCTCACCTTAAGCTCTTGAAAACTTTGCTCACACTCAGCATTCCAGTCAAACTGGACCCCTTTCCTCATCAACCGAGTTAACGGGGCAGCTATCGTAGAGAACATGTCTACGAATCGCCGATAATATCCCGCTAAACCCAGAAAACTCCTCACCTCTGATACTGTCTTTGGTTGTTCCCAGTTTGCCACTGCCTCAACTTTTTGGGGATCCACACTGATACCCTCAGCAGAAATTACATGACCTAGGAATCCCACACTAGTTGGCCAAAACTGACTTTTACCGAACTTGGCAAACAGTTGCTTTTTCCTCAGCATATTCAGTACCAACCTCACGTGTTTCTCATGTGCCTTAGCACTCTTCGAATATATCAAGATGTGATCGATGAACACAATCACAAACCGATCCAAATAACGTCGGAATACCTTGTTCATCAAATCCATAAATGTTGTCGGGGCATTAGTTAAACCAAAAGGCATCACCAGTAACTCATAATGCCCATAACGGGTCCTAAAAGTTGTTTTAGGAACTTCCTCTTCCCTGATCCTCAACTGATGGTACCCGGATCGAAGGTCAATTTTAGAAAAATACTTCGCCCATTTCAATTGATCGAACAAATCATCAATTCGTGAAAAAGGATACTTATTCCGTACCGTAACCTTGTTTATCTGCCGATAGTCGATACAAAGCCTCAAACCACCATCATTTTTCCTTACAAATAATACCGGCGCACCCCAATGTGATACACTTGGTCTAATAAATCTCACATACATTAAGTCCTGCAATTGAGTCTTCAACTCTCTTAACTCAGCCGGTGCCATTCTGTACAGTGCCCGGGATATGGGTTGAGATCCTGGAAGAAGCTCTATAGTGAACTCAATCTCCCGGTGAGGGGGTAACCCCGGAAGATCCCCTGGAAACATATCTCGAAATTCATTCACCACAGAAAGATCCTCTACTGTCACCGGAGTATCCCGAGGATCAATTATGCGAGCTAAATATCCCTCACAACTTTTCCTCAATAACTTCTTAGCCGTCAAAGCTGAGATTACTCCCGAGGGAAGTACCCTACGATCAGCCTGAAATGTCAGCTCCGGCAAACCTGGACTCCGAAACACCACCCTCTTGTCAAAACAATCTATGGAGGAATGATGCATGGTTAACCAATCCATCCCCAGAATCACATCAAAATCATATATATCCAAGGGGATTAAAACTACCTCTAACTCATATCCCTCCACTACTACCGGGCAACCGCGAATCACTCTGTCTTCCGGTCGACTGAACTGAAACACCACCAGACTGAGCGGATAACTAATGTCCCTGACTGACTCTGCCACTGCCTCCTTCGGATCCTGCACCCCCAAAAGAACCAGAACTACATCTCTTAGCTGGTCCTTGACTAGAGTATCCGGAACCCCAGCGATCCCGGCGTCGCCTGGAACCACTGAACTGCTGCTGTGCTGGCAAACTCAACTCTACTCTAGCAGCAGCATTTGCCAAAGCCCTCAAAGATGTATGTGCCACAGTAGTTAATGCTACTAGAATCTCATTCCGCAGTCCATACTCAAAGCTCCGGCATTTATCCATCTGTGTCGCCACAAGAGCCGGTACAAAACGTGACAACTCAAGAAATCGCTGCTCATAACAGCAAACATCATTCCAAATAAGTAAGCCACGCATCCGCATCCTCCGGGCCTAACTCGCCCATAAATACGATCACCCCCAACCTTTGGGCTCACTCAATATCAGACACCTCAGTAGTAGTCCTACCCTGAAGTACCGGCTCTCCTACGGGTTCGGGTGTGTCCGCACTATTTCCAGACCGTTGACGAGGCTCACGTCTCTGAGGCATTACGCTGAAAGATCCACAAATCACCAATAACACAATCAGATGTACACTAAGTGTACGGCCTATAGGAATTTAAACCTAGTGCTCTGATACCAAGTTGACAGGACCCATGCCGAATTTCCCCTCGAAACCTAGAAAAAGTCCTGCTCCCGTCTGACAACTTAACAAAATACCCAAAATACCCTTAAGTCCTGGCAAACAATTATGAGAATTCTGCCAAAAAACCGACAGAATTTCCCCTTATAAACTAGCTAACCGTCTTCCACCTGTCAGATAAGGGATCAGATAGCACACAAAATTCCAACAACCCAACCTCTCAACGAAATATCTACCAATAATTACAAACAATCCAGCAGATTTATCAGAGCATCTAGGTAGGATAAATTAATACACATGTAAATATCCTACTCTCAGTAAATGCGCAATTAAATCTGTAATGCCTCCGCCTCTGGATCTGCCCACGTCAACTCAATAGCCTGGAGGGGATTTAAAACATCAAAATTGTGAGTGGACAAAAATAATCAATTAAAACTATTTATGAGGAAAACATACATTTTTTCCTCTCATCGAATAAAATCATGCATGCATCACATAAAACAGTTTATAATAATAAACCATCATCTAAAAATCACTAGAATTCCATGTTCCTTTAAAACCATTTGGTTGGACCTACACAAAATCTGTATAATGAAAAACACACCGTGGTCTACAATGTGGTTTGAAATCCTCTTCACAAGAGTTTAAAATCCTTTGAAATTAACTTGGACACAAAATGTATATCAAAACATAACATAATCCACTGTTCCCAAAATACCCTCCACACACCCGATAAATCTCGCGTTGTACAGAGCCCTGTGCTACGCATAAACAGCCCTCGCGACCCGACGGAGCAAAACCCCTCAACACCAATGTCGGAGCCCTTGCAACCAGAGGAGCAAAACTCCTCAATGCCAGTCGGAGAAAACCTTGACCCTCGGGGACAGAAAAACCAATGAAAACCAAAATTCTTGTTTTGAAATCCTTGTTTCTTGGCCTAAGCCAAATTCATTGAAAAATCATTTATGGCCAAATCCAGTAAAATCATAAATACGGGTCTAACCCGAAACCATGGACTCAACAATTACCATGTTAAAACGATATCAAAACCGAGTCCAAAACCATGCCATTTCCTCAAAACACATTTTCACTGAAATATGTAAAACTTGTGTCCAATAATAAGTTCTAAATCCCAAAAACATATCACAACAATATAGAATAGCATTTAAATCAAAGATACCTTTATGCATGCATTACAATTTATAAACCAAAGTCCACTCACCGATCAGAAAATTGATCGGAACAGGTCGGTTTCTTTTTTCCTCCGTTCGGTGTCTCCCGCGGCTGCCTCCTTCGGTGGTGGGTACGGTTTTGCTCGTAGGAAGAAGCAGAAGATGATGGTTTCCACCAAATTGCCCGACGTTCCCTGGATTTGAAGGTCCAAAATCGGACGTGTTTGGTTCGGTCGGTGAGTCGGTGTCGCAGTCTGATGTGGGAAAGGATGATTAAATTGACAACTCCCTTGTGCAGCCTAGGTTGAAGGTTTAAATACATAGACTCAAGCCAAATTACCAAAATACGCCTGAATAATTGAGACCCGATATTTTCTCGCACGGTCTTTGTTTTCCGCGTGCCGCCTGTCTACGAACTCGTGAGTTCGAGACTTACGCAACGGTATCCGTAAAAATTGTCAAATGGCTCCACAAAAAAAT
This sequence comes from Oemleria cerasiformis, assembly GCA_037349345.1. Classification (NCBI taxonomy): domain Eukaryota; kingdom Viridiplantae; phylum Streptophyta; class Magnoliopsida; order Rosales; family Rosaceae; genus Oemleria; species Oemleria cerasiformis. The sequence goes on from JAZGTL010000021.1 coordinate 2,000,571, forward strand.
TGAATTTCGCGCCCCCTTTAAAACCAAGGGTAATTTCGTCTTTTCCCAAATTAAATTACAACAATTTACGAATTAAATGTCCGGGTCGTTACAACTCACCATCCTTAAAGAAATTTCGTCCTCGAAATTCATACCTGTCACTGGAACAAATGTGGATGTTGTGCCCGCATCAGTGCTTCGGTTTTCCATGTGGCCTCTTCCACGTTTTGATTCCTCCACAGAACTTTAACTAGAGGACTAGTCTTTCTGCGCAATACTTTTTCTTTCCAATCCAGAAGTAGCACTGGTTGTTCCTCAAAAGTTAAATCATCTCTCAACTCAAATGGTTGTTCTTCCAATACATGAGACTCATCATATAGGTACTTCCAGAGCATGGATACATGGAAAACATTATGAACCCTTAACAATTCCGGGGGTAGAGCAAGTCTGTACGCCACTGGCTCTATCCTCTCAACAATCTCATACGGCCCAATGTAGCGAGGACTCAGTTTCCCTCGTCTACCAAAACGTACGATTCCTTTCCAAGGGGATAATTTCAAGAAAACCCAGTCTCCGACTTCAAATTTTGGTGAAAGGTGTCCTCCTTGAGAGGAATAAAAAGGCTTGGTCCCGGGTTCGAATCCTCAAAGATGTTGCAGCTAGGGGATTTTCGAACGAGGGCCTGACTAACAATACCTTTGTGCCGGTGTTGGCCGGGTGCTAGGGGGATGCCACTAACGATGCCGTTGTGGCGAGGATTCGGGACAGGTCGTTACAATATACATTAAAAGTATATAAATCATATAAATTATAAAAAAAAATTATAATCCTAGTCCAGCCTTCCCTGCATAGTAAAAAATTTAATCTAGCCAATTTGGAGACAAATAATCTGGAGGCAGGTAGTCCGAGGATAAAAAATCCTTGGTAACAAAAGACCCCCAAGGTCAGGTTTGGCGGGCCTTACTAGTCAGGACTAGTCAAGACTACATTAAATAAGATATCTAATCCATGTTTGGCAAAAAGGCTGGACTGGCTTAAGTGGAACTAATAGTCCCAAATAAAATAAAACATGCTTCTTTAAGTGGGTTTAAATAGTGAAGAAAACAAGGGGTGTTTAAATGTTACTAACTTCTTAGGTGGGTACTTCCTTCCCTTCATTGCTCGCACTTGGAATTCCCCCTCGGCCACTCATGCTCGAACTCTCCACTACACATCTCAAGCACAGACACTCACCCCTCTACCACTTGTGTTCGGACTCTCTCCCCTCCACAACTCGTGTTCTAACTCTCTCCCCTCTACCGCTCGTGTTCTAACTCTCTCCCCTCCACCGCTTGTGCTTGAACTATCTCCCTCCCGCTGAAAAGAGTCGCATTGATGAGAATTGATTTTCGAAGCTCTTGTTCAATCTTGTAGTGATAGAAAATGAGGTAACAGTTTGAAATTGAGAAGAAGGGCGTAAACTTGACAATTAGACATGACTTTGGGGGTGCAATGGGGCAAGTCTCTTACTATTTTACAATTTCTTGACAATTGCAGCCTATTACAAATTCTCTTGAAAGAATCATTGAGCGGAAGATTATAAGTACCCTTACTTACTTTACTAAATAAAATACTGATTTTAATTTAATTATATTATTTTAAAACTATAAGTTATCATTTTTGGCGTTTCTCTATTTTTCATAACATTCCAGCAATTGTTAATAGCTTATTCAAGTAAAACATACATTTAGAAATATCCCAATAATATAACATTAAAAAAACTTATAGTCCTAGTCCAGACTTCTTTGCACCAAACATATCGCAAAGTTTAGTCCAGCCAATCCGGGGAAAAACAATCTTGAGAAAACAACCAGAGGAGAGACATTTAAGAGACAAACAGTTTTATGTAACAAACGATTGCCAAGGCTTCAACGTGCCTCAATGCTCATTCTCTTCACTCACACTCATTCCCCATACCCACTATTTTGTAGCTACAAATATTGAATGAGTTTGTGTAATATGAGGATTACTATTAAAAAGTATAATTTTAGAAAAGATTTGTTTATTTACTAGATTTGGTTTACTTGTCTTATTTGTTATCTTTACCAATAATTTTTATGATTGCTTGTAGTAGTTAGATTATCATTAGGTTTTCTATCCCTAAAGCGTTCTCTTAGTCATGATATTGCACCATTTTATCTTGATATCTATAAAAAGAAATTTGAAGTTTCTTTTCTATTTTGTATTTCTTTAAAAGAGTCATTCTCTAGGAGGTAAGTTATCTCCTCTCTTGCTGATTTCAAAATTAAAATCGTTGTGAATATGAAATCTGAATGTGTATGAACTTGAATTTTTTAGATTGCAATATTAATGTGAAGAGTTTGATAGGGAATCAAACTTTTACACAAAATAGATTACGAAAAAGAATGCAAAATTATTGTGAAGGGTTGTGTTTTAGGTGCATGTTTATGGGTTTGAGTTGCGCTTAAAATGCGTTGTCTTATTTTGGGAGATAGAGGATAATGGAGATAGAATACATAGAGATGGTAATTGAGAAAACAATGATACCATTAGTAAACACAATTTATAGTCCAAAAGTGAGTGTGGTTCGTGTTTTACAGTGGAGGCAAGTTGTTCGAAGGTGGCGGCTAGTGGAGTGTATATTTAGGTTCTTGGGTTTTGTTTGAGTTTGTTTCTTGGTGTAGCCTTTTATTTTTGTTTTGGCCTAATTTAGTTTTTTAGTTGAGTCTTTTAATTTTGGGAAATTGATGGCTTTAGAATTGGCTGCACAAATTTATTCAAAAATAAAACACTCATAAAACTTATTGCAAAAATAGAAACTATATAAAAATGATGGTAACTTTGTAGTAAATAAGACTCATATTTGGTGTGAAATTAGAAGAGATGGCAAGGGAGCTGGTGAAATCTCTCTCATCTTACTCTAATCTTCCTCATCTTCAAGGAGGTGGTCTCAATCCTATGTCTCATCTTCCTCTCCCGAACAGGTGGGATCGAACCCTCCCTCCCTCTCCACGAGATCGAACCCTCCCTCCCTCCCATGAGATCGAACCCTCCCTCCCTCCCACGAAATCGAACCCACCCTCCCTCTTTCGAACCTTCCCTCCCACGAGATCGAACCTCCCTCCCTCCCACGAAAGCGAACCCTCCAAGCCTTCCTCCCACGAAATTGAACCCTCCCTCTCTGGCGACTCGAGACTATTCAGCCAGTGGTGGTGGCTACTCGTCTCTAACAGGTGAGATAGAAACAAAGGTGGATAATAGCAATATAGATCTAGTCTTATAGTGCCCCACTAGTTTAAATCTAGTCTCATAGTCCGGTAGTGTCCTCATAGTCAAGGTAATGAGAATTTCTTTTTTTGGGCAGTGAGAATTGGATGTTTTAGTCTGAAATTTTCATCAACCTATTCGTTTATGTCCTTATAGTCAAGGAGTGTCCTCATAGTCAGGTAGTATCCTCATAGTCAGTGCAGTGAGAATTGATTTTTTTGGGCAGTGAGAATTGGATTTTTGGTCTGAAATTTTCATCAACCTATGCTCATTTATGTCCTCATAGTCAGGTAGTGTCCTCATTATCAGTGCAGCAAGAATTGCTTTTTTTGGACAGTGAGAATTGGATGTTTTGGTCTAAAATTCTTATTACCCTGACTATGGATGTTTTGGTCTCACACCTCCTAATTCATCTTCCTCACTCCCCAATTGGTTATTTGCTTTAATTTCTTGAATGCCCAATACTTGTGGTTCATCCACCTTAACAAAAATCAAACATAGGATTGAGACCAACCTCTTCGAATGAAAAACCACCTCCTTGAAGATGAGGAAGATGAGGAAAATGAGAGAGATTTCACTAGCTCCCTTGCCCTCTCTTCTAATTTCACACCAAGTATGAGTCTTGGTTACTACAAGGTTACTATCCCCTTTATATAGTTTCTATATTTGCAATAAATTTTATGAGTGTTCTATTTTTGAATAAATTTGGAGAACCAATTCTAAAGCCATCAATTTCCCTTTTATTTTTGAATTATTATTGTTGGGCTCTTCTAATTTGTAACACATTTCGGTAATGAATATCATTTTCTTAGACTAAAAGATAAAAGAAAAAAAGCGAGTGTGGAGAGAAGGGAACGATTGTTCACGAAAACCCTCATGGGCCGGACTCTTCTATTTCAAGCCCAAAAGTGTAGAAATTGGTCTGACCCGTACCCGTTTGGCCATGCATTATATACTTGGTGGAGCGTCAACCATCTCACACGTATGCACCAAAACCTCAACCTTCTCTCTACCTCTCCTTGGCCCTGCGCTTCTCAAAATTAACATTATAGTGGAAAACTATACTGTGTTTCAGCTCTGAGAAATCCATGGCGACATCTCTACTTTGCCCTCTCTCAGCTCCACCTTCACCGGCCATCGACAACTGTCAAGGTCGCGAAGCACCTGGGACCCCAAACACCTTCCTTTATGGCACCAAGCTCTTCTCTGCTCCCCCTTCTTCTTCAACTAGGCTCACAGCTCAAAGAGGCTTCAAGTCGGTGTCTTCCAAGGCTTCGGACCACGTCCCCAAGCAGTTCAGGCAAGAAAATCTCAAAGATGGATGTGAGTCTTCTCTACCCTTCCCCTCTCGTTGTTTATTAATTTAATTTTAGAGATGCCTATATAATCTAATTTTATTTTACTAGGTAATTGTATTTCATTTTTGTCATTCAATCAAATATTCTATGTAGGTTTTATTTCCTCTGTAATTTTTTGTTTTTTGGGTTGGAAAGTTTGAGCTGGATTGCTGCGTAAAGAGGTAGGAATATAGACAACATTGAAACTTTAAATCTTCAATTATTAATATTGAGGGAACAATAAGCTTTATTTATTTGAGGGTGCCTTTTGGAATGCAGGAAAACTTACACTGTTGAATCTTCAATAAATGAAGATATCTATGCTGTTTTTTTATCTTCGTTATTTTGTCCGTTAGTTTTCTCATCTCTAGTCATACTATCATGTTGCAATTGAGGGTTTTAATGATGATTTTACGGTCTCAAGTTAGTGCTCAGTTCGTGCGAGTGTCCAAGGAAATTTGTGTGATGTTAGTTAGGAAGACCCCAAAAATTTATGACATCTGATGGAAAAGGCCAAACATAAATATACGCCAGTGCACGAGGCAATTTCATGTTACCTTGTATTGTTATCAGGCATCACTCTTTACGGGAAAAGGAACTGTTGGGTTAAGTAGAGTTCCTATGTTCTGTTGATATGTCAGGGTAGAATGCACACTTACCATTATTGGTTGGAGAAAAGGAGAGTGCAATGATGAGGATTGTATAATTTGGGTTGTTGCAGGTCTATGTGTAGAGGTTGAGTTTGCCCTAAAAGCACTATAGTCCACTGCTTATGTATTACAACATGCTGTTTTGGGTGTTGTCAAAATTATTTATGAGCTATGTAGATAAAGGTTATTGTAACCATTGATGTTATTTAAGAACCCATGAGTAGAACTACTCCATGCAAAACTGGTTTGCAAGACTTAGCACCTAGGTCACACTTTTCACGTATTTACCTTGTGTACTCACGTATTCAATGACTTAGCACCTAGGTCACACTTTTCACGCTCTGATGCGTTTAAGAACTAATGGGTAGGACTTGCCTTTGAAAAATCGGTCTGCATATGATAGAAGCCCACTAGCTTGTATATTGTACTAGGATGTTCTCTTTTTATCAACGCAGGACATTCGGACCTTAACGATTGATACCAATGGTTTTAAGGATGCCATAACCATTGATATTAGAATCAGAAGACATACCGATATTGTAGTTTCATTTCAATGCTCTCTACGTTCATTTGCAGTTGCCCCCTACCCTCTCGAGCATGAAATAAATTGTATGTCATTTTGCATTTTATTTGAAACTTGAGTCTTCAGATGCTTTAGGTTTCAAAGCAACTTTTCAAAGCAACTTGGGATTCCAATTCTATCCCGGATGAAATAAATTGGATTTCATACTTACCTTTCTCCATGTTCTTCTTTGTAGTGATGGATAATTACAAGAATGTTCCCCATTATCTATATGGCCTTTCTACTTCCCAAATGGACATGTTCATGACAGAAGACAATCCTGCTCGACGTCAATCAGAGAAAGTTACAGAGGTTCACTCACTATACACTTCAAAATTTCTACGCGGCTTGTAATAATAGAAGTGCTAGTGGATTTCAATTCAACCTAATTCAATGTGGCAAATTCAGCTAACTATATGTTTTCTTGTTTTGAATAACTCTTTCACAGCAAAGCATTTCATCTGCAAACAACTACTTGAATCATGGAGGGATGTATAGTATGTCAGGCATGGATAACAAGGGCCCCTCGCAGTATAGTATGAGTGTGAGCATGTATCGGGGAGGTGCAAGAGGAAATGGAAGACCCCGAACTGCTCCTCCTGATCTGCCTTCCTTACTTTTAGATGCTCGGATATGCTATTTGGGCATGCCAGTAAGAGAATATTGTATTTCTGGCTGCAAGTTACATTGTTGTTTCTCTCTCCATGATCTGTTCGTTCAATTTATTCTGACTCAGCATTTTAATTTTTATCCGATTTCTGCAGATTGTACCAGCAGTAACTGAGCTTCTTGTTGCTCAATTGATGTGGTTGGACTATGATAACCCTTCGAAGCCCATATATTTGTACATAAATTCATCTGGGACACAGGTTAGTGTTGGAAGTACTAAATCTAATTCAGTTTACTTGATAATGATGAGTGAAATATGACTTCAAGGTTTCCTCCAAATTCATTTTTTCTGAAGTCTTACCTCTCTGCATTAATTTGGTTGCTGCAATTTAGAATGAGAAGATGGAGAGTGTTGGATCTGAAACTGAGGCATATGCCATAGCTGACATGATGAATGTAAGTATTAGTATCGATTCTATGGGGTCTTCATATCTGTTTATAAATGTAGATCAATGAAGTAAAAAGGGCAGTTCTCCTGTATTTAATTTTTGTCAATGAAGAAAATGGAACACAGGAAAATGATTATTTTTCTTTGTATATCATCTATGTCTAGGATGACACATTTTGAATAATGTACGTAAATCAGTACCATATATAGTCCGTTATCTCATGAAGTAATAAAATCCATTGAACAGCCCTGGCCTTTTCTTTTTTACCATTTTTAAGCCAGCCATCTCACCTGCTATTTAAGTTTCTGTGTACAATATCTGCATGCAGTATGTCAAATCAGACGTGTATACTGTGAATTGTGGCATGGCATATGGTCAAGCAGCACTGCTTCTCTCACTTGGAGCAAGGGGTTATCGTGCCGTTCAGCCAAATTCCTCCAGTATGATTCCATATTCAAATTTAAATGTTGATGCATTTTTATGCAATATGGGAAACTGTAAAGGGGGTGCTATTGTCTGCATCCCTTTTTGTGTACGTTTTGATGACTGTTACTATATTGAATTGCAGCAAAGTTATATCTCCCAAAGGTCAGCAGGTCAAGTGGATCAGTAATTGACATGTGGATTAAGGTACTTTGTCACTCCTCCGCCTTGTTTTGCTCTCTCCCTCCCTCTCTCACACAGCTTCCGTTCAAACTTCTATCAGGCCAAGGAACTGGATGCAAACACGGAGTATTACATTGAGTTGCTTTCAAAAGGGACAGGGAAGACCAAGGAGGAAATTGCCAAAGACATCCAGCGGCCTAAATATTTTCAAGCACAAGAAGCCATAGCATACGGGCTTGTAGACAAGATAATAGATTCGCGTGATGCTGCATTTGAGAAACGGGTAGTTGTTGCTTTCATTATGTTAATCTTTCTGTTGCAAGATGCCTGTATTGTAAATTGTAAACTCTAAAAGAGTTTTTCTTTTATCAGAATTACGATGAGATGCTTTCTCAATCAAGAGCTGCGAGGAGAACAGTGGCAGGTGGTCCGCAAGCAGCTCCATCTGGAATTAGGTGATTGCGAGGAAATAGAGTTGCAAAGACACATGTAATGGAAGGTTTGAACTGGTCTTCACTTCTCTACCGTGTCTAGTGTCTAGTGCGTGACGCTATATTTGGGGCCTTGGCTAAACACAATGATAATAATGTCCCCATTCTGTATTGGTAGCTTCGGGAAAGTGTAAAGTAATTTTGGATTCAAAAAAGAACAAATCTTAAGTTTATAGAACCAGTTTTAGAAATCTCTCCTTTTGGGGTATTTATTGCACACATTGTATGTACATTGTGCTTTTCTTTTTGAAGAACAATGATATTTTTTCATGAAAACTTTTTCTAGGTCCTTGTACACCAGCTGATCTAGTTGGGAATTATTGGTAAATGGTTGGTAGCTCTAAATTCGCTAGGCGGTAATCGAGCCGGTTTGATGGGCCTTGCCCCTAGTGGCCTAGGCGGTTTGTATTTTTTTGTTTAACTTGAAAAGATAAAAAAGTTGTGCTAAATAGGAGCAATAATTCTTGAACTCTATTATAATTTTAAAAATCTTCTTTAAATTTTATTATTAGTTTTTTCTGTCCATAAACTTTACAATAGTAGTTGATTTAATCTCTCTGTAAAACATTCGAACGGAATCCGTGAGAAAAATCTCACTTGAAATGATGGGTTTGTCCTTAATTTTAATGGGTTTCGTTCGAATTTTTGACGAAGGGACTATCAGCTATTATGGTAAAGTACAGGGGCGGGAAAAATTAATATTGAAGTTTAATGACGATATCTAAACTTATGGTAAAGTTCGGGACTATTGCTCCAATTTAGCTAAAAAGTTAATATAATGAGGACTTCCAAATAATTTTAGAATAGCGAGTACTTTAAAAAAAAAATTAATTATATTGAGACACATTATAAATGGAAAAGATGGAAGATCTAGAATCATAAAAATAAACATACCCTGGAAAAATAACATGAAGAGATTGAGAGTTTGAGTGAATGTTAAAAGTTAAAAATTCTAGTTTTGCCTAAAAAATAAGAAGAGAAAATATTTCCGCTTAACGCCATCAGACTAATTATCCACCCTGCCCACCCTATAGGCCCGTTGGATATAATGCAAGTATGGCGGTGGCCATGCTGCAAGTTTGGTGTTTGGGGCTAATCATGAAGCTTGTTTATTTTTGGTAAAGAAGCAATGATGCATTCTGTAACTTTATTTTCTGATTAAAGTTGATTAAAGTTGTGATGACTAGCAGTAGTAATAGTACAAAGTGTATAGACTGACACGTGGAATGATTTTCATAAGAAAGAGGAAAAGAAGTGGTTGGTAGATACTAGATAGTAGAGGCATTTTCTATGTAAGATGAAATCATGAAAGCATAACTAAAACTAAAAGCTGAACAAGTTAGAGAATGCAATTGGCATACACAGGCCACTGGCCACACATGGTTACAGACAGCATGAAGCCGACGGCAAATCAAACAAATACATATCATAACCAGCCACAGTCACTAATAGCAAAGGCAACGCAGAATTCTACGACTTCAGTTATGCTGGTGGATTAGGACTTTCGGCTTTGGCTTCACCTCCATCTCATTTACACTGCGCACAAAGATGGCATCTGGCTCATGACTGCATATGAACACATAACAGATTAGATGTATGTATATACATAAATGGCATCTGCAGGTCGTGGATAAATCGATGGGGGAAGAAAGGTGCTTACGTTTTATCTCCCTCTTCATATGTATAACTTGAAGCCACAGCCAACCGGCGGCCATCTCGGCTAAAAGAAAGTGCAGCAATGCTTGTTGGGTACTTTGAATACTGGAAAAGAAGACCATATTATAACCGTAATTTCTCCATGGATAACATAAGACATCAGTGTCACCCAAGGCAAGTAGTTACCTGGTAAAGCCTCTTCTTGTTGTTCCCATCCCATACATTCACATAGCCATCACAACCTCCAGTAGCAAAAGTACCATAGCTGCAATTTAATTTCAAAGATGGACCAATAAAAACATGCACATGGAGCACAAAGAAACTGCTACCATCACTATTATAAAACTCAGATTGTTCACAGAATGTTCATCCTTAGTTTGAGAACAACACCTCAACTCTATCCAGCTCAAAAAGAGCAATCGGTAGTGTAAAGAATTTAGTAACTAAACCAGACAGGGACTAATGTTTTTATGAATTCCATAATCATTGCATAAAGAGTTTTAGTACGCAAAAGTTTAAAAGCAAATGTAACTTACATGGGGTGGAATGCAATTGCATTTACTGGATACACAAGGTCCCTTCCAGCCTCTGATTTTCTATGACACTTAAATGCATATCTGCACCAAGGTTAATAACATTAACAAACTAAGGATGAAAGACACAATTTGAAAAATATCAGTCAATGAAAAATATCAGTAAAAGATGAACACATACTTTTTGGCTTGACTAGCCTCTGAGAGATCAAAAAATTCCATCGCAACCCGTCCTTCAACAGAACTAAGAGCATAACCTGCAAACAATAACCAGAGAATCAAACATGAAAGAACCAACAGCATGGTTAGCTGCAGAGCCACATAATATTGTCCTTTGAAATGCAAAGTACTAAGCGTGAGAAGGAAAAACTTTGTGAGATAGTGTCCCGAAACTGAAAATCTACTAAATTTACCTGTTCCATTAGGATAACAACGCACACATCGAGTTTGATACTTCAACGAAGATTCCCTCCGTTGCTCAGGCTGGGACATGTTTCTCAAATCATAGACATTGACATGTCTTCCTGCAGTTGCAACCACTAATCGATTTCCAACAAGTGAAAGAGAATAAACACGCTCGGGCTGTGGATAAGTCCCAACAAGAGTATGCCCCTGTCCACTTGCACCTCTAGGGTCCCAACACTTGAGTGTTTTATCCCAACTACCAGTAATCAACTGCCCTGATATCATTATTAGCACACAAGAAAGTAGGTTACAAATTGGGAATCTTCCAGTATAAGGGAACACATTGTTCGCGTTCAAACTTAATAAACGTGATTAATGAAAATACCAATTTTAGTAGACTAATGAACTTGCTTTTGTCATTAAATTTCCAACTCCACCCACAATAATAAAGCAACAATAACAGAAAAGCACATTTAAAATATGAGCATCCCAGATTCAAATTTCAATCAGCAGATTTAAACCAAAAACTTCGCAGAAAAAGCATTTGTGGTTTCATTTGATACTAATTTCAAATGTAAAAATGGGTACTTTGGAGAACATACCTGATGCATAAGAGTACTCCATGCAACGCACTGGAGCGTCGTGCCTTCCCAAGATGTCTTCCTTACTGGAGCTGAAAACGAGCCTGGGATATTGACATAAGATAAAGCAAAATCATGGGAATTAAGAAATGGGGGTTCAAAAGCAATTTCCGAGCAACCAAAAACGAAATTAGGGATTTTGGGTTTGGGATTTAATTACCTTCTCACAGTGTTGTCGGCGCCGCCGCTGAAGCCAGAAGAGTCGTCGTGGAAGCAGCAATCGAGTACTGGACCCCCGTGTATGAACTCTCCGCGAAGCACATCGGCGCTGGCGTCGTACAGTCGGACGGACTGCTCAATCAGAGAGAGAGAGAAAGGTTAGACAAAAAGATAGAGAAAGGAGGGGGGAGGGGGAACGTGGCGAGGGCATACCTTGTCCCAAGAGGAGACGAGCAGGTGATCGCTGTGGTTGGAGAAGCGGAGGTTGGAAACACCGTCGGAGGGTGGGTTTGAGAGCTCACGGCCAGGCGCCGGCGGAGGGACAGCTGTCATGGTCCGATTGGGTGAGAGTGTAGTTGTAGCAATGAGTGAAGTCGGAGAGAGAGATTGGAAGGGTTTTTTGAATTTTGAAGAGTTTAGAGAATATAGAGAGAGAGAGAGAGAGAGAGAGAAAGTGAAGGAGAGGGAAGGCGGTTTGAAAAATGGAACAAAACAAAGAGAAAAACGGAGGTGGTTTTAATTTGATCCAGATTCTAGAGGTTTCAAATTCAAACCACGGGATGCTTTGATAGTTACGAGTCTGAAAACTGGGTTTGGGCTCATTTTTTGTAAGCCCAAATTGCAGGCCCAATCATCCATACAATATTGCTTTATGCACCCATTTTATTTTTGGATACAAGAAAAGAAAAGATAAAAAACTACAAAGAGAACCTCTTGGGCAACCCGTTCCGGCGATCAAAGTTGAAGGCTTTGTAAGCTGTAGGAGGAATAGAATGAATCCAAACATGAGAGCATTATTTCTAATGTCCCATGCTTGCCGAGACATCCGCAACGAAATTGGCTTAGCGAAAAAATATAGTTGAAGTGAATAGTCTCAAATCTAGGAAGTAGGCTTTTTATGTCCGAGAGAATAGTGAGGAGTTTTCAAGGAATGACAAATTTTCCCAACACACAATCACTAACAAGTTTTGAATTCTCCCCTTCAACAAGAGCATGAGAATAGCCAACACGAAGAACTTGAAGGAGACCATCACGAAGAGCTAAGCACTTAATAAGGACCACATCTGATGGGCCAATAGGGTTAGTTCCAATCACTAAAGGAACTCCATTTTCATCACGAACAACAAAATCAGAAGCACCCAAGGACGTTTGCTGAATAACATACCCATCAAAATTCAGTTTGACATGATTTGGAGGAGGACAAGTCCATCTAATAAATATAGAATCCCCAGCAAGAGAAGATCCAGATCCTACATCGGGTTTGGACTTGAGGTTTAACTAGAATTCTTGAGCTACGTGAGTTGCCACACGAAGCACTCATGTCGGATGAGGGCGGACTCCACGAAAAATAACCTTCGAGAAGTTCCCTTAATTGCTAGCAAAGGATGAGCACCTTGCCCAGCGAGGCATCAAGTTGCTTCGAATGCCTATCTCTACTAAGAGAGACCAACCAGTCTATAAAAGAGCTATTTGAGGCCAGGGGATTAGAGCAATTAACAACTGTCTTTGCAGAAGCCCGTAACCCCAAGCCTCTTTTATCTTTAGGTGTACAAACGTCCTTCCACGTCACTGGGGCCACTTTGACATCCTCTCTCGAGAAAAAAAGTAGGAGCATGACCGTCCAGTTGCCTAGTAAGTTTTATAGGACAAGAAAAACAAGGCATAATATGGTTAGGAATATTGGTAAGAACAAGTTTACCTGCTTTACAGAGAGTGTTGCGTTTCCAACCCTCCAATTTATTCTTGGACTTAAGAAGAATCTCTTTGTAGTTAATGAGATCCTTCCAGTTAACAACATTGTGAATACCCAAGTATTTACCAATTGTAAGTTTATAATAATCGAAAGAATGCCAGAAATTGAGTGTTTTCCAATAGAGCCAACATTTTTGGAAAAATAGAGAGACTTCTGTGAAAATTAATCTTCTGTCCTGAAGCTCTAGAGGAAAGATTTAGAACATGAAGGATTTTAGTAGCCACTTTGGAAGTAGCCTTAGCAAAAAATCAATCAGTCATCAACAAACATAAGATTAGAACAAACAAAATCCTCTATGAGCCGCTAAAATAAACACCTGATTTTTTGTGTGCAAAGCAAGATTATTGAAATGGCGGATAAGAAGTTCCACACAAAAAATAAAAATATAAGGAGATAAAGGATCCCCCTAACGAATTCCTCTAGTAGGAAAGAAATGACATTCCTGGTTACCAATTAAAGGAATGGAAAAAGAAACAGATTATAAACATTCCATAACAAAATGAATCCAGTGATCATTAAAACCAAACTTACTCAATGTGGCGCGAATAAAGGTCCAATCTATGAGATCGTAAGACTTCTCCAAGTCCAACTTAAGAACAAAAACTCTATGTTTTACCTTTTTTCCTAGCAAAATCAGCAAAAAGCACATGAGAAATCAAGATGTTATCAATTATAGATTTCGCTAGTGCAAAGGCACCTTGGTTAGGAGAAATACGAATTATAAGCACATGACGGAGTCTAGCTACCGTAATTTTATAAGAAACATTACATAAGCTTATAGGCTGGAAAATAGGCGAATCATTCTTAGGAATAAGAGCAATATTAGTATGGTTAATTAATCGAAGACTCGAGGCATTGTTGAAGAAATCTTGAACCATAGGTATAATAAGATCTTTTGTTTGATTCCAAATTTTTTGAAAGAACAAGGCATGAAAACCATCCGGGTTGGGAGCTTTTAGGCCTCAAATTCAAAAAACAGCACGTTCCACTTCTAGAGGTGTTACAGGAGCAATGAGAACCTGATTATCATTAGTAGAAACTTTAACATTGATGTTAGACAAAAAAGAGTCCATGTTAGATGAGTTGGAAGTAAAAGAAGCTCTAAATCGTTGTTGAAAATTAGGAACAAATTCAGAAGCAATGTCCCCGGGATCAGTTAACCAAATACCCATACGATTCTTAATACGAGTTAGTATTCATTAGTATCTCCCTCCATAAAGTGAGTAGAAATCGAACGCACTTGGTAAAAATCCGGTTAGTAAGTGCCCGTTTGATTTCTTCATTTTTTTCAAAACATAACATATTTGGTAAATACTATATATACATAGCGAAATGGGTCTAACTCAGCTGGTAATAAGAGCCTTAGTTCAACACTAATTCAATTTTTAAATAATTTGTTGTTTAAAAGATTGTGTTACTTTTGTGTTTAATGTCATTGTTCAAACTGGCCGAACCAAATTGATAATCGGTTCGATTTTAATACTAGAAAGATTACGTTTTGATCAAATCGAACCAATTTGCTTGTATGAATTCTTTCTTAATTTTTGCTCAACTCAAAAGCAAATTGAAGGTGAAATTGATCCAAATTCCGAACTTATCTTTATCGGATCAATTAACACTAGAATTTATGTCAATTCTATTTATCCGTCTAATTTTGGGTCATGTAAGTGGCACCGCTAGTAAGTAGTAGGTAGTAGTGAAAAAGTAATAGTGACATGTGGTGGTCCATCATTTCCATTTTTAGCGAAACAATGAGATGATGAGATGCATCCACATTGGTTTACTTTGTGTCCAAAAAAGTGCGGCCCGCAGACCAACCATGGCTTTTGTTGTTTCCATGGTGAATAGTCATTCTTTGACACTCCCAGTGCCCTCACGACCTGCATATTACTTGCATTCCAACACTGCTTCCGATGGAACGGGACCAACCGCACGGTTGGATGAGTCGAAAAACTTCCTTCCTATTTCAGGAAATACGGACTCAAATTTTACTAAACCATGTCCTCGCTAGTGGGAATGAACATCAAAGCAGAAGCAACCAACAGGCCTTGCAGTTGAGGCATGCCAAGCTTGTCTCAACAAATCTATTAACATTCTGTTTCAAAATTGTTCAAATTCAAAAGGAAGCAATCGTACGGGCATTGCATTGGATGATTCGATATTCAAACCACTTCATATTTGGTAATATGAGAGAGGAGCCTATCAAGTATGCGCCTAGCCCACACAATGCCACCAAATGTGAGCAATTTGACATGGTGCTTAACCCCTTGTTGGGTAGTTTAAGGGAGACAGCTGCATCAGGGGATTCTCGAAAGAAATTTGCAGCAGGACATGCAATTGTGCCTGGCACTGCTGAAACTATATATGCAGTTGCTCAGAGCACTCCAGATATGGACATGCAAAACCGCTCAAGTTGCCTTCAAGACTCGGTGTTAGATATTCCGGGATGTTGCTGTTGAAAATCAGGTGGGAGAGTTCTTAAACCCAGCTGTAATTTGAGTGAGGTATGAGGTTAATCTACTTTTCCACCTGTCTATCCAGCTCCAGCATCACCACCACTTGAACAAGGTATGCTTAATCCAACTAGCCACAAAAACCAGAAACAGAGCATTCACTTTAACACTAGCTTAAATTTAATAGAAATACATTTTAGATGCGTTTGTGGCTATTTGCAACGGCCTATTTGCTTTGTTGAGGCTGAGAAAACGAAGGGAAAGGGTAAAGCTTGAAGTTGATGGAGGTAAGTGGCCAACTCTGATAGTCTTTAAAATGTCATCTTATGTTTTGGAACATTTGCTAATTAAAGTGTAGCTTTTCTAGTTGAGGAGAATTCTGATGATGACATTAGTTTGGTGGAATCGTTGCAATATGAATTCGAAACTATAAGATGTGCAACAAAGGAGTTATCAGATGCAAATAAGCTTGGACAAGGTGGATTTGGAGCTGTTTACAAGGTAACAAGAGCACTATAATGGAAAATGTGTACATTAGTTGCTCAATGAAATGGTTTGCTTTATTAATAACTTGTTACAAATGTTCAGGGCAGGCTACCTAATGGAAAACTTATTGCTATGAAGAGGCTGTGTAAGAATTCTTCACAAGGTGATCGAGAATTTAAACCGAAGTGACATTAGTTGCTCAACTTCAACATCGGAATCTGGTAAGGCTGCTAGGGTTTTGCTTGAAAGCCGGTGAAAGAATCCTCATTTACGAATATGTTCTTAACACAAGCCTTGATCTCTTCATTTTTGGTACGTTAATCATTCCTCTGCCATTTATACCATCGATTTTATGTTACACATATAAACTCAATAATGCATACTTTTTTTTCTCATAATGGACATATTTTATCATTTAGATCCAATCAATCATGGACACATGGATTGGGAAACACCTTACAAGATCATAGGAGGCATTGCTCGAGGACTTCTTTACCTTCATGAAGATTCCCGACTTCGAATTATTCACCGTGATCTTAAAACCCAGCAACATTCTGTTAGATGAAGATATGAATCCTAAGATTGCAGATTTTGGGATGGCAAGATTGTTTATGATGGATCAAACTCAAGAAGATACAAAGAGAATCGTGGGGAACTAGTAAGTGCCAAAAACTTGCAAGCAAGTTACACTTCATTTAATTATTTTGTGCTTCCCTTACATATATTCAAATTATTTGAGTTCTAGTGAACGAATGTAATCATGCGTAGTGGATATATGGCTTCAGAGTACGCAATTCGTGGACGTTTTTCTATCAAGACGGATGTCTTTAGCTTTGGTGTTTTAGTTCTTGAGATATTAAGTAGTAAATGATGGACCACCTAGTAAGTAGTAGGTAGTAGGTAGTAGTAAAAATTCAAGTGGAAGGTAGTATTAAGTAGCGGGTGCTCACCTAGTAAATCAATAATGCATATTTTTAGTTTGTGTTTGGTCCATGATGAAGAAGTGGTAAATGTGAGAAGAGCATTTACCACATTTACCAAGTGAGATACATTTACTACTACCTACCACAAGACTACCTAGCTCTCACAAAGTGAAATGAGCATTTACCACATTTGCCATTTCTAACACCCAGACTAGAGGTCTGGGAATTGAAATGATGAGGTGCATCCACATTGGTTTACTTTGTGTCCAAGAAAGTGCGGCCCGCAGACCAACCATGGCTTCTGTCGTTTCCATGCTCAATAGCCATTCTTTGACACTCCTAGTGCCCTCACGACCTGCATATTACTTGCATTCTAACACTGCTTCCGACGGAACGGGACCAACGGCACGGTTGGATGAGTCGAAAAACTTCCTTCCTATTTCAGGAAATGCGGACTCAAATTTTACTGAACCATGTCCTTGCTAGTGGAATGTATATCAAAGCAGAAGCAACAAATAGATTCACTAAATTGAAACAGAATCAACAAACATAAACAAGTTAAAAAGAATGCATGAGAAAATAAAGAGTGAAAATCACTCATCAGTAAATGCATATTTCAATTCGTACAACTCAACATCATTTTAATTCACTAAATGCTCATGATGAAAAAGAAGTGGTAAATGTTAGAAATGATGCATCTCATCACCAAGTAAGTGAGAGCTACCTAGTAAAGACTCCAAGAAATATATAAATTCAAGCTTGGTTAACTCCACATATGGACCACCTAGTAAGAAGAAGAATGGTTGGGTGCTCACCAAGTGGTGAGGAAAAATGCTCTCTAGCCGGTTTTAAGAGAAGAGAGAGTGAGCTGGGTTTTTAAGTGGGGCCTATTGATGACATATCCCTATCATGGCTAACTCAAACGCTCAGTTGTACAAATTGATAATTTTACCGTTGCATTTAACGGTAGGGTAGCCAAGATGACGTAATTGGGGCATTTTGAGACAGAATAAGGATTTTAGGGGGTATATTATAGCAAAATTAGGTTCAGGTGGCATTTTCAGACTAAATTTGAGGTTCATAGGGTATTTTGAGTAAAAAACCTAAATTTATGTGTTTTTTCTTGGCACCTTTTGTTTTTTTAAACATCATCGGTGCGAGGGAGAATTTATTGAAAGAAAAAAACAAAGAAGTTACATCTAGATAAGGGGGGACATAAACTTTACATCTCAAAGATTCAAATGTAAAGATAAAATCACCCATTAAGAATGTGAGACAAAATGGTAAGATCAGATGCTTAAAAAATCAGAATTCAAGAATAGAAGGATCTGGAAGGGAGGGCATCATACAAGACAACTAAAGAGGATAACAACCCGCAATTGGCTAGTTTGTTAGCTACTGCATTTCCTTCCCGGAAAATATGAGAAGAACGGAAAGTCATATGCTTTAAAACAAAGACAATTCGCCCAACGAATTCGAAGAGACCACGTTGGAGAAAAAGGGGCTAAAATAAAACAAGAAATAACACTAAAAGAATCACTTTTAATCCAGAGCGTATCCCACCTCCTAGCACGAGCAAACTCCCCAGCATCACTAACTAAAGTTTTGAATAGAAATTAGGCCGTGACACTACTAGAAAATGGAAAAAGAAATTATTATAGTTGACTAGCATGAATGAATAAAAAAATATTTTGGTGTGGACCAATCACAAAGGAGGAGGAAATTGTGAGATACATGCATCGTAAATTTCGTCTTTTGAGATTGAAACACTTTTACTTATCTAAAAGAGTTTCTAGAAGGCTTTTTGGTTAAGCAGAGAGATCTAGGAATAGAATCGGATCCTATATTATCCATATATATAAAGCCCTAAAGGCTTTTTGGTTAAATTTTTATAATCTCAAAAATACCCTTGTAAAATTAATTTCTTTAAAAATAAAGGATTTAATTAGTGAGGATAAAATAATAAAAATAGGTTAAATTTCTCAAAATCTCCAAAATATCCTTACTTAACAAATTTATTCAAAAATGAATAATTTAATAAGTAAGGTCAAAATAGTAAAAATAAAAATATATTAATTAAAGAGTAAAAATATATATATATAAAGTCAAAACTTGATTTTGGTTAAATTTTCAATAAACCTGAAAAAGTATTTAGTAGAAGAAAATATTAAAGAAAAGACAATCTAATATATTAAGGATAAAAGGGTCAAATGCATAATGAAATAAAAAAATATATAAATATTTAATTATTGTAACATTTTTTAATTTTTAAAACAATCAACAATATATGATTCTTTGTTTTTGGTTATCATAAGTAGGGGGTGAGCACGGTTTGGATCAATGCGGAAATCATCCAATTCCAAATCCAAACTATTAAAGTCTTAACAGTTCGATACGGTTTGAATTTTCAAAAAATAGAATTGAAACCGTTCCAATCCAAACCATTATCAACGGTTTGATTTGGATCGGCTTGTACAGTTTAGGCATTAAATTTACAGGTAATTGTTCACTGAAAAGACTCCTCCAAAACATTTTTTTTTTCAAAATTCCACTATTTTCATCAAGATTTCATTTATTTGCATGAATATTTCATTCATACATATCAACAAATTAAAAATATATATATAAAGGCCAAAGGGCTTTTTGGTTAAATTTTCATAATACTAAAAATACCCTTGCAAAACTAATTTTTAAAAAATGAAGGATTTAATTAGGGAGGGAAAAATAGTAAAAATATGTTAAATTTCTCAAAATCCCCAAAATATCCTTACTTAACAAATTTATTCAAAAATGAATAATTTAATAAGTAAGGTCAAACTAGTAAAAATAAAAATATGTTAATTAAAGAGTAAAAATCTATATATAAAGCCAAAACTTGATTTTGGTTAAATTTTCAATAAACCTAAAAAAGTCTTTGGTTAAAGAAAATATTAAAGAAAAGACAATCAAATATGTTAAGGGTAAAAGGGTCAAATGGACAATGAAATAAAAAAGATATAAATATTTAATTGTTGTAACATTTTTTAATTTTTAAAACAATCAACAATATATGATTCTTTGTTTTTGGTTATCATAAGTAGGGGTGGACACAGTTTGGATCGATGCAGATGTCATCCAATTCCAAATTCAAATTGTTAAAGTCTTAACAGTTCGACACGGTTTGAATTTTCAATAAATAGAATTGAAACCGTTCTAATCCAAACCGTTATCAATGGTTTGATGTGGATTTCTTTGAACGGTTTCGGCATAAATTTTTTATGTAATTGTTCACTAAAAAGACTCATTCAAAACATTTGTTTTTTCTAAAATTCGACCATTCTCATAATGTCATAATGGTCTCATAATGGTTTCATTTATTCACATCAAAATTTCATTTATTAGCAAGAATATTTCATTCATACATATCCACAAATTAAAAATATAAATAAAGCCCAAAGGGCTTTTTCGTTAAATGTTCATAATCCCAAAAATACCCTTGAAAAGCTAATTTATTCAAAAATGAAGGATTTAATTAGTGAGGGCAAAATAGTAAAAATAGGTTAAACTTCTCAAAATCCCCAAAATATCCTTACTTAACAAATTTATTCAAAGATGAATAATTTAATTAAGTAAGGTCAAAATAGTAAAACCAAAAATATATTAATTAAAGAATAAAAATCTATATATATAAAGAAAAAACTTGATTTTGGTTAATTTTTCAATAAACCTAAAAAAGGCTTTGGTTGAAGAAAATATTATAGAAAACAAAATCTAATATGTTAAGGGTAAAAGGGTCAAATGGATAAAGAAATAAAAAAGACAATAATAATTAATTGTTATAACATTTTTTAATTTTTACAACAATCAACAATATCTGATTCTTTGTTTTTGGTTATCATAAGTCTGTGGGCACAGTTTAGATTTAATGTAATTTTAATGTAATTTTAATGTAATTTTAATGTAATTTTAATTTGATTTAAATTCTGTTATGTACTGCTTTTGGCAAATTTCCGGAATTGAGAAATTGTTATTGGACACAGGTTTTCAATGTTACAGTGAAACTAATGTTTTGGGATGTGGCCTGGATTTTTGGACTCTGTTTTTATGTCGTTTTGACATGATAAATTTTGGGTCCATGATTTTGGGTTTCGACCCGTATTTGTGATTTTAGTGGATTTGGCCATAAACCCAGTTTTTCAATGAATTTGGCTTAGGCTAGGAAACAAGGATTTCAAAACATGGATTTTGGTTTTCACTGGATTTTTATCCCCGACGGTCAAGGTTTACTCCGATTCACGTCGAGGGTCTTTCTCCGCCAGATAGTTGAGGGATCTCTGATGCTGGTGTCGAGGGGTATTCTCCACCAGGTCGTTGAGGCTACCTACACATAGTACAGGTTTCTGCACAACTCGAGGTATGTCGGGTGTGTGGAGGGTATCGAGCTACGACTCGGGTTTCATCCGAGAAGCAGTCGGATATGTTTTGATGTATATTTTGTGTCCAAGTATGTTTATATGATTTTAAACTCCTTTGAGAAGGGTTTTCAAAGCAGGGTTGTGGACCACGGAATGCTTTCATTATTCGGGTTTTCGTGGGTCCCACCAAGTGTCTTAACAAAAGATAGATTTCAGGTGAGTTTCGGATTATCTATATATTATATTTATATACAAAGGGATTTTATGTTATGCATGCATGGTTTTACTCGTGGAGGGGGGAAATGTATGTTTTCCTCGAAAATTGTTTTTAAATTATTATTGTCCACTCACAACTTTCGTGTTTTAAATCCCCTCTAGGCCATTGAGTTGACGTGGGCATATCTAGAGCCGGAGGCATTAGATTTTCAGCTGCGCGTTTACCTAGACCATCGAGTAGGATATTTATTTCAGTATTTACTTATCCTACCTAGATGCTCTGATAAGTCTTTTGTATTGATTGTAAAATTATGGTTACATCGTTGGATGGTTGACCTTATTAGAATTTGGAGTATTATCTGATCCCTAGTCTGACAGGTGGAAAACGGTTAGCTAGTCTTTAAGGGGAGATTTTGTCGGATTTTTGGCAGAATTCTCAAAATTAATTGCAAGTACTTAGTGGTATTCTGAGAATTTCTTTTGGTTGTCAGACGGGAGCAGGGTTCTTCCCGGGTTTCGAGGGGAAATTCGGGAAGGGTCTTGTCAACTTGGTATCAGAGCACTAGGTTAAATTCAGGTAAACCGTACACCTAGTTTACAACTGATTGTGGTATTGATGATTTATGGTTCTTTTCAGCGTAATGCCTCCGAGACGCGAGCCCCGTCAGCGGTCTGGGAACGGTGAGGATGCACGTGAAATCGTAGTAGAGCCTGATTTGAGGCAGACCTTGGACAATTGGGTCGAGCTTTAACTACAGTACTTCAGGGTAGGGCTACGTCTAAAATTTCGGACATTGAGTAAGCCTAGAGGTTGGGGGCGATAGTGTTTACGGGCGAGTTAGGACCAAATGATGTAGATGAGTGGATTACTCGTTTGGAACGAGTGTTTTCTGTTATGAGGTGCCCTCCGGAGGATAGGGTGCGACTAGCCACTTTTCTTCTGGGTGACTATACGTACCGGTGGTGGCATGCTTTGCAGCTGATAGACTGGGATATCCGTACTTTTACTTTGGAAACATTCCGGGAGTGCTTCCTCGAGCAGTTTTATCCTCACACATACCGTGATGCTAGAGAGGTTGAGTTCTTGCAGCTGCAACATGGGACATGACGGTGGCCCAGTATGAACAAAAATTTCTTGAGTTGTCATGCTTTATACTGGCTCTGGTGGAAACTGAGATGGATAAGTGCCGAAGATTTGAGTATGGACTGAGAAATGAGGTTCGTGTAGCAATAACTGATGTAGCTCATACTTCTTTAAGAGCTTTGTCAGATGTTGCTGCTAGAGTAAAGTTGAGTTTGCCAACTCAAAACCAGTTTAGTGGTTCCAGGTGACGCCAGGATCACCAGAGTTTTGGAGCCTCCAGTCAAGGACCTTCTAAGAGAGGCAGTTTCAGTTCTGGATCTTCTGGGGGTGCAAGATCCGGATCAGGCGGTGGTGAAGTCGGTCAGGGACATCAATCATCAGCTCAGTTTAATGAGGCTTCAGTGCAGTCAACCCGGAGATAGAGTGGCAGACTTGCACATGTGGGTGACACCGGTTGCTACTTTTATGGGGAGACTGGTCATTTTAAAAGGGATTGTCCACATCGTCGTTTGGGCAGTAGTTCCTTGGGTCGAGATGCTGCTGAACCAGTTCAGAGAGCAGCGCAGACGTCTGGTACTACAGCAGGGAGCCAGACCCAGTCTAGTGGAGTAAGGCCAGAGGGAGACAGGGGTTGTGGTCGGTCTTCGGGTACACAATCCTGAGTTTTTGCTATGACTCAGCAGGAGGCTCGAGCAGCACCAGAGATGGTTACTGGTACGTTGTCTATTTTTAATCATGATGTTCGAATTTTGATAGATCCCGGGGCTACACATTCTTTTATTTCTCGGGGTTTCACACTTTTTATCGATAGAGAATTATCCCTGATTGGTTGGGATATAGGTATTAGCACTCTTACCGGAGATATGTTAGTGGCAAACCTCGTGATACGTAATTGTTCAATAGTAGTGGGAGGTCATGAGTTAGAGGCAGATTTAATCCCCTTGGAAATTTATGATTTTGATGTGATTCTGGGGATGGATTGGTTAACCATGAACCATGCCTCCATAGATTATTTTGACAAGAGGGTAGTTTTTTGGAGTCCAGGCTTACCGGAACTTACGTTTCGGGGTGATCGTAGGGTATTTCCCTCGGGAGTGATATCAGCTTTTACGGTTGAGAAATTTTTGAGGAAAGGTTGTGAGGGCTATTTAGCTCATGTGATTGATTCTCGGGATACTCCGGTGAGAGTAGAGGATATTCCTATGGTGAATGAGTTTCCCAATGTATTTCCGAGGATCTTCTGGGATTACCACCTCACCGGGAGATTGAGTTCACCATAGAGCTTCTTCTGGGTACCCAACCTATATCACAGACACCGTACAGAATGGCACCGGCAAAATTGAGGGAATTGAATACTCAATTGTAGGACTTGGTGGATATGAGATTTATTCGACCAAGTGTATCACCTTAGGGTGCACTGGTGTTATTTGTAAGGAAGAAATATGGTTGTTTGAGGTTATGTATCGACTACCGGCAGTTAAACAGGGTGACGGTGCGGAATAAGAATCTTTTGCCATGAATTGATGATTTGTTTGACCAATTAAAAGGGGCAAAGTATTTCTCTAAAATTGACCTTCGATCCATGTACCATCAGTTAAGGATCAGGGAAGGGGATGTTCCCAAAACGGCGTTTAGGACACGCTATGAACATTATGAGTTCCTGGTGATGCCCTTCGGGTTAACTAAATGCCCCGACAACATTTATGGATTTGATGAACAGGGCGTTCCGAAAATATTTGGATCAGTTTATGATTGTGTTCATTGATGATATCCTGGTATATTCGAAGAGTGCTAGGGCAAATGAGAAGCACTTGAGGTTGGTGCTGAATATGTTGAGGAAAAGGCAAATGTTCGCCAAGTTCAGTAAATGTCAGTTTTGGTTGACCAGTGTGGGATTCTTAGGTCATGTGATTTTTCCTGAGGGTATCAGCATGGTTCCCTAAAAAGTTGAGGAAGTGGCAAATTGGGAACAACCGAAGACAGGGACATAGGTGAGAAGTTTTCTGGGTTTAGCAAGATATTGTTGGCGATTCGTAGAAGGATTTTCTACGATAGCTGCCCCGCTGACGCGGTTGACAAGGAAAGGAGTCAAGTTTGACTGGGATGATGGGTGTGAATAGAGCTTTGAGGAGCTAAAAATGAGGTTGACTTCTGCCCCAGTGTTAACCCTTCCATATGATAACGGAGGATTTGAGGTGTATAGTGATGCATCATTACGGGGTATAGGTTGCGTGTTGATACAGCATGGGAAGGTGATAGCATATGCTTCCAGGCAACTTAAACCTCATGAGTTGAATTACCCCACATATGATTTAGAGTTAGCTGCAGTGGTGCATGCACTAAAGATTTTGAGACAATATTTGTATGGGGAAACGTGTCGAATCTTTATTGACCATCAGAGTTTGAAATACTTCTTTACCTAGGAAAAGCCATTGTAGTGGCGGATTCCTTGAGCAGGAAGTCTGTAGGTTCCCTGGCCTATTTGCATACTGTTTACCTACCGTTGCTGGTAGAATTTCGAAGAGCGGGAAATATACTTGACATGGATAGCCAGGGGGCTTTGTTGGCTAGTTTCCATGTGAGACCTGTCTTGATTTATCGAATCATTGAAGCTCAGCTCTAGGATCCTACTTTGTGTGTTATTAGGATGGAGTTGGAGGCCGGCAATAGGCAGCATTATGTGATTAGGGATGATGCATCCTTGGTTAAGGATGGCCGGTTGTGCGTACCTAATGATTCAGAGTTGAAAAGAGAAATTCATGAGGAAGCTCATAGTTTTGCTTATGCTATGCATCCAGGCGGTACCAAGATGTATCGTACTCTTAAGGAACACTATTGGTGGACTGGAATGAAAAGGGAAATAGCAGAGTTTGTGAGAAGGTGCTTGACGTGTCAACAAGTAAAAGCAGAGAGGCAGAAACCATACGGGGCACTACAACCATTATCTATTCCGAAATGGAAGTGGGATCACATTACGATGGATTTTTTTATAAACTTCCTAGGACTCAAAAAGGACATGAGGGAATCTGGGTAATTGTTGATAGACTCACGAAGTCAGCACATTTCTTGCTAGTACAGGAAGATTACCGGATGGACCAGTACGCCAAATTGTTTGTGGATGAGATCATACGGTTACATGGGACTCCAGAGTTAATTGTGTCAGACAGGGATCCTAGGTTTACTTCGAGGTTTTGGCGGAGTTTGCAGGTAGCCTTTCGAACTACATTGCATTTCAATACAACTTTTCATCCTCAGACTGACGGTTAGTCTGAGAGGACAATTCAGATTCTGGAGGATATGATGAGAGCTTGTGTACTGCAGTTTAAAGGAAACTGGGATTCACACCTGGCCTTGATGGAATTTGCATACAACAACAGCTATTAGTCTAGTATTGGGATGTCTCCTTTTAAGGCACTATATTGGAGACAGTGCAGGACACCGATATGCTGGAATGAGGTAGGTGAGAGAAGACTATTGACACCAGAGATAGTGGAAATGACATAGGAAAAATTAGAATCATCAGGGAGAGGTTGAAGGCAGCTCAAGACCGCCAGAAAAGATATGCGGATTGACGGATCAACGACCTTGAGTTTGAGGTCGGAGACTGGGTTTTCTTGAAATGGAAAGGAGTTGTACGTTTTGGTAGACGAGGAACGCTGAGTCCTCGGTACATTGGGCCTTATCAGATTGTTGAGAAGATAGGGTCAGTGGCTTACATACTTGCTTTACCCTCGGAATTGTCAAGGGTTCACGATGTTTTCCTTGTATACATGCTCCGGAAGTATCTATTCGATGAATTTCATGTATTTGAAGCGCATCCAATTGAGCTGAGAGATAATTTGACTTTTGAAGAGCAACCAGTTCAACTTTTCGATTGGAAGGAAAAAGTACTGCGTAGAAAGACTATTCCTTTGGTTAAAGTTCTGTGGAGGAATCATAACGTGGAGGAGGCCATGTGGGAAACTGAGGCATTGATGCGGGCGCATCATCCACATTTGTTCCAGTGATAGGTATGAATTTCGAGGACGAAAGTTCTTTAAGGGGGGTGAATTGTAACGACTCAAAAATTTAATTATTTAATTATCGTAAATTATTTTGCAAAATGAAGAAATTACACTTGGTTGTTTAAGGGGCTTGAAAGTCAATTTTTGTTTTGAGACACTTTTGATTGTGTTTCAGGGACCGTTGCGTAGGTCTCGAACTCACGAGTTCGTAGACAGGTTGCACGCGGAAAACGGAGTTCGTGTGAGAGAGTTGTGGGTCTAGAATGTTCAGGGCATTTTGGTAATTTGGATTAGGTAGATATTTTAACCCCAAGTAGATCAGATTCTCTCATTTTTCACTCTCACTCTTCGCGACTCACCCAAGCCCGTGCGACCGAACCCAAAAAACCCAAGAAATTGGAACTTCAATTCAAGGCAACCTCGTCCATTTTAGTTCCACTAATCGGACTCTACTCCTTCCCATGATCACAGACGTACCAACCATCGCAAGAAGCAGCCACGGGAGACACCAAACCGAGGAAAGGAAAACTGAAACCTTTCGATCGATTTTTTGGCCAACATAGGTATGGGTTTCGTGTTTAGCCTTCATTTTTGTGTTCCTGGGTTCGAGTAGATAGATTTAAACCAAAAATTGTGAAAAACGGTTAAGTTATGAGGAAGTTAGGAAAAATTCAAGCTCGGCCGGTAATAGAGTTACCCGACGCACGGCGGAGCGGTCATTTTCTCCGGTAACTCTTCGGTGACTGGTTCGGTCAAAGGGAGGGCTGACGTGGCATGCCACCTAGAAGCCATGTGGAGCCACGTGGATGCCACCTGGCAGTCACGTGGGTACCACCTGGTGGTCGAGTCAGCGTCGAGTCATGCAACGAACGGCCCCAACCCTCGGCATCAACCATCGTTAATAGGTCCTCCCCCACCCGAAATCCATTGGCATAATCGGTATTGTTAGCTGGCGCCTTGTTCGAAAATCCCCTGGATGCAACATCTTTGAGGACTCGAACCCGTGACCAAGCCTTTTTATTCCCCTTGGAGAGGACGCCTTTCACCAATTAGACTACAGTATGACCCTTCCCGAGTTTCACCTTGAAATCCGCAAAAAGCCCTTATCCCGTCTGACAACTCTTTTTCCACAAAATTTAATACTAGGAATACCCTTTATCCTTAAATATATTAAATAAACCTTACAAGGTTTCCGACAGAACCTCTTTGTACTTACTGACCACACCTACCTATCAGACGCAGGATAACTTACAGGTCACCGCTGAAACCTCGGAATAGTGGTGGTCTGAAAAGGTAACATGTTATGACATCAATCGTAAGTCTCTTGTGAACCATCAATAACTCGTCAATCTAGCCCACCGCCCTCACCAACCCACTGACTCGGAAGACGAAGGAACCTTACTTGGTTGAATTGAATCTCACCGGCTCACCCCGAGTCGAACTCGATATCCCTGCTCCTTCAAAGCACCCCGAGTGGTAACTCGATATTTCGGCTCATCCTGAGCACACCGAGTGATAACTCGATATCCCAACTCTTCCTGAGCCCTAGTGGTAACTTGATATCCCGGCTTGTCCTAAGCCCCCAGGTGGTAACTCGATATCCCAGCTCATCTTGAGCCCCCGAGTGTTAACTCGATATCTCGGCTTGTCTTGAGCCCCCGAATGGTAACTCGATATCCCAGCTTGTCCTGAGCCCTCGAGTGGTAACTCGATATCCCGGCTCGTCCTGAGCACCTCGAGTGATAACTCGATATCCCAGCTCGTCCTGAGCCCTCGAGTGGTAACTCGATATCCCAGCTCGTCCTATGCCCCCGAGTGGTAACTCGATATCCTGGCTCGTCCGGAGCCCCCGAGTGGTAACTCGATATCCCTGCTCCTCTAGAGCTACCCTAGACCTCAACGATATGGCGGAGAAAGATCCCTCGAACGCCAACATTGGAGAACCCCTCAACGATCTGGCAAAGACATACCCTCTAATGCCAATCGGAGAACCCTCAACAATGTAGCGGAGAAAAACACCCTCCACGCTAATCATCAGATAATCCCGTGGTATAACCCAATACCTAGAAGTATGCATACCCATGCAATCATGGAACCGTAATCCGTTCACAGCGCAAATAAAATACCAAATCATGGACGACCTAGCCCTAAGGAACTCTTAACACATTATGAACCCAACTACCTTGACCTCCCAAGCTCAAAACCCACTCCATGGTCAACCGTTACCCCTGGGATTACCCAACCGAGGCTCTAAACGAACTCCTGCGGCCTCAAAACCATCAAAATCCAGTCTGGACGTCCCAAAACCCTAACCACGCGGCGACACTATTTAAGGTAGAATATTTCGTCAACCTTGATAGAATATTCCATCAACCCTAACGAAATCGGCATATTCCGTCAACCCTGACGGTGTTAAGGTTCCGTCAACCGCCGTTAACCTTTGACGGAATATGCTAACGCCGTCAGCATATTCTGTCAAACCCTTGACGGCGTCAGTTGTCTTAACGGTCAACTGACGGTTGACGTCAGCAACCGCCGGTTGAACCAGTCGTCGGAGGTTTCCAGAGAAGATGGCCGCACCGTCGTCCGCCGTCGCTGGAGTTTCACCAGTGACTCGTCGGAGAAGACGGCCGCGCCGCCATTGAAATCTGGAAAATTCTCCCTAGAAATCACCATTTCCGGTGGGCTTCCAACTCCTTCATTTCTTGATCGATTTTCACAATCCACACATGTAAGTTCATCTACTTTTCACCAGGAATCCGAATATGAGGTCAAAATTTCGAGATCGTACCTAGTTTGGCCGAAAAATGTTCGAGAAGCTTCGATCCACCTCCCTCGTTTGTCCGTCGCCTACGGCGGTGCTCTCACCTCAATGATGACCCCAAACCACTCGCGGAGTCACGGGGAAGACATTCCTGGCCTTGGTTTCGATCGAGTCGGACCGTAATTAGTCCGATGAGGGTGGGGGGTTTTCAGTGTTCACACTAGGGGGGAAGGTCGGGCAAGGGAGAGAGAACGACACTGACCAATCCCGAGAAGAGAGAGAAAAATTCCAAATTATAGTTTAAATTTTTCCAAAATTACCAAACTACCCCTGAAGCTTTTAGACCCGTAACGATCTCACCGGGTCTCCGTTTTCCACGTGCCGCCTTTCTACGAATTCGTTAGTTCAAGACCTACGCAACAACCTAGGAAAATTCCCAAAAGCACTGCCAATCAAAAAGTAACTCTCGAACTCGTCTAAAACTGAGGGTAAAATCATCGTTTCCTTAATTATTTTAAATTCCTGGTTCGGGTTGTTATAAGTCAGGCCGAGTCAGACCGAGTTAGCGTGCAAGGTACTGTAGCAGCGGGAGGAACACTATAGTAGGCGCGTGAGGCACTGTAGCAGGCGCGTGGCAATGCTTGGTTAGGCGTTCCACCGGCGCGTGGAACCGGGTTTTGGGTCACGGCGACGCGTGTTGACAAGATTTCGACATTCTAGACCTGTTGGCGCAGGTTTCGGATCAATAAGACATCGTTTAGGGGTAGTTATGGGCAAGCCAAGTGGCTGCATTTTTAGTGTGATGCAAGCGAACCTCCTGGGGTTTAGGGAGTTTGAATGTAGGGTTTTTTATTATTAGTTGGTAATCCCGATTGTTACTTTTGACAGGCGATACTGCTCTGGGAACTTCGGAGGAGCGTATGACTCGGGATTGAGCTGATTTGGACGTGTGGTGAGTGGACTTTGGTTTATAAATTATAATGCATGCATAAAGATATATTTGATTTAAATTCTATTATGTATTACTTTTGGCAAATTTCCGGAATTGAGAAATTGTTACTGGACACGGGTTTTCAATGTTACAGTGCAACTGATGTTTTGTGATGTGGCCTGGATTTTTGGACTCTGTTTTTATGTCGTTTTGATGTGATAAATTTTGGGTCAATGATTTTGGGTTTCGACCCGTATTTGTGATTTTAGTGGATTTGGCCATAAACCCGATTTTTCAATGAATTTGGCTTAGGCCAGGAAACAAAGATTTCAAAACATGGATTTTGATTTTCACTGGATTTTTATCCCCGATGGGAAAGGTTTTCTCCGACTGGCATCGAGGGTGTTTCTCTGCCAGATCGTTAAGGGTTCTCCGACGCTGGTGTCGAGGGGTATTTCTGCATTAGGTCGTTGAGGTTGTCTACGCGTAGTACATGTTTCTGCACAACTCGAGGTATATAGGGTGTGTGGAGGGTATCGAGCTACGGCTCGGGATTTCATTCGGAAAACAGTGGGATATGTTTGGATGTATATTTTGTGTCAAGATATGTTTACAAGATTTTAAACTCCTTTGAGGAGGGTTTTCAAAGCAGAGTTGTGGACCACGAAATGTTTTCATTATTCGGGTTTTCGTGGGTCCCACCATGTGTTTTAACAAAAGATGGATTTTTCCGGTGGGTTTCGGATTATCTATATATTATATTTATATACAGATGGATTTTATGTTATGCATGCATGGTTTTACTCGTGGATGGGAGAAATGTATGTTTTCCTCGAAAATGATTTTTAAATGATTATTTTGTCCACTCACAACTTTCGTGTTTTAAATCTCCTCTAGGCCGTTGAGTAGACGTGGGAATATCGAGAGGCGGAGGCATTAGATTTTCAGCTGCACATTTACCTAAACTATCGAGTAGGATATTTATTTCTGTATTTACGTATTCTACCAAGATGCTCTTATTAGTCTTTTGGATTGATTGTGAAATTGTGGTTACATCGTTGGATGGTTGACCTTATTGGAATTTGGAGTGTTATCTGATCCTTAGTCTGATAGGTGGAATACGGTTAACTAGTCTTTAAGGGGAGATTCTGTCGGAGTTATGGCAAAATTCTCATAATTAATTGCAAGGACCTAGGGTTATTCTGGGAATTGATTTAGGTTGTCAAACGGGAGCAGGGTTCTTCCCAGGTTTCGAGAGAAAATTCGGGAAGGGTCATGTCATAAAGCCAAAACTTGATTTTGGTTAAATTTTCACTAAACCTAAAAAAGTCAATGGTTGAAGAAAATATTAAAGAAAAGACAATCTAATATGTTACGGGTAAAAGGGTCAAATGTATAATGAAATAAAAAAGTTATAAATATTTATTTGTTGTAACATTTTTTAATTTTTAAAATAATCAACAATATATGATTCTTTGTTTTTGGTTATCATAAGTAGGGGTCGGCACAGTTTGGATTGATACGGATGTCATCCAATTCCAAATCCAAACTGTTAAAGACTTAACAGTTCGATAGAGTATGAATTTAAAAAAATTATAACTGAAATCGTTCCAATTCAAACCATTATCAACGGTTTGATTTCGATATGTTTGTACGGTTTAGGCATAAAATTTTCATGTAATTGTTCACTAAAAAGACTCCTTCAAAACATTTTTTTTTTTCCAAAATTCGACCATTCTCATAAGGATTTCATTTATTCACATCAAGATTTCATTTATTCGCATGAATATTTAATTCATACGTACATATCAACAAATTAAAAATATATATAAAGCCCAAAGGGCTTTTTGGTTAAATTTTCATAATCCCAAAAATACCCTTGCAAAACTAATTTATTCAAAAATGAAGGATTTAATTGGTGAGGGAAAATAGAAAAAATAGGTTAAATTTCTCAAAATCCCCAAAATATCCTTGCTTAACAAATTTATTCAAAAATGAATAATTTAATAAGTAAGGTAAAAATAGAAAAAATAAAAATATATTAATTAAAGAATAAAAATCTATATATATAAAGCCAAAACTTGATTTTGGTTAAATTTTCAATAAACCTAAAAAAGTCTTTGGTTGAAGAAAATATTATAGAAAAGAAAATCTAATATGTTAAGGGTAAAAAGGTCAAATGGATAATGAAATAAAAAATATATAAATATTTAATTGATGTAACATTTTTTAAATTTTAAAACAATTAACAATATCTTATTCTTTGTTTTTGGTTATCATAAGTAGGGGTGGGCACAGTTTGGATCGATGCGAATAGCATCCAATTCCAAATCCAAACTTTTAAAGTCTTAACAGTTCGATAGGGTATGAATTTTCAAAAAATAGAATTGAAACCGTTCCAATCCAAACCATTATCAATGGTTTGATTTGGATCTGTTTGTACAGTTTAGACATAAAATTTTCATGTAATTGTTCACTAAAAAGACTCCTTCAAAACATTTTTTTTTTCCAAAATTCGACCATTCTCATCAAGATTTCATTTATTCACATCAAGATTTCATTTATTCGCAAGAATATAAAGGCTTTTGCGTAAAATTTTCATAATCCCAAAAATATCCTTGCCAAACTAATTTATTAAAAAATGAAGGATTTTAGTGAGGGAAAATAGTAAAAATGGGTTAAATTTCTCAAAATCCCCAAAATATCCTTACTTAACAAATTTATTCAAAAATGAATAATTTAATAAATAAGGTCAAAATAGTAAAAATAATTTTTTTTAATTAAAGAGTAAAAATCTATATATATAAAGCCAAAACTTGATTTTGGTTAAATTTTCAATAAAACTAAATATGTCTTTGGTTCAAGAAAATATTAAAGAAAATACAATCTAATATGTTAAGGGTAAAAGGGTCAAATGGATAACAAAATAAAAAATATATAAATATTCAATTGTTATAATATTTTTTAATTTTTAAAACAATCAACAATATCTGATTCTTTGTTCTTGGTTATCATAAGTAGGGGTGGGTACGGTTTGGATCGATGCGGATGTCATCCAATTCCAAATTCAAACTGTTAAAGTCTTAACAGTTCGATACTATTTGAATTTTCAAAAAATAGAATTGAAAATAGAATTGAAACTATTCCAATCCAAATCATTATCAACGGTTTGATTTGGATATGTTTTACGGTTTAGGCATAAAATTTTCTTGTAATTGTTCACTAAAAAGACTCCATCCAAACATTTTTTTTTCTAAAATTCCACCATTCTCATCAAGTTTTCATTTATTCGCATCAAGATTTCATTAATTCGCATGAATATTTCATTCATACGTACATATCAACAAATTAAAAATATATATAAAGTCCCAAGGGATTTTTGGTTAAAATTTCATAATCCCAAAAATACCCTTGCAAAACTAATTTATTAAAAAATGAAGGATTTAATTAGTGAGGGCAAAATAGTAAAAATAGGTTAAATTTCTCAGAATCCCCAAAGTATCCTTACTTAACAAATTTATTCAAAAATAAATAATTTAATAAGTAAGGTCAAAATTGTAAAAATAAAAATATACTAATTAAAGAGTAAAAAATTATATATATAAAGCCAAAACTTGATTTTGGTTAAATTTTTAATAAACCTTAAAATGTCTTTGGTTGAAGAAAATATTAACGAAAAGACAATCTAATATGTTAGTGTAACGATCCGGAATTTTAATTATTGAAATTTTCGTAAATTATTTCGCAAAAGGACGAATTTACCTTTGGTTTTTATGGGGGTGTGAAAGTCAATTTTTGTTTCGAGATACTTGTGGCTATGTTTCGGGTACCGTTGCGTAGGTCTCGAACTCACGAGTTCGTAGACAAGTGGCACGCGGAAAATGGAGTTCGGGTGAGAGAGTTGTGGGTCTAGAATGTCAGGGGCATTTTGGTAATCTGCCATGGATAGATATTTTTATCCCCATCCAGATCAGTTCATCTTGATTCACTCTCTCTCTATGACACACACACCCAACCCGTGTACATTGAACCCAAAAACACAAAAATTTGAACTTCAACCCGAGCCAAGATCTCCCAATTATGTGTTACTAATCGGATTCTCCTCTTACCTGAGATAAAAAAACGTACCAACTATTGATCGAGGAGGCCACGAGAGACACCGACCTGAGGAAAGGAAAATCAAGAACTTTTCGATCGATTTTTCGGCCAACCCAAGTGTGGGATTCATGTTTTGAGTTCATATCTGAGTTAATGGGTTCGAGTAGATAGATTTTGATCTAAAATTCGTGAAAAATGGTTGTGATTTGAAGAAGTTAGGAAAAACTTAAGGTCGATCGAAAATGGGGTTTTCCGACGACGGCGCATGGCGGAGCGGTCGTCTTCTCTGGCGAGACTCCGGCGAGGTTTCGGTGACTGGTCAGTTAGACGGGGCTGACGTGGCATGCCACTTGGCAGCCACGTAGAGGCCACCTAGCAGCCACGAGGGTGCCACCTGGCCACACAATCAGCAGCCAGTTGACTTAACGGTCAACTGACGCCGTTACGGTTTGACGGAATATACTGACGGTGTTGGCATTTCCTTCAAAAGTTAATGGGGTTATGACAGAACCCTAACGCCGTTAGTCTGGACGGAATATTCCGATTATGTCGGGATATTCCGTCAGGTTTGACGAAATATTTTGTCAGAGCCACGGAATATTACTGCGTGAACAGTACCAGGCGCGTGGCGGCGCGTGACGGCGCGTGGTCTAGCCTTCTACCAGTGCGTGGGGCTATTTTTCGGCCCACGGCGATGCTAGGATAGGGTTTTGGGACATTCCAGATCAGATTTTAGCGGTTTTGAGGCCATTGGAGTTCGTTTTAAGCCCCGTTTGAGTAATCCCAGCAGTAACGGTTGACCAACGAGCGGGTTTTGGCTTGGGAGGTCAAAGGAGTTTGGTTTTTAATGTGTCAAAGAATTCCTTGGGGCTAAAGTTCCTTGAGTTGGTACTTTGGATGTACTGTGAATGAACTAGGGTTCCGGGATTGCGTGGCATGTGTACTTCCAGGTATTATGTTACCACAGGATTGTCCAATGTTGGCGTTTGAGGGGTCTTTCTCCGCTACATTTTTGAGGGGTTCTTCGATTTTGGCGTTCGAGGGGTCTTTCTCCGCTACATTGTTGAGGGGTTTTCTGATGTTGGCGTTCGAGGGGTCTTTCTCCGCTACATTATTCAGGGGTTCTCCGATGTTGGCGTTTGAGGGGTCTTTCTCCGCTACATTGTTGAGGGGTTCTCCGATGTTGGCGTTAGAGGGTACGTCTCCGTCAGATATCAAGTTACCACTCGGTGTGCTCAGTATGAGCCGGGATATCAAGTTACTATTCGGGGGTGCTCAGGATGAATCGGGATATCGAGTTACCACTCGGGGTGCTCAGGATGAGCTGGGATATCGAGTTACCATTCGGGGTGCTCAGGATGAGCCGGGATATCTAGTTACCACTCGGGGTGCTCAAGATGAGCCGGGATATCGAGTTCCCACTCGTGGTGCTCAGGATGAGCCAGGATAACGAGTTCCCACTCGGGGTACTCAAGATGAGGTAGGATATCGAGTTACCACTCGGGGTGCTCAAGATGAGTCGGGATATCGAGTTACCACTCGGGGTGCTCAAGATGAGTTGGGATATCGAGTTACCACTCGGGGTGCTCAGAATGAGTCGGGATATCGAGTTACAACTCGGGGTAAGTTAGTGAGACTCAATTCAACCAAGTCTTGTACCTTCGTCATTTGGGCCAGTGGGTTAGTGTGTACGGTGGCCTTGGGCCAGTGGGTTTGTGTGGGCGGTGATCCAGATTGACTGGTGGTTGAAGGTTTACACGAGGGTGACACGTCAGTTGGCTCGTTCTATTGCGGAAGGGGTCTTCCGAGGTAGTATGTGAACTATTAGGCTATCCTACGTCTGACATGTAGGTAGGGTCAGTCAAATACAGAGGAGGTTCTATTAGAACCCCTGTAAAGTTTATTTATTGTTTCTAAAGGTTAAGGATATTTCAGGTATTGATCTTTTGTATTAAAAGCTGTCAGTCGAGAGGCTGGGGCATAAAACGAGTTTGTGAGGTTGCCCTGTTGGGCCACCACTGGTCTGAGGTTTCAGTAGTGTTGGACCTATTGTTAACTTGGTATCAGAGCTTTTTAGCAGAGGGCTATAAACTTCGAATCATGATCAGGGGTTCTCATATGGTGATATGTGGCGAAGCATTGGCTGTTACCCTGACATGACCAGGCAGGTTAGCCTCTAGTGTGGTTGCTCAGTCGAGAGGCTAAAACGGTTAACCAGTCCTTAAGGGGAGATTCTGCCGAATTTTTGGTAGAATTCTCATATTTAATTGCAAGAACTTATGGGTATTATGGGAATTTTTTAGGTTGTCAGACGGGAGCAGAGTTCTTCCCGGGTTTCGAGGGAAAATTGGGGAAGGGTCCTATCAATTTGGTATCAGAGCTTTAGGTTTAACTTCCTGCAGACCACACACTTGTGTGCATATTATTTAAGGATTCTTGTCAACGAGATACCTTCGAGACATTGTCTCTTCTACGACCTAGAATTGAGGGAGGCGGAGGACATGTGATGCACGGGTGAGGTAGCCGTCGCTGTTGCTGGTGAGTGGACGTTGGTTGTAAATTATAATGCATGCATACAAGTATATTTGAATTAAATTCTATTTTGTATTGCTTTTGGAAAATTTCCGGAATTTATAAATTATTACTAGACACAGGTTTTCCATATTTAAGTGAAAATGTGTTTTTGGACTCTGTTTTTATGCCATTTGACGTGATGGATATTGAGTCCATGATTTTGGGTTTATACCTGTACTTATAATTTTAATGGATTTGGCCATAAACTGGGTTTTCAATGAATTTGGCTTTGACCAAGAAACAATGATTTCAAAACATGGATTTTGGTTTTCACTGAATTTCTGTCCCTGAGGGTCAAGGTTTTCTCCGACTGGAGTTGAGGGGTTTTGCCCTGCTAGATCGTTGAGGGTTCTCCGATGCTGGTGTTGAGGGGTATTTTCTCTGCCGGGTCATTGAGGCTGTCTACGCATAGTACAAGTTGCTGCACAACTCGAGGTATATCGAGTGTGCAG
Organism: Oemleria cerasiformis; assembly: GCA_037349345.1. NCBI lineage: Eukaryota > Viridiplantae > Streptophyta > Magnoliopsida > Rosales > Rosaceae > Oemleria > Oemleria cerasiformis. The sequence goes on from JAZGTL010000021.1 coordinate 2,038,047, forward strand.
GGTAAAGGTTTTCTTCGATTGACATTGAGGGGTTTTGCTCTGCTAGATCGTTGAGGGTTCTCCGACGCTGGTGTTGAGGGGTTTTCTCCACCAGGTCGTTGAGGCTGTCTACGCGTAGTACAATGTTCTGTACAATTCGAGGTATATCGGGTGTATGGAGGGTATTTTGGGAAAAGTGGATTATGTTTTGATATATGTTGTGTCCAGGTCAATTTACATGATTTTAAATTTCTTTGAGGAGGGTTTTCAAAGTAGGGTTGTGGACCACGGAATGTTTTCATTATTTGGATTTTTGTGGGTCCCACCGAGTGTTTTTACAAAAGATGGATTTTTCCGGCAAGTTTTCGGCTTATCTTTATGGACTTATTTGAAAAGAAATTTTATGTATCCATGGATTTTTTTACACATGATGAAGGGTATTTTCCATCACGTATTCGCCAAGGTTTTCTCTGACTAGCGTTGGACGAAATTTTTTCTAGACTAGCATAGTAAGGTTTTTCCTCCGCCAGGTCATCGATATGCTCTGATTCTATCGTGCTAGGAAGCTCTCCGCTAGATCATTGAAGCTGACTGCACTTGGTTCACGTGACCCTATCCGACACCTGGCTTCGAGGTATATTCGGTCATGTGACGTCATGACCTGATGTGATGGTAGTCATGTTGGGAGTAGGTCTCGCGATGGACTTCTCAGGCTTAAATCCTTGCTTTGAGGAAATTTCCGGATTGAATGAATTTTGGTGCTTTCAGGATGTCTCTTGGATGTTGTTCCCGTCTACGGTTTGTTGTCGAGACTCGAACAGGGGAATGTGCAGAGTGCACAGGTTCAATTGGGAATCGCAGCTGAGGCCCAGTTCGTATCGGTGGTGACGAGAGAGGACTTAGAACTAGAGGTTGGTTCTTTGACTAGAGTTAAGAAATTCGGGGACGAAATTAGGGGACAAAATTCCTTTATGGGGGGGGGGGGGGGGGGGGGGGGGGGGGGGGTGGGGTGTGGGGGAGGGGAGGAATTGTAATGACCCGGAATTTTAATTATTGAATTTTTCGTAAATTATTTCGCAAAAGGACGAATTTACCTTTGGTTATTAAGGGGCGTGAAAGTTAATTTTTGTTTCGATATAATTTTGGCTATGTTTCGGGTACCGTTGCGTAGGTCTCAAACTCACGAGTTTGTAGACAGGCGGCACGCGTAAAATGAAGTTCGGGTAAGAGAGTTGTGGGTCTAGAATATTAGGGGCATTTTAGTAATCTGCCATGGGTAAATATTTTTATCCCCATCCAGATCAATTCATCATGATTCACTCTCTCTCTCTTCAACACACACACCCAACCCGTGTACATTGAACCCAAAAACCCAAAAATTTGAACTTAAACCCGAGGCATGATCTCCCAATTCTGTGTCACTAATCAGATTCTCTTCTTCCCTGGGATAAAAAAGGTACCAACCATTGATGGAGGAGGTCACGGGAGACACCAAACCGAGGAAAGAAAAACTGAGAAATTTTCGATCGTTGTTCCGGCCAACACAGGTATGGGATTCGTGTTTTCAGTTCATATCTAAGTTCTTGGGTTCGAGTAGATAGATTTAGACCTAAAATTCGTGAAAAATGGTTGAGATTTAAAGAAGTTAGGAAAAGCTTAAGGTCGGTCGGAAATGGGGTTTTCAGACGACATCAGACGGTGGCGCACGGCGGCATGGTCGTCTTCTTCGACGAGACTCCTGTGAGGTTTTGGCGACTGGTCAGTCAGACGTGGCATGCCACCTGGCAGCCACGTGGAGGCCACCTGGCAGCCACGTGGGTGCCACCTGGCCACACAATCAGCAGTAAGTTGACTTAATGGTCAATTGACGCAGTCAGGGTTTGACAGAATATGCTTATGGCGTTGGCATATTCCGTCAATAGTTAACGGAGTTATGACGGAACCCTAACGTCGTTAGTCTGGACGGAATATTCCGATTCCGTCAGGATATTCGTCAGGTTTGACGGAATATTCCATCAGAGCAACGGAATATTCCGTCGTGAACAGTACCATGAACGTGGGGAAGCGTGACAATGCGTGGCGACACGTGAGGGCATGTGGCTGGCGCGTGGCACGTGGTCCAACCTTCTACCGGTGTGTGGCGGTGCGTGGGGCTATTTTTCGACCCACGACGGCGCGTGGCTAGGGTTTTGGGACATTTCGGATCGAATTTTGGCAGTTTTGAGGCCATTGGAGTTTGTTTTAAGCCCCGTTTAAGTAATCTCAGCGGTAATGGTTGACCATGGAACGGGTTTTGGCTCAGGAGGTCAAGGGAGTTGGGCTTTTAATGTGTCAAAGAGTTCCTTGGGGCTAAGGTTCCTTGAGTTGGTACTTTGGATGTACTGTGAACGAACTAGGGTTCTGGGATTGCGTGGCATGTGTACTTCTAGGTATTATGTTACCACGGGGTTCTTCGATGTTGGCATTTGAGGGGTCTTTCTCAGCTACATTGTTGAGGGGTTCTCCGATGTTGGCATTCGAGGGATCTTTCTCCGCTACATTGTTGAGGGGTTCTCCGATGTTGGCGTTCGAGGGGTCTTTCTCTGCTACATTGTTGAGGGGTTCTCCGATGTTGGCATTCGAGGGGTCTTTCTCCGCTACATTGTTGAAGGGTTCTCCGATGTTGGCGTTCGAGGGGTCTTTCTCTGCACATTGTTGAGGGGTTCTCCGATGTTGGCGTTCGAGGGGTCTTTCTCTTCTACATTGTTGAGGAGTTCTCCGATGTTGGCATTCGAGGGGTCTTTCTCCGCTACATTATTGAGGGGTTCTCCGATGTTGGCATTAGAGGGTACGTCTCCGTCGGATATCGAGTTACCCCTCGGGGTGCTCAGGATGAGCCGGGATATCGAGTTACCATTCGGGGTGCTCTGGATGAGCTGGGATATCGAATTACCACTCGAGATGCTCAAGATGAGCCGGGATATCGAGTTACCACTCGGGGTGCTCAGGATGAGCCGGGATATCGAGTTACCACTCGGGGTGCTCAGGATGAGCCGGGATATTGAGTTATCACTCGGGGTGCCCAGGATGAGCCGGGATATCGAGTTACCACTCGGGGTGCTCAGGATGAGTCTGGATATTGAGTTATCACTCGGGGTGCTCAAGATGAGCCGGGATATCGAGTTACCACTCGGAGTGCTCAGGATGAGCCCGGATATCGAGTTACAACTCGTGGTAAGTTAGTGAGACTCAATTCAACCAAGTCTTGTACCTTCGTCATCTGGGCCAGTGGGTTGGTGTGGGCGGTGACCCATATTGACTGGTGGCTGACGGTTTGCACGAGGGTGACACGTCAGTTGTCTCGTTCTATTGCGGAGGGGACCTCCGAGGTAGTTTGTGAACTACTAGGCTATCCCTATCCTTCTGACATGTAGGTGGGGTCAGTTAAATACAGAGGAGGTTCTGTTGGAACCCCTGTAAAGTTTATTTAATGTTTCTAAAGGTTAAGGATATTTCAAGTATTGATCTTTTGTATTAAAATCCGTCAGTCGAGAGGTTGGGGCGTAAAACCAATTCGTGTGGTTACCCTATAGGGCCACCACTGGTATGAGGTTTCAGCAGTGTTAGACCTACTATCAACTTGGTATCAGAGCTTGTTAGCAGATGGCTATAAACTTCGAATCATGATCAGGTTTTCTCACATTGTGATCTGTGGCGAAGCATTGGCTCTTACTCTGACATGACCAGACCGGTTAGCCACCGGTGTGGTTGCTCAGTCGAGAGGCTAAGACGGTTAACCAGTCCTTAAGGGGAGATTCTGTCGGATTTTTGGCAGAATTCTTATGTTTAATTGCAAGGACTTATGGGTATTCTGGGAATTTCTTTAGGTTGTCAGACGGGAGCAGGGTGCTCCCTGGGTTTCGAGGGGAAATTTGGGAAGGGTCCTGTCATTAAGGTTAAAAAGGTCAAATGGATAATGAAATAAAAAAATATATAAATATTTAATTGTTGTAACATTTTTTAATTTTTAAAACAATCAACAATATCTGATTTTTTGTTTTTGGTTATCATAAGTAAGGGTGGGCACAGTTTGGATCGATGCGGGTGTCATCCAATTCCAAATCGAAAATGTTAAAGTCTTAACAGTTCGATACGGTTTGAATTTTCAAAAAATTGAATTGAAACCGTCTCAATCCAAACCATTATCAACGGTTTGATTTGGATCGGTTTGTACGGTTTAGACATAAAATTTTCTTGTAATTGTTCACTAAAAAAACTCCTCCAAAAATTTTTTTTTCCAAAATTCCACCATTCTCAACAAAATTTCATTTATTCATATCAAAATTTCATTCATAAATATCAACAAATTAAAATTTTGAACGTTTTAAACTGCGAAATATAACGGATTATGTTTAAATATAATTTAAATTCGAAAGTTTTTACAATTAAGAAAAAGACCGGTGTGACTAATTATATTTAAATTCGAAAGTCTTTAATTATATTACAGTTAAATATAACTAATTAGCTAGTCAAAGTCTTTACAATTAAGTGAAAGACCTGTGTGACTTGTAATAATCAAGAGCAAGCGGTGGACTTGTAATGATGAACCGGCACAATTGTGTGGCCATGAGGAAAACCAAAGCAGTGGGTTTTGTCTAGTCGGCCAAACAAACCTCTATAAATAGAGGTGTAGTTTCAATGTAATTGTAGTAAGAATGAAAAACAGAAGAAAGAAAATAAAGAAGTATGTGATTTGGAAGAAAAAAAGAGAGAAAAAGCAAGGAAGCAAATAAGAGAAGAAAGAAAGAAAATGAAGAATTGTGTGTGACTAAGGTGGAGTGTGAGTGTCTTAGAATTTGTCTCTAGAATGAGAGCTGCTTCTAAAAAGAGGTGTGGTGTTTGAGAATTGTTGTAATAATTTTATTGGTGTAATACAAGTATTGTGTTTACTTGTTTTGTCTCTCCAACTCCTGAATAGTAAAATTGTGTACTCAAAGTTTTGTTCAACATCTCCAAAACTAAGATGACATATATAAATATGCAATTTAAAGACCTGGTGGTGCTGGAACAAGATCTGAAACATTTACTAGCGAATCGAAGGTAGATGCGTAGACAAGGTTGGCCTCTTAAGTCATACCTCAAATTACAGCTGGGTTTTAGAACTGTTTCACCTGATTCTCCACCACAACATGCCGGAATATCCCCTGACACTCTTCAAGGCAACTGCTGCAGTTTTTCATGTCTAAATCTGGAGTGCACTGAGCAAGTGCATATATAATTTCATTAGCGCCAGGCACAATTGCATGCCCTGCTGCAAATTTCTTTCGAGAATCCCCTGAGGAAGCTATGACCTATGTCGCTTCAAATACGCAATAGTGGGTTAAGCACCATGTCAAATATTGCTCACGTTGGTCACAAAAAATGGGCTAGGCGCCCGCGTGACACCAGGCGTTTCCTTGCATGGTTCGATGCTCAACCCACGTCATATTTGGTATTAAGCACCATGTCAAATATTGCTCCGATGGAGGAGTTGTAGAAGCCGTAATCGGTGACGGAGTTGGAGGAGAAGGAGGAGAGGAGGCTGTTGAGGTTTGTTTGGCACTTGTCACCAGGTGTGTATGTGCCCGCCGTGTCGGAACAACTCCAGCAGTAGTCAGCTGTGAATGTGCAGTCGGTAACTTCTTTGGATTTGGCGGGAGGAATTACAAGAGGGCCAAGATAATTGGAAGGAGAATGAAGGAAGGCAATGATCTTGATCTCCAGGAACTCATTTTATTCCGTTGACGTAAAAAATGAATCAATTTGGAAGACCGTAATGAATTATAGATTTAACATCAATCCACTCTTAGAGTTTGTTGACTCAAAATTTCCACAAAGGTCGTCTCACATGGTCCTGGTTGGACCTTAATGTCATTTTTAGGTTTGTGGTACAATACATATTGACGAAATCCCATATAGATTAATGCTTTTTTTTCTCTCTCTCTCCATGTTTTAGTAACGTAAGCAAGAAATAGACTATAAGCACAAACAAGACTTTTCTATTTTGAATTTGTTCAGACACAAGCCTTGACACCAAAGCTACTTAATATCTCAAGAACTAAAGACTCCAACTGGTCCATATAGTGATGGACCACAAAACTACCTACCACTTAAGTGAGATGATGAGATGCATTTAATGATGAACAAGAAGTAGCTTATTCTACTAAGTAAATCAATAACGCATTTAGTGATCTTAACCACGTAAAAATTCAAGTGGTAGGTAGTAAATTGGCACCCCTAGTAAGCAGTCGGTAGTAGTAAAAAAGTAATACTGATGTATGTGGTGTTCCATCATTTCCATTTTTAGCGAAATTAGACTCCATACACGCGCTATGCGCTTGTGACATTTTTGTAAGAATGTGAGTTGCACTTGTGGCCTTGTTTTAAGCACGCACGCTACGAACTGCATTTTTAATTCATTTCCATCGAGTCTAAAGATAATTATTTCATACTTTAAATTCATATATTTTTATTTTAAAATCATGAAAAATAATATGAAGTAGTGAGGTGAAAAGAAATGGGGTGCTGATAGTTAACTAGAATGTGGGGTTTTTTTTTTTCGTTACATTTGAGGGATTTGAACCTCCATCTATTTTACAATGGACACATTGAGTTACAATATGAATATCAATTTCGTTTTTTACGAGAATCGAACCTGAGATCTTCCATATAAAATGTGTAGAGGAATACCACTCGAACATAACACTAAAAACTCACATTGAGTGTCTTTGTCAAGCAATATTATGAAGTAAAACTCACCTTTTTCTCATATAAAACTCACCTTTTATGAAGCAATTCCGCTTCTGGAAGTATTTGGGTTTTTATTTTCTCGAGGTGCTTGGGTTTTTTGAGTCAAATTTTAATTGTTTTTCATTTAGTACCAGAAGCGTAATTTTTATTATATTTTAGGATTTTAATAACAAAATGTAATATATATGTATTTATGAGCAGAAAGCAAAGTCTCGGTTGAGTGCTTATAGATAAACCATAAAGTATGCAAAATGTTGCATCTCCATCTCTAAATATCGTTCCTGGAAAAAAAAAATTAAAAAATTAAAAAATCTCTAAAGAGGGTCAATTGCATATATGGAAACACATCAATTTTCTTCTGCGTTTTACTGAATCATTCGCCTTATTACCTTCAAGAAACACGTATAATAAACCCACAGGATAATAAAAAATTAATAAAAAAAATTCAAAAGCATGCATACATGCCTAGCGGCCATATTCTCTCAATCTCATTGATCTTTAGTAGTTTTATATTTTTGTAGTATTAGGAATATTATTTTTTAGTTAAGAGAATTTTTAGTAAAAAATAATTATGATTTGATTATAAAATTCTTGAAAAAAAATATATCAAATTATATAACTCAATATCATTTTCTGGAAAAACTCAATCACAATATATAATACTCAATATGCATGACTCTGCAAAATTTTGTTACGTAACTCTATACAATTCTGTTATTAACTCTGTAAAAGTTTATGAAAATCAATAAATCTATAAAACTCGGATCACTTCAAAAACTCTGCAATTATCTGTATAAATTTGAATTCAATACACGCCCTAAGACTTGATAAAATGTGGAATTTTCCAAGCTTTTCCAACCTTAGATGGTGCAACTAATACTTTAGACCAATGCGAAGATCACTTGACTATATATGTGTGGAATTTTCCAATCCTTGGTTAGTGCAATCAATACTTGACCCATACGGCCATACTATATGCAAAGTACGGTGGCATATAGTAAGGATAATAGTTGTATTTGGACCGCGAGTCTTTACATTTAGTTTTCACGCATTTAATCGCATTTCAACTCATTTCAACTATTATTTTAATATAACCGTTCAAAACAATACCTATCATATGAGTTTTAGTTTAATTTTTAATTTTTTGTATTAATATTCTTTTATTATTTAATATTCAACTTTATTCTTAAATTAAAAAAATAAAAAATTTACAATTTACCAAACCAATAAAACCCTCGCCCCCCGCCGTTGAATCGTACTATTTTCTCCTTCAAGTTTCAATTTCAAGCGTTGAAGCTTGCTTCTTCTCTATACTTTAGCTCAATCCATGAAACTTATATGTAAAATTAATTAAGGAGAAAAGAAGGCAAAAAGTTGGGATATTTTGTTAGACCCAGATATGATCTTTCGTTGAAACAACCAAATATGACCTGAAAAAAACCACAAAGGTTTCTACTTTCAATCTCTCAAGAGAAGAGAATCAACACCATGCTCGAATAACAAAGCAGAAACCCAAAAATTTGATTTCTCTTCCTTCCTCGTGTTTATGGAGGCGGTGAAGAAGCGGAGGAGCTTTGTGGTGACGGTTCGGGTGGATAGAAGGAATGCACCCATTTTCTGCCGAAATCACCACCATACAACAATTCTTTCACTTTTTCATCTAATCCGCCCATCGTATCATCCGCTCCAATCTAACATTCACTGTCACCTAATTTATCTCTTCATAGTGGGAGACTTGATCTCCAAGACAATTTCCCCCCTTCCCGTCCAAATCCTAAACTGACGGTAATGGAGGCCATCGGCTAGAGGTGAAGAGGACTTTGTACTAACGTTTGTGTACAATTCATTTTTATTTAGCAAGGTTGTTGGTTTCTGAATGAAATTAATTGTGAGTATTTAATTCTTAATAATTGTTTGTTTTTGTAATTTTGGAGTGATAAATTATTTTTAAAAAACTAATTAAAAATAAAACTAAAACCCTTCTAATGATTGAGATAAGTCAAAATGTGACTAAATGCATGAAAGTTAAACATAACGGCTCGTAGTTCATTGCGTTTATATTTTAGATGTCCTTATTCTCTTTGTAATTAATTGATTCTCTAAAATCATGTAAATATTATTAATTGATATAAGACAAATAAACTATCCTTACTTGTCTCAAGCCATCATATGTGTTTTTGCTTGATCGATCAAATTCAAACACATGCAATTGTACACAAGTTATAGAATAATTTTCTATTTTATTGTATTATTAGTTTTTATTTTATACAACAATATTTTAACTGAAAAATGAATTGAACTTAATTTCATAACGGACAACTATAATTAGATAACGAAATCACCACAAGAATTTAATATACTCAATATCTATATGAGCGCGTGAATCAATCGAGATTTATATATTTTCAAAAAAAAGAAAAACTTATGATCATTGGCGGAGGGAGGGGGGTCCACTGGTGTTTTGGGCCCCCTCTCACATATATTTAAGTAATTTATAATATCATAAAATATTTTGTTTAAATAAATATTAAATTAATCATATTTAATAAAGTATTTCTACTTTCGTTATAATTTTAGTTTTATTAGATAGATCAATTAATTAATTATTACACAGTTGTACTCTTTGTTTATAATTTCTTATTTTTATTACATTCCTTATTTCGATTTTGATTAGCCAATATATCTTTGTGTAATGAACTATTAAAAATATTGTATGATTGTTTAGATATTTATTTAGTTTGATATTATTACATTGATTTGAACAATTTCAATACCAATTTGACCAAATAAAAATTATTCGAATACTATTATGAGTTAAATTACATTAAAATTTTAAAAAAATTTCTTTTAAATATTTTGTGAAATGCCTCAACACAATTTTAATCCTGACTACGCCACTGGTTATGATAGCCTGAATTACATAAGCCCAAACTACTAGTGACTCTTAAAATATAAAATTTGATAGATAATAAATCCCATAAAAAAGTGTGGAATTTAATTTTTTTTGTTAGGTAAAAAATATGGAATTTAATTTTTACAAGGGTATACTCCCGAGAAAAAGCAAATTAAGTTCCAACTCTTATTAGACGATACAATTATTACTGGACTCATGTAAAGACTTAAAAAAATTTGTTTTAGAGTGAAAAAATCCCTTATACTTGAACTTGACTCATGCTTGTTATAGATTGGAGTACTGTATCCTCCTCGAGGGGGGGTTCACAACCACCACCACTAGCTGCCTATAGCCAAAATAAGTTTCTCCAAAACTGGTATTATCATGAGGCTTTACAACTCCATTTATGCTGTGTTTTTCTCCGCCTCAGCCATTTGCATCCATGCTCTCATTCTTCTTCACTCATCAATCTGTCTTTACTGTTTAGCCCTTCCCAAAAATGAGACCGATCGACTCGCCTTGCTTGAAGTCAAGGCTAGCATAACCAGCGACCCTTTTGGAGTGATGGTTTCATGGAATGAAACCAACCACTTTTGTGGTTGGCATGGAGTTACATCATGTGGCCATCGCCACCATAGAGTCACTGTTTTGGACCTCAAGTGCTTGAAACTTGCAGGCTCTGTATCACCCCATGTTGGAAACTTGAGCTTTTTGAGAAAACTTGATCTCCAAAGCAACAGCTTCACCCGTGAAATCCCACCAACAATTGGCCTTCTACGTCGATTGCAACATTTAGAATTGAACAATAATTCTCTGAGCGGTGAAATTCCCTCAAACATATCAAGTTGCGCTCAACTCCTCCGCATACATGTTGGTTTCAATTCTCTGGTTGGGACAATTCCTGAGCAGCTTGGCACCTTCCGTCAAATTGATACTCCACAACGAACAAAGTACAAGAGACGGAACAAACTTACTCTTATACTATGCCAAACAAACAACGATTCAAAAACATTAACGCAACGGAAATTGCAATCTTCGAATTGCACGGAGAAACTAAATTCCGTACACCCATAGAGGATGCAAGATACTTTGGGAACCAGCCAATATATTTCACTGTACTTAATTTGAATTCTTGGGTTACTTAACGGTTACAATTTACAAGTTTAAGACAAGTCTTATATAAACAACAAATCCTAAGTAAACAAGAAATAATAAAACCTAACTTCCAATCCAAGACAAAATCAGAATCCGCAAACAAATCTAACCAAATCTAGTAAGTAAACCAATTCCTAATTCAAAACCAAAAACAAATTCCTAATTAAGAAAATATTTGCCAACACCTTGTACAAGCTTACAGCTATTGGCATTCACTTCAACCACCTTACGGGAAGTGTCCCTCAATCTTTTGCTAACTTTCATCTTTTCAACTTTTTTTTGCTGCTTCTACTCATTTAACCGCCAGTGTTCCTGGTTTTTTTGGCCAACTCACCAATCTTAATTATCTTTCTTTCGATCTAAATAGCTTATCTGGTGTGCTCCCTCCCTCAATCTTCAATCTCACTTCTATCACACTTTTTTCTGTGAGTACGAACAAAATCCAAGGGACTTTGCCCTCAAACTTAGGCCTTGCCTTTCCAAGTCTCAAATCCTTTGGTATTGGCGATAACCAATTTAGTGGAGCTATCCCTGTTTCATTATCTAACGCCTCAAATATTGTTAGACTTGACATCGGAGTAAACCAACTAAATGGAAAAGTCCCTTCGTTGAAACGTTTACATGGGCTTGAGCGGCTGATTCTTGGTGAAAACTATCAGAATAGGTGAGAATTCTCTTGTATTATTTTTTATTCAATAGGAAGGATATATATATATATATACAGAGACTAGGAATGTTACTATGAGCCTAATTAGTGGACTGAGTTTAATTAGGAATATACAGCTCATTGACACTCCCCCTCAAGTTGGAGCATGTATGACGTCAATGCCCAACTTGCTAAGTGAGTTGTGGAATACTCTGCCGGTGACTGTTTTAGTGAGGACATCTGCAAGTTGATCTTCAGATTTAACAAATGATACCTCAATGATCTTTGCCTCGAGTTTCTCCTTGATGAAATGTCTGTCAACTTCAACATGCTAGGTTCTATCATGTTGCACTGGATTATGTGCGATGTCAATTGCGGCTTTGTTGTCACAATTCAGTTGCATGGCATGATTGGGTTTTAACCCCAATTCCCCCAACAAATTCCTTATCTAGAGTAGCTCACATATTCCTTGTGCCATACCTCGATATTCTGCTTCAGCACTTGATCTTGACACTAATTTCTGTTTTTTTACTTTGCCAAGTGACTAGATTGCCTCCCACAAAGGTAAAGTATCCAGATGTTGAACTCTTGTTAGTAACAGAACCCGCCCAGTCTGCATCAGTGTGACCCTCAACATCTAGATGACCATGTCGTGAGAACATCAATCCTCTTCTAGGAGCTGACTTTAAGTATCTCAGGATTTGGTTTACCGCATCCATGTGGGCTTCACTTAGTGCATGCATGAACTGACTCACCACACTTACGGCATATGCGATATCAGGTCTAGTGTGTCTTAGATAGATTAACTTACCCACCAGGCGTTGATATCTTTCTTTGTTGGTGGATACCTGATCCGGATATTCACCAAGCTGATGATTCAACTCCATTGGTGTATCTACTGGTTTTCTGGCTAGCATTCCAGTGTCAGTTAAAATGTCAAGGATATATTTCCATTGTGATAGAAATATTCCTTGGTATGAACGCGCCACTTCGATGCCTAAGAAATATTTCAGGGCACCAAGATCTTTCATTTCAAACTCACTTGCCAAGTGGTGCTGCAACGCTACCTTTTCCTCTGGGTCATTCCCGGTAATTACCATGTCATCAACATATACAATAAGGGCAGTGACTTTAACTTCCTTATGTTTCAAGAAAAGAGTATGATCTGAGTTACTTTGTTTGCATCCAAAGTCCTTCATTGATTGGCTGAACTTTCCAAACCATGCTCTGGGTGATTGCTTCAATCCATAAAGGGACTTCCTCAGTTTACAAACCATGTTGCCCTTATTGGGCCCCATCTTGCATCCTGGAGGTGAATCCATATAGACTTCTTCTTCTAAGTCGCCATGTAGGAAGGCATTTTGACATCAAATTGGTGTAATGGCCAGTCTAGGTTGGCTGCCAGAGAAATAAGTACCCGAATTATGTTGATCTTGGCTACAGGGGCAAAGGTCTCCCCATAGTCAATCCCATAAGTCTGAGTGTAACCTTTTGCCACCAGTCTTGTTTTGTATCGTTCAATGGTGCCATCTGCCTTGAACTTTACTGTATATATCCATCTACAACCCACTGTTCTCTTCCTTGGCGTAAGGGTAGTCATCTCCCAAGTGGAATTCTTCTGGAGAGCCTCCATTTCATCATTCATCGCTTGTGTCCACTTGGGATCTTTGAGAGCGTCCTGCACATTACTTAGAATAGATACAGTGGATAATTGGCACACAAATGATGCACATGACGGAGACAACCTATGTAGGGACACATGATTAGCAATAGGGTATTTAACTTTTGCTTTAGGGTCATGGTCATACTGTTGTCTAGGAATCCCTCTAGTCGTGCGTGGGGGTAACTGATAACCTGTATAATTTGATGCAGGTAAGGTGCTTGAGATAGAGTTTGAATGTTCAGTTACCTGTGGGGAATCTTTAAGACCTGATTGGATGAGTGGTGAAGGTACTATAGTAGGAGTTGTAGAGAGGGAATTATCTGAACCAGTATCATGAGTGTCATCAGGAGTGTCGAGGGACTCTTGAGCTTGTTGCACCTCGGACACTGACGGCTCGGATGAATGGTGTTGAATTTGGACGTCAATCTGAGTATCTTCGGCTGCAAAGATACTGCTCTCCCCATACAGAGGATGCTCAGTGACTCCCCATGAATAATAGAACTCACTCTCGTTGAAGGTCACATCGGCGGTGACGTGCATGGTCTGAGTGGGAGGATGGAAACACTTATAGCCCTTCTGAGTGGCAGAATAACCCACAAAGACACAATGCCGTGCACACGGATCAAGCTTGCCACGCTGATGTGGATACACCTGAACATACGCAACACAACCAAAGAGACGTGGTTTGAGATTTGGTGCGGATGGCATGTTGAGGAGAGCAGTCAATGTCTGAAATGGAGTTTGATACTGAAGAGTGCTGGAAGGTGTTCAATTGATGTGGTAAGTCGCAGAACAAAGAGCCTCCCCCCAAAAATGATGCAGCATGTGGGCCTCAAATAAAGAGGCACGAACAACCTCCAAGAGATGCCGATTCTTGCGCTCCGCGACACCATTCTGTTGTGGTGTATAGGCGCATGTGGTTTGATGAACAATACCATGGTGGCCGAAAACTGATGTAGGTCATGGTTGATGTACTCACCTCCATTATCAGATTGAAGGGTCATGATTTTCTTGTCAAACTGAGTAGCAACATATTGATAAAAGAGCTTGAATTTGGCAGTGACGTCACTTTTCTGGTGTAGGGGAAAGACCCAGGTCATCCGGGTGCAATCATCAATAAACGTCACAAACCACTTAAAACCACTAATAGTGGGAACTCGTGATGGTCCCCAAACATCAGAATGGACAATCATGAAGGGCATGGAGCTTTTATGCAATCTTAATGGGTAAGAAATACGATGGCTTTTCGCCAAAATGCAAGTTTTACAATGAAAGTCTGATTCATGAAACTGGGAAAACAAATATGGAAATATAAGTTTCAGATAACCAAAAGAAGCATGCCCTAACCGTCGATGTCATAGCCAAATTTTCTTCATCCTAATGGACTCATCGCCTTTCACATGATGTGCGTGACTCAAACGCTTACTGATGTCGGCTGTCAAGTCTAGATAATACAACTTTCCCCTCCTAGTACCACATCCAATCACGGCCCTGGTGAGAAGATCCTGAAAGAGACAATACGATGGCCAAAAAGACACAGTACAATTAAGGGAATCAATGATCTGAGGAACAGATAACAAGTCATAGTCGAGAGAAGGGACAATTAAGACATGATCAAGAGTGAATGAGGGTGTAAGAGATAAGGACCCTCACCATGACTTGGGAGGTGATTCCGTTGTCACTGGTAATCTGTGTTTGGCTTGAGGGTTTGGTAAGTGCAACCCATTGAAACTAGATGTCATGTGATCAGTAGCGCCAGTGTCAATAATCCATGATCTATTATAAGTAAGTGAAGATGTGCCAGAGGTACCTGAGTTGGCCAAGGTCGTGGAACCAGATGTACCTGATGGAGGTTCGGATGTGGTCCCCTGGGATGACTGAGCGGATGCAAATGAGGCTATGTTCTAATCCTTCTTGCATCCTTGGTGGACCCATCCGTCCAGATAAACAATGATCTCATAACATCCCTTAATTGTATGGTTATCTAAACCACATTGGGTACACTGCATTGGAGACTGGTGATGAGTAGGGACGACACTATAGGTGTTTGGCCGAGATTGTTTGGACTTGATAGGAGCCATCTCTCCTTTTTTTTTTTTTTTTTTTTAAATTGGGCCATAAAAGTTGGGCTAGGACGGGTCGGTGTGAGCACTGTGGGTTGGTTTGATAGTTGGGGTGGGAGAAAAGTAGTTGGGTGTCTGATGGGTTTGCGCTCTCAAGTCTCAGCACTCAGACGGAAATAATGGTCCTCAATGGACGAAACCCGACCGTGAGCGAACTCGAGTATGATGACCGGTGGGGTTGGTGAGGTCGATGAGTGTGTGGTCACAGAGTCTCAGGTTGAGTCTCAGTTCGGTCCGATCGGGGATGATGAACGGTGGGATCGTTGAGGTCGGTGCGGTCGTTGAGGTCGGTGCGACGAAGATGACGAACGCGACGATGATGACGAACGCGACGAACCTGAATCTGAACTCGACGATGATGACGAACCAGAACGGGACGAACCCGAACCCGAACGTGACGAATGTTGCTGCGGGACAAACCCGAACCCAAACGCGACGGATGTTGCTGCGGTGGATGTTGCTGCGGGAGGGATTTGGCTGAGGGAAGTGGTGGGCGTTGGGATTTTGCTGCGGATTTTGTTGCAGTGTGTTTGTGGTGGGTGTTGGGATTTTGCTGCGGTGTGTTTGTGGTGGGCGTTGGGATTTTGCTGCGGAAGTGGTGGTGCTGCGGGAAGGTTTATGCGGCGGAAGGTGATGGTGCTGTTTCTAGGGTTTTATGACGGCTGGGGCACTGTATTGATTTTTAGGTTAGGATAAAAGACAGTCACGATCGACTGCTCTGATACCATATCAGAATGGGTGAAAATTCTCTTGTATTATTTTTTATTCAATAGGAAGGATATATATATAGAGAGAGAGAGACTAGGAATGTTATTATGAGCCTAATTAGTGGACTGAGTTTAATTAGGAATATACAGCTCATTGACAAAAACAATCTTGGCAGTGGTAGAAATGGTGACTTGATCTTTCTCTGCGATCTGATCAATGCTACCCGTTTAATAAGAATGGAAATTGAAAAAAACATGTTGGGTGGTATGTTGCCGAAATGCATAGCAAACTTATCATCTTCTTCGCTTGTGGAATTCCATGCACATGAAAATAAAATATCAAGAAGTATCCAAAATGAGATAGCTTGAGCAAGAACCAATTATCTGGTCACATTCCCCCTGGCCCCTGACATGGGGTAGCTTCAGAAATTATATCAATTATTTCTGCATGGCAACTCTCTCTATGGAAACAGTCCATCTTCCTGTGGAAATTTCAGTCGATTAGCTAACTTATTTCTCGACGGCAACAAACTTCAAGGCACTATCCCTTCAAGTTTAGGAGCGTGTCACAATTTGATCAAATTATATCTTGCCGCCAACAATTTCACCGGCGTCATAACTCAACAACTTATTCTTGGTCTCTTGTCCTTGGTTGGTTTTGATTTATCTCAAAATAACATAACTGGTTCTTTCTGAGGTCATTGGAAAGTTAATAAATTTGGAGTATTTCAATGTCTATGGAAACATGATATTTGGTAAAATTCCACCAAATTTGGATAGTTGTGTTAGACTAGAGTATCTAGACATGCATGGAAACTTCTTCCAGAGAAAAAATTCCATTATCTTTGGAATCACTAAGAGGTCTTAAACAATTGGACCTCTGTCAAAATAACTTGTCTGGCCAGATTCCACAATTTCTGCAGAGTTTTCAAGTTTTGGAATCTTTAAACCTGTCTAATAACAATTTTGAGGGCATGGTACCATTCAAAGGAGCCTTCAAGAATGCAACTGTTACATCACTCCAGGGAAACAACCAACTTTGTGGTGACATACTTGAGTTTCATTTGCAAAAATGCAAATAAACCCATTCCCGGAAGCTGCGGTTCACCCGAAATGTGAAATTGCTAATGTCTCTAATTTTTGAAATTCTTGCAGTAACTTCTGCACTAGTTCTTTGCCACTTTCGATTCAGATGGAAGGGAAATAAAAAGGAGTGCGCTGCAAGCAATTTAGACAAATATATCAAGGTGTCTTACCAATGTCTTCTCAAAGCTACCCATGGATTCTCCTCTACCAACTTAATTGGTGCAGGCAGTTTTGGTTCTGTGTATAAAGAAGTACTCGAGGAAGGTGAAACAACATTTGCCATCAACGTACTTAACCCAGTTCATCGTGGAGCTGACCAAACTTTCATTGTCGAGTGTGAGGCCTTGAGGAATATTAGACACCGCAATCTTGTGAAGGTAATTTCAGTATGCTCAGGGGCTGATCATCAGGGAAATGATTTCAAGGCCTTAATTTACGAGTTCTTGGTCAATGGGAGCTTGGAGGAATGGTTGCATCCAACTAATGAGACAAATGAAAGACCAAGGAACTTAACTTTTTCTCATAGGTTGAACATTGCTATTGATGCCGCCATGGCGTTGGAGTATCTCCATCATGAATGTCCAACCCCAGTTATTCATTGCGATCTCAAACCCAGCAATGTTCTTCTTGATGGCGATATGGTCGGGCATGTAGGTGACTTTGGGTTGGCAAGGTTCCTTCCGAAAGCTTCTGAAAATCCTTCTGGTTATCAATCAATCTCTAGTGGATTAAAAGGAACAATTCGTTACACTCCTCCAGGTAAATGTATATACTTTCTTATATCATTAATGTATTTCAAAGTTTTTGCAAAATTTTTCTACTTTAAATGTTTGGAAAATTGAATTAGGGATTTGTGAGCTGAATCATAAATTAAGATTTATGTCATGTCAAAATTTTAAAATGCAGAGTATGGAATGACACATAAGGCTCGGAAAAAAGATGATGTGTACCGTTATGATATTTTCTTATTGAAAATTTTTACAATAAAAAAGACCGACAGATGATTTGTTTCAAAATTCTTCAAACCTCCATAGCTTTGTGAAGGAAGCTCTATCTGAGCAAGTGATAGAGGTTGTGGATCCCGTTCTTGTTCTAGCAAACGTAGAAGGACATCAGGTGGCAGGAGCAAGGAATCATCTTAACGAGGACAGCGCGAGGATTCACATGAAAATTGAAGAAAGCTTGATTTCAATTTTCGAAATTGGTGTGGCTTGCTTCGCAGAAATGCCTAGTGAAAGGCTTGACATTAGTGGCGTTGTGGCACAGATGTGTGGGATCAGAAGAAGCATGTAATAATATTAGTCTTCTCTTATATATGTATTGCAATGAATAAACAAACCAGAACCATAAGCGAGGAGTCCTTGAGACATTCTATTTTGGGATATTTCTCTATATACTAAAATGGATGGGTTTGTGCACTGTTCACCAGTAGTGTTTTTATGATTTTGCCCTTATTTTTTTCCTTTTTCTTTTTTGTGAACAGTTAAATTACGGTTTCACCCTTGCTACTCCAATTTTCTTCTCTACACGAGCACGACCATCAGAGTAAAAAGTCTTCGAAATCATCGTTTTCGTTCTTTCTCATCGTACCCATCATCGTCTTTGTTGACCATCATCGTCATCGACTTCAATCAGAGTTTGGAGAGTGCCTCTTCCCCATTCTTGCTCATGCGGCACTATCGGCGGGAGAAGAAGCAGAATTTCGACAAATTTGCAGAGTAAGGCTTTGGGTTTTAGTTAATTCATGCTTCTGTTAAGTTATTCGGATGGATTTTGTGGGTTGATTCTCTTGCATGTTGGTTTTTTGGAAGGATTGAGGAAGAAGGTGTTGAACGTTTGAAGAGCTTTGGGAAAGGTAAGGCTTTGGGTTTTAATTAACTGATGGTTGAGTTAGGTTATTGGGATGGATTTTGTGTGTTGATTCTCTTGCATGTTAGTTTTTAAGGATTGACGAAGAAGAAAAAGGTGTTGCTGGGTTTGGGTATTTTTCAGGTAAATTTTATTTTTGATGCTAATTAAATTTTGGTTTCAATTTTTGGACTCTTTTTATTGTACTCCTCTGCGATCTTAGCCTTTCACGAAGAAGAAAGAGATAGGTTGTAGATTGGGTTATGGGTTCTTCCCTCGAACTCCCTGTTCTACTCGATTTCTCTTCTTTACGCCATCTTCTTTACTCGATTTATTTTTGTACTCCTCTGGATTAAGTTTCTGCACTTATAACCATATTACAAAGTACATTTTAGTTGGCTTTTTGATTAATAAATTGAGTTTCATGTTTACAAATTGGAGGTTAGTCTTCCATGCTGTTTTGGTGGTTTTTCATTTTCTGCTGCCGTGGGTTTGGTTTCTTAAGTCTTTGAAAGTTTTGCATGTCAGTTCTTTTTGCAAGGATTGAAGAAGATACCATTGGGTTTTGGCCGATTGTGTACATGTGTTAGTGAATCTGTCTTGGCCGATTGTATCCCGCATTCTACTACAAAGTTTAAATTTTACAGACCAGAGGAGACTCGGTGTGCCCTGCATGCACATTTAACAAATGAATTGAAGAATCTAAAAGAAAAGGTGTGTCCATTTTATGTGATATCAATTCCTATATGTGGAAAGCAGTAGAATTATTCTTTAATTGTATTGGAAATTTGTTTTCTACTTCTTTAGCATATACTGTGTCTAAAAGATTTGGAGGTTGGTGGATCTACATCTGATTCCATAAGCAAAAAAATAATGAAGGTTTCTTTAGCTTTAACATTTGGATGAACTTGGTGTTTGGATGGGTTTCAAGGTATTTATTCAATTTCAAAATTGTTACCAGTGAAATGGTTGTCAAATGAAAGAATTTTAAACCAGCTTTTGGGAAGTGAAAAATCGATCAGTAGAAAGTAGCCAATTAGATTTTGGTTATTTAAGTTCAGTTTTCATGAGCCACTTTCTAATGAAATTTTCTTAAAGTATAATTTGATAAGGTGTAGATTAGAAACTGTTAAACTCTTCATTCTTGTTGATGGTTAATTTTCTTTCTTTCAATATGAAAGTATTACTGGTTGATCTAAGCAAGCTGATATATTTTGGTATGCAAGCAAGGTTATACACAATTTTTGACATGATGATGCAGAATGAGTCAAGGTAATGTGAATATATAGATGAAAAGTATTACCGGTTGAACTGCATCTAATTTGCTTGATGCTTCTCTGATCATCCATTCATTAGGGGGTTATGCACATTATCTGCAGTTTTCTTTAATTTTGTGAATATATGGAAGTGAAATGAAGCACTTACCATTGTAAATATATATTTTTCCTCTCAATGCATCTACCAACTGTACAAAATTAACCAGACCTGATATACTAGCAAGTGCATTACATAATAAGCATATTATTCTCATCAATCATATCATAGCATTGTTTGGCTCTGGGTTTAGTAATATCCCACCAACACTACGATAATATGACCTTGGATGTATACGATATGTCTTTTTGAGAACAAATTGGCATCAAAAGATATTACTGGTGTTAGTGAATATATATATTTCTCAACTCATATGCTAATGTTTTGGTAGTTGGTAGTAAATTGGTGATCAATCTAACAATGAATCCTGCTTAGCTGTTAGCTATTGAGAAACTGCTGAATGAAAAAAAGAAACATTTTAATTTTAATTTTGAATTAGTTTTCATGGTGATCAATCAAAGGTTCTCTTGCTGATGAATATTTGGTTGTTGGTCTACTCTTGAGAGAGAAATAAAATTGAAAACTAAATGATTTCTTTATGTTGCAATATTTGTCAAGTGATACTATAATGTATTGATCGTTTTATGGTGCTTAAGAGATTGCCCTACTGTTTGGAAATCCCCAATTCTAACGAGGGTCTGCATCTTGCTCTGCTATTGATTTATTGTTTTATCTTGATCTGTATCGTTTGTTTTATTGGTTCTCCTGGAATTGATGGTTAGCAGTTATGACAATCAAACAGTTTTGTTAATATTTAATTGATGGACATTGCTTAGCCTCAAGAATGTTATCTTTAATTAAATTGTCATTACTGTAACATACAAGTATGAAAGATTTCAAAGGACTGCAAAAGATGATTAATGATCTCATCTTATGATAACAACCAAATGAGAAAAGTAATACTTGAAACAATAATCAATCTGATTAATGATCTTAGTATGAAGCTGAGGATTTGGAGCAGGAAAAACCACGCCCAAGCCCTAATCCCATGCTTAACTTTTCAGGGTATCTTGCACAAGTACTTTCCTTTCACTATCAACATGCAGTAGTTGCAATTGATACATGTTCTCATCACGGAAATCACGATTAGGTTAAGGAATTATAGGAGTGCACATTGAAAGATGGTGATCATCAAAGGGATTATTTGGGTAAATGACGTCGCCGGCCTTGCATCCAATCAGATCGAGGAATTATAGAGCTCATCTCTTGCTCTTAATTTACTCTCTTGGTTTCATTCTCACTCCCACTTAATGCCTTTCATAAAGTTCCAACTATTACCTTTTATTTGGATTTTGGTGTCTCCCATTATGCACGTTCTGTTTTAAATTCTTATTTCTTATTGCTACTATGATTTTCGTGTTTTCTTAACGTAAGCAATAAATGCTTTTTGTGTTTTCTAAACATTCAACTACACCGCGGTAACGATCGGGTTCAACTGCTAGTTAATTTCCTATTTGGGAAGTCTTAAGTATCCAATTTTTTTCTTTGTCCAATCCAATTCAGTTTCCTAATTGTTTAATTTAAACAAAGAGAGTATTGAGCCTCAGAACTTCATAAACCCCCACTCCAGTGTAGTTTGATGGTTAGTTCAAACTTGTGTCTCTACGCATGTTGAGGTAACAATTCCTCTCAGATCGGAATAAGATTTAAGTAGGAGGTCGCTACGCATGTCGAGGTAACTATTCTCCTGAGATCGGAATAAGATTTAAGCAGGAGGTTACGGCAATGATTTGCTACACTAGGATGCGACTGCTCTGGCCTCATGGACCAGGGGCCCAAAAATTATTTTAAATTTAATATTTTATTAATAAATTGAGTTTATATTCTTAAAAAGATAAATTACCTAAAACTCTCCAAATTATAGATGTGATTTTAAGTTCATATCTAACCTATAAAATATTTTAAGTTCATATCTAAACTATAAAATATTGCAATTTCATATCTAAATTATTAAAATAAATTATTTAAGTACCATCCGTTAACAAATCGTTATATATAAACTAAAAAATAGAAAGAAAAATCAAAATTAATTAAAAACTAATGAACAAAATAAAAGTACTCTCTCTTTACTTTTTATTTTGTCCCGCATTATCATTATCATCCTCATCATCTTCATCATCTTCATCATCCTCATCTTCTTCATCATTCTCGTCATGAGTCCTTTTTTTTGTCCTGCATCATCCTCATATTAATCTTCATCATCATCATCATCCCAGACCCCCTGAAGAACCCCAAACCTGCAACCACCATTCAGACCAAAAATACCCAACCCTAAACCCAGAAACACCTTCCCTGCAACCCTCAAACGTTTTCCTTCCGAGCCCACATCCCAAGAGATCCAACCCATGCCATGATGCTCTCCCCTGACCCTCTCTCTCTCTCTCCTCCCTTGTTTCAGATCGGAAATGAGGTTGGGGAGGTCACTAGATCAAGACCCAATCAAAGGTTTTGAACTTGTGGTTCGTGAAATTGAACTAGGGATAATTTTCTTTTGTTCTTGAAATTTCAGATATCAATTTTCTTTTCTTTCAGAATTTGTGTTGCTTTCGTGCAGCTTGGAAGAGGACGGAGATGAGGGGAGGGTTATCGGGTTGACGGAGATGGGGATTGTTTTCTTTTCCTTCTTTTTTTGTTTTAATTCTTTTTTCAAATTTTTATTTTATAATTTATTTTTAATATTTTTTTCTTCTAAAAAAACTTCATTATTTTTTTATAGATAAATTATATAAAATTCTCAAAATTATAAGAATAATTTCAATTTCATATCATATCTTAATTATGAAAAATTTCTATTTAAATATGAAAAGTTTTAATTTAACTAAGAAAAATTTCTATTTAATTATGAAAAATTTCAATTTGAAATCTAAATTCTCAAAACAGATTATTTTAATCAATCTCTTAAATGCTTAGAAGGCAAAATAAATCAAAATGTTTATAATTATAATAATCCACATAAGCAAAAAAATAAACAAAAAATTCTCTTATAAAATAAAAAAGAAAGTCCAAAAGAGTAATATCAAAACAAACAAAAACAGAAAACAAACAAAAAGGAAAAAAACCCAAAATACAACAATTCCCGCACCACCAAAACAATGAACACCCCCCCTTCCCCCCTGGCCGCCAGTATCGTTTCGAACACCCCTCTCGAACTCCCTTCTTCTCTTGGTCTTCAACAAGAGCGGCGACGTTAAGGCCCTAAGCCGTTGCTTCGTCGTTTCCCGCCGATTCCACTCTCTCGTCCCCCAAGTCGAAAACAAGGTTGTTCGCGTCGATTGCGTCATCTCCGATGATGACTTCGCTCCTTCCTCCCCCGCTTCATCCTCCTCTTCTGGTAAATTCTGCACCCCTTTCTCTGCTCTCTTCTGTCCTCTCCGTCGACAACCTTGATTCCGTCGCCGACAACAGCAGCCTCGACTAATTAGCTGGGTTTGGGTGTCCTTCGTGGGTAATTAGCTGGGTTTGGGCGTGAATTTAGGGCTGGGTTTGGGCCTCAATTGGAGCTACTGTCGACATGGGGTATGGGACTGGGTTAAGGGTTGGGATAAATTTGGGGCAAAACTGGTGGTGAAGGGCTTGCTCTTATTACAGGTTTGAACCTTCAAATCTCCAACTTCTATTTGATATTTCTGGGATGGTGAGTTGGGTTCATGCGGAGGCGATGGTGGGTTAGGTTTAATCGGCTGGGATGGTGGGGGATGGGTTCAAACGGCGGGGATCATGCAGCCCCTATATGTTGCCGACGTCGTCTTCGTAATCGGATTGTGTGACGAGAGGGGCAGGGATGTTGTTGACCGCTGGGCTGTCGGGATCGAGTGGTGTTCACGGTGATGACGACAACCTTGAGAATGTCATCGAATTGAACTACTACAACATGGAGCTATGGTTACCGCCGTCCAAGTTGGCTGGTTGTGGCGACAGTTTATCGGGGAGGGGGTTGGGCGACTGTTGGACATTTTATCGTCTATTCATCTCCCATCTTCCTCATCGTCTCCCATCTTCCTCATCGTCGTCCTCAAATGGGTAACTCCTCCTTTTGAAATCCAATCCAGCAAACCAATTAAACCCAAAATTTATCACCAATAATTCAAATTCTGAAAACCAAATGTGTACAATTCTCCACCAGAAATCGAAATATCAATTCCTATCGGCTACCTGTAGTAACCACGCACTTTGAGATTCAAAGGTGGCAACTCGAAATTCTTAAGTTTCGATGTCAGCTGGGGGATCAAATTTTTTTTATTACTGCATAAACCACTATCAATCCATCATCGCGGGTTTACGGAGAAATCGATCAGTTTCATGAACCAGTTCCTTAACTCTTGCAGGTTTCTGTAAATTGAGAAATTAGGTTATGTTAATTCACATGATTGGCTTGTGTTTACTCTTGCAGGTTTTTGTTAATAGACAAATTAAACATTACCGTTGGTTTATAGATAAACTAGCTTCGGTTAATTGGATTTATTTGTTTTTTTTCTTTTGTGTTGGCTGGGCGAAAGGGAGAATGAGGCTGGTCTGACAACATCATTGTTGTTTTTAATAGAGATACTAAACATTATTGTGGGTTTATATCTGTATCTCACTCTACAAAATTATTTAATTTAATACACAGAGCATATCTGGGCAATATAACATAATCAGAATTTTTATACCCCGGAGTACCAAACGCCTGACAATATAATTAGTCAATTCGATTGATAGATTAATCTATCCGATTCAAATAATCAATACAATATTATGTACCAAACGAGCCCTAAATGACTTGTTAAATATATATTTAGTGAGAATTATGATTAGAGATGTTATTTTCTAAAAAAATTCGTGGTTAGTTGGTTATCAAATTTAGGAGATAAAATGTTTTTTCAATAAAGGGAAATTAGCGGCTTTGCCACCGGCGTGGGAAAATGTTTCAAAAATACCACCCTCTTATCATTTTTTTCACAAATAGCACCTATAAATAGTCTATGTTAACCATGCAGGGAGTCTAGTTACCTAATTGTAATCCCGCAATTGATTCTTGATTTCCCTAAGGCATCGTTTTGTTTGGCACACACATTGTATCTTTGTTGTGAAAATTTGTTCCTCTGGAATTACTAGCTTGTAATTCACTTTCATGACCTGCAAAATCAATCTATCACCATATTAGTAGGAACGCCCCACATTCTGCATATAAAATCCCCATTATCGTGTTTGACCTGCACATACACTATAAGTACACTACAGAATTATTGGAGCACTATAAGGACATTGCAGATTTACTAGGGCACTATAAGGACACTACCATCAATTTAGAAACCACTATCATCACTTTACAAACCAGTAAATCATCCATTTTCAAAACACTATCCATTATCATTCAAAACGCTATCCATTATCATTCAAAACGCTATCATCAAATTGTCCAAGTCAAATATGTGATCACTTTTTGGAAGTAAGATAGCAAGGAGTCAAGAAAATTGTTACAAGAATGATATTCTGGGCACAATAGGAAAAACCCAAACATTAACAAGAAAAAAATGCTGAACAAAACAAGGAATCAAACTTACTGATGTACTAGTTACTATTTAGTAAAATACATCTCATCCAACATAGCTTGTGCTCAACAAGTACTTACTGTCAATAAATACATACAAACAAACAAACACATGTAAAATACATGCCACGAGGAAACATGAGTAAGGTCAAGGCTAAATGTAAGAGGAAAAATATATGCCAAGAGCACCGACATCACTGCAATATGGAAAAATAACTCTAAACAAAACATATAAAAAATTTCAATTCATCCATTGAATTTAAAAGCTCCCACTATTGAGCTTCCTCCATCCCAGGCATCACATATACACCACTCTTGCGACTTCTTATATATCCATTGAATTAGAAAGAAATAAACAAATCAAGTTTTGGATTTTCTCCAATTATAGACTAATTAAGAACTCAGTGACACCCCTAACCATATCATCATGGCTACAAAGACAATCAAAAGAAGCTAATACAGAGCATCCTCAAACACAAATTACTAAAGGAAAACCAGAGGAGTTGGGAATTCGGAGAGATTAATTAAAGAATCAAGCAAGCATAAAAAAATTTCGCCATTATCTAAAGACTACCCAAAAACCAAAATCAACCAAATACTTCTCTCCAATTCCCAGTTCTCAAACGCCCAAATACTCAATTTAACACAACCAAATACTATTCATCAACACCCAATTCTGCATAATTCATTAAATGGATTCCAAACAATGAAAAGATTATCCACACTCACACCAAAGCACAACGATGTACGTGGTTTATCCAAATCGGGCTACGTCCACAGTGTTGCTCTACTCATTAATAATATATGTGTTTTGTACATGATACATTAGGCTATGAGCCTTCAAGATGATACATTAGACTATGAGCCTTAAAGATAGTAATGTATGTAGAGAGAAGGGATAGAGTTGTCTCTAGAGAGAAAAAGGATCCTTTAGAGAGAGAGGGGATCCTTTAGAGAGAGAGGATCATCTTGAATGAGGGAGGGGGCTCCCTATTTATAGACAATGTATAGGTTTAGGTCATGGACCACAATGGTGGGCTTTAGGCATGGGCCTTGTTGATGGACCTTGATGATGGGCTTGGTATTGACCCAAGTGATCTTCCGGGTCTTTCTGCTAGGTTCGTTGCTTGGTCAGATTAGGTAAGAACAAAAGTCCCCCAAGTTCTTGACTGAGGTGGATTGCATCGGTGGAGGACTTGTAACAAGAGTGCACTGACCGAGCAACTTCCTTGTTTCTGTCTACCAATCCGTACAGTGCACTATATCCAGTCCCCCAAGTCCTCGGTTGAGGTGGGATGCCGAGGGAGACTCACATGTTGTTGTAGTGTCTGATATGACAGTGGGATGAGAGTCGTCTTGGCGAGGGTGAAGAAAACTGACTGCTCCACTTTGTGGTGGCCAGGGCCTGTTTGTGTTGATGTCGAGTCGGCCTGGTAGTAATGGGAACCTTGTAGTCCCTAAGTGATGCCTTCGGCTGAGCTGTTTCCTGCAAGGTCGTGTTGGTCGACCGAGGCAATGCCTACGGCCAACCATGTGCCACTTTTCTACCATGAAGTAGTGATGGGTATGCCATTTTGTGCGGACCACGAAGGCGGAACCTCGCACGAAGATGTCGGTTTGCCACTATGACAGATTGGTCACAATCGGTTAAAACAAGACATTCTCCATGACTGATCGGTCACAGTAGCAAACCCACATCAAAGTGGCTCTTGATCGGTTAAAACAACCATTTTGATGTGGGTTTGCCACTCTGACTTATCAGTCGTGGAGGATGTCCGGTTTTAACCGATCGAGAGCCACTTTGATGTGGGTTTGCCACTGTGACCGATCGGCCGTGGAGAATGTCCGGTTTTAACCGATCGAGAGCCACTTTGATGTGGGTTTGCCACTGTGACCGATCGGTCGTGGAGAATGTCTTGTTTTAACCGATCGAGAGCCACTTTGATGTAGGTTTGCCACTGTGACCGATCAGTCGTGGAGAATGTCCTGTTTTAACCGATCGAGAGCCACTTTGATGTGGGTTTGCCACTGTGACTGATCGCCCGTGGAGAATGTCCTGTTTTAACCGATCGAGAGCCACTGTGAGATGGGTGTATGTCATCTCGTACGACCCGCAGGAGCGGAATCTTACACGATTATGTGACTGATTGGCTAGGATGATGTCCAGGGCCGATCGAGTGCCACTTGAGACGAATATATGTCATCTCGTACAGCCCGCATGAGCGAAACCTCGCACGATTATGTGACTGATCGGCTAGGATGATGTCCAGGGCCGATCGAGTGTCACTCGAGATGAATGTATGTCATCTCGTACAGAGATGCCTGCGAGCTCATGCCAATTGGTGATAGGGAATGCCTACGAGCTCATAATGTGTGTACGATGTTTAATGATGTGATGCATGTATAGTAAAATGTGCCGAGAGGAAATAATACTAGAAATGTACTAATTAGGCATGTGACATGGTTTCACATTTTTTTTTATGTTAATTAAAACCATATGATAATTGGGCTTTCAATCATAGGCATACAAAAGTCCAAACAAAGTTCAATTAATAGGTAAAAAAATATGTGGGAAAGGTACCACCGAATACGGATGGCATGACTTCACTTTAGTCCTAATGAGATATATTAAATATATATATATATATTAATTGTCTAATATATATATTAAAGCTGTATGCCACAATGGTCTCACCACACATGTAAGACAAATCCATATGTCCATAAATATAAATGTGATAATATCTTTTTCTATTTATAAATGTGATAAATATCAAATATTAAACAGGCAAGCAAAAGGGTGCATGCTTATCTGTAGTCCATTGCACACGACACACAGGGAGCACCGGTGGTGGATGAGTGCGGCCGCGCAGCGGTGGCGCGTGACCGGCGACAATGCTAGTTGAAGTGCTCGGCGGACGACATATCCGAGTCCCCCGGTTCCATTGGTGGTGGCGGTGTCACCAGGAGATGTCGGGAAGGGGCGAACCGTGCAAGGCAGCAGTAAGCCTTCTCCGACGACGTCCTTGTCGTTCTCCGACGACGAAGACCGACGTTGATATCGGATGGGCTATGTAGATCTGACCGTTCTGAGTTGAATGGTGCGAGTGATGTCGCTAAACGACGACCGGTCACCGTCGAGTTAGAGGTGGGAGAGAACCCGACGCCGTGGTCGTGCGTCAACGGGGGTCGCGTTGGTCCCTCAAATGTTTTTCAGATCCACACCTTCCATGTGAAGGTGTAAGCGATGGTGCTTGTTGACAGGTTGTCCTCGCACCAACATCAATGGCTGCTTGTGGTTTTGCTTGGTGGAGGCACGACGGCGGTGATGTGTGCAGAGAAGCGGGCTATCTGCATTTCTTCTTCTCTCTCTCTCTTTATTGGTGGCTGATATGCAGCTCAAAGATGATTGCTTTTCTGCCCCTTTTTGTTTGTAATCTCACTTTGGATTTCCAAAATCAATAAAGATTTTTGCTTTTGTTTTCTTCTCTGTTGGTCTGCTGTGAGTGAGAGTAGGAAGTGAGAGATGTGTTTGCTCTGCCTCCTTGTTTGTCGTGAGAGTGGGAGGAAGATGCGAGGATATTTTTCTTTTGTTGGTCTGCTCTTTTCATGAGGAAGAGAGGTTTTGGGGCCATGGGGTGAGAGATTGGATTTTTGGCAGGTTTTCAGGTCATGACCCAGAGAGAAAAAATGAGAAGTTTTCTGGGTTCTCTCTTTGGTATTCTGTTTCTCCTCCATGAGGCAGAGAGGTGGCAGGTGGAAGGGAGATGTAAGACCATGAAATTTGTAATTTTGATTGATCTTCCGTGAGAACGAGAGTGAGATGGCCTGAGAGATTTTGATAGCGAGGAGGCCATGGTAGGGAGAGAAAGGGCCGAGAGTGCCTTGAATATTTTTGGCAGTGAGGTTCGGTCAAGCTTGCCGAGACCAGAGAGAGGAAGAAAAGGATTCTCTGGGTTTTCTTTGGCACTGAGCGAATATGGGTTTGGGCTGGGTTGGTGTTCTTGGGTGCTCATGGTGTGAGGTTTGTGAGAATTTGAGAAGGAACCGACTTGGATTTTTGTCGCATTTCCGCAGACGGCGCCAACTGTTGGTGCATAAAATTGATCAATAAAACTGTGAAGACACACATTTATACCAAGGCACAACGATATACGTGGTTCATCCACATCGGGCTACGTCTACGGTGTTGCTCTACTCTCATTAATAATATATGTATTTTGTACATGATACATTAGACTATGAGTCTTCAAGATAATACATTAGGCTATGAGTCTTCAAGATGATACATTAGGCTATGAGCTTTAAATATAGTAATGTATGTAGAGAGAAGGGATAAAGTTGTCTCTAAAGAGAAAGGGTATCCTTTAGAGAGAGAGATGATCATATTGAATGAGGGAGGGGGCTCCCTATTTATAAATAATATCTAGGTTTAGGTCATAGGCTACAATGGTGGGTTTTAGGTATGGGCCTTGATGATGGGCTTGGTCTTGACCTAAGTGATCTTCCAGGTCTTTCTGCTAGGTCCGTTGCTTGGTCAGATTAGGTACGAACACACCTGTTTTTCATTACCATCGTTAAGGTCGAATCCAGCAACATCGGTTCCATCCAATTCGATTAACCCTCACGCTCTGTCTTGCCGAGTCAAACGGCTCAGTCTTGCCGAGTCCAAACGGAGTCCTGCCGACTGAGGTTCTTTCGCCAAAGAAGAGGAAGAGAGGAAGAATGAGAATGTAAGGAGATTGATGACTTCGAGTGTAACGATGGAGGGAAGGAGAAGGCCAGTTTCGCGTTGTAAGGAGGTTGGACGGAGAGACGATTTCGAGTTTTTAGGAGGGAGGGAGGGGTGTATCAAAAAAGGAAGGAGGAAGGGAGAAAAGATTTCGAGTTTTTAGGAGGGAAGAAGGGAGAAAAAATTTCGCGTTTTTAGGAGGGAGAAAAGATTTCGCGTTTTTAGGAAGGAGAGAGGGAGAACGATGGTTTTGTTGAACTTGGGATGGGATTACAATTAGGTCATTAACATAGACTATTTATAGGTGCTATTTGTGAAAAAGTGATAAGAGGGTGGTATTTTTGAAACATTTTCCCAAGCCAGTGGCAAAGCCGCTAATTTCCCTTGAATAAAAGATCTCTTATAACTAAAAAAAACACAATAAGGAGAAAAAAAGAAAGGTAAAAAAAAAGAAAGAACGAGCAGAAAAAAAAGGAAACTGAAAACGGATCGCTAATGAGTTAAGCCTGCGAGCTCTGGGGTGCTCTCCCTGGTGACGAGTTTTGCAAATCTGATGTAGACGTTTTGTTAGAATTGGCCACAGAACAGAGGAATCCACTCCAAGTAATCAGAAAAACATCCCTTAATTCTAAACCCTAGCGACTGCGATTCACTCACTGCAATGGTGGTCTGCAAATGCCGCAAGGTACCAATCTATTCTCTCTCTCCCTCTCGTGACCACTGGTGTCGCAGAATGTTAGTTTACTAATTTCTGATTTAGTCAATGATAAATGTATGATTTGGTGGCTCAAGGTTTAGATCGGATCGGATTTCTAAACCCAAACCGAGGCGAATTTAGGATTGTGAATTGGTTTTGAGTATCTGCATTGACTATTGGAGATGTTCAGATTTGGTGTTACAGCTCATGATTTTTATTCAATTTGTGGGGTTTTAGTTCCGAACACCTGGTTATGATTTCATTTCTTGCGCTGATTAAGTTCCAAGGCTGATGGAGATTGGTGCTTTTGGTCTTTCAGGCTACTAAGCTGTATTGTTTCGTGCACAAGGATGCGGTTTGCGGAGAATGCATCTGTTTTCCCGAGCACCAAATATGTGTGGTAAACATTTATATATTTTGGTATTGTTTTGTGCCTCAAATTTTCTTTTATGTAGTTTTTTGGCTGCATGGTTAGGTTTTCTCGGAGATTCAATTATAACCAAGTCAAAGTAATCTCTTTTTAATCATATTCATGGGGCTTAATTGGGCTAATCAAATAATCATGGGGCTGAATGCGAAAACTTAAGTTTAGTTTGCATGTGCATTTATGTTTTTGCGGTTGTTCATATGCATCCAAGTACCTCGCCACTTTAAGATTGGTCGTTTAAGTTTGCTGCATATACATACAACATACAGGAGAGTTTGATGAACAAGATTTTTACGAAAAACATGGAGATATCTTAAAGATTTAAAAGATGGATGGGTTCAAATATTAGAAATTTTTAATTGAACGACAATATGAAAATGTTTGACTCTTTTGGTGGCCACTTTTAACTACTTCAATATGTCTTCAGGTCTAGGTTACCGTCGTAGACCTAGAGATGGCATAATAGGACCCTTGGTTCTGGCTCAAGTGCTAGGGATGGGGGTTGTAAGGCACTTGTAGGACCTGATCTGTGTATTTCTTGTAGGTTCAAACTTACTCAGAATGGGTAATTGATGGGGAGTATGATTGGCCTCCTTCATGCTGCGCTTGTCATGTTGCACTTGATGAGGGGACTGGCTCTCAAACAACCCGGCTTGGTTGCTTACGTAAGTGATTGGAGGATATAGTTTCTTTCACTTGCATAATTTTTCATTATGAAAGGATAGAGAAAATGTTGAACTCATACTACACATATAATACTCATTTATCTTGTTTTTCCTACAGATGTTATACATACAAGTTGCCTCATTTCACATATCAAAAGTTTCCCTTCACATACTGCACCAGCTGGATATGTTTGTCCTTCATGTTCCACATCGGTAAGAGTAGTTTTCTACTTGTGGTATTGTCTTGATCTGTTAAAATTAGAACAAATTTTTTTTTCAGTACGTGTATCTGGAATTTATCTTTTGGTATGTTACTATGGAATGGTTTGTTTTCACATGATTCTTTATTTGTGTAGATATGGCCTCCCAAGAATGTGAAAGATTCAGCTTCCCGTCTTCATTCAAAGTTGAAGGAAGCTATTATGCAGGCAAGGCTCAGTCTTGACTCTTTTAATTATCATAAAGAAGTTATATGATGCAAATTTTCTTTCAATTGCTTCTTGCAGTTGTGTTTGCTGCATTATAGAACATAACTTCCTTGGCAGTCTCATAATGATAGGCAGCACTTAATTTTTGGGGTTAAAGATAGCTATTAGTCTTCTCTGTATACACCAAAATACACACTTAGTCATTGTCAACATGATCTAAGAGAAGATGATGTGAAGTGAAAAGTATGCAGCAGGTTGGCATTGGATTGAACTGCTATTTTTGGTTGATACTAGACTATGGAGTTAAATTGGATTTTAAATCTCTTTCAATACTAGGAGTTAAAGGACCCTTATAATCTAGATTCCCTATTATAGACATACTTGAGTTGCATGGTTGCAGATGTATTATCCTATCTCGTAAGAAATCTTGATGTTTATTGATAGATATGTTAGAAGCCTGTAATTTGATGAAGTGGCTGTGGTTCTCAGTAACACTAGCATACCAATACCTGTCTTGCACATGTACGATGGGGTTTAGAATAAAGAGGAAAAAGAAAAAAAAACTCTTCAAAAATGTTTTGAAATAATTCTTTTTGCAACAATATTGAATTAACAGTACATTGCATTAAGGATGATTTACTTACTCCTTATTTCGTATGAGATTTTTAAAATAGGCAAGCATAACTACATGGTATGTGATTGACTGCGTTTTGGATTCTTATAAAATGTGATGTTTTCTGGTCCAAATATCTATAGAATCCTGCTTCCTTTCATTTCATTGAAGATTGTACAGTTTCTTGTTGTGCTAAGTTTAAGGAGTTCGTTACATGAGTGTTGCAGCTGTTGCCTTTGGATTTTTATGTTATAGTAGTCAGATGTGAACAGATTTTTCTGCTGTTATGCAGACTGGCTTGGAAAAGAACTTGTTTGGAAACCATCCAGTTTCATTGTCGTCGACAGAATCCCATACTCCTCCACCTGCATTTTCCTCAGATCCACTTATTAGTGCATCTTCAAACGGAGGCAGAGACAATAAAGCAAGCTCATCCACAACAAAAGATGAAACTAACATAATTGATTTCTCAGCTACAACTGGAGCAGGATCTTCTATACTTCCAGTGACAGACATAGTGGAGATAGAAAGCGCTGGTTCAGCAGCGAATTTTGTGAAAAACACAAGTCCTGTTGGTGTAAGAGGATTTTATTGTTATTTACTGAGTTGGTTAGTTCCTTGTATGTGTCATTTCACACTGGCTTGACTTGTGTGTGCCTTGATATAATTTCTTATTGGGTTTTCTTCTTCATGTTCTGTTTCTCATGGTTTCATTTTTCCTGTTGCTATGAAATCTAGCCTGGTGCTACAACACGAAAGGGTGCATTCCAGGTTGAGCGACAAAACTCGGAAATTTCATATTATGCAGACGATGAAGATAGCAATCGTAAAAAGTACTCACGAAGGGGTAAGTAGAAAGTTTTCTTTGTGTGTCAATTTCAAGTTACGATTTTCTTTATTATGGTTGATCAAATTTGCAGTATAGAAAATGATTTGATGAGTAAAACCATCCCTATTGCCATTTCGATTTTAATACTAACAGGAAAAATACTCTTTTGTTCTTATTTTCCCATTTGCTTAATTAGATCCATTTTCTTATTATTGTTTTTAAATTGAAGCAACATGGTCCTTTTATCAACCATAGGTACAATTTGTTATCAAATATGTTGATTTGGCTCATTAACTGACATTAACTCATTATATAAGGTCAAATAGAAGTCATAACTGTATGCAAAGTCATTTTCTTGCCACACACAAGTGTATCAAATTTATATCTTATTAGTCAATGCGTACAAAAATACAAGTCTTAAGACCTTCTTTGAGCTCAATTGAATGCAGCATTACTTTGTGATAATTTCTAAGTTGAACTACATTCTATAACTAAATTATTGTTGTGGTCGATGGAAGAACCACACTTTCCTAATTGAAAATATGAAAGACTTCGTTGCTACAATTCAAAAAACGACGACAAATTGAACATTCCAAATTGAAATATGAATACACATTCCAGTTAGAAAAAGAATTATAAGAAAAATCTTTCCGTTTGACCATTTTTACTGCTCTTTTGACTGGTTATAGTCAATGGATTCTTTGGTTTCATTTCGTGTAACTCTTATTAAACATTCCAAAATTAAACTCTTCTTGTTTTTATGGTAGGCCCATTTCGACATAAGTTTCTTAGAGCATTGCTTCCATTCTGGTCAAGTGCATTGCCAACTTTACCAGTGACTGCACCCCAGCGGAAAGATGGATCAATTGCAACCGATGTCCCAGAAGGTCGTGCCCGGCATCAAAGATCATCAAGAATGGATCCAAGAAAAATCCTACTTGTTATAGCAATCATGTAATTTCTGCATCCCACTTTTCCTTAATTTCTATATTTTTTTCTGAATACTCCTTTTGGATTAAGAAATTAGAAAATATGAGAACAAAATGTGGAAAATAAAAAATAGAAAAACAAAAAAAGTGAGAGCTTCTATTTTATACTGAAATTTGAACTCTTCTTACCCAGCCAACTTTTTACAGCCTACAAATATTTGGAAATTTTAATGATTTACTCTCTACCCAACAATTGTCCCGAAATACCCCGTACCAAATAAACCGGATGAAACACCAAAACAAAATATAAAAACTCTACGACTGGTGGACCTCCTCCTTTGTCACTGGTGTTGGGGTTGGTGTCTGCACTAAAAAACAAGCATCGTGTAAACATTGCACTGATTTTGTCTTTTAAAATTCATAAAGGTAAAAAAAAAATTATTGAAAAAAAACCTCACCAAATCTTCCAACCCTCCATCGCAGCCACACTACCATCACCTCAGCCCACCCCCTCTGTGTATCCATATTCCCAATGTCAACCCTGCCCCCTCTGCATATCCATCATTATCCCATCCCCTCTGCTTGTTCATCATCTCCCACCACCAATTTTCCCCCTCTACACCCAATTTTCTTTCTCTTTCTCTGTATCTGATGGTGGCAAAGAGAAATAGTTTTTTTCTTCAACAAAATTTCGTGGCTGAATACACAAACCTTCAACCACCACAATAAACATAAGAAATGTAGACTAAATAATACACTTACTTTGATCCGGAGCATGTTGGTGATGTAATATATGTCAATAGGCACAAACATTACAGAACCTTTGGGGAGGACCCAAGAGAGTGAATTTGATTTATGAAGAGGATCCAAGAAGTTAATAATTTCAGGAACATTGGGTCTAAAAATAAGTAAGCACTCGATAGATGACATGGTGAATGGGTGTCCAGAGTTATTTCTTCATTCACATTTTTTATTATTAATATTGTTATGTCCTTTATGGTCATATCCACTGAGGATAAAACTGAAATTTTACATTTAATAAATTTGCTGAGCAGAGCAGTCAGTCGGGTATAAATAGAAGCACTCAAAAGAAAAAAAAAATTAGAAAAAAAAAGGGTTGGGGGAATTGATGAATGTTTTGCACATTAGATGGTATGAGATCTGCTTTAGGGTGGGTAAGGAAGCTGGGCTATTTGTTCTGAGTCCCATGCCATTAGAATAACCATGATATTGGAGGTTAAGTTTCTCTTGGGTCATTGAAACCCTGTTATTCCGGATCTTGCTTGCCACACTCCGGATTTTATTGTCTTCTTGCCAGTGAAAATGGTGGGATCATAGAAGGAAATGTATGTTCCAATTGTATATAGTTGCTAAGAGCATATTAGGTGTTAGGTTGTTGGCTTTCTAGCCCTTATTTAGATAAAAATACAATGCTTAAACTACAAAATATAAAACAAGCTGCACTCAATCTACTAATGCAATTGTTCCGTAATCTTGTGCAGGGCATGCATGGCAACTATGGGCATTTTGTATTACAGATTAGTGCAACGGGGTTTTGGGGATGAGATTCCTGATGATGAGCCGCAGTAATTATCGTATATGGTGTGTGGTGAAAATTCAGGTGATGGTTTGGTGTATCTTAAACGCAGGCCTCCAGCCCCTGACCCTGCGATCCTGCTGCTTAATTTCTTTATTTTTACATTTATTTTGTCTGGACTTGCTTCTTGTTCTTAGTGAAACATACAAACCAATAGTAGAAATTTACATTTCAGTGCTGATCACAGTGAAATGTTATATATAGATTTGTCCATTATATCTCCTTCACTGTTGTTTTTCTGCGTTAATTCGGAGTTGAATTGGATAAACTAGGTTAAATGCAAAATTTTTGTTTGAACTGTGTTATTTTGTAATCTATTGGTTTTATTTGATCAATAAACCTGTTAGAAGGAGCTGCTCAGATTGTATATGTTTTAATTGCTATATTTTGTGGGATTGAGGGTCTTTGATTGATTTGCAAGAAACTGAAAGGGATTCAAGCATTTATTTTTCTTTTTATACACCAACATTTTGTTTTCGAGATTGTTTGCATAGCATATTGGGTATTTTGTTGCATAAGTTTCAGAGAGATGATACTGTCTTTTCAAAGTTCATGAAATGTCACATGGGGTTGCTCAGTGCCATTTTCCATCTGAAAAATGGCACTTGTTTGTGTTACCATGGACTATGGGGCTATTTTAGACTTTTCAAGAACACAGGCCTTGTTTTTGACTCCTAATTTGAAAAGTATGGAGCAACTCTCCCTCTCATTTTGAATGATATTCTTCTAGTTTTTTATTTTTTGTTAGCAATGCAAAGAATTTCACCGTTTGTAGATTGTGTTTTTAAGAACTAGAAAACAATTGGAAATGTGTTTAGTGTCTGGATTTTGTTTTTGAGAATTCGATTTGTTGTAAATACAAAATTGTGCGCAAGAATATCCACCTGTAAGCAGCACTTGAGTTTCACTTCCTTACAATATTTGCACTAATTTTAGTTCACCTCTCCAGTCTCCACATGATTTAGGAATTCCAATTTTCCCAAAGAAAAAACTTAAGGAAAATAATTGTCGGCGTTTTTAAACTTTACAATAATTTAAGCTATTGTTTATGAATTATATTATTAGTAATCGACATCCTTGAGTTATGTCTAAACGTGCAAGGATAATCTTTTCGTTAAATTTAATAATTATTTCGGTTTAAAAAACATACGTGATAAGTCAATTTTATTCTTATTCTTAACAGAATTATTGAGAAATTTAATGGAATGATTATCCTTGCACTTTTAGACATAGTTCAAGGAAGTCTGTTACTAATAATAAAGTTTAAGGATGATAGTTAAAATTAGTGCAAAATTCAAGAACGCTGACAATAATTTTCCTAAAAAAATATTAATGGAGTTGGCTCCTCTTTGCTAGAAACCCGTTAGAAGTTGAATTCTCTTTTTAATCATTTAATTAATTTAAAATAAAAATGTCGTTTTGTTTGTATGAAAGTACAATTTTAAAATCTTTCATCATTCATCATAAGAAATATTTCCCCAAAATAATTGAAATCTAGCAATGTTTATGTTGTTAGTAGGCACTCGAAAAAGTCAAGAGTTTTTAAGATCTATACACAATTTTGAAGCATTCTTGAATTTTCTTTTTGTATTTCCTTAGGTTTTGGGGTTTTGTTGTGTTCGGTGTTGGATTTAGCTCAATTTATATTGGGCTTTATCGTTTGTAAGCCCAATAGCCTAAACACATGACTTTTCTTATTTTATTATATGATTAGTACTATAATCTAGTGTTATTCATTTCCACATGTTATGTGGGAGATCTCAGGTTCGATTCTTATAAAAAATAAAATCGATACTTAATTTATATATGTAATCCCCTCTCCCTATATCATTATATCAAAAACCATATGGAGACTACACCCACATTACTAGGGCTTTACTAGGGCTTTTTGCCCTTGTGTGTTTCATATATAAGCAGTGAAGTTTTGGGCGTGAGACTACTGATGCAGCCTGCATTTGTATAGAGTATAGAGAGCAACTTTTTAGTCATTTACGCAATCACCCATTTAAAAAAAATTAAAATTGATGCTACTGTTGATGCTGCTGTTGGTGGATGTGGATTTTGTGAGAGGAGATATTTTGGTTGGTTTTGTATTGTGTGTATAAGGAATGGGGTTTGTGAGTGTAAGACCCTTTGTAATCTCGTTTTTATATTAGTCGAATTTCTTATCTGTCTTCTCTTATGAATTGAACTACATTAATTTCTTGTGTTAATTGTAAATTGTTAATTTTTCTATTTTGCCTTCATATTTGTCGTTGATTAACATGAATCTCAAAACCCATACTCAATCTGAAATTAGTCTAAATTAGTTAAAATTTTATTTTAAATTCCAGTTCGAAGACCCTTCACGCAATAATAAACAATGCTATATTTAACATTTTTAGAAAAGGGCAGTGTAAGGAAAGTACACTGTAGACTGTGGCATAAATTTAAGATAGTGGTTTGTTTATTGGTACTATTAGTGTAATTAATAATAGAATTAGCAATTAGGCAGGCCGCAGCCTAGCATTGTATATAATTGTATTGATTCCATAATGCATAGAGCTTGTCACGATGTTAGCATTCCATTTTAAAGATGTCAATGACATTTGAAAATTGAAATTGGCCACCAACACACCCCGTTGCAAGAGTCTCCCAAAAAACAAATTAATATTCACAAAAACGTTACTTTAAACTTCATTATTCTTCCCTTAATTAAAGCTTTATTACTTTGCTTTTTTCAAATTGATAAATTATTATTCATGCAAAAATGGTTCGGATTGAGCTTTGCTGTTCAATCCCTACACATAGAAAAATAATCATTTTTCCTTGATTAAAGCTGACTTAGGTATCAGAGTACTAGCTGGTTGATGTTTCAGCTTTGACCTCGTTTGTCTACTTTTTTTGTGCGTAGAGATTGAACGGCGAATCTCAATCCAGACAATTTCTACATCAACAAATATAAACCTAGTTTTGCTGCTTTGCTTATTTATAAAAGAAATTCTACTTCGAGGGAATTTGAGCTAAGCCACATAATTAGTCAACAATAATTATTTTTTAAGCTCAACATAAATATAAATCATCATCTTTATTCATGTGAGTCAAATTTAAAATTTTTCACTTGTATAAAAAAGGAGGAATACCATTGAATTGTAGTTATTTTAAGTTTTTTATTTTTTATAAAATTCTAAGGATATTGGTGACAGTGGCGTAGTTAGAGAATCTAACATTAGAGGGGGCCTAACCATTTTTTTCTTTCTAAAAAATACTCTTAATTAATAATATTTTTATTGGTTATCACAAATTTACAAGCACGCTTATACAAAATTTCACATTTTAATAAATTTCAAGAGCATTTTTTTGGTGGTTTGTCAAAAAAGAAAAAAACTGCTTAATAAATCATTTACTTAAATCTAAGAAAACAGTAACTTAAGAAAGTTCATAAGCTCTACTATCACTGTAAACATTCATAAATGAAAAACAATAAGTAGGGAAATGTAAATTAAATACATAACCCTTTCGAAATATGGAGTACATTCATTTTACGAATATTTGTAGTTAGAAAAGAAAAGAAAGAAATTAACAAAAGAGGAAAATAAGGCAAAGAACAGTTACAAATTTAGAAATTATAAATGTATGTATGGTAAATTAGTGTAGTATCATATATAAAATAATTTTTTTTTTAAAACACATCAAAAATTTAATACAAAGTTACAAGATAAAGTAAAAAAAAATGCAATATAAATAAAAAGGTCAAAATATATTTATTATTCTATGATAAATAACCTAATTATTCTATATTATATATATAAATAAAAGAAATTAAAAAATATTGGAGGGGGGCCTAGGCCCCCCTTGGCACCCCCTAACTCCCCCCTGGCACCCTTTCGCTCCGCCACTAATTGATGATCCGACTTGTTTCGGAATATAAATAAAAATTAAAGAATTAACCTGGGAATCTGGTAGGTTGGGTCGAACTGAAAGAGTTTTGGATCATTAGTGAAGGGCCAATGCTTTGGTGGGTCGTAAATTAAATGATTGGGTCGCGAAATGACCATTTTACCCC
Source organism: Oemleria cerasiformis (assembly GCA_037349345.1). Classification (NCBI taxonomy): domain Eukaryota; kingdom Viridiplantae; phylum Streptophyta; class Magnoliopsida; order Rosales; family Rosaceae; genus Oemleria; species Oemleria cerasiformis. The sequence continues at coordinate 2,078,781 of JAZGTL010000021.1, forward strand.
TATAGTATTGATGGGCATGGTAGTCACTTTTCGATCGGGAATACTTTTGACTACTGTTCTCTTACCATTACGTCCGTCTCGAGCTCCTGAATACGTAGACAGGTGGCACTCGAGAATCGGAATTCGTACGAGAAAGTTACGGGTCTAAAATAATGAGGACGAAAAGGTAATTTCTAAAAAGTCCAAAAATATAAATCCTGGACTTTCTCTCTCTTTCCTCATTCTTGGCCAGGTTCACTCTCTCTCTCTCCTCCTTCGAACTCTCTCTCTTTCTCGGGCGAACATCGCACACTGCCACCACCCACGACCCAGTTTTGAGTCGATTCAAGCCAAATCGAGAGCAGAGGTAGCATCCCCTTGTGCTTGCGAGCTGTTTGGTGTCGATTTTGAGGTGAGAGCATCGTCGTAGGCAGCGAATCAAAGGGAGGAATGGGCCGAAGCTTCTCGGTGGTTTTTTGATAAAACGAGGTAAGTCCTCTCGATTTTGAGCTTGGATTTGAGTTCCTGGCTTTAAGGATACGATTCTACATGTGTAGATCGTGAAAAATGGCGAAGAAATGACTGAACTAGGAGCTTGTCGGAGATGGCAGATTCCGATTGTCTTCTCCAGCGAGTTTCAGCGATCTGGTTTGAAGCTAAGAGTTGACGTGGCAGCCCAGTCAGCTACTGACTCAGTTGACACGTGGTGCCACGTGTAACCACATGGAGCCACGTGGCAGCCCAGTCAACTGCTGACTCAGTTGACATGTGGTGCCACGTGTAACCATATGGAGCCACATGGCAGCCTAGTCAGCAGCTGAGTCAGCCGACACGTAGTGCCACGTGGGGTTAAGTGGCAGCACAGTCAGCAGCCCAGTCAGCCATCAAGTCAACTGACGTCGTCAATAGTTGACGAAATATATGCTAACGCCGTTAGCATATTTCGTTAAAAGCTAACGGCGTCATGATAGATCCTAACACCATTAACACCAACGAAATATTTTGATTCCGTCAGAATATTTCGTTAGGGAATCAGAATATTCCGTTAGACTTAACGAAATATTCTGTCAGAGTGACGAAATATTCTGTCGAGACTGTTGAGGCATGTGACCGGTGCGTGAGGGGCGTGATCAGCTCGTGGTTGGTGCGTGAGGCGCGTGGTCGGCTCGTGGGTTGGCCACCAGCCTTCTGTCGGCGCATGGTGGCGCATGGAGTCATTCCCCGACCCACGGCTGCGCATGTCTTGGGTTTTGGGGCGTTCAGATCTGTTTATGACAGTTTTGAGGCCTTTTAAATCCGTTTGAAGCCTCGTTTGTGGAAATTCAATTTGTATGGGTTTAATACAGATGAGTTGAAAGTCTGCAGCTCAAGAGACCCCGTTTATTGTTATGTTAAAAGGGTTTATTAGTAATAACGTCTCTTATTGAATGGTATTGTGTGCAAGGTGATGATGGGAATCCCACCACTTTGCAGGAAAAGTGTGGTAACGTTCAAAAGCAAACAAGCTAATGAAAGAGGATCGTGGGATCCTGTTAGGAGCCTTCTCACTGATGATCTATTAGTGGACCCTTCTCCCTAAACTTATAATTATGTATTAGTTTATCAATGAATGTTTGATGAACGTGAAACTCAGGGAAATTAAGTAGAATTGTTTGTGCTTGGACGCTGTAGTACATCCTAGACTATGCCATGGGTCACCGTTAGGGCCCGACATGGTAGAAAATAACCTTTTGGGTTGGGAACCCTAAGAATAGTAAATACTCCGTAACGAGTATAAACTAGACAATAACGGTAAATCTCGAGGATAGATTTCGAGATATATCGCTGGAAGGAAGTACTCCGCAACGAGTATAAACTAGACAATAACGGTAAATCTCGAGGATAGATTATGAGATATATCGCTGGAAGGAAGTACTCCGAAATGAGTATAAACTAATACTCCAGTGATAGATCTCGAAGATAGTCTCCGAGATATATACTAGAACATCGCTGGAAGGAAGTACTCCAGAATGAGTATAAACTACCACTATTAAGATGTCTCGAGGGAAGATTTCGAGACAAGTAAGACGAAGACAATCGAGAGTTATAGAGAGATCGACATAAGTACGACCGTCACAATGAGTGCGATATTTGAGATAGATTTTACGATCATGATGTTACTATCCAGGAGTCATGCCGGCACAACACTTGTGTCGATCGAGATGCTATTACCGAGGAGTCATACCGGCTTAACATGTGTGTCAGTGTTGAGGTACTACGGTCGAGGCATGCCGGCCTAGTACATGTATCATGTATCCGAGTCGTGAGTCATATGACAGTGCAAGGATTACCGAGGATACATGCCGTCATAGCACATGAGTCATAGTAGTGCGATGATTGATGATGATACATGTTGTCATAGCACATGAGTATGTATTGTCATGCTAGGATTGCCAATGAGTCATGCTGGCATAGCACATGAGTATGTATTGTGGTGCGAGGATTGCCGATGAATCATGCCGGCATAGAACATGTGTTAGTCGTGTGGTCGTGAGTCATATGATGATGCGATGATTACCGAGGATTCATGGCGGCATAGCATATGAGTTGTATGACGATGCGATGATTGCCGAGGAGTCATTCCCGCATAGCACGTGTGTCAGTTTTGGTATGCCCATATGGGGGCCGCTGGTGTCGTACCTGTTTGTAGGCCACAGACTGTCCTCCACGTGATCTTGGTACGAGTTTAGACACCCAGTCCTGTCACGTGCGCTTGACTCGTGTGGCTATAGTGCCATTGGGATACCTATGTGAGTGTGATTCCAATCGATGATACATCCCGGCTGATGCCAGCCGATGATACATCCCGACTGATGCCAGCCGATGATACATCCCGACTGATGCCAGCCGATGATACATGCCGTATGATGATGTGATATTCCAACGGAGGGTTATACCGGATGATGCCAGCTGATGATACATGCCGACTGATGATGTGTGTTTCCAGCCGAGGGTTATGCCGACTGATGCCATCCGAGGGTTATACATGCTGATGACGTGATATGATAGCCGATGTGACATGCCGGCTTAAGTGTGATACCAGTCGAGGGTTTTGAGGCTGATGAGAGTCTTGGTTCGTACACACGAGTGCGACGTCGAGTTATGTGATACCGTCCATAGAGTGACAATGAGATTACGAAGTGGAGCAGATCGATCTCGTTCGTAGAGAGACGACGAGAGTGAGGTATAGGGATATGAGTCATCCACGAGATGGATGAGTCCCTACTTGATAGCTGAGGATTCATACCGGCTTATATGACATGAAAGCCGATGATGGTGCTGGCTAATATAAGTTAACGACGATTGTCACGAGCTTTGATCGAGATTCAAGCACCAGTGAGTCAACACTCGTTACCATGGTAAGTTGGATTGGTGTGGGCGGTGATCCGGATAGACGGGCTTTGTTTGGTCGCATGAGGGCGACAGTTCCTTAACCGCCATTGTTCAATGTAACGATGGTGCTGATGTTTTGCTTGCTGAGGTAAATAAAAAGGTGGTCGAAAATGGCCTTAGCCTCTAGGGCTTCATCTATGATCATCCAAAAAATCCTAAGCTTTGCTGTGATGTAGCTTAGTTAGTGGCTTTTTTCATCATGACTTAGTGTTCAGGTGTCGGCCAACACCCGAGATTGCCGGTATCAAGGTGGATATCCGGGGTAGGGTGTATCAATTGGTTTATTTATTTTGGATGAAGGAAAACAATTTAAATCATCATTTTTTTTTAGGGTTTGGAAGTAAACTATAAATTAGTCTTGTAGTGTTATATTTAGCTAATAATCTTTTAAATTGGATTACAATTCTCTCATTCATTTCACTACAGGGAAAAGCACTTTGCCCTACGAAACAAGTTCGTTGGGCAAACCTGACACTTTGCCGAGCAAAACAAACCTCGAAAAATCTCCGTCGGGCCAAGGTCATCGGGAAACCCTCGTTGGGCCAAATCTTGCCCATCGAAAAATTCAAATTTGACGGGCAAACTCACCCTTGCTCGACAAACAATTTTGGTCAAGTAACCTTTGTCGGGAAAACTCAAAAGGTCAACGATGGTTTGCCCAACCAACCTATAATTCGTTGGGCAAAGTGTGGATAATATTGGGTGGACATTCACCGAATTTAGATACGGAATTTGGCGGATGCCCCCCAAAGTATTGTAACTTGGCCCGGCGAATAGGTGTTCGTCGGGCATTCAGTTAAAAAAAAAATTAATTTTTTTTATAATGTATATAATTAAAAAATATATATATATAGATATAATTAAAATAATTATATTTGTAAATAAATATAATTAAAAGAAATAAAAAAAATAAAATAGAATTAAAGAAAATATTTCCACAAATTAATGTTTGGCATAATTCAAACTAAATTACGTCCTAAAAATCTAATTGTTCGGTGGGTGGTCAGGCGGGTGGTCAGACTGATGTGCGGGCTGGTGGGCCGGGTGCTGAGGTTGCTGTTGAAGATGCGACAGCGGAATCCCACTCGCACGGATCGCTTCAAGCAGCGTCTGGAGGGTTGACTTGATGGTCTCGTTCTCGGCCCTGACGCTCGATATCTCGGTCTCAAAGGTGGACTTGATGGTCTCGTTCTCGGCCCTTAAGGTCGATAGCTCAGTTTGGAGGTTCTAGAAGTTTGACTGGAGCTTTGTATACGGCACGCCATGCTCGTAGGCTCCCCAAGAAGAACTCGAAGATCCACTAGTGACATCCCGAACTATCGCATCTCCCGCCCCCCGTATGATCTTCTCTGGACACCTACCAAGTCGTCGCTCCAGGATCTAGACCGACCTCCCAGGATCCGGAAGCTGCTGCTCCAACGGGACCTCGTGGTGCTGCTGCGATAGCTCAGCCTGTGCCTCCTGGACGTTTTGCTCCATCGCTGCCTACAAATTCGAATAAATATTAATTAGAAAAATAATTATGAAAATGATAAATTAACATTTAATATGCAAAAAAATAAACTTACGTAAATAGTATCGGACACCTGGTTGCCTCGGCCATCATAGACTTGGCCCCAGACATCGACCTCCGAGAACAGCGACCCGACATTTCGCCAGCCCTGGTGCCGGTGCACATGGGATCGCGACCCCCCGTGGTGGTTGAATTCCTTCACTGCCCGATTTGCTGTGTTGGCGTTCGATTTTCGTTGTTCATTAGTAAAAACAATCATTATATAGTCAAATAGAAAGTTAATAAAATAAAAAAAAATAAAAAAATAAACAATCATTACCATATATGCGGGGTCTTCAAAATAGGTGCACAACCATAGCCATCCTTCCAACCGGGGCCCCATCGCCAACTTGTCTGGAGGATTTACAGGAGCTTCCTCCTTGGAAGTCTAGCTCTTGTAGTACTTGTGGAGCTCGTACTTCCAATACGAGTACCGTCTCTGCGAGTGAAAGCTCAGGTACTCATTGATGTTAGGGTCCTGCAGGTCGAAGTCAAAATTGATCTGCAATAAAATAATGAAACTAGTAAAATATTAAAAAAAATGAAAATAATGTTAAAAAATGAAGAAATACATACTGATAACTCGTTCCAACATTTCTTGTTTGCCTCGTCGTCGAGGTTCTTGAAGGTATCCCCCATCATTCGGCACTTGGTGCGAAGAATCGTGCCCATGTCGTGTACCATCAAGCTGTGGACTTTTTGGGTCACTTTCCGAAGACGAGGCAGGTATTCCACCCGAATCTTTGCCTTCATTGTCCGGTAGGTCCGTGGCGAGGCCAAACCCTTGTTGATCTCGTGCATGTTCACCGCTTTCCCTACAAATAGGATGAAAATTAGTACGAAATATGAGTAAAAAACAAAAACGAATTTTTAAATAAACAAAATAATTAACTAATCCTTGGGGATTACTCCAGCCACAGTAGTTGATTTGTTTGATCCGGCCTCCTGTGAGGGCTGGGGGTCGGCGGCCTGGGGGGCTCAAGGTCCGTACGTGGTTCTCCCCGTTTCTTGATATGGCGTTGACGGGCCGATCGCTCGCCGAGTCACATAGATTGCTCCGAGGTGTCGACCGGTCCATGAGTGGACTCAGCCGTGGAGGCTACTGTGACAGGGGCTACCTCCTGCTCCGCACGGTCATCAGTGGGCTCAGAGCGGGGGCGAGTGCAAGATGTGAACAAGGGGCGCAGCGACTTCTACAATTAGAAATTCAAAATTATTAAGATCAAGCCAAGTTATTTATAATTTTAATAATAAATTTTAAGAAATAACAAAAAAATCAAATTTTAATAATAATTCAAAAATTCAAACTTTTTAATACTAATTCAAAATTTGTAATAATTCATTAAGAATTTTAAAAATAAAATTTTAAAAAATAACAAAATATCAAATTTTAATAACGATTAAAAAATTCATTCATTTAAATAATAATTCAAAAATTTTAATAATTCATTAATAGTGCTAATAATAAATTTTAAAAAAATTACAAGACATCAAATTTTAATAATAATTTGAAAATTCAAACATTTCAATAATAATTCAAAAATTTTAATAATTCATTATTAATTTTAAAAAATAACAAAATATCAAATTTTAATAATGATTCCAAAATTCATTCATTTTAATAATAATTCAAAATTTTTAATAATTTTAATAAGAAATTTAAAAAAATAATAATAAATCAAATTTTCATAATAATTCGAAAATTCAAACATTTTAATAATAATTCAAAATTTTTAATAATTCATTAATCATTTTAATAATCAATTTTAAAAAATAAAAAAATATCAAATTTTAATAATGATTCAAAAATTCATTAATAATTTTAATAAAAAATTTGAAAAAATGACAAAAAATCAAATTTTAATAATGATTCCAAAATTCATTCATTTTAATAATAATTCAAAATTTTTAATAATTCATTGATAGTTTTAATAATAAATTTAAAAATATCCCTAAAAATCAAATTTTAAGAGTGATTAAAAAATTAATTCATTTTAATAATAATTCAAAATTTTTAATAATTTTAATGATAAATTTAAAAAAATCACAAAAAATCAAATTTTAATAATAATTCCAAAATTCAAACATTTTAATAATAATTCAAAAATTTTAATAATTCATTAATATTTTGAATAATAAATTTGAAAAAATAACAATTCTCATATCCAACATTTCCCATGTCCCAAATTCATAAATTTTCAAAAAAATATTTTATTAGAAAAAATCATATCCAACAATTCTCATATCAAAAATTCACAAAAAAAAAATTTATTCAACAAAATTCAATACTAAAATCATATCAAAAAGTCATATCCACAAAATCATATCCAAAATTCAATACATAAATCATATCCACAAAATCATATCCAAAATTGAATACAAAAATCATATACAAAATTCAATATTTTTTTCTCAATAAAATATTAACAATATTCATAAACTTGTAATTTCCTAAATCCAAGCCAGTCCTAAATTCAATTCCAAAATCCAAATTTCAATCCTAAATTGAAATCCTAATTTCAATACTAAATTCAATTCGTAAATTCAATCCACAAATTCAATTCATAAATTCAATCCAATCCACATTTCAATTCAATATTTACAAATATGAGAGAGAGAGAGAGAGAGAGAGAGAGAGAGAGAGAGAGAGAGAGAGAGAGAGAGAGAGAGAGACTTACAATGCTAGAGAGGCGGCGGCGGGAGAGCGGAGGCGGCGAGAGAGAGGCGGACCCGAGAGAGCGGCGGTTGCGAGAACTCTCCCTTCGGCGATCTTGACAACGGGTGAGAGTGAGAGAGGGACGACTGGGTTTAGGTTTGGGTTTAGGCCGTGAGTCACAGAGTGAGAGTGAGTGCGAGTGAGAGGCGGTTGGGTTTGAGTTTGGGTTCTGGGTAGTTTAGGCAAAGATCATGCAGACGGAGCAAACGAGGAAGAGAGGAAGAAGAAAGGTCTTTGGATTTTTTGAAATGCCTCGACGACCTTGCCCGACAAAGTATTATGTTGGGCAACCTTTAAAAATTCGTCGGGCCAAACTTTAAAACAAATTCGATTTTCAGGGAAAATTTTGATTTTTTCACGAAAAAAAATTGTGGGAGTTTTTATACTTTTCCAGACGATAAAAGAAAGCTTGCGTGCCAAAGAAAACCGTGCGATCGTAAAAAATATTTTGTAACCGTTGATTCGTCGCGCACCAATACCTAATCCCGGGAATTCAAAATTGGCTAATATTTGGCGTATGCGATCTAGGGGTATGTACAATAAATATGTACAATTAGATCGTTTGATTAATTTCAAAAAAATATTGAAAATGGTAAAATCCTTAAATTCATCAAACACTTAATAATCTTTAAGTGCATTTCAATGCGTATTTCAAAGTTTTGGTTTAACTGATATTTAGACTATCGAATTTTCAAGATTGGATCGTTCACTTTCTGGTTTTACATGGCTAGACCTCGCCCATCGAAAATCTAATGGTTTCAAGGAGTTAAAACCGTTAGATCGTAAAAAAACGTTTTGTAACCGTCGATTCGTCGTGCACCGTTGAACTAATCCCGGGAATCCAAAATTGGCTAATATTTGGCGTAGGCATTCTAGGAGTATGTACAATAAATATGTACGGTTAGATCGTTCGATTAATTTAAAAAAAAAAATTGAAAATGGTAAAATCCTTAAATTCATGGAACATTTAATAATCTTTAAGTACATTTCAATACGTATTTCAAAATTTTGGTTTAACCGATATTCAGACAATCAAATTTTCATGATCGGACCGTTCACTTTGTGGTTTTACGTGGCTAGACCTCGGCCGTCGAAAATCTACTGGTTTCGAGGAGTTAAAGTCGTCCGAACGTCAAAAAATATTTTGTAACCGTCGATTCGTAGTGCATCGTTACCTAATCCTAGGAATTCAAAATTGGCTAATATTTGGCGTAGGTGTAACGACCCGGACCATAAATTAAAATAATTTGAGACTTTAATTAAGGAAAGGACAATTTTACCCTCAGTTTCGGAAGGGTTCGAGAGTCACTTTTTGTCTGACAGTACTTTTGGAAGTTTTTCTTGGGTCGTTGCGTATGTCTCGAACTCACGAGTTCGTGGACAGGTGGGACGCGAAAAACGGAGACCCGAGGAGGAAGCTGTGGGTCTAGAAGGTTCAAGAGCAATTTAGTAATTTTTACATGGGAGATATTTTGGGGAATAGTTTTTTTTTTTTTTTTTTCAGACTTCTCCGGGGAGTCTTCGCGAACCCATCCCTCTACTCTCCCCGTGAACACACCAAAACCCCAAAAATCGAGTGAGCTGTGGAGACTGTTTCGAGCCAATTCGAGACCGAGGATTGTCTTCCCTATCTCCACGAACCTAGTGATGGTGAACTCGAGGCTAGAACACCCCCGAATACGAGGAATCAAAGGGTTGACTTTGGGCCAAGCTTTCTCGTTGGATTTCCGGCCAAGGAAGTTAAGTTTTTCCATTTTTGAGCTCATAATCGGTATCTTAGAGGTGAGTAGATGAATTTAGGTATAAAAATTATTGAGGAAAGGACGAGTTTGAAGCACACCGGAAATGGCAATTTCTGGCGAGAATTTCTGGATTCCGGCCACTGGTGACGGCGGTGAAAACGGCGGTCCGGTCATCGTCCCTGACGAGCTCCGACAACTGGTTCGAACTGCGGTTCCTGAAGTGGCATGCCGCCTGGCAACCATGTGGCGACCAGTCAGCAGCTGACTCAGCTGCCACGTGGAGCCATGTGGCAACACAATCAACTATCCAGTCAGCAGTCTAGTCAGTAGTTAGTTGACCGTTGGGTCAACTGACACCATCAGGGTTTGACGGAATATGCTGACGACGTTAGCATATTCCGTCAAAAGGCAACAGTGTTTTAACGGAACCCTAATGCCGTTTGTTTGGACGGAACATTCCAATTCCGTTAGAGCGACAGAATATTCCACCGTAACAGTACATACGCGCGTGAGGAGCGTGGCGGCTCATGACTGGCGCGTGGCTCATCGTCCGGTGTTCTACTTGCGTGTGGCGGTGTGTGAGGCTGTTTCCCGACCCATGGCGGCGTGTGTCTAGGGTTTTGGGACATTTCGGATCGGATTTTGGTGGTTTTGAGGCCTTTGGAGTCCGTTTAGAGCCCCATTTGAGTAATCCCAACTATATGGACAACCACGAAGCGGGTTTTGGCTTTGGGGGAGGGGGGGGGGGGGGGGGGGGGGGGGGGTGTGGTGTTGTTTCAGGAAACTGGGCCATTCCTTGGGGCTAGGGTTTCCTTGAGTTGATACTTTGGATGTACTGTGAACGGACTGGGTTTTTTGGATTTCGTGGCATGCGTATTTCTACGTATTATGTTATGCCACGAATTGTGATTTGGGTTTTGACCCAGATGAATGATCTGAGGTATGATATGGAAGATTTCATCATACTCTCAGGGTGATCTGGAATATTGAGCTACGGCTCGAGTTGAGATGGGTTATGTGGTACGGCTTGGGATGAGCCGGGTTAGTGAGCTATGGCTCAGGATGAGCCAGAATATTGAGCTATGGCTCGAGTTGAGGTAGGATATCTGGTACGGCTTGGGATGAGCCGGGTTAGTGAGCTACGGCTCAAGATGAGCCGGGTTATTAAGCTACGACTCGAGTTGAGCCGGGATATCTGGTACGGCTTAGGATGAGCTAGGCTAGTGAGATGCGCTCAAGATGAGACAGAATATCGAGTTACGACTCGGGATAAGTCAGAGAGACTCAATTCAACCAAGTCAGGTACCTTCGTCATCGGGGTCAGTGGGTGGTATGGACAGTTACCCAGATCGACGAGTTGTTGACGGTTCACACGAGGGTGACACGTCAGTTATCTTGTTTGATTGCGGAGGAGGTCCTCCGAGGTAGTTTGTGAACTACTGGACTATCCTTCGTTTGACAGGTAGGTGAAGGTTAAGTATGTACAAAGGTGGTTCTGTTGGAACCCCTGTAAAGTTTATTTGATGTTTCCATAATTAAGGGTATTCCAGGTATTAACTTTTGCGGTTAAATGCTGTCAGGCGGGAGCAGGACCTTTCCTAGTTTCCGAGGGGGAATTCTTGGGAAGGGTCATGTCAATTTGGTATCAGAGCTCTAGGTTTAACTTCCTGCAGACCGCACACTTGTCGGAGAACCCTCAATGATCTGGCGGCGAAAGACCCTCGATGCTAGTCGGAGAAAACCTTGACCATCGGGGACAAAATCCAGTGAAAACCAAAATCCTTGTTTCTTGGCTTAGGCCAAATTTATTGAAAAACCGGGTTTAAACTCAAAATCATGGACTCGACCAAAATCCAAAATCAATCAAGTCAAACCATCTAAAACCCGAATCCATAAAGCTAGGCCATAACCCAAAACCTCATTTCCAAATAATTATTGAAAGCCCGTGTCTAGTAATAATTTAATAATATCCAGAAATTTTCTAAAACAATATGTAATAAACAATTATATCAAATATACCTTTATTCATGCATTACACTTTACAAAACCAAATTCCACTCAACACACGTCCAAATAGTTCAATCCCGAGTCGTACGCTCCTCTGAAGTTCCCGGAGCAGTATCGCATGTCAAAAGTAACAATCGTGATTACCAACTATAACTAAAACCCTACATTCAGACTCACTAAACCCCCGGAAGGTCCGTTTGCATCACACTGAAAACGTAGCCACTTTGGACGCCCAAAACTACCCCTAAACGATGTCTGATTGACCCGAAACCGGGGCCAACAGGTCCGGAACGTCGAAAGCTTCGAAACTCATGTTCACCGGAGCTTGAGTAGGAGCTCCACGCGCCGCCATATGCCGATGGACGGCCGAGACTCCTTCCCCCTCGTGCGACTGCGCCATGTACTCACCGGCACTATTCACAAAAGATTCCGTCAATCCTGACGGAATATTCCAACGACGAAGGAATATTCTAACGGCGGCAGTCCCAACTAGAGTAACGAAATATTCCATCACCTGTCCTCCAAGAACACTCGAACTTCAAACCTTCGTATCTCTCTCAATTCTCAACCAAATTTGACGTTCTAATAATGGAAATCTATTTACTCGAGCCAAGGAATCCAAATCAAGTCCAAATTGAGAACCCATACTTGTGGTGGCCAGAAACTGGCCGAGAAGTTCCGGTCAATGTTTAGAGCTTTGCTCCGTTGTCCCCGGCAATCCCTCGGCTCCCGGAGGGTATGGTTGTGCTTGTGGGGGGAGAAGAGGAAGCTGCTAATGTCCTTGGTTTGTGGTGGTTTGGTCTAAATCAAAAAGTATGATATAAGGGTTTGGGTTTGTTTCACGGCTTGGATGAGAGAGATAGAGCACGGTTTTGGGTGAGTCGTGAAGAGAGAGAGTGAAATAAAGGAGATCTGATATGCTTGGGATTAAAAATATCTACCCAGGCCAAATTACCAAAATGCCCCTAAACATTATAGACCCACAACTCTCTCACACGAACTCCGTTTTCCGTATGCCGCTTATCTACGAACTCGTGAGTTCGAGACCTACGCAACAGTCCCAAAAACACAGCAAAAAATGTCTCAAAACAAAAATCGACTTTCAAGCCCCTTAAACAACCAAGGGTAATTTCGTCATTTTACAAATTAATTTATGAAAATTCACTAATAAAATTTCCGGGTTGTTACACTAGTCGTCCAGAGGACCCGAGAGATCTATCTGCAACACAAACACCTTAACAAGTTGAGGAGACTGAACCAATCACACTCCATCCCAAGCATCTGGACAGGCATGTCAGAATTGGGACCACACTAGAGCAGGAGATCAGGGATGCACTCATCCAGTTCCTCAGGGAAAACAACGAAGTCTTTGTTTGGTCTTACGCCGATATGCCCGGCATATCAACAGATGTCATATGCCAAAGACTGACCATTGACTCTTCTTTCAAACCAGTTACACAAAAATGAAGAACATATGACGTTGAGCGTCAGGTGGCCATGCAAGAGGAGATCACCAAGCTGAGTAAGATCCACTTAGTATGGAAGGCTATCTACGCCTCATGGGTAGCTAACGTGGTATTGGTAAAGAAGCTCGCAGGGGCATGGAGAATGTGTATTGACTTCACCGATCATAACCAGGCATGCCCCAAGGATAGCTTCCCTCTTCCTAAGATTGATCTCCTGGTTGATGCAATAGCAAGTCACGAACTCCTCAATTTCATGGATGCCTTCTCTGGATACAATCAAATCATCATACATCCGGATGATCAAATCCACACCAGCTTTCACACAGATCTCAGAGTCTACTGCTACAATGTAAAACCATTCGGCTTGAAGAACGCCGAAGCGACATACCAACGCCTAGTGAACTTCATGTTCGCTGACCAGATCAAGAAGACCATGGAGATTAATATGGACGATATGCTCATCAAAAGAAAACTACAGCGGACCATGTCCATAACCTCTAAAAAATGTTTGAGGTATTGAAGAAGTATCGAATGAGGCTAAACCAAGCAAAATGTGTTTTCGGAGTCAGCTCCGGAAAATTCCTTGGATACATGATCTGCCAAAGGGGGATTAAAGCCAATCTCGAGAAGATCAAGGCCATCCTTGATATGCAACCTCCACGAACCATCAAAGAGGTCCAGAGCCTCATAGGAAGAGTAGCAGCACTCACCCGATTCATCTCACGAGCCACTGACAAGTGCATGCCTTTATTTAAGCCTCTCAAGGGTAAGGGAAATACCATCTAATGGACCACCGAATGCGAAAAAGCCTTCACTGATCTCAAGGAGTATATGGCCAAGGTTCCCCTACTAGCCAGGCCAGACACGGAAGGACAGCTTGTCGTCTACCTTTCGGTCTCCAATTTAGCGATCAGCTCCGTCCTAATCAAGAAGGCAGACGGAGCGGAACACCCAATCTATTATGTTAGCAAAGCATTCCAAGATGCGGAGACTAGATATGGTGATCTTGAGAAGCTTACCCTTGCTCTCATTATCACTACAAGGAGGCTCATGCTTTACTTTCTTGCTCATCCCTTACTATTCCTCACCAACAAGCCTCTCAGACAAATCTTACAAAAGCCGGAAACATCCGAAAGACTGACAAAATGGGCAATTAAGCTAAGAAAATTTGACATTTCTTATGGCCCAAGATGGTCAGAGAAGGGCCAGGCTGTTGCTGATCTAATATAATATTTGAATTCAAATACGAGCCCACTCAATACATGTTTGAAGAGCAACAAAATGTACCGAAGAAATCAGCTGCCAAAGTCAAGGGGGAGACCAGCTCAAACCCAATTAACATATCCAAACCAGTTTGGATCCTCTATGTTGATGGATCGGCATGCCACTCAGGCTCTGGTGTAGGACTAGTGCTCACAACTCCAGATCATGTCAAGCTAGAATATGCTCTCCGCTTCGGCTTCCAAGCTTCCAAAAATGAAGCAGAGTATGAGGCCCTCCTCGCAGGTCTTTGCCTTGCTAAGGATTTGGGAGCAAACCAGGTCAAGATCTTCAGCGCTTCCCAACTTATGGTGAGTCAGGTGAACAACAATTTCGATGCAAAGGATGTCACAATGTCCTTATACCTCGACAAGGCTAAAACATTTCACCGCCAATTCCAGGCCTATGACATGACCAAAATTCCAAGATCGGAGAACATCCATGGTGATGCTCTAGCAAGACTAGCCTCTTATGTCGATGACAAGATTGGTCGTAGCGTCCTAGTGGAGCTACTGGAAGTTCTAAGCATGCAAGAGCGAGAAATCCATATCATCAATACCAACCCAACTTAGATGGATCCAATCATCCGGTACATTAGGGATGAAGAACTACCAGCAGACAAGAATGAGGCTAAGCGCTTCAAACGCCAAGCCGCTCGCTACACCATTATTCTCGGTCATCTATACAATCGAGGATTCACTCTTCCTCTACTCAAGTGCCTACCACCAGACAGGGGCCAGGCTGTGCTCAAGGAGATCCACGAAGGCATATGTGGCAATCACTCTGGACCAAGATCCCTAGCCCACAAAGCCTTTAGACAAGGCTACTACTGGCCATCCATGCAAGTAGACTCAATCACACTAACACAGTAGCATGACCAGTGCCAACGCTATGCTCCCATCCCACGCTTTCTTGCATAATAACTCACTCTTATGCTTAGTCCTTGGCCTTTCTCACAAAGGGGACTAGACTTAATCAGACCAATGCTAAGGGCAAAGGCAGCATAGTACACGCTGTTGTGGCAGTAGACTACTTCACCAAGGTGGCAGAAGTAAAATCGCTTACAACCATTACAGCCGCCCAAATCGAGACATTCGTTTGCCAAAACATCATATGCCGCTTCGGTATACCACACATCATTGTCAAGGATAATGGGAAGCAATTCGATTCGCTCGCTTCTGATAATTCTACTAAGAATACGACATCACTCTCTGCTTTGCTTATGTCGCCCATCCACAAGCCAATGGTCAAGTAAAAGCAATTAACAAGATCATAAAGTACAACTTCAAGACACGCTTGGATGAGGATAGCAAAGGGGCTTGGTCTGACATCCTACCAGACGTCCTATGGTCTTACCGGACATCATACAGAACATCAACAAATGAAACACCATTCGCTATGGCATTCGAAACTGAGGTCGTGGTACTAATGGAAATTGGTGAAACATCTTACCGGGTGATCTCCTATGACCCTGACGAGAACAACGAACTTTTCACTCTCAACTTGGATCTACTAGAGGAGCACCGTGAACAAGGAAACATACGCAACATGGCCTACCAACAGAGGATTGCACGGTACTACGACTCTAGGGTAAGATCGAGAAGTTTCAAGGTGGGAGAATAAGCTTGGCAATCAAGGACCGAACAGATGGGACACTCGGCCCAAAGTGGGAAGGACCATAACATGTCATTAAGATTTTCCGACCAGGTACCTATGAGCTACAATCTCCAAATGGCAAACCATTACCCCACCCTGGAATGCAGATCACCTGAAATTTTATTACAAGTGAAGCGTAATCTTCCTTCAAATTTTGTATGGCCTAGGCTAACCAATATTAGTATGCTATCAAAGAATACTCATTATTTCGATCATCCAAATTTACTGTGCTTTGTCAAGTTCATTTTGGTCGGAAGTGTGTTCAAACACCCACCGATTGGTACCCACATCAATCGGCTCAGGCCAACCGGTCTAATATGTATTTGAGCATCAAAATTTTACATCAAATTTTATTGTTGTTTGCTCAAGTTAATTTTGGTCGGATGCGTGTTCAGACACCCACCGGTCGGTACTAGTACTGATCGGCACCAAACTTACAAACACTTTAAAAAATACGGACCAGTCCTAAATTAATTGTCAGGATCAGTCCTACATTAAAATTATGATATGTCCTAGTTGCAATACAAGTATGAAGTTTCACTCAACCTAAGCAGTTGGAACACATACAAACCATACGACCAATCAATAGTTGAAGAAAAATCAAGCATGCAACTATATGAAGACATTTGGTCGGCATCCGACTAGACATCAGTTGTAAAAAAGGAATAAATTCATTAAACGTAAAAATTGTTCTATTACATCTTACATGGGGCATACCCCAGAATAGAGCAGAGCAAACTAAAGGCAAATAGAAGGCAGACGAGCTCAGTCATCAATCTCGATCTCCTCCTCGATCTGATCATCCTCTTGAGGCATATGCACGACCAGTGTTTGGTCGATCGGCTCGAGTAGTGGATCATTCGACTGAACCCCACAGAAGGTCCAGTTGTCCGTTGGCCGCTCTCCGCGTGAAGGTAACTTGAAAAACCACTTCAACAGTAGAGCCTCGCCAAGCCACGGGAACTTGATCGACATGTCCTGGTTGAAGAAAAGCACCTTCTGCATGATCTCATCTTCAACCAGGCCAAGCTTCACGTCGACCTCATCCACGTAGTCGGCCGACTGCTTGAACTAGGCCACCGCCTGAGCACAGGCACCAATTATGCCTTCTGTGGTATGCTGGAGTGCATTTTCCAGGTCGAGCACCTTGGTGGTCTTCACGACCCAAACATTCTTGGTAGCCTTCAATTGCTTCTGGAGTGTTTTGTTCTCCCAGAGCACGTCGGCACACCTTTTTAGGGCCCGCTCGGCATCCTGCTCCCTCTACTTCAGCCGCTTGGCCGACTCATTCAGCTTCCCTTTCTTCTCCTCCAGCCACTTGGTCTGTCTCGCCGCCTTATGAAGTGTGGAGAAGACCTCCCCAAAATACTGCCGACCAAAAGACACTTGGTTAGGAAAAATAACTATATACAAAATGAACGGAAAGGAAAAGACCGAACACTTACATGAGCACCTTCAGCCATGACCTTGGCGTATCGATCAGGAAGGGAGGCCGAGCTTATCTCCTCAATCTCTTTTAGCTCCACTGGTTACCCATGATGAGGCTGTTGACGATCGGCACCATGGTCGGATGCATGCATTCCGACACACTCGGCTATGTGGTATCAATAACTGACATCCGTACTACGTCGGGAGCATCACCAGGATTGGTAAAGTATGCCTTCAACCCATGATTGATGACTAGCTAGTGCAGAGGCTTCAACACCTACCGAGGACCTAGGGGTAGAGGCGACACCTGGGTCACGACCGACCGGGCCTGCTCAATAGCATTGACCTCCGCTTGCCTCTTCTTCTGCTGTGCTTCCTCGGTAACCTCAGCGTCTTGCTTTGCCAAGTAGGCCTCCACCTTCCGACGATGGACCTCTGATGGGTCCAGACCAGCCTCCTCCGCTGATCGTTTCTACCGTGGCTTAGCCCCAAGGAAGGGCACCGACCCACTACCTGCCGATCGAGTGTTCGGCACCTACTTCCTCAGTTCTTTCTGGGGAAGGACCATCTCCTTGTTCTTCTGTGCCGTCGTCTTCTTGTTCGGCACTTTGCTTGCCCCAAACGACTCAAGGGCCCTTACCATTCTTAGCCTCCTGCTCCACCAACTTCTTCTCGGCCACCTCGTGTTTGGCTACGGTCTCCACCATCTACTTCTCAGCAGCCTTTATCACATCAGCATGAACTGCAAAATAAAAAGCATCAAGTGAAACCCAATCGGCAAAGACAGAACTCAGGTTCTACTACTGATCAATTTAAACATATACTTACCAAGAGGTTTGATGAGGCCGATTGCGATTAGAGTGTTAGGAAGACGAAGGATGCACCTGCTGCGCTCAAGCTTCGACATCCGACCGCGAACGTCTTCATAATCCTCCTCTTCGGCAATCGAGCACCCGCCTTTGAATGCACCGGTAGACCACAAAAACCAATCAAAAAATAGTCATAGCCGACTAAAAACAAGTTGTACAAAACTAAAAAAACTCCTAGGTCTAGTTCAGCAGTCGGCAGTCACAACGTTATACTGAAAGAAGGGCTGAATCTTCCCCTGCAACTTGCTTGTCTCCTCTTCTCAGGGACCGGACACCCAACAATAACTATCCTTCCAATTATTCTTAGAAGATGGTATGTCCGTGATGAAGGCCCATTCTTCTTCTTCCCTACACATATGATTTGAAACCACCCTGGGCCATACTGCTGCTTCCTAAACTTGTATAGGTAACAAAGTTACCCCTAGCTCAGCTCCCCTTTGTTACACAGTCGGAACGTAGTGTAGAGGCATACCAGTGGAATCCAACTGTTCACATTCAGCTGGCTGAGAGCTATCCTCGCTTGGACAAGGATATCCTGCAGCCATGGGTGGAGAGGCAGACGAACACCATGCTCGAACAAATCTATGTAGAAGAGGTCCGACTACTCTGAAGGCGGGCTCGGTATGGCACCAGGAGGAGGAATGGTTAATCTAATGCTGGCCGACACATTGTATAAGTCTCTAAACTTAATCAGGTTAACCTCCCTCATGGTGGTCGCCACATGGTCTACCGCATGTGCTGACGTATTTAGTGAGATGGCCTTCCTGATCGGCTCAACATCCTCCACCATCTCATCGGCCTCCTCCTCTTCAGCCCCTTCCTCATCACCCTTTTCCTCTTCGGCCTCATCTCCATCGGTATCATCTTCACCGGCCACCTACTCCTCAGCTTCCTCTTCGTCGACCCCCCTATTCACTCCCTCCATCTCTTCAACCTCAAATCCTTCAAGGTCGACTACCGGAGGTTTGGATGGCGAGGCCTCATGTACATTCCCATTGGCATCGCAGGTGGCCATATCCTTAAAAATTTCTGAAACATTATCAGTGGACGACGAGGATCCACTGCTAGCCGACGAGGACCCACTAGTGGATGTGGAACCACTCGACCTACTCGACGCATCATCTGGCGAGCAGGACGGTGCTTCACCTCCAAACATATGAGAGGACTTTGCCCCAGATTCGTTCATTGTCTCTGACATCTACAAACGAAGGGAAGACTACACTAATAATCAACCTATCCTATTACAAAGGGGATGAACAAAAATGAAAGAATCAAACTTTACCTTTAGTCCGACGAGAATAGATTTGGACAAAATCTGCTCGGAAGCTCACTTGATCTACTCACTCGATCAGAAGCTGACTTGCTCTGCTGACTCGATAATAACTCACCTGCTCTTATCAATTGATCAGAAGTTCTTGGTCGGTCACAACGAGAGCTCTCTGAAAAGTACGCTCAAAAGACATGCACCCCCTTTATATTGGCATCCCCGTGACAGTTTGAAACGTCCCCTCGATTCGCGCACCCACTCAGTAGTCATTAATGCTCCACTAAACAATCATTAAGAGCTCACACATGTCAGACTACCGATCAACCAAACAGTCCAACAATCCTGTTCACAAGTGCGTTGGTCGGCAAGCTTTCAGAGGAGACCGATCTGTCGCATCATTCGAGGTTCCTCTTTGTGATCGCGCTGATCAGTAAGCCTTCAGAGGCAATCGATCTATCACATCACTCGAGGTTTCCCTCCGAGATCACGGTGATCGGTAAGCTTCCAGAGGCGACCAATCTATCCCATCATTCGAGGTCCCTCTACGAGATCACACTGATTGGTAAGCCTTTAGAGGTGACCGATCTGTCACATTATTCGAGGTTCCTCTTTGAGATTGTGCTAATTGGCAAGCCCTCATAGGTGACCAATCTATCGCATCATTTGAGGTTAGTCTTCCAGATCGCACTGATCGGCAAGCTTTCAGAGGCGACCGATCTATCGCATCATTCGAGGTCCCTCTTCGAGATCGTGCTGATCGGCAAGCGTTTAGAGTCGACCGATTTGTAGCATCATTCTAGGTTCCTATCCGAGATCGCGTTGATTGGCAAGCCTTCGGAGGTGACCGATCAATCGCATCAGTCGAGGTTCCTCTCTGAGATTGCGCTGATCAATAAACCTTTAGACGCGACCAATCTGTTGCATCATTCAAAGTTCCTCTCCAAGATCGCGCTGATCGGCAAGCCTTCAGAGGTGACAGATCTGTCGCATCTCTTGAGGTCCCTCTCTGAGATCGCGCTGATCGACAAGCCTTTAGAGTCGACCGATCTGTCGCATCATTCGAGGTTCCTCTTCGAGATCACGCTGATCGGTAAGTCTTCATAGGCGACCGATCTGTCGTGCCCATCATGTTTTCCCTAGGGCACTCGCCTGACTAAGGTGCACTTCATCACCCAAGGACTTAGGGGACTATAAGGTATAGCCCTACTGGTCGGTCTACACGGTCTTCATGAAATTGACAAGTCCTCGACCGAGGAAATCCACCTCAATCAACGACTTAGGGGACTTATGTTTATGCCATTCCGACCGACCACCAGGAGGAAGACCAACATCACAGAACACACGGTCGCCCTTACCGACCTTACTTGCCTGCCGACCAGATCATTTCTAGTCGGCTATCTAGCGCCAGCCGCCAACCACCGTCCATACTGCTTTGGTCGGCATCTATTGGTCGGCACCCTTGGTCGGCATACCTGCCAACGCAAGAACAACATTGCCCTAATGCCCAAACGAATCACTACCACTGATTTAACACCCAGAGACACGTTTCAACATCCTGGAGATAACTTGGGCATCACAACATTAGGGTTCCAACCACCACATTCATTGCTACTATAAATACGGGGCACACTCCCCTAGAAAAGGTAAGTATTATTCACTTACCCTTATGCTGCCTAGTTCATATCTGGTCTCCCACTTGCTTACTAACTTAACCATCAGAGACCACTACCGGTGTCAAGTAATCTTCTTGTTGTCTCACAGGTCTCCCGGCGAACGAGAAGAAGACATACCAGCGGTCGTCAAGACCACATTCCGTTAGGTCCATTTTCGGATTAAACACATAAATAAATGAAATCATTTATTTACATCTTTCATTCAGTGACAGATTCGCTCTCCCCCTCCCAATCCCGCTCATCATCTGAGATGTGCACAATACTTGTTTCCTCAGAATCACTGTCAATTGGTTCTAATTCCCCAAGATCAATAAAAGTCCCATCAATCGCAATTGGTGAGATGACGTCGTTGGTCCGTACTCTATCCACGTTTAGGGTGGATGCCGAGGAATCCACCTGGTAAACATTTTGGTCATCGTCTGTTTCCCCATTGTCTTCATGGTATCGGTCATCCAAGTCTCAAATATTTCTATTATTTACCATCTCAGCTACTCTCCAACCAACACCAGCTTTTGGATCATCCACATAGAATACTTGTTTCGCCGTACCAGCGAGGATGTAGGGATCATTCTCAAACCATCGGGTGTTTGTGGTTACAGAGGTGCATAATTGATCTTTAATGACCCTACCTGGGATATTTGGGTTCGTATCAAACCAATGACACTTGAACAAAATGACTTCCTTGCGGTCTGTGTATAACACCTGAACCACACTTAACAATCTGCCGTAGAACCTTGTATCAACATTTTCCCCATCCCCCGGCACGGAGACCCCGCTGTTTTGAGTAGACAGTTTTTCATCTCGTTCTGTGCACACGAACTTAACTCCGTTAACGTGACAACCAGCGTATGTTTCTCCTCAAAATGGGCCAATGGCCAGCTGCATTAATTCTTTATTGAAATTTGGCGAGTTGTCATTTTTCAGCTGTGACTTCTGGTAAGATACACACAAGAAATGAAATTGGTAAACGTAAAAACACTTTAAAAAATTTGAAAATAAAATATTTTACTTACATGCTGGGAAAACCAACTTGGACATAGTTGTTGGTCCATTTCTTCCCAATTCGAAGGATATTGGGCCTTCATCAATGCCTCGTGCTGCACGTGGAAGGGCCAGACTTCGTCACAGTTGTTCAGTATGAACCAATGAGCCACCTCCATGTCCCTATTGGTGAACGGCTCCGACAATGGACCAGTGCCGAATGGTTGTGCGCGTTTGAAAAATACAGATAGGGTCTCGGGACGTTCACCACCGTCGTCGTTGCGCGAGGCCCTATTGAAGGAAGTTTCAACATTCTAAAGGTACATTGCACAAAATGTCAGTGACTCCTTTGCAATGTACGCCTCTGCTATAGAGCGTTCGTGACGTGTCTTGTTGCGGACATACCACTTGTACCTACCTAACATTCTGCAAGGAAATATACATTATGATTCACATATATATAGGATAGTAAAGAATTAATAGTACCAAAAGCAAGAATAAGTTTACCTCTCAATTAGGTACATCCAACGATAATGCACCGGGCCAACTAGTGTTGCCTTATCCGGCAGATGTATTAGTAGGTGCACCATTGCATCAAACAATGCTGGAAGATATATTTGCTCTAGCCGGCACTCGATGTAGACAATATCCTCGTTAATTACTCCGAGGTCCGTCTTTACCAACGATTTGGGACATAGTATCTGGAAGTACTGAGACAAATAAACTTTCATCTCAACAACACCAGGTTCCAAATAGGGCCGAATGCCAATCGAAATGAGCCGTTGTAACAAAACATGATAGTCATGGCTCTTCATACCAGACGGTGCCACCGTCTGTGCTAACGTTTCGGGATATGTTGTCGGTGTACCCATCTGGAAATTTCACACTCTGCAACCACGTCAGGAATTTTTTCTTATTCTCCGATGTAAATGTATAACTTGGATAGGCCAAGATGTATTTTCCATTGACGACTTTTGGCCACAAGTTATGCCGAATCCCTATTACTTGCATACCCATACGAGTTTTTTTGTGTCCTTGACTTGCCTTCAATGGGTAAAGTCGTTCCCACAATACTCTCGTCAACATTCTTCTCGATGTACATAGGATCCGCAATGTGTCTGATTTTCAATTTTGACCAGTACGCCAAATGGAAGAATATGCTCTTCTCGTCCAATTTTCCTGTTCAGCTGGTTTCGGTCCTCGTGTGACGAAATCTTGTATACTATTCAATTTGAACAATACCTCATCACCGGACCTTTCCCTTGGTCATGCTCGTAGCTCTGTTTTTCCATCAAATGAGTCAGACGGCAGACGCCATCGGTGATCCCAGGGCAGAAACCTTCTCGCACCCAAGTAGCAGACCTTCGATGCGTGCAAAAAGGACATTGTGTCTGGTCCACATGTCGGGCAAGCAAGATAACCCTTGATGCTCCACCCCGACAACATACCATAAGTAGGTAAATGATTAATTGTCCACATTACGGCCGCTCATAGGGTGAACATTTCTCCACTGTACTTGTCGTATGTTTGGACACCATTTTCCCACAAATCCACAAGCTCATGAATCAATGGCCGCAAATAAACATCAATTGAATTACTCAGCGATTTGGGCCCTGGTATCAAAGTACTGAGGATTGTGAATTCTTTTTTCATGCATCTCCAAGGAGGCATGTTATGCGGAACTATGACCACCAACCAAGTGCTATAGGGCTTTGCAAAACTCACAAACAGATTAAAACAGTCAGTAGCAAGTCCTAATTTGACCATTCTTGGCTCCGCATCAAACTTGAGATACATCTTATCAAATTCTTTCCAAGCCTCTCCATCGGCCGGATGCCTCAGTACATCATCATCAATGCGTTCATCCTTGTGCCACCTCATATCACGCTCTATGTGGGACGACATGTAGAATCTTTGTAACCTTGGCTTCAGTGGAAAATAACTCACCACCTTGTTCGAAATCTTGTTCTTTAGAAACCTAGGCTCATTGCACACGGGACATTTGTCAAGCTACTCGAATTCACTGTAAAACAATGCACAATTGTTCTTGCATGCATGGATCTTGACATACCCTAAACCGAGATCCTTCAACAGCTTCTTCGAGCTATAATGATCTTTAGGCAGACGATTATCTTCAGGGAGCATTCGGATGATGATGTCCATCATGTGATCAAAATATTTGTTCGTTTGATTATACTCAACTTTCATGTGCATCAACTCCACAACTGCCCCTAGAACAGAGAACGATTTACAAACGGGGTTGAATTCGCGCTGAGCTTCTTTCGTTTTTTAAATTATAATGCATGCATATTTATGATTTTTGAATGATCCTGTATTTCTTATGGTTTTCGGAATTTGAAACACGGTTTTGGGCTTCAGCTTGGTTATTTGGTTTTGGGCTACTGCTTGAGTTTTGATGGTTTTGGGCTACTGCCTGAGTTTTGATGATTTTGGCTTAGACCATGTATATGGATTTCGGTTCACACCACTACTTCCCACTTGATGTACCATTTCCGGTCAAGTTGGGTTTGAGGATTCACTCAAGTGGCCCGAAGGGATATTTTATTCTCCGACACATGACTTTAAGGTTTTTTCGGCCATGCGCTCGTCGAGGTATCGGCTTCGGCTAGGATTTCTCCGACCGCATGACTTTGAGGTATTTTCGGTCATGCTTGTTCGTCGAGGTTGTCTACACCCGTAGTACATGATTTCAGTAGCATATCTTTGAGGTAATTTCGGATATGCGTATTTGGGGAGTAGGACCCCGTGTTGGACCTCTCGGTTCCCTAGCCATTTCTTTGAGGTATTTTTGGCAGTGGTAGACGACATGTCCTCGTGTTGGACTGCTCTTCCTAGTACATTGGGAGATGGTGGGGTATTTTATTATGAGTAGTGTGAGTATGAGTTTTCTTGTGATTTTAAGTTCATTCGAGGAGGATTTTCAAAGCATTGGTGTGGACCACGAGACACTTTTCTTTCGAGGATTGCGTATCCTCATTTCATCACATGTGCATCCCCTTACTATTAAGGACCTTGTGGACCTATTACCTAACCACCATGCGAAACATTTAAATATTTCATGGATTTGGTTGATGCATCGACAAGATGTTTACATGTTACACTATTGTCTGCAAGAAACACTGTGTTGGCTAAACTTCTCGGCCAAATCATTGAATTGAAGGCTCACGACCCGGATTATCCTATACAGTCCATAAGACTCGATAATCCTAGAGAGTTTATATCAAAATATTTCGATGATTATTGCATGTCCCTCAGGATTGATGTTAAACATTTGGTTCCCCATGTACACACCCATAATGGTCTTGTAGAAGTGCTCATTGGTTGCCCACTTTTGTCTTTAAACCTACATAGCATAAATTGTACAATTATGCTATGCTTTAATTGTTTTTATTTACACATACAAAACATAAGGTTCAAAAAGAAAGGCATGAAAAATGTAAATATCATCATAGAACTGGGCGAAAATGGTAATCTGGATTCAAATAAGATATAGTAAGTGGCAATTGAATAATGCTATTTTGTTCTTATGATATGCACAAGTGACTTTCAATTAATCCCAATTAGGTTGAGGTGAAAGTAGTTGATCCGGATGATGAAATTGATCAATCTCTTCTATGGAAGAAAGCACGAGAAGAAAAACATGAGAATATACCTTATAAGCAAGCAACTGAAATGGCCAAAAAAATTGAAAATATTATGCGAACTGCCTCCTTATGTTTTTTTGCTTTACATTTGTGCGGTGTTTTCTAAAGTTTACTGTCAGAACTGTAGGCTAATTTTGAATGTCTGTTACTGAAAGTATTTTATTGTTGAACATTTGTTTGAGTAATGTTGGTATTTTTCTGTTTTGATTTAGCATAAGCTGTTGAAGGAAAACGAAGAAGGCCTTCTTTCGGTAAGTGGGAATAATGATGTGTTAACAAAGGCATTGGGGACTGCTAAACATGCGGAAAGGGTTAAGGGTGTGGGAGGCTATGTGAATCCAAGCCAGTATTTCCACATTCCTAGGAAGAAGATGTTCTTTCGAAAAACATTTTGAATGAGAGAGAAAACTTGTTGTAAGAGACAAAAAGAATGCTGGCATATCAGCAAAGATTACACGAAGAAGATTGAGCATGTCTCCAAGCACAAATAGAGGCTTTAAGGGCATTGGTTGAAAGTAAGGCAAATCACAGAGAGCATCCCCCATTAATTCTGAGAAAGCTTCTACCAACCAAAAAATACCATTGAATGATTTGTCGGAAAGAGAGAAAATTGACGTGGATATTTTGGTGCCTTCATCTTCTCCATTCAAGGCTATGAAACTGTGATAAAACATAAGTAAAAGGGTATGACGATTTTATAAAAATGTGTAAAACTTGTGACTTAACAGTATCCCCATGAATAGTATTCTCGTGAACAGTATCTTGCTGCCCAAGTTATAGCTTTCCCGCTACCCAAGTTAGGGCTGACGTGGTAGGTGATGTTTCCTTATTCAATTAGAATTTCTAGTTTTTTCTCCTTGAATTAGGAAATCTCCATTATTCGTTGTTTCTCCTTTCTCACTTCATCTCAATGGTTCTATAATCATCATAATTTCATTATGAGCTACTTCACTTTCATTTTGAAACACGTTCAATTCCATTAGCACTGAGTGGCTTCTAGAGACGTTAAAACTGCACATCTACCACAAACCGAGTAAAATGCAACCTATTTTATTCAAAATCTTAGCAAAAGGCTAGAAATGGATGGCAAGATTGTGAAGAAATTTGATTGATCAAAGACTTATCAGTGAACTTTATGGGGAATTTGATAATTATTTTATTTTATTTTTTTTTATAATTTTTGTGTACGTATATTGGAGATAGAATGGATGATGAAGAGTGGTGATATGGAGAGTAAAAAATTATGCAAGAAGAACGAAAAAAAAAACAACTAGAAAGTGAAATCCTCAAAAAAAATAAGTATTGGGTTTGGGTTTATTGTCTACTTTTTACTCTAGATTTTTTTTTTCAATATATTTCATTATAGCCTTTTTTCACCATTCTTCATCATTCATTTACTCATATCTCAAGTACAAAAAGTGAAAATATAATGATTATCCAATAACCTTAATTTTTTTTCTTTTCTTTTGCCTACCTCATTTTTTGGCCATAATATGTAGGAGACTTTCAGATGCAGAATTCGACCTCCAAAATTCTTGCTGATTTATTAATAATAATATTTTTAATATATATTTATACATATATATATATATATATATGTATGTGGGTTGTTTAATTATTATTAAAATGGTTGACCCCTACAAGTCAAAGTTTTATTATTTTAATTTATTACTTCGATGCCATATAAACTTCTAATTGGTTGACTTGGGTGCAGTTCATTTTTATTTTTAATAATTTTTGTTAGTGTGCAATATTATTGAATATATAATTAGTTGATCTCTGCTTTTTTCTTCCTTTAAAATAATTTTGTAAGGAACTTTAAGGCACTTATTTTATGACCATGAGGTCCATGTTTCAAACCCAACAAGTAGTAAAAAGAATTTCAATTATATATTTTTTCTAGGGGTGGAGTCAAAAATCCTAGTCTCAATTTTCTCTCTTCCTAATCTCAAAGAAAAAGCAAACTAAAGGGGAGGAATGAGAACATCATCTTCTTCCCTCCACCCCTCAACCATTTTTTCTTTTTTTCTTTTGAGTTAGTAATAAGAGTCCCTTTACAGTGACTGTATGGTCTGAGCCATGCTCAAAATTGAGTTCTCCATCATGTTATTTTGCCATTTTTTCAATCCACCCCCTTACCCAAAATCTTCCTTTAAAATTTCTTTTTTCTCTAAATCTTATTCTACCTTGTTGTTAGAGGAATTTGCCGCAATATCTCACATTGGGTTTGGTCACAGTAGTTAGATTAGAACTTTTTGTTTTTTATTCACTTTTATGCATAATTGGATATCTGGATATCATGCCTTCATCAAATCCTCCATGCTCTACAAGTTCTTCAAGACCATATGTTATGAGTTTGACGACGATGATTGTTTCTTTTAGTGAAGGTAGTTTGTTTAGGGTTATACGCGCTATTAGGGTTTTAGTTGTTTTGGGATTTGTTGGCTTGATTTGTAATTTTACATAATTTCAGAGATGTGAGTTTGTTAGTTGATAGTGCGGCATTGTCCTCGTTAGAATTGCCATATTGGCTTGTAGGTATTTCTGTCATGGCTTGATTTTGATGGTATAGTTGTACCCTTTCCTTATGAAATATTCTTCATAAAAAAAAAAACATTTCCTCTGGTCTAATATTATTAAATTAGTTGACGTTTCATATAATCCTAAATTTGTGTTTTCCCTCATAAGCAAAATTAGAAAATAGTTGACTTCCAAAGTCCAGTGCTTCAGGAAGGAGAGGTCTCAATTTTATTAGTGCAACTCCAAAGCACACGGCATCTGCAGATCAACCTCCCTTATAACATTAACTATATTTTGGAGCCAATATTATCCGAAGAAAACTGGAGTCAGTGGTGTGATATTTTGTGGTGCGTATTGAATTGAGATTTATATAAATAATTGCAGAGTTTTTTGAAACGATTGAGTTTTACAGATTTATTGATTTTCATAAATTTTTATAGAGTTAATAAAATAATTATATAGAGTTACATGACAGAGTTTTCCAAAGTCATATTTAGTTGTATATAATGTAATTGAGTTTTGTAAAAAAATCATATTGAGTTAAATAATTTGATAGATATTTTTTTGAAAAATTTTATAATCAATCATCATTATTTTTTTTACTAAAAATTTGTTCACCAAGTTAAAATAAAATAATGCATTATCTAATACTTTACAAAAATATTACAAAATTTAAAACTTTGAACGATCAATGAGATTGATAGGACCCCTCCCGAAATTTCCCCCGAAACTCGTGAGAAACCTTGCTCCCGCCTGACAACCCTGGAAAAAATCTAAACCCTTCCAGAAATGCCCTTACACTACCTATTAATTTTTAAAAGAAATATACCGAAAAACCGGCAGAATCTCGTTTATAACCGGGTCACTCTGACTTCCACCAGTCAGACGAATGATGCACTAACAAATACAAATCCAAAAAAAATCACAACCTAAAACAATCCGAGCCCAAACTATCCAGCCATCAAAAATTATACAATACCCAAAGAATGGATCAGAGCAACCTAGGTTGACCTTAAATTACAGAACTGATGAAAGCCCTACGTGATGGTAGTGCAGTAAAAGATGTTGCCTGGTCCTAGTCTTGTTGCCTCGTCCCGCTAAGACCTGGAGGGCACAAAACCAAAGTAGTTGTGAGTGGACAATAGACCAAATCGAAGCGTACACACGCTAATAAAGTGATCGTAATAGTAAAAGTAATGATAATCAGGACAACCCACCTCGTGGTAAATCATAGTACATTAAGACCCTATGTACATATATATATATATATATATATATATATATATATATATATATACAACTTATCGGAGTACCATTCAATTACTTAGGTGGAATCCTCGCCACATCCAATTGTACCTGCCATCATAATACCCCGACCACAACCGTGATCCCCGGCCAAAACCGTCATCCCGAGCCATAGCTCGATCTTCCGACCGTAGCTGTCATCTCGAACCGTAGCTTGATATCTCGGTTGTAGTCATACCCTCAACGTACACATGATGAAAAATGCATCAACGTCATGCGGCGAAGAAATCTCTCGCCTCACATGTCTGAAAGTATCTCAAAGACATGTGGCGGTCATCCCGAGCCGTAGCTCAATATCCCGAACGTAGCCGTCATCTTGAGTAGTAGGTCAATATCTTGGGCAGTCGCCTAATATCCAGGGTAGTCCAACACAGGGACATGCCCTCCTAGCCACCACTAAAAATACCTCAAAGCAATGGAAAATAAACCGAGAGATCCAACACGGGGGCCTACTCGCCAGACACGCATATTCGAAAATACCTCAAAGATATGCGGCTGAAATCCTACGTGCGTAGATGACCTCAATGAACACGCATGATCAGAAATAAATCGAAGTCATGTGGTTGAAGAAATCCCAGGCCGTCGCCCAATATCCCGGTTGAAGCCGTAATCCCCGGCCGAAGCTGTAACCTCAACGAGCACATTACGGAAAATCCCTCAACGTCATATGTCGGAGATATCTCCCGCCTCACATGTCCGAAAATACCTCGAAGATATGTGGTGGAAATCCATCAAACCTGGCTGAAGCCAAAACCATCGAATACCCGGGCCGCCCAAAATCCATAACCCTGGGACAAGCCCAAGACCACTCCCAAAATCAATAACAAATCCACCACACCGAACCGTAGCCCAATAGTCATATCACCGAGCCTACGCACATATTTACATAACCGGGCCTATGCCCAAAACGCTTACAAATCATTCACCTTAGTTGTCAAACATATAAAAATCCATATCCAATCTATAGGCAATAATAAATAGAATAATCCACTTGTACTAAATTTCTGAATCTTATAATTCCGATAATCATTTTGGAACAATCATCCTCAATTGCCGGAATTCATAATTACTAATAGAACATTTAAATCATATAATTAAGCATGGTTTATAATCTGGGAACTAAGTCCACTCACCTGGAGGTCCAAACAAGTTAAATTCCAAGCTAATTGATCCCCCGTGACCTTTGGAGCCACCACGCTTATCAAAACGACACATTGCATTACTATACGATAATCATCGACCTAAAATCCCTCCCCCCCCCCCCCCCCCCCCCCCCCTAAATCTCGGGAGGTACACACGCGTCCTAACTAGAAACATAGCAACCTCGAACGTCCAAAACTGCCCCTAAACGAACTCGGATTGACCCAAAAATTGTGCCAAAAGGTCCGGAACGTCAAAAATATGTCAACACGCACTGCCGTGGGCCAAGGACTAGCCCCACGCGCCGCCACGCGCCCACGGAAGATAGTTGGCTGGCCTACGAGCCAGCTACAGTGCCCACGCGCCTACACGCACGCTAACTGGACGCTGACTAGGCTGCCATGTCAGCTTCCTGACATACCCAATCACCGGACACCTTGCCGGAGAAGATGACCGGTCCATTGTGAGTTGCCGTCCACCATCGCCGGAAAACACCATTGAAGGCCCATTTTCAAGCTTTTCCAATTTCTTCGAAACTCAACCAAAAATTACAAATTTATAGTCTAAATCTATCTACTCAAGCCCAAAAATCCAAATCCGAGGTCAAATTTGAGAACCCTTACATGTGGTGGCTGGAAACTGGTCGGAAAGGTTTCGAAATTCTTCCTCCTCTGTTCTGGGCCTACGATGGTTGTTCCTTTTCGAAATTTGTACGGTCATGGTTGTGGTGAGGTGGAGAAAACGATGAGGTCAGTGATGGTGACTGATTTGGACAAGAAGGAAGAAGGTGGGGGTGGGGTGTTTTGGTCCTAGTTGCATGGGAGGGAGGGATCGAGAAATGAGAGAGGGAGATAAGGGAGAAATCTGGAAAAATGCGGGGTTAAAAATATCTGACCCATAAAATTTACCATACTACCCTTGAAACTTCTAGCCCAACAACTCTCATACGGACTCCGTTTTTCACGTGCCACCTGTCTACTAACTCGTGGGTTCGAGACATACGCAATGGTCCAAGAAAAACTTCCAAAAGTATTTCCAAACTAAAAGAGACTTCCGAACCCCTCCTAAACCCAAGGGTAAAATTGTCATTTCCTAAATTAGTTTTACAATTAAATTTCTTTTACGGTATGGGTCGTTATAGAGATTGAAAGACTAAACGTCATACATGCCTTCATTTTTTTTTTCATTTTATTAATTTGTATTTTACGTTTTTTCTTCGTCAAATAGATTGAATTATAAATTCATGTCAAGTTTATAATACTTTTGTAGACAATAATATATGATAATTGGATATTGGTAATAGACTTGAATTTTATTGAAATTACAAACAATAAATTTTAAGCCTTCGTATAAACTCCAATGTTCTAAAAGGCGGGCTAGGCGGCGCCTCGGCGCTAGACAGAGTGTCCCCGCCCCGACTTTGTTGTAAGCGGCGAAGAAAATCGGATGAGAATTATGCGGGCGCCTAGAAGGTGCTGGGCGGTATTGGGCGGTGTTAGGTGGCTCTAGGCGGTGGGCTGTGAGAAAAAAGGCAAGGTATCGGACAAGAGAGAGAGGCTAAAGAAGAGAAAAAAAAAATTGGGTTCGAATTTAGATTATGCAACTCTCCTGCATAATACCTAGCTTTCTTGCGTACACTAAATCCTCATCTTCGTCGTTGCTCCTCGACTGTTGGGTTGCAGAAGAGGATGATGTGTGATGTGCTATAGAGGATGATGCACTGCTCTGGGCTGTAGAGGACGACGAATTACCTTAAGTTACAAAGCGAATTGAGCTGGGTTGCAGAGGGCACGTTGCATCTGAAACACCAGCGACGCGAAGGACTTCTCCGTGAAGAAGAAGACCAATACGATGACTTCTCTTTCTTTTACTTCGGTGAAACTTTGTTTTGATATGGGTTAAATAATCCTACCAAAGCCCACTAACATTTTGATTTTTTTTTTTGTCAGCCCTAAAGTTTTGATGTTCTTTATTTAACATTAAAGAACAATTATATTAAATAATAAATAAAGAACTTACATGTTAAAACAAAGATAATAAAATAAAAAACTTACATATTAAAACAAAGATAATAAAATAAAGAACTTACATATTAAAACAAAGATAATATAATAAAAAAACTTAAATGTTGTATAATAAAATTATAATTAAAGAACTTCAATAATTATAATTCTCAATTCAATTTATTTGTCTTTAGAATCAATATTTATTTTACAATTATTTCGTAATACCCATTACGTTATTAATTTATTGATTTTTTCATAATAAAAAAAATGACCTAGGCGCCCGCCTAGGCCCCGCCAAACCGCCTAGGCGCTAGGCCTCTCCTCGCAGGCCTGAATGTGCCATTTTGAACATTGATAAAGTTGGAGAAATCATGAATTTGGTTTGGAGGGGGGTGGGGGTGGGGGGTGGGGGGTGGTGGTTAAGGTTGGAGAAATCATGAAGTTGGTTTAACATAATTTACACTAAAAAGTTTGTCAAACTTCACAAAACTGTAGCATTTAATGAAGTTAACAACATTCAAGTGTTTTCTCAATACACGAAACTTATGTGGAGTTAGGAAATCTCATAATTGAATACACCCTAATTTATAATGACTTACAAATGTCAATGCAAATGTAAATTGAATATCTCAAACTTTTATCAACTCCTTAAAAATCGTAATTGAATACACATGAACTTTTAGAGACATTGAAATCTATAAAAAAAACTCAATTGAATACACCCCCCTTTATCTCAAAACAATTCCAAAATCCAAAGTGCCGCGGAAGTTGAAAAATTCCAATAGCGTTTAGTTATATGGACTTTCTCCTATCTCTTTCAACTATATTTGTGACACTGTACGAGGTGTTTCAGGGTACCCCATACGTCCTTTGATGTCGACAGTAGACCGAGAGTGGATTTGAACGCTAAGTCTAAGAGCAAACCAATTAAGTGTTTGAACCACTAGACCACACCTTGTGTAGTGACATCCGCAATCATCTTTACAGTTTACAGTATGCTATATTTTTTTTCAGATTAATTATTAAACTTGAATAAAGATCATTTCACCGTAACTCAATAGATATAGAATTTTTAACTAAATAGGCATTGATGCTATTGTTAGTAGATGATAGGCTAAATTGCATAAATCACCCATGTGGTCACATGGTAGTTTTAAGATGACCGTGTTGTAAAAAATTTATCAATATAACCCATGTGGTAAGCTCATATCAATTTACTACAAAATTGAGAATTGAATCCATGATGCATTAATTTATATGGATAAATGATAATTTTTATATAAGTTAACGCGTCATAGATGAAATTATCAATTTTGTGGTAAGTTGATAACATAACTTACCACATGGATTAAATTGATAATTTTTTTACCACATTGATCATCTTAAAACTAACGTGTGAGCACATGGATGATTTATGCAATTTAACGTAGATTATATACATATATGACTTCTTGTATCGAGCTACACAACCAGTGGCATAGCCAGAAATTAATATGTGGGTAAAGGGGGGACTTTCACAAAATGCTCATAAAAAAAACACTTTCAGTCAGTGTATCTTTTTTTTGAAAAAAAAAATTTCTACAAACTTTTAATGTACTTTTACCATTATGTATACAAAGTATTCAGATTGTTCAAATCAACATAATAATATTTAACTAAATAAAAGATCCAGAATTATATTTTATTACCGATTCATTAAATAGTTAATTTCAACAAGTTCTTATTTTTTGGAGTCATTGTAATTTAGTGTTTTTTTTTTTTTGTGATAACTTTTTTATAATTGAAAATTTTATATTGACTCTAAATTTAAACGTTGTAATAGAAATCCGTATAGGAAATTTAATAAAAATAAGATATCAAAAACACAAAGTTCCAAAGTGCACACAAATAAATTGATTAATTTAATAAAAACGAACTCATAAGGAAAAGAAAAAATAATTTCCTAGAATAAAATCTATTTAATATTTGCTTCCCTTTTCATCAAGATCTATTTAATATTTACTTAACAAGATATATTATAATGTAGAGGATATATATAAACAATATGGAAAAATTGTTATTAGCGTCCTTGAACTTTATATTAATTTTAACTATCGTTTCTAAACTTTATTATAAATTTTATTATTAGTAGCAGACGTCCCTGAATTATGTCTAAACTTGCAAAGACAGTAATTCTGTTAAATTTGTCAACAATTTTTGTTAAAAAAATACAACTTATAGGACAACTTCACCTTTATTCTTGCACATTTAGGCATAGTTTAGAGCGTCTACTATTAATAATAAAGATCATAGACGATAATTAAGATTAGTGTAAAAATCAAGGACATTGACAACAGTTTCCCTAAACAATATATATAAGTGACAAGGGACCCTGGACCCTCTCTCCATCCGCCTCTGCACACAACTATATCAACATTGAGAATGACATACTAATAATATCTCCACCACAACATGGTGATGTAACTTCAATTCGGTTTCTGTTTTATCATATCATATTTGAATATATATGATCAATATTTAATTCATAATCCTTGCCATTGAAATTGATTGAAGTTGGTTCCTCTCTTACTCTTAGCTGTACAAAGGCCCCATCAAGGTGGACTGATCGATGCAGATGGTTTAAAGATTCATGACTCCTTCAAATATCTTCTGCTAATGATTGAAAATTAATTAAGAATTATATTAAGAGAAACATTATATGGGCTTATTAAAATCTTGCTCCATATTTCAACCAATCGAAGGAAAAATATTTGGAATTCATCAAACCTAGCTTAGCTTATCATCCTCTCTATAAATAAGTACCATTCTCCTTTCTCTTAGAGCATCAAATTACAAGCCATAGCTTTCTCTTCACAACGAAAGCTTAAAGCAAAAGAATTATTACTCCATCAATATAAATATTATGGAATCTTTAGCAGCCATTGCAGATGGTGGATGGAGCTCATCACTTAGTGGAATGTACACTTGTGATGAGGAGGAAAATTTTATGTCCCAGTTGCTAGCTAACTGTTGCGTGACGACGAATGAGCAGCTGAATGAGGCTTCAAGCTCTGCAATCCCATTTGCAATTTTTCCAAGCCATGATGAATGCCTTTTACCTGCTAACATGGAAGGCATTGATCAAGGTTCATATTATTATTCTTCAGAGATTGCCAATCTTTATTTTCCAAATCGAAGTAGCTCTTATAGTTACAACACCAGTGATCATCACTCTCACCAAAATATGGAAACCAATAATTACCATAACTCTGAAGATCATTTTCAAGTTGGGCAAAAGAATTCTAAGAAAAGGCCTTGCACTTCAGTACAAGTAAGAATCCTTTGTCATGCACTTGGTGATGATTTTGAATTTTTTTTGTTTTGTTTTTGTTTAGGACGTGAGTTTGTGTCATGAACATAAATATCTAATCATGAAAATGAAATGTATTTGTAGGTTGAAAAGAAGAAGAGGAATGTGAAGGTGAAGAAAGGGAAAAAGGAGGTGTTGAGGAGCAGAGACATGGATGATAATGATGCAAGCAGCAAAGAGATTAGCTCAGGTAGCTGCTCAGGAGATGATGATGACTCCATTTTGAGTCCAAACGGGCTTCAACATCTCAAGTCGAATTGCAAAACAAAACCCGGTAGGGGAACAGCTACTGATTCCCAAAGCATATATGCAAGGGTAAGTTCATGAAGATTACATATACACTACATGATTTAGATGAAACTCTTTAAGTTAATTACTATATCAATATTCATTGTTGCAGAAAAGAAGAGAAAAGATAAACGCGAGGCTGAGAATTTTGCAGAATCTTGTACCGAATGGCACGAAGGTTAGCAGCATTTATACTTTGATGGTAGCAAATAGATTTCATGTAATTTTTGTAAGAGCTCATGCAAATTTGAAATATATTTGGTATTTTGGTTGTGCAGGTTGATATCAGTACAATGCTGGAGGAGGCTGTCCAGTATGTGAAGTTCCTACAGCTTCAGATCAAGGTGATTAACAACCAAAAGAGAAAACAGAATCCTTGACAATAAAATACATTGAATCAAGTTCAAATCTTACTAAAATTAGGAATTTCCATTTGATGATCTAATACTGTTTCTTCGGTGTTGCATTCAATTTGCAGCTCTTGAGCTCTGATGATATGTGGATGTATGCTCCCATTGCTTACAATGGAATGAACATTGGAATTGACTTGAATTCTTGATGCTAATTTTGAGAAATGTACACAAGGGTAGTACTTGAACTACTTCAAGGACAAAGAAATTAATTGTTCAAAATTAGACAACTGATTTGGTGATGGTTGAAACCTGTAAGAGGTTCTGTATGTGTTGCTATCTGACATGTAATGTGAGAAGCAAAAAAAAGAGTTTAAAACTCCATGCTTTGATTTTAATCTTGCAGTAACAATGAGTCTTGCTCTCACAGTAACAAAGTGATATGTTTCTGCCAGCAGAAATTTGACTTGTTTTGAATGCACTATGGTGATGATCAGTCCCTCTTTTTCTTTTCCTTTTTGTCAGAAAAACATATTTATTTCAGGAGCAAATAATTACATGATATTGCAGGCTTAAGAACAAGAAGAACCCAAAAAGTTTACAAATGCAAAGGCTAAACCAACAAGGCCCAAATACATAATTAACCCTAATAAAGTACAAAATAAAACCCCTAGATCTGAGAAAAGGATAAGGACCGCAGCCTCTACTCGTAACGACCCGTATTTATTTTAAATTCAACTTCCTAACTTATTTAAGGAAAAGACGATTTTACCTTTGAGTTTAGGAGGCTCGGAAGTTACTTTTTGTTTGGGAATATTTTTTGAAGTTTTTCTTGGACCGTTGCGTAGGTGTCAAACTGATGAGTTTGTAGGTAGGCGGCACGCGAGAATTGAAGTCCGTATGTATAAATTACGGGTCTAGGAAGTGCAAGGGCACCTAAGTAATTTTACAACCCCGATATTTTTAAACCTTCATCTTCTCTCTCCTTCCAGAAACCACTCACTCAGCCTTTCTCCTCTCTCGGCTCTCTCTCTCTCCTGCGAAGAAGAAAAAGCCTGAAACCCCTCACCACCATTGAACTGGATTCCGGCCAAATCAGCCATCGCCACCAATATCATCATCTTCCTCTTATCATTGTGAGTTCAACCGCACAAACCATCATGGGCGACGGCGAAGGGAACTCGTGTTTCACGGGTGAACAGTAACTAGATGAGTTTGGAGTCTTTCCGGCCATTTTTCGGCCACCACATTTGAGGTTTTCTACTTTGGACCTAAGATTTGGGTTCCAAGGTTTGAGTAGATAGTTTTAGGCTATTAGGTCGTGAAAATTGGTTGACATTTGAGGAATTTAGAAAAAGCTTCAAGGTTGACCGTTAATGGCGGATTCCGGCCGGCATGGGCGGCGGATTCCGACCGGCATGGGCGGCGTCGACGAGCTGGAGGACATGGGTGAGTACGCGCTTGCAGTTGCGCAACCCAGGTGCGTGTGCCCTAGTGGGAGGTGTGTGGCAGCGCGTGGGAGGTGGGAGGCAGCGCTTGGGCTGGCCGCCGGTCTATAGCATGCGCGTGGCGGAACGTGGGGCCGGCCCTTGGTCCATGACGGTGAGTGTTTACCTATTTTTGACATTCCGAATCTATCGGCGTAGGTTTCGGGTTCATCGGAGTTCGTTTAGGTGTTGTTTTGGACGTCCTAATTTACTTTGAAAGCGTTTAGGCGCCGCATGTGTACTCCCGGGGGTTAGGAGGGTTGAATTTCAGGTTTATAATTATCGTTTAGCAAACCCGAGTGATATTTTTGACAGGCGTGGTGGCCCCGGAGGTTGTGGAGGATCCAACAGCTCAAGGTTAACTTGCTTGGAATTTAAGGTGAGTGGACCTTGGCTTCTAAATAGTAAGGCATGCATATTGTTATGCTTTAAGTATTTTATTATCGATTATGAATTTCAGAAATTAAATGGAACGATTCCAAAATGATTTATTATTTTCATATGAGTCACGGGAATTAGGGATAATTATTATAAAATATTTTATTATCTCTTATGAGGTTTGGGAACTAAGGCTCATCGTTTTTAATGGATTTACTATTGATTATGGATTTCGATAATGATTTTGAATATGGTTTTGGGGCTTGTCCCAGATACGGATGTTGGGCTTCGGCTCAGGGTTATGGAGTTTGGGCTTAGGCCCAGGTATTTGATGGTTCTGGCTTTGGCTAGGTCTTATAGATTTCAGGCACGTGCCTTTGAGGTATTTTCGGACATGTGCACTTGGGGATTTCTCCGATGCATGATGTTAAGGCATTTTTTGTTATGTGCTCGTGGAGGTATCGGCTTCCGCTTGGATACTAGGCAACGGGCCAGGATTTCTCAGACCGCGTGATTTTGAGGTATTTTTTATTATGTATGTTCGTTGAGGTTATCTACACACGTAGTATGGTATTTTTGCCGCATATCTTTGTGGTATTTTCGGATATGCGTATCTAGTGAGTAGGTTCCCAGGTTGGACCTCTCGGTTCTCTAACCATTGCTTTGAGGTATTTTTGGCGATGTTTAGGAGGGCATGTCCCCGTGTTTGACAACCTTGGATATTGGGCGACAACCCGAGATATCGAGCTACAGCTCGGGGTTACGGCTACAGCCGGGAGATCGAGCTACAGCTACAGCCGGAGATCGGGCTACGGCTCGGGATGACGACTATGGCCAGGAAATCAATCTACGGCTCGGAATGATGGCTACAGGCTAGATGTTGAGCTACGACTCAGGATTACGGCTACCGCTGGGATATTGGGCTACGGCCAGGATATCGGCTACGGGTTATTGAGATGGCAGGTACAATTGGATGTAGTATGGAGGCCACCGAGGTAAATTAATGGTGTTCCGGTAAGTTGTATGTATGCGTGTACATATGGACCTTGCATGTAGTCATGTGGTTTATACGAGATGGAGTTAATATTATGGTTGGCACTTGTAATTACGTTTATTTTCTGCTTTCCTGTCCACTCATGTTTGTATTGGTTTTGTGCCTTCTAGGCCGTAGTGGGACGAGACGACAAGACTAGGATGAGGCATTATCCTTTTGTTGCGCTACTACTTTGTAGGAATTTCATTGGTCTTGTAAATATAATTTTAAGCCTAGTGTGCTAAGATCACCTTTTAGGTTATTGAAAATTATTTCCGAGACTTGGATGGTTTGAGCTGGACTGTTTGGAGTATTGGTTTGTTATTTGAATCCTTTGTTTGACAGGTGGAAGATGGTTTGATCCGGTTATAGGGAAGATTCTACCAAAAGTTTGGTAGAAATCTCTTAACTGTTTGGTTAAAAAAAAATTACAAGATTGACGGCTGTTGTAAATCAACCTGAACTTGATGTTAGGGCAACAAAAAATGGTTGCATACCTAAACAATTTCAAATTACTAAATAATTTTTTTAAGTCAAGTATTGTCAAATTGCTAAATAAATTTTTCTAATGATGTCAAGTATGTTCACCATACTTCTTAATCTTGTTTTGTAAATAAGTATCTTTGATAATTGGTGAAAGGTGTCCTCCTTAAGAGGAATAAAAAGTCTTGGTCCAGGGTTCGAATCCTCAAGAGGCTGCAGCTGGGGGATTTTGAAGAGGCCCAGGTAACAATATCTTTGGGCTGCGCTGAAGGATTCCGGCGGCCATAGCAACGCCGTTTGCCGAGGATTTGGGACGGGTTGTTACAATCGTGAGCGTGAAGCCGAGACTAGTTTGGTTCCTCTTGGATAGAACAAAAGGAGACAACTCCGTCGTCGCGAGCCGGGAATCGTCGCCGAAAAAAAATGCTGCCTGGAGGCGGTTGTCCAATTTGAAGATGATTCTGGGTATTGTCTACATTTCCAATTTTACCTCTTTTTTTTACGTAAACTTGATAGATTAAACGGAAAAGCA
Source organism: Oemleria cerasiformis (assembly GCA_037349345.1). Lineage (NCBI taxonomy): Eukaryota > Viridiplantae > Streptophyta > Magnoliopsida > Rosales > Rosaceae > Oemleria > Oemleria cerasiformis. The sequence goes on from JAZGTL010000021.1 coordinate 2,119,345, forward strand.
CTTGAGTGGGACGAGTCGTGTATTTCAGGGTGCATTTTGGGCGAATTTTGATAATAGGGTGCAAAGTGGAACTTATATGCGAGTTTATGGTGCATTTAAAGTAAAAAGCCCTTATTAAATTTGTGTGTTCTATTTTGTTATAAAGACTTATTTGATGTATTCTAATTTTATGACATGAATTTATTTTATTCTTGCATTTATATTATTATTATTTCTTAAATATATATTATTTTGAATATCGTAACCTTACCTTATTGTATCCTAGCTTTTGAAGATTTGTTGTATCGTCGAATTTGTATCTGTATCTGTACATCATAGATTCGTGCGAAATGAGTTTTGCTTAAGCTACCATTATAGCAGTAAATGAAGTGGTTTGCTCTTTTACTTACCTTTCTAAGAGCCTCTTAGGGTAAGAGGAAAATAGTTAGGCAACATTCGTTTGTGGTTTGCTCTTTTACTTACCTTTCTAAGTGCTCTTAGGGTAAGAGGAAAATAGTTAGGCAACATTTGTTTGATGCAGGGACGGTTCATGAATCTGATTTTTAGATTGGCTAAACTTACATGCTATATTTAAAAGAAACTCGACGGTACGAGTGAATGTCATTAACAAAGAGAAATCCAATAAAGTTGAGAATGGAGAAATCCAATAAAGTTTTGAAGATTTGAGAATGGAGAAATCCAATAATGTTTTGAAGAAAAAAAAGAGAAATGAGTTAGAAGAAGAAAATTGTGATTGGTGAGATTTGAAGTTGAAGAAAATAAGAAGAAATGGTTATTGTCTTGCTGCTTTCTCTGTGATATTTCGGGTGTATATGTGTCTATTTTTTTTTATAAGCTTAAGTTAAATGAGCTAACTAATAATTATTGGGTTGGGCTAACCCAAAAAATCCTAAAGGACCCATCTTGAGTGGGAAGGGCTATAGCCTCCCAACCCAAACCCACCCTCCGTCCATGGTTTGATGTGCCACGTAAGTAAAATCTTTTTCCAATCGAGTTGGCATTACAAGAGATAAGTTATATTTTATGTAGATAATATCCCGTATCTAGTTTTATGTGAAGTAAATAGCTAGTATAATAATGATTGTAGCGTTATACTGTCTAGTACCTTGGAGATACCAATTTTACAAGTTGGAAAATGAGCAGGCGACATGTTATCTAGATTTTATTATTTTTTTTATATAATGATATTAGGAGAGAGGGATTACCGTATACAGATTTGGTATCAACCTCACCCTTTAAGAGAGCCGAATCTGATACCTCCTATATAACGTCGGCAAAAAAAACAACTATACCATAGTAATAATCTAGATATTTAAAGTACAATTTTTGCTTCATTTTCCTACGCCCTTTTTGACACTCCAAGTGATCATTGGGATGAAGTAGGCCTTCACTTTAAAAATTCATATATTTCCGACAGTAATAAAAAATAATTTGTAAATTTTCCCTCAAAAATGGACCCATTAACATTAGATGCTAGTACATTTGTTGAAAAATAGTGGATTATATATATATATATAATGATATTGGAGAAGCGGGATTATATTATATACATTACGTATCGACCTCGCCCTTTACGAGAGTCGAACACGAAGCTTCCCACATAACATGTGGAGAGGAACACCACTGGACCATAGCACTAAGTGGCTTATAGTGGGGTATTAAATACACAAGCATACATTTAAGACACAACTATATGTCTAAGAGTTCATATATATTTAAATTCATTTTAAATCAAGAGTTGAGATTAACATTAATTTCCCATTAGAGTAAAATAACTTATCGGTTCAAAATATTCCAATAAGAAGTCATTGGATTTGTGAAAATTGAATTTACCATCTAAGCACTCGAGATGCTCTTAAATCTTGTATATTCATGTTGGAAGGGAGCATTTTTGCTCACCAGTCAATATAAATCTGCCACCTGTACTTGAGTTAACTATAGTTAATTTCTTATGGTTATAAAACTATTTATAATTATGCTCTTAAAGCAGTCGTAGGGAAAACTTGACGAAGAGGATGGCGCTAATCCGACGAGTTGTAGTAGATCTTATAGTGGATATTGGCCGGCAGATCTTTCCAATAATTTCTCCGAGCACTGCACACCTGAATCCCCGATGGATGCTGCAGTCGTTGATAAGTGAAAAAATTCATAGGTCTCACTTAAATCTTCAGATGTCGCTGGCGTCAAGCTGGAAAGATAGTTTTTCGTCGTGGTTTGGCTGATTGGGCTCGGGGTTAGTCAAAATTGGGAGTGATTTTTTTTAGTTTGATTTTATGTTTTTGTATTTTAAGAAACTTTAATAAACAAATGATTATTTTTTGGTCCACGTGACACTTGTTGATTTTCTGACAGATGCTATATGCGGGTCTTATTTTGGACACATTAATACTTAACAAACAGTTTAACAAACAAATTAACAGAAAACGTAACAGAAGGCTCTGGTTGAAACAAAATAGAAATATCAAGTTAGTAAATTGAAAGATTTAAAAGAATAAGTATAACTTTGTAATTTCGAAAAAATCATTGGGTAATAAATTGTAATTTATCTTTTTTTTTATAGCTATTTTTTATTTAAATTGTTTCTCTCACCTCATTAAATTATAAATGACTAATAATTTTACGAAGTTAACTATAGTTAACTCAGAGTTCGGGTGGCAACAGACTTGGTTGTCTGCTGCGATTGAGAGTTATCTAGATCATTAGTTTTGGTGTTTTGTTTTGGTCTGTTTGGTTGTAAGCTGTTTATTGTAGGGGGCTTAGTTACTCTTTTTCCTTATCTGATTTTTCCAATTTCTTTGAGTTTACGTTTTAATAAGGCTCGCAAAAGTTTCATGCCCTGAACGTTTTGTTCGTTCTTATTTATCAATGAATTACCTTTTGATAAAAAAATAAAAAATAGAGTACAGGTGGCGGATTTATATATATTGGTGGTGTGCAAAAATGCTCCCCATGTTGGAATTGTTGCAGTGCCTGTTTCTATGAAAGAGCAAGGAGTGGTAATTAAATGAGTGACAACATCCAAAACAAATAGACAGAACAATTTCAGATCTCTATGGACCTCTCAATAGGATTCGAAACCAGATGAAGTTCTGACCAGTTGAGAAGCAAATTGCTACAACCTTGAAATTGAAGGGTCCAATACAATTGAAAAAGAACGCATATAACAAAGCACCAGCCAAGAAACACCATATAATTAGTGAGTACTGCTGGAATACACGGGAGGGGATCTGCTGTCCTATCCCCATGTCCCCTCTTGGTGTCCCAATTATATTATTTTGACATTTGTCCTTCTAATAAACTCTAACTTAACACTGTTAACATAAAATTTTAAAAATTGAAAAAATTAAAATAAAAAAAAAACTGAAATTTAAGAGAAGAGAAAATAATATAGCCTGCTGCCACCACGGTCGATCACCACCTAAATTCAAGCCTAACAGCCAAACCATTGAACCACCGTAGGACTGCCAACCCTCTCCTCCTCCTTTTAGCATCATAAATCATGCCCTCCAAATAGAACTAGAACCCTAGAAATCTTGCAAATTTGCAATTGAATTTAATGAATACCCAGAAACTGAAAACCTTAATTCAAACCAAAAAATTCTTCACATATTGATTGCAAAAATCCACGTCAATCTTGTAGAGTTAACAACATAACCTTATCATCATCGATCTCGATTGGGCTGCCATCTCGCACCAGATCAGCCTTACCCATATTCTGATAAGATCAATTTGGAGATGGAATGATGGAAGCGAGCTGGAGCAAATTATGACCTTTGGTGCTTTGATTCGAAAAGAAAAAGAAAAAGGAGCATTGACATGAAAGGGAGGGTTGGTTGCAGTTGAAGAGGAGAGGGGTGGCCATCGGTGAAGTTGGTGGTTGTCGGATTGCTCGGGCATATATCGTTGGGTGGTGACCTTTGTGGCTGCTGTTGGGCGGCTGGTTGTTTCCTTTTCTGATTTTTTATTTATTTATTTTTTTTCAATTTTTAAAATTTCATGTTAACAGTGTTAAGTTATAGTTGATTAGAAGGACACATATCAAAAAAATATAAATGGGATGTAACGACCCAGAAATTTAATTAGAGAATTTTCGTAAATTAATTTGGAGAAGGACGAGTTTACCATTGGTTTTATAAGGGGCTCGAAAATAAATTTTTGTTTGGAGACCCCTTTGGAAATTTTTCGTGGACCGTTGCGTAGGTCCCATACTCACGAGTTCGTAGATAAGCGACACGCGAAAAACGGAGTTCGTAGGAGAGAGTTGTGGGTCTAGAATATTCAGGGGCATGTTGGTAATTTTCATTTGACATATATTTTTAACTCAAACTTCTCCAGATTTTTCTCATTTTATCCTCTCTCTTCGCGATCCTCATCCAAACCGTGCAACCGAACCCAAAAATCCCATACCTTGAACTTTGATTCAAAGAAACCTTGTCCAATTTGGTTCCACCCATCGGAATCCTTTCCTCCCCGTGATCAAGGACGTACCAGCCGTCGAGGGAAACAGCCAAGGGAAACGCCGAACCGAAGAAGGAGAAAACAGAACCTTTCAATCGATTTTCTGGCCAACTCAAGTATGAGTTTGGTGTTTAGACTTCAGTTTCGATTTCCTAGGCTTGAGTAGATAGTTTTAGGCTATTAATTTGTGAAAAACGGTTGAGATTTGAAGAAGATAGGAAATTTTCAAGGTCGATTGACAATGACGATTTCTAGTGACGACGGAATGGTTCGGTCAGAGTGCTGACCACGCCGGCCTTTCGCTTGTGTGTGACAACATGTGTTCGACTTTTTGAACATTTTGGCACATGTTTCGGGTTAATCGGACATCGTTTAGGGGTAGTTTTGGGTGTCTGAAGTGGCTGAATTTTTATTGGGACGCGTGTGGACCTCCCGGAGTTTAGGGAGTATCAATGTAGGGTTTGTAATTATCATTGGTAACCCCGATTGTTACTTTTGACAGGCGATACTGCTCCGGAAATGTCAGAGGAGCGAACAACTCAGGATTGAGCATAATTGGACGTTCAGTGAGTGGACTTTGGTTTTGTAAATTATAATGCATGCATAAACGTTTATGTGAAATAATTTCTTGTTACGTGTTGTTTTGGAAAATTTCTGGAATTTAGGAAATTATTCTACTAAATCATTACTGGACACAGGTTCTCAATAACAAATTGGAAATGACGTTTTGGTCTATGGTCTGGCTCTTTAGACTATGCTTTTATGTAGTTTTGATTTTACAAATTTTGGGTTTCGGTCGAGTCCATGATTTTTGGGTTTAGACCCAGAGTTGTGATTTTATTGGATTTGGGCATAGACCTGGTTTTTCAATGAATTTGGCTTAGGACAAGAAAAAAGGATTTCAAAAATGGATTTGTTTCCATTGTGTCTACTGTCCCCGAGGGTCATGGTTTTTCTCCGATGCTGGCGTCGATGGCCTTTCTCCACCAGATCGTTGAGGGTTCTCTGATGCTGGTGTCGAAGGGTATTTCTCCACTAGGTCGTTGTGGCTGTCTACGCGTAGTACAGGGTTCTGCACAACTCGAGGTATATCGAGTGTGTGGAGGGTTGGACCCGGGTCAGTCAGCTCGGATGTCGAGCTACGACTCGAGATTCCATTCGGGGAGTAGTGAGATATGTTATGATATTTTTTGTGTCAAGGTCTGTTCACATGATTTTTAAACTCCTTTGAGGAGGGTTTTCAAATGAAGGTTGTGGACCACGAGATATTTACATTATTCGGATTTTCGTGGGTCCCACCAAGTGTTTTAACTTAAACTGGATTTTTCGGTAAGTTTTCAGATTATATTTATGAATTATTTGTTTAAAAAAAAGGAATTTTATATGATGCATGAATTGTTTTACTCATGGTGGGGAAAAATGTATGTTTTCCTCTGAAATTGTTTTAAACGATTATTTTGTCCACTCACACTTTTTTGTGTTTTTAACCCCCTCTAGGCCGTTGAGTTGACGAGGGCACATCCAGAGATAGATGCACTAAATTCCAGATGCGCCTTTACCTAAGACTATCGAGTAGGATTTATAAATTTTATGTATTTATCTTTCCTACCTAGATGCTCTGATAAACCTTTTGGACTTATTCTAAATTAAGACTACGTCGATGGTTATTTGGTGATGTTGGGATTCGAGATTGTTATTTGATCATTCGTCTGATAGGTGAAAGACGATTAATCATTCTTTAAGTGGAGGTTTTGCTGGATTTTTGGCAGAATTATCGTCACTAATTGCAAGGGCTTAATGGTATTTTAGTCAATTTTTTAAGTTGTCAGGCGGGGGCAGGTCATTTTTCGGGTTTAGAGGGGAAATTCGGGAAGGGTCCTGTCAACTTAGTATCAGAGCTCTAGGTTTAAATTCATGTAGACCGCACACCTAGTGTACATCTGATAGTGGAACTTATGTATTATGGTTCTTTTCAGCGTGATTCCTCTGAGATGTGAGCCCCGTCCGCGACCTGGAAATGGTGATGAAGCTGATAACATTAGGGGTACACATGATCCCGTATTAGAGCCTGATTTGAGACAGACCCTAGATAAGTTAGGTTGGGCATTGACGACTGTACTTCAGGGTAGGGCTACTTCTGATGCTTCTGACATGTTGCAAGTCCAGAGGCTGGGGGCTACAATGTTTACAGGCGAGTTAGGCCCAGATGATGTTGATGATTGGATTACTCGTTTGGAACGAGTATTTGCTGTTATGAGGTGCCCTCCGAAGGATAGGATGCGTTTAGCCACATTTTTTCTGAGTGGTTATGCATACCGATGGTGGCATGCCTTGCAGATGACGGGATGAGATGTCCGTACACTTACTTGGGAAGCTTTCCAGGAGCGCTTCCTCGAGCAGTTTTATTCTCGCTCATACCGAGATGCCAGAGAGGTTGAGTTTTGGCAGTTATAGCAGGGGGACATGACGGTGGCACAGTATGAGCAGAAATTTCTTGACTTGTCATGATTTGCACCGGCTCTAGTGGCAAATGAGATGGATAAGTGCCGAAGGTTTAAGTATGAACTGAGAGATGAGATTAGAGTAGTAGTAACTGCGGTGGCACATATTTCTTTGAGGGCTTTGTCAGATGATGCGACCATAGTAGAGATGAGTTTAACTGCTCAGTACCAGCATGGTGGGTCCAAGCGACGCTGGGATCGCCTGAATTTCGGGGCCTCTAGTCAGGGACCATCTAAGATAGGCCGTTTCAATTCTGGATCTTCTGGTGGTGCAAGATCTTGATCAGGTAGTGGCAGAGCCAGTCAGGGACATCAGTCATCATCTCAATCTAGTAGGGCTTCAGTGCAGTCGACCGGGAGATAGAGTGGCAGACATGCACAACTTGGTAACACCGATTGTTACTTTTGTGGGGAGATTGGTCATTTTAAGAGAGAATGTCCCCATTGTCCAGGCAGTAGTTCTTTGGGCCAAAATGCTGTTGAACCGAGCCAGAGAGCAGCGTAGACATCTGGTACTGCAGCAGGGAGCTAGAACTAGTCATGTGGGGCCAGCAGGGCCAGTGGGAGACAGAGGGGTCGTGGTCGATCTTCTAGTACACATGCCCGAGTTTTTGCGATGACACAGCAAGAAGCTCGAGCTTCACCAGAGGTGGTTATAGGTATGTTGTCTATTTTTTATCATGATGCTCGAGTTTTGATAGATCCTGGAGCTACACATTCTTTTATTTCTCGGGGTTCTACAATTTTTGCCAATAGAGAATTTTCACCGATTGGTTGGGACATGGGCATTATCACTCCCACCGGAGATATGTTAGTGACGAACCTAGTAATACGCAGTTGTCCAGTGGTAGTGGGAAGTTATGAGTTGGAGGCAGACTTAATCCCCTTGCACATTTATGATTTTGATGTGATTCTGGGGATGGATTGGTTAACCACCCATCATGCCTCCATTGATTGTTTCGACAAGAGGGTGGTATTCCGGAGTCCAGGTTTGCCAGAACTTACTTTTCAGGGAGACCGTAGGGTGCTTCCCTCGGGAGTGATATCAGCTTTGACGGCCGAAAAATTATTGAGGAAAGGTTGTGAGGGCTATTTAGCTCACATGATCGATACTCGGGATACTTTGGCGAGGATAGAGGATATTCCTCTGGTGAATGAATTTGCAGATGTATTTCCGGAGGATCTTCCAGGGTTGCCACCTCAACCGGAGATTGAGTTTACCATAGAGCTTTTTCCAGGTACTCAACCATATCACAGGCACCGTACAGGATGGCACCGGCAGAATTGAGGGAATTGAATACTCAATTGCAGGACTTGGTGGATATGGGATTTATTCGACTGAGTGTATCGCCTTGGGGTGCGTCGGTGTTATTTTTAAGGAAGAAAGATGGTGGTTTGAGGTTATGTATCAACTACCGGCATTTAAACAGGGTTACGGTGCGGAATAAGTATCCTTTACCACGAATTGATGATTTATTTGACCAATTAAAAGGGGCAAGGTATTTTTCTGACCTTTGATCCGAGTACCATCAGCTAAGGATCAGGGAAGAGGACGTTCCCAAAATGGCTTTCAGGACACCCTATGAGCATTATGAGTTCTTGGTGATGCCTTTTGGTCTAACTAATGCACCGGCGGCATTTATGGATTTGATGAATATGGTGTTCCGACGGTATTTGGGTTGATTTGTAATTGTGTTCATTGATGATATCTTAGTATATTCGAAGAGTGCTAAGGCACATGAGAAGCACTTGAGGTTGGTTCTGAATATGCCGAGGAAAAAGCAATTGCTCACCAAGTTCAGTAAATGTCAGTTTTGGTTGACCAGTGTGGTATTCATAGGTCATGTGATTTCTGCAGAGGGTATTAGTGTGGTTCCCCAAAAAGTTGAGGCAGTGGCAAATTGGGAGCAACTGGGGACAGTGTTAGAGGTCAGAAGTTTTCTGGGTTTAGCATGATATTATAGGCGGTTCGTGGAAGAATTTTATACGATAGCTGCCCCGTTGACTCGGTTGATGAGGAAAGGAGTCAAGTTTGGTTGGGATTTGTGAACAGAGCTTTCAAGAGCATAAGTGGAGGCTGACTTTTGCTCCAGTGTTAATCTTTCCAGATGATAGCGGAGGATTTAAGGTGTACAGTGACGCATCATTACGAGGTACGTGCTGCGTGCTGATGCAGCATGGGAATGTGAGAGCATATGCTTCCAGGTAACTTAAACCCCATGAGTTGAACAATCCCACACATGATTTAGAGTTAGCTGCAGTGGTGCTTGCACTAAAGATTTGGAGACACTATTTGTATGGGGAAACGTGCCGGATCTTTACAGACCATCAGAGCCTGAAATATTTCTTCACCCAGAAAGATCTAAACTTGAGACAGATGAGGTGGCTAGAGTTGATAAAAGATTATGACTGTACCATAGAGTATCACCTAGGAAAGGCCAATGTAGTGGCAGATGCTATGAGCAAGAAGTCCATGGGTTCCTTGGCCTATTTGCACACTGTTTACTTACCGTTGTTGGTAGAACTCCGAAGAGCGGGAATTATACTTGGCATGGATAGTCTGGGGGCTCTGTTGGCTAGCTTCCATGTGAGACTGGTTTTGATTGATCGAATTATTGAAGCTCAACTCCAAGATCCTACGTTGTGTGATATTAGGATGGAGTTGGAGGTTGGGAATAGGCAGGATTTTATGATTAGGGATGATGGGGCCTTGGTTAAGGATGGCCGGTTGTGCGTACCTAATGATCTAGAGTTGAAAAGAGAAATTCTTGAGGAAGCTCATAGTTCTACCTATGCTATGCATCCAGGTGGCACTAAGATGTATCGTACTCTTAAGGAGCACTATTGGTGGACTAGGATGAAAAGGGAAATAGCAGAGTTTGGGAGTAAATGCCTGACTTGTTAACAAGTAAAAGCGGAGAGGCATAAACCATATGGGGCACTACAACGACTAACTATTCCGAAATGGAAGTGAGATCACATTACTATGGATTTTGTTTATAAACTTCCTAGGAACCAAAAAGGACATGATGGAATCTGGATAATTTTTGATAGACTTACAAAGTCAACAAATTTCTTACCAGTACAGGAAGATTAGAAGATGGACCAGTACGCCAAATTGTTTTTTAAAGAGATTATACGGTTGCATGCAACTCCAAAGTCGATTGTTTCATACAGGGATATTAGGTTTACCTCGAGGTTTTGGCGGAGTTTGCAGAAAGCCTTTGTAACTACATTACATTTCAGCACAGCTTTTCATTCTTAGACTGATGGTTAGTCTGAGAGGACAATTCAAATTCTGGATGATACGATGAGAGCTTGTGTACTGCAGTTTAAAGGAAACTGGGACTCACACCTTGCCTTGATGGAGTTTGCATACAACAACACCTATTAGTCTAGTATTGGGATGTCTCCTTTTGAGGCACAGTATGGGAGACAGTGTAGGACACCGATATGCTAGAATGAGGTAGGTGAGAGAAGACTGTTGACACTAGAGATAGTTGAAATAACAGAGCAAAATATTAGAATCATCAGGGAAAGGTTGAAGGCAGCTCAAGACCGCCAAAAAAGCTATGTAGACCGACAGATTAGAGATATTGAGTTTGAGGTCGAAGACTGCGTTTTCTTGAAATTATCCCTCTAGAAAAGAGTTGTACGTTTTGGTAGACGAGGGAAGCTGAGTCCTCGCTACATTAGGCCTTATGAGATCATTGAGAGGATAGGGCCAGTGGCTTACAGGCTTGCCTTACCTCCAGAACTGTAAAAGGTTAACGATGTATTCAATGTATCCATGCTCCGGAAGTATCTATTCGATGAATCTCATGTATTGGAGGAGCAACCAATTGAGTTGAGAGATGATTTGAGTTTTGAGGAGCAACTAGTGCAAATTCTAGATTGGAAGGAAAAAGTATTGCGCAGAAAGACTATTCCTCTAGTTAAAGTTTTGTGGAGGAATCGTAACGTGGAGGAAGCCATGTGGGAGGCCGAGGCATTGATGCGGTCACATCATCCACATTTGTTCCAATGACTGGTATGAATTTCGAGGAAGAAATTTCTTTAAGGGGGGTGCGTTGTAACGACTCGGAAATTTAATTAGAGAATTTTCGTAAATTAATTTGGGGAAGGACGAGTTTACCCTTGGTTTTATAAGGGGCTCAAAAATCAATTTTTGTTTAGAGACCCCTTTTGAAGTTTTTCATGGATCATTGCGTAGGTCTCAAACTCAATAGTTCGTAGACAGGCAGCACGCGAAAAACGGAGTTCGTAGGAGAGAGTTGCAAGTCTAGAATGTTCAGGGGCATGTTGATAATTTTCATTGGGCATATATTTTAACTCAAACTTCTCCAGATTTTCTCATTTTATCCTCTCTCTTCGCTATCCTCATCCAAACCGTGCCACCGAACCAAAAAATCCCATACCTTGAACTTTGATTCGAAGCAACCTCGTCCAATTTGGTTCCACCCGTCGAAATTCTCTCCTCCCCGTGATCAAGGACGTACCGACCTTCGAGGGAAACAGCCACGGGAAACGCCGAACCGAGGAAGGAGAAAACTGAACATTTCGATCGATTTTCTGGCCAACTCAGGTATGGGTTTCGTGTTTAGACTTCAGTTTCGAGTTCCTGGGCTTGAGTAGATAGTTTTAGGCTATTAATTTGTGAAAACGGTTGAGATTGGAAGAAGATAGAAAATTTTCAAGGTCGGCTGGCAATGGCGATTTTTGACAACGGCGGACGGCTGTGCACGACAGATCAGTCGTCTTCTCCGGCGACTGGTTCGATCAAAATGCTGATGTGGCATGCCACCTGGCAGCCACATGAAGGCCACCTGGCAACCACGTGGAGCCACCTGGCAGCTGAATCAGCGCCGAGTCAGTGCCGAGTTAGCGCGCATGCGGGACCGTGTGCACTGTAGCCGGCGCGTGGCGCGTGGGCCGGTCCTTGGGTCACTACAATGCATGTCAACAAGTTTTCGACTTTTCGGACCTGTTGGCATAGGTTTCGGGTTAATCAGACATCGTTTAGGGGTAGTTTTGGGCATCCGAATTGGCTGCATTTTCAGTGGGACGCGTGTTGACCTCCTGGGATTTAGGGAGTCTGAATGTAGGTTTTGTAATTATCATTGGTAACCCCGATTGTTACTTTTGATAGGAGATACTGGTCCAGGAACGTTAGAGGAGCGTACAACTCATGATTGAGCATAATTGGACGTTCGGTGAGTGGACTTTGGTTTTTTCAATTATAATGCATGCATAAACGTATGTGTAATAATTTCTTGTTACGTGTTGTTTTGGAAAATTTCTGGAGTTTTGATTTTACAGATTTTGGGTTTCAATCGAGTCCATGATTTTTGGGTTTAGACCCGAAGTTGTGATTTTATTGGATTTGGGCATAGACCCGGTTTTTCAATGAATTTGGCTTAGGCCAAGAAACAAGGATTTCAAAAATGGATTTGTTTCCACTGTGTCTACTGTCCCCGAGGGTCATGGTTTTTCTCCAATGCTGGCGTCGAGGGTCTTTCTCCGCCATATTGTTGAGGGTCTTTTACGCGTAGTATAGGGTTCTGCACAAATCGAGGTATATTGGGTGTGTGGAGGGTTGGACCCGGTTCAGTCAACTCAGATGTCGAGCTACGGCTTGGGATTCCATTTGGAGAGCGGTGAGATATGTTATGATATTTTTGTGTCCAGATCTGTTCACATGATTTTTAAACTCATTTGAGGAGGGTTTTCAAAGCAGGGTTGTGGACCACTAGATGTTTTCATTATTCAGGTTTTCGTGGGTCCCACCGAGTGTTTTAACTTAAACTGGATTTTCCGGTAAGTTTTCGGATTATCTTTATGAATTATTTTCTTTTAAAAAAAGGAATTTTATATGATGAATGCATTGTTTTACTCATGGTGGGGGAAAATGTATGTTTTTTTTCGGAAATTGTTTTAAACGATTATTTGTTCCACTCATACTTTTTCGTGTTTTAAATCCCCTCCAGGTCGTTGAGTTGACGAGGGCACATCCAGAGGCGGAGGCACTAAATTCCAGATGCGGCTTTACCTAAGACTATCGAGTAGGATTTATAAATTTTCTATATTTACTTTTCCTACCTAGATGCTTTGATAAACCTTTTGGACTTATTGTAAATTTTGACTACGTCGATGGTTATTTGGTGATGTTGGGATTCGATGGTGTTATTTGATATTTCGTCTGACAAGTGGAAGACGGTTAATCATTCTTTAAGGGAAGTTTTTGCCGGATATTTGGCAGAATTCTCGTAACTAATTGTAAGGGCTTAAGGGTATTTTAGGCAAATTTTTTAAGTTGTTAGGCGGGAGCAGGGCATTTTTCGAGTTTCGAGGGGAAATTCAGAAAGGGTCCTGTCATGGGACACCAAAGGGGACATAAAAATGGGACATCGGATCCCCTCCCGGAATACACTTAATAATACTTTTACACATATAATTAATATAACTTGTAAAGTTTAAATTAAGGACGTATTTACTTAGGGGTAATGGGAATTAAATCAAAGCTAATGATTTCCATTACGGAGTACTCCTGCATTTACTTGCACAATTAGATATTTTTAACAGATAGGCCCCACATGAAATCATTAATGCCATTACCCCAAAATGGGAAGTGGGATTAACTTGGGGGAGGTGTTAATAATTCCCATTACCTATTTTAATTTTTTTATATACCAAAATTTCCCTACAACTTTTACAGTAATTACATCTTTTAGACATCACAATAAATTTACGCGTACCCTAATTTTCTTCTTAATACTTCAATACTCTGACGGTTTAACCCTTCAATTCTCTAGACATTTTTCTTGCTCCAGACGCTTTTTTGCTCCAAAGTAGGTAATTACGTTATTTTTTTTTTTATTCTTCTACTTTCCTTCACACCTCACCATGGTTGAGATTAATTTATTTTTGTATTTAAAATATTGACGGTGTATTCTTTTGTGGCTGCTGGGGTTGATGTGTGTTCAGAGAATGATCAGACAAGAGAACAAGATGATGAAAAGGCTGAGAAAAAGAAAGGGCATTTTAGTAATCAATTAATTTTTATTCTGATTCATAACGGTTAGTAAACAATAACAATGAAAATCAATTACATTACTGTTTTAATTCTATATAGTTAGTAAACAATTCAATGGGAATGATTATCCATTCTCCGATTACCCAATTCTCCGATTGCCTACTTCCTATTACCCACTATTCTCGTTCCTGATAAATAAACGTGCCCTAAGTTAATTAAATTCTTCCAAATCCATCCGGGATGTTTTGCACTCAGTACTGTGATATTAGTATACATAGTTGGTCTTCCTGCAAAAACAATTCAGCTTCAGCTACATTATTGTTCTCACAAATTAACAAATAGACACACGATGGATTGAGTTTCATTATTATTAATATTAATCTTGAAAATTAAAAAAATTAAATATGATGATGGACACACGAATAGTTTAATTTAATTTAATTTTAATTAATTTGAGAAATTAAATGTATAAATAACGCGTGATAAGTGTGGCCTTGTCTCTTGGGCTCATTGGAGTGTGGCCATGGGCATGCAGAGGCAGCCTGGCTCTACCAACTTCCAGCTCTTACCAGGAAAAAACTATGCCCCGGCCGCCCTAGCTAGCTAGCTACTCAGTCTTCCATATAGAAGTTGAACAAAAATTATAATAACACACATTTTTTTTCATGCAGAGACGAAAACCTGATTTCGTAAGGGTTTCGAGCACATTTTGGAATTTGGATTCGTGTTGTTATAATTTTTTAATTATTGGTAAGGAATAGTATTAATTGTTGGAAGCATTAAAAAGATTTTGTTCCTTAAATAATTTGTTTTGAAAAGTGAGTTAGCTAGTATGTCGTGCAGTTTTGGGCGGCACTGCATGCATTATGCATTACAATAATAGTTAATATTGATCCAACTTCTCATATTTACGCGTAGAATGACCGCCAACTTCGCCGGGATCTTAGTTCAGATTTTGTGACTGCTTCTGCTTCTATTCTTCACTACTCTCTCTTCTGCCAAGTATTTTGGGAATCGCCCAATGAATATTGGCCGGTGATAATTATTGATTAATTTCTCTTTTTAATATTGGAGGTTAGAAAAGATTCTAATTTGAATTCTCACGTCTTTAAGTGGTTAAAACTTACCATTTGACACCAATTAACATTACGGTCTAGTGATATTGTCTCTTTTCACTAGTATATAAGAGTGCTTAGGTTCAACTCCATAGATGACGAGCTTCATACGTAATTGCTGGCACATAAAATATCTTTGATGGTCTTACATATATAATCAGCTAATAAAGAATATCTTTGATGGTCTTATATATATATAATAGGCTAATAACTTCTCTCATTTATATGTAGTTTTTTTGGAAAAGCTGTTGCTAGCGTTCCTGAACTTTACACTAATTTTAGCTATCATTCATGAACTTTATTATTAATAGTATACGTCCATGAACTATGTCTAAACAAACAATAACAGTCATTTTCTTAAATTTTTCAACGATTTTTGTTAAGAATAAATGTAAAATTATCATATCATGCATGTGTGTTTTTTTAACAAAAATTATTGAGAAATTTAACGGAATGACGGTTCTTGTACATTTAGACATAGTTCAAGAACGTCTACTACTAATAATAAAGTTTATAGACGATAATTAAAATTAGTGCAAAGTTTAAAACCACTTGCCAGCAACCATTTTCTCTAGTTTTTTTTTATACGAACGAAAATTGTAAAAGGAGATTCGAATAAGAACCTCTACTACAATGTTGTCATAAGTTAAAATGTCATAGGTTAGTAGGGTAGAGGAGGAAAACTGAGGCACCCAATCTGACCTATTCTGACCTATCCCTTGTGCAACAAGCAATTAAAATAATGGCATGAAATTGGGTAAATGCTAATCCAGGTTTGTTCCAAGAAGTCAATGACAATACACCTGCAGCTGAGATTAGGATTCATGATTGAGGATTGAGAACCCAGAAAGGGAAAGGGAAAGGGAAAGGGAAAGGGAATTGAAGTCAATTAGTTCCAACATTATAACATCAGACTTGTGCCTGCACAATTCTATTCTTGTCCATAGCAGCTATATGATTGCTCATTATAATTTCCAATTTGTTTGGTAGTTTGAGAGATGAAAGTCATGGAATCTTATTATATGTGGATGACTGTGATTGGATTGCAACAACATTTGGGATTTGAGAGGGGACAACATTGCATTCTGCAGATAATGCTGTCTGGTTCCACAAAATTTAAGAGAATGTTTACACATTAGACCCATCTCTACATGATCCATCTGATCTCAACCTCATCCGCCTATTTGTTCACGTCATTGTCAGCTTCAGTTGAACAAAATATTAATTTATGTCTTCTTCTAAATTATCCCCCCACGTTGTCTTGCTCTTGCTTGCCAGGTGTAAATTAATTATCTCCTCCCATGCTTCACCAAATCTCAATTCTCGAGCATCTCTCCCTTCAACAATCATTTCTGGTTTTTTTTGTAGTTTTTTTTATTCAATCATATTCTATTATATGAGTATGGATTTTGTGGTGAAATGGACTGGAAGGTTTAAAGTTTATATTAATTAGTTTAACATTATATCGATAAATAACATTAGATCGTAATACTAGTAAGTTTAAAGTTTATGTTAGTTAATTTATTTTAATATCATCATTGCTTCAACTTTTTGGGTCCCATCTCAGCTGTCATTGGGCCCCACCAGGGGACTCTTGCATATAGTTTTGGCATCTAGATATGATTAGTAGTGAGATGATTTATTATTATAATTGAGTTGAAGTTTATTTGTGGCATTGTTTGTTGTTAAGTTGGGGTATAAATATGTCAGTTAGAATTTCATTCCTTCCACTCATCCATTATTAAATAGGCAAATTAAGCCTTTCAATTTGTCCCTCCTTAATCAGGCTTGAAAGTAAGAGGGAAATATGGAGCACAATATTGGATGTGTTTCAGAAGGAGAATGGACCTCTCTTAGTGGAATGTACACTGCTGAGGAGGAGGATTTCATGGCCCAGCTGCTTGGAAATTTTCCATCATCAAACCATTCAGTTAGTGGCACAAGCAGCATGGAAGCCCCACAGGCCTTCTGGCCTCCCCATGAATCAATCACCACAATGAACATGTCAAGCAACTATTATTCTTCAGAAACAACAAACTCCGGTAGTCAAA
Source organism: Oemleria cerasiformis (assembly GCA_037349345.1). NCBI lineage: Eukaryota > Viridiplantae > Streptophyta > Magnoliopsida > Rosales > Rosaceae > Oemleria > Oemleria cerasiformis. Next base: position 2,136,503 of record JAZGTL010000021.1, read on the forward strand.
GCTACTACTTGAGTGATCAATCTCTCCCCATGTTGCTTACCAACAACAATATCTCTATGTCAATTGATTTTGGCACTAGGGATGGGATCCCAAACCTCAATTCTTACCTAAGTCAAGGGAACCATCTTGATCAATGCTTGAACCAAGAAACAAGTGAAGAAGCCAATGGAGAAGAGTCCCGCGGTAACCGGTCTGAAGCTAGGGAAGATCAAAGTGCTAAGCCCTCCAAGACTTCCATGAAAAGATCGCAAAGCTCAGATACCGTGAGTACTTTAATTATAACTTATAATCATATATGTACCCTTTTGTCCAATGTTTTAGTTGGTGTAATGTAATTCCTCAAACATTAAGATCACAAATTCGATGCAGGTTCAGATGAATAAGAGGAACACAAAGTCAAAGAAGAGCCTGCAGGTTACAATCAGAAACAATGAAGAAGATGGAAACGTGGGCCCCAACCGACAGAGCTCAAGTAGTTGCTGCTCAGGAGATGACAATAACAATATTGCCTCACATTCCCATGACAACAATAGTACTTCAACTTCAAGTTTATTGAGTCCAAAGCAGGATTCAGATTCAGCTCTCAACTTGAGTGGCAAATCAAGAGCTAGAAGGGGGTCAGCAACTGACCCCCAAAGCCTCTATGCAAGGGTCATTAAGCTCCTACAAGACACAAATCCTATTATAGATATGTGAAATCAATATATCGACTAATTCTTAGTTCTGTTTTCTCTTGCAGAAAAGAAGAGAGAAAATAAATGAGAAGCTGAGAGTCCTGCAGAACCTTGTCCCTAATGGAACAAAGGTAGGGAGATCAATGCCTTGCAACACGAGTTTTGTCCAAAAGTATCCACAGTTCTCAAATTAGTTGATTAACTATCATTGTGGAATTGCAGGTTGATATTAGCACAATGCTTGAGGAAGCAGTCCATTATGTAAAGTTCTTACAACTCCAAATCAAGGTAATAACAAAATGAAATGGTCTAATTAAAACTATGAACCCGTCTGACCAATGTATCTGAAAATAGAGTACTGATATATTGTTATTTTTTGGCCCTTCTTCGTGCTTTGGCAGCTCTTAAGCTCTGATGATATGTGGATGTATGCTCCCATATGTTACAATGGAATGGACCTGGGACTAGATCTGAAGCTCACCCCACCAAACCAGTCGTAGAAAGATCCATGATATGAGGGCTATGCTGCAATCAATTTTAAAATTTGAAAATGCTTTGAAACTCAATTCATTTCTCAACTCCCACTTACCTAGGTTCCACAGCCATTTCCATAATATCTTTTTAGTTATGTAGAGGAATTAATAAAGACATAAATGAAACTGATCAGCCTGGATGATGAACAAGTTTTCGGGTTGTAAACGCGGATTAGACCGAGCTGTGAGCTCCACTACCAAAACTGATCTCAAACAATTTTACTGGTTTTTGGTAATTGAGTGGTCGATGTTATTGTGTAAAATCCTTTATAGGATGATTAATTTGACATACTGATGATTCTGCAGTTGATGTACAACTTCTACTCTTCAGAATGAATGGTGAATAAACATGATGTTGGATAATGCTATATTGTAAATTAAGTAGAATCTGGCTAGGATTCTCTTTCTTAGCTTTCTTGGTGTTCAAGTTACTTTGGATATCTTGGATTCCAAGTCATGTATTGATGAATTAATATTCCAATTTATATCTTGATGAACTCTATAAATATTGTACTGGTAGAGATGTTGAAAATCTAGGAGAATGTAGTTCGGATTCTGTTCCTTAGTTTCTAGGTCATTACTGTTGTAGCCTGAAAAATCACGAACGACTTATCCTTCCTAACGCCCAATGCATAAGGAAAATGAGGTCAAGTATGCAAATATCCGTTACGAAAAGCATAATTAACATGGATAAACAAATATTAACAATAATTACATCATGCTATGAAGCACCTGAATTCGACATATAGGGGATCACACCTAGTTCACACGACTCATTTTCACGTATCAAGTCCAAGCAACTCAAGTCCATGCCATCGAACGCCAAGCAAATAATTCGTCTTGTAAGGCAAAAGCCTATTCTATTTAGGCCCAACCTAATGGAACCATGCAATCTATTAATATTGCACCAAGCACAAGCTATTCAAACCCATGCCAAAATACCCGACACACTTAAATGGGCTCAAGCCAAAAAAACTCATGGGGCTTGTTGAGTGCGTTGTGGTATGGATGTTACAAGGGTTTATGAGGCAATGATTCTTAGAGGTGGAGGTTTTGGGCCACTTGGGGGTGTCAAAATCCAAGTCCAACTCCTTCAATCATTTAATTGAACATAAGAGGGAGAACAAGCCGAATCTTACCTATGCCAACCTAAGCCCATCTTTATTAACCCTAAAGAAACACCTTGCTCATATTGCCAGCACCCAATCAGCTAGCTCTTCACGTGAAAAACTAAAACAAATAGTATCAATCAAAGTGAGCTAGGAAAGCCGAAGCCCTTTAGAGTCAAATTGTTTCAGCCCAAAGAGATCTTTCCCTTTGCATTAAAGTTGAAAAGCCAAGGCAAGAAACATATCTTAAAACATCAATCATGAAGAAAGATTAAGCATATACCAGAACTTACAAATCACTTAACTTTTACGAAGCACCAACAATGAAACCTCATACTTACAGAAGAGCTTACAACTTATAGCCATATACTTACTCATATACATATAAGCACACATAAATTTATCATACTTACTCGAAATTCGGAAACTCAGCCACTTCATGTCTCGGTCTTCCACCATTTTTTAAACTCGATCAGCCTTCTTGTATGGAGTTTTCATACACAAAACTCGCCTTCTCTTTCTCGCTACTTCTTCTCTCTAACCTTTCGGCCCTCTCTTACTCTCTCTCACGGAAATCTGTAAAAAGTCATGTTTCCGTCTGACAACATTTTAACTCTCAAACAATTCCCAAAATACCATCACTCTATCAAAATACCGTCACTCGTTTAACTTTTAAACTTAGTATGCTCTGATCAACTTTTGGGTTGTTATTGAGTGTTGTGTGGTTTGGTTGGATTTGGTTTTATCGGGACTATTTGCATTGAAGGTTTTGTTATTTGCATCCTTCGTCTGACAGGTGAAAGACTGTTTGACCAGTTTACATGAGAGATTTTTCCGAATTTCAGTAGGATTCTTTTAGCGTTTTGGCTGGTAGAATGAGGGCATTTGGGGATTATTTCAAAGTTAAATATTGTCAGACAGAAGCAGGACTTTTCACGGATTTCTGGAGGATGGGGAATTCGGGAAGGGTCCTGTGATATGAGATCACTTTGGACATATTTGATTTGGAGCAAATCTAGGTATTTGGCTTTTGTTTCAGAGGAAGGGGTTTAAGGAGAGGGGTCGCCGGAAATGGATGGGTGTGGTTTGGCTCATCTGGTTGGGTAGGGTTTGGTCGGAATTGGATATTTGTGTGAGTAGGTGGTGGTTGGTCGGAATTGGATGGGTGGCTGGTGGTGAGCAAAAAATAAAAATGCTCCCATCTAATTAAGATAGTGATAAAATGATTAAAATACTCAGTATTTTGTTACCACATAGATGCCTCATAAGCTTCTTTACCGGCGTTTGTAACGCTGGGTGTCGATTGGTGCAATGGAATTAACGTTGTCCCTGCGTTGGGTGCAAAGTGAGACGAAATCGTGTTCTAGGTGCAAAGTGAGACGAAATCGTGTTCTAGGTGCAAAATGAGACGAAATCGTGTTCTTGGTGCAAAATGAGACGAAATCGTGTTTAGGGTGCAAAATGAGACGTATATCTTGTCCTGGGTGCATTTCAAATAACCAGTCTAAAATTTAACTTAATTTATCTCAACTTATTATTTACGGGTCACTGGTCCTTTTTCTTAAGAATCGGGAGTCTCTGCATTTAATTTTCATGCATTTAGTCGCATTTTGAATCATCTCAAACATTATTTTAAACTAAGCGTTTAAAATTAGACACAAAATCAAAGTTTTAATTTAATTTTTATTAATAATTATATTATCACTCCAAAATTACCAAAACAAATAATTATGAAGAATTGAATACCCACAATGAATTTCATTCAGAATTCTGGAAAAAAAAATTATTTAGAAATCTGCAACCTTACTAAATAAAAATTTATTGAACACAAACGATAATACAAAACCTTCTTCACCTCTTGCCGACGGCCTCCACCATCGTATTTAAGTTTCTCTCTTTTTCTTCCCCTCTCTTGTTCATAGGTACTCTCTCTCCTCGATCAAATTAGAGACGAAAAATCAGTTTATGACATCCAATCTTTATAACTCTGATTTTATTGCACATCATATTATATTATATTCAACTATGAATTCTAAATCCCAATAATGAACAAGGTATACTTGTTTGGAGTTCGTAGCTTTGGAAAGCTGGACGGAACAAAGACAATCGAAGAGGATTATGAAGATGAGGCGCAGAGGATTAGGCTTTACTGGGTTCCTATTGAGTTTTTTTTTTTTTTTTTAAAGTTAAAAGTTTTTTTTTATATTTAAAGAATAAAGTAGAATTTTAAAAGAATGTTAATAGAAAGATAAAAAATCACTAAAACCTTGATGATTTGTTTGTTTTAAATAATTAGATTAAATTAATAGTTGAGATGAATCGAAATGCGACTAAATGCATTAAAACTAAATGCAGAAGCTCGCAATCCAAACAAACAAACACACAACAAAAACAAACATAGGTTCAGGGAAGTGGTATTACAATTTAGCACAGTGAAATGATACAATAAGGCCACTTAGTATAATAACCTAACGATATTTCTCTCCATACTTTATGTTAGAGATCTCAAACACAACTTTCATAAAGGCGTGAACAAAACCCAATTTGTATAAAATACTCCCTCACTTCCAATGACATTGTATCAAAAAACAAAAAAACTGCTGCCCTAAGAGTAGGAACAAACGATGACCATTAGGTTACTCTAAGGCTTTGCTTGATGCTTGATGAAAGAAATATTATTTTGTGCTAATAATATGTAACCTTCAATTCTCCTTGGATCAATAAGGTAAGGTATACCTCTATAAGATGAAGTCAGTCTGAGTCTCATCTTACAGGCACAAGTAAATTACAAAATAACAGTTTAAATTAGAGGAGAAGGCTTTAAGATTTTACGAAGGGACGGGGTCGAAACTACAAACCTGAACTCCTTGCAATCTACCTTACTCCAAGGGATTGGCATGCTACATTCCTATAAATAAAAGAAAACAAGACATTCTAATCTGCATTCATTTACAATCCAACATCCACGTAGAGGAGTATAAAAGATTAGCCCCAAAATTTTGAGACCCTAAAAGACAGACGTATGACATCCATATCCATGCTGCAGTGCACCACAAAAAACCCTCAACATGAAATAATGGGGTTCCCTTTTCACGCCCGCTCATCGTTCACATGGTTTGGAACTTCGGCTTGGCTGTCCAGAGGCATATACTGGGCCATTATAGCTCTTATCTCTGAATCCATGTATGACTGCAAAAAGGAACACCCAAAGTATCAACAACCTGAGCATGTCTAAAATGAAAGGGAAAGACTTGTGTCCTCACTTCTATTAACACCCCCAGAAAGGGAAAAGATTTCCTCCCTCTCATCATATATATTCACATTTCATCCAAGTTCGTCCAAAAAAGTCACATATTGATCATTAAATGTTATTCTTTACAAGTACTCTTTCCTTTATTAATGTTACTTGATAATTTTTCTTTCTTGAAATGTGATAAATTTAATGAAAAATTAGACAAAATGAGACAATAGGGGGTAAATTAGCCATAAATAATAGTTCAGGGGGGAAATTGGAAAAACAGCCCAGAATTAAAGCAATTGAAGTGTAAAAGGTAATCTTTGCACAAACGAGAGTATAACTTGACGCATTCAATAAATGCAGTAATATCAACCTGAGGACAACAGCCACTATCATACTGGAGAATCCAGAAATAACAATGATATGTGAAGTTTGCAAAAGAGAGATAAAGCACAGAAAGCTCACCCGTAATCTGTATTTGTACACAAGATAGGCAGCACTAGCGGCCATAGCCAAGCCTATCAAAATAACCCACACAGCAGCCCATGCAGACTTTCCCCCACCAGAAGAGGCCTTGCCTGCAGATTAACAAGGAGAGCACATCAAATTAAGCGTTTGCAGTATACATACTGAGAAAATATAGGCTTGAGTTGCTGGACTCACTTATGCAGGTATCATGGTCCCTGATATACAGAAGATTCCCACTACACAAGCAGTCATAGCTCCCCCAGGTATTTTTACAGCTACATTCAGCGCACTGGCATGCTTTCCTCTCTTTGCATTCATCAATATCTAAGAAAAATATAACTTTAAAAACATTTACGACCAATATATTTCATTGCAAAGTTTCCTGTCTAATTTGATTCAATAAGAGTTTTCTTTGTACTAAGTAGAGACTTAAAAACATGAAAGCAGTTAACCTAGCCAAAAGCAAAAATGACCAACCACAGCCCTGCTAATTTTCTTATTATTCCAAGAAAGAAGACATTATAGTCATGACATGTCCATGGGTTAATGATGGTCTTCTCTTAATCCTATTGGCTGATTTAATGAGCAACGTAAGAGATTCAGGATGGCAGAAAACCTTTAGATTGGTCTCTAGCTCACCACATACTTTAGAAAAAAGGAATTTGACCATTCAGATTGGAGCAGCATATTGGCTCAACATGTATCAACCAACCACTTGCTTAAAGGTCATATAAGGTTTTAAAAGATTTCCACCAGGTTCAGGTATAACTTAACCAGTGGGTGCAAACCAACTAAACAAGAGGCATTAAAGCATAGCTCATAGACTCATCCTCAATGATTTGATACTAAAACAAAGGAATATCAAGGTGCAAAAATATATACAATGCTAGGGCCAGAATTTCTGTGTCCTAAAATTTCTTTGGCTCTACACATTAGTGTAGTTCAACTACCTATTGAGCTCATATTTTCCTATTCACGCAAGGCCATATTCTTTAGTTAAGCATGAAGGAAGGCTACAGAGGAATACATTAGTATATCCATTCATTCAAATCCATATACAAGCAGAACATCTACACAATATAAAGCATTGTAGGGTCAAATACTACTTGTAGAATATATCTTCATGGACCACTGTCATCAAAGTTTCTGAACTCGAGCTTTTATAGACATATATCCAAATACTAGATTTATTCTATACTACAATATAGCTGAAAACCAACAACAGGGCATGCCAAGGCAGTAAATTCTCTTACCTTCGCAACTTTTGACACCATCACCTTTAAACCCAGAAGGACACTGACATTGGACCTCTCCATTGTCCTGTTCAGAAAGATAATCTGATTTAAAACCAATTCTTTTGATAGGAGACTTCAACTAAAGTTTCCTGAGAGTGGAATTCATTTTTAACAGAAATGGGAGTACATAAAGACCCCTTACCGTGCAAGCAGTGAATGCATGCCCATCTCGAGCTTCATGCCAACACCCTCCATTGTTTACCTTGCACCTCCCAGGCCCACTTGCTGGAAATATAAGGTAATATTCCTCAATGAAAAGTAAATTGAAGAACAAGGAAAACATTTGCAAAAGGAAGAATATGAGCTATTTATTTTTTGCAATGAATTAGAATAAAAGAAAATAAAGTTCTGTGCCTATTGCAATCGATCTGGAACTCATACAGCTATACTTTACATAACGAATTTAAGTTTTCAATATGTGAAAATATAAAAGGTCAGAATGATTACAAACTAATTATATCAATCCTTTTGGCTAATTGAACATAAAAGTCGGTATAAATATTTTATTAAATTTGTCCTCCATTGTTAATTTTCCTGTCTCCTTTAGCGCTAACAAAAAGATTGAAGTTTATATTTTTTACCTTCACAAGTCGTGTAACCATCTCCTTTGAATTGCACACCATCAACCAGAGGGCACTCACATACCCTCCCACGAAATGTATCCTGAGTAAACAAACCAAGTCAAAAAGAACAAGTTAATAAACTTATTCCCATTGAAAAGACCCTTTCTGTGATATCTGTAGTGGAGCAGCCAAGCAACTATTCTAGTAACATCACATTTAAAAGGACATGTGTTTGTCTGGTGTGGAACAATTTGTACCTTGCAGGCAGTGAGGTTAGCTGCTTTGTTCTGCCAGCAACCACCATTATTATCCAAGCACTCATTCGTCTCCACCTCTACCATGAGTAGATAGTCAATGCAGCACTCAAGTTTAGAATGAAGAAATCAGTAAGAGATAAGAAACACCACAGTAACAAACGGGCTTACCAGTACTCAAACAAACAGCTGGCTCAGTAGTCTCCTCGAAACCAGAACATATGGCCTTCAGAACTGCACCTTTCTCCAACTTTCCTGCAGGAAATATTTTAGAGAAGGAAACTTCTAGATTGTAAACCAAGAAATATAAGAACAAAGGAAAACCTCTGTATTGTCGATTATTGACAACAAGGGTAGGCAATATGGTTACATCACCTCTTGATCCTTTCCCAATCTATAAAAAGTGTTATTGTCAGTCAAGCAATTATGAAGAACTAAACTACGACGACCAATTTGAGAATTGCATTAAGAGGCAGATATTTCTCAGACACACTAAAAACATGTAAAAAACAAGTTGACATCTATAAAAAGATATATATTTATCAGAGAAAAATACCTGAGCATCTTGCTCTTCTTTTAGAACAGAATTTTCTGAGTCTGCATTTGGGTCTCCCATACACTTCTCAATTTTCTTCATATCAAGACCTGAAAATATGTCAGGTGAATATTTAAAATTCATTCTACATGAATAATTACTATTCTTAGAAACATTAGATGCAATAAATAAAATTTACCAAGAGATTTAATGACAGTGTCAGCACATTCCTTGTTGTACTTTTTCTCTTTCATGGGACATCTAATTTGAAAATCAGTTACATAGTCCCACCATACCCAAGGTTTGCTGGTCTCATTTACCACTTTAAAAACACATAACTGCCTCAAATTTTCAAGAACGACATCTTTCCCTTCATACCCAGTGCTGAAGTCCTGTTCAGGATCCGGAGCACAATACCTTCCATGATTGATACACTGGGACTTGCACTGTTTGCTTAAGGTGAATGCCTGAGGACAGTACCAAGTAATATAATGAGGTGTGAATTGAGTGTAACCACCTTTTTCAAGTATCTGCGCTGCACCCCTAAAATCTTTCATAAATTCCATCAACATATCACATTTAACCCCACATTCATCATTGCTGTTAGTCCATAATTGATATTCCACACGATCATCTGGGTGTGGAACAGCTTCTCTCCAGTCAAGATTCACATTGACCATCTCACCAGAACTGACTGATTTCTTTAAAGTTTGACCAAAACTTTTCTCAATCAGCGCAGATGGTATTGTTATGTTCTCAATGTATTTGGCAGTTGAACCATCCTCTTCCGGCGAGTCCATCGTTATTAGTGCCTCTTCAATATTATCAGCAACGAGAACTGCAGAAGCCCCAGCCTTTTGGGCATTCCAAACCTTCAAGGCAAAAAAGCAATCTGGAAAGCACAAACAACAGTTTCAACAGAAGAAATGGCCATTAAAATGGGGAAACCCGAAAAAGTATATGTGCATTAAAGATCACCAAACTAGGCTTACAAATGTAACATAAGAAACTTTATGACAGTCTGAACTCTACAGCTTGATAATGGCACCTAAAGCAAACTAATGTATAGACAAGAGGTTTAATTTAACTTCATTGTTGTCCAAAACTTCACAGATATATACAACGACAATAAAAAGATGCTGCTGAAAAGAAGCAAATGAATCAGATTTATAAAACGACCGTCTCTGTACGATCAACCAAGAAGAGCTAAATAAGCAAATTGATCATAGTTACCAAAAATGGAAACTCCATATCCATAATTAGCCAAACAGTCCAATTGAAGCTCAAAAGTTACAAAAGCAAAATAACTACTCATAACTACAAAAAGTTACCCCCAAAATGAACCCAAAACACAAAAATGGAACAACAAAATAATAATAAGATTCAAATTAACCAAACCTACAAAAAGGGTAACTCCCAAAATCAACCCAAACAAACAAATTGAACCCCGAAACTCATAGCAATCATCAAATTGCCAAAACTACAAAAAGGGCACCTCCTCAGTTAACCAAAACAATCAAATTGAGCTTCAAAACTCATCAAAGCAATCAAATGATTCAAAATTACAAAAAGGTACCTCCACGATCGACCAAAACGAAAGTTGGGAGAGCTCCAGGCTTCGATTTAAACGAAATCCCAAATTCAGAAAATTCCTTGCAGCCCTTCTGATTCTCCTTCGGAAACAGCACAGCACCAGCCATGCTGCCTCCGTATTGAGGAATCCCAAAGTTGCCAATGGCACTGTCATATGTGCCTTTGATTTTATCCGGGGATGTAACCCTCAAGCTGTTCTTCTCCACCACAAATCTCGCATTCGATAACGGCGTCAAAGACAACACCAGAAACCCTAGAAGGAGTGCCGGCAATGATCTCTGAAGCTCCATTAGAGGAAGAAAAAATATGGGATTTTGAAATCAAATTTACTGCACACAAAAAAAGAAAGAAAACAAAACCCTCTTTTTTCCTTCAATTTCTCTTGGATAATTTGTAATGAATAAAATCTGGGCTGAGGTTTATTGGTTTGATGAGAACTGAGAAGTATTAAGTTGTGTGACTGTGTGACACACTGAGCTCGGAAGCGCTAAAGATCTCCACTCTCTTTTCAGGCAAAGTCTTATATTGCTATGCACCAATGTCCTTTACTCCCCAAGAACTTATATTTTTTAATAACAATATTGGGGCTAAATTAAATAATCGGTCTATCATTTTTAAATAAAACGGTGATATTTAAATTATTTTAATTGATTATATTTGATGTGTTATTTTATTTATTATTAAATAATTAAATAAAATTTGATTTAATTTATTGAAATTAAATCATTTATTAATTGCCACATCAAATTATTCAATTTATATATTCAATTAAGATTATTCAAATATAAATTATGTACCTATATATTTTCATTTTTGTGAAAATTAACTTTAAAATTTCATCATTTTGAATCACTTATCATGTAAAAGACAAATAGTGTTAAATTATAAACACAAGATTTAGGTTCAAACCATGGATTAATCTTTACCTTCATTTAATTTATGGCACCTGTAATAAACACTAAAATTAAATGAAATTAAATGATGTGATATTATTTAATTTTTAAAAAAATTTATGAGTATAGTAATGTTATTGGAGCAAATAAAAAACATTCTAAATACTATATCCTTACAAATAAGGACTCAAGTATTGTTCAAAATGTAACTCGTGTTAATTTATTTTTTATTAAAAATAATATTATTTTTTTAATTTTATAATAAAATATGAAGAGTAGTACCTTATCCCACTATTCCTTTTTTTTTATCACCCACTCCTTTTATTAACCATCGCTCATTCCATTAACCATTATTATTGTTTTTAATTTATAAATTAATATTTAATTTTATTATTATATCTTTAACTATTAAATAATTTAAAGAGTATTTTCTTCAGAAATTTTTTACGAAACCTTTTGATCCTCTTGGTTTTTTTTTTTTTGATCTGCAATTATCTTGGCTTTATAATAATAAAGATGCTATTAATAAATATATTTTTTTTATTTTAAGAAATAGGAGAAAATTTTGATTAGTGGGAGATGGAGCTATGACGCTATCTGAGAATACGAAAGTGCCCATGGAGCGTTTTACTTACGCCAAGGAATTCAATGGCAATATAGTCAATTTCAGTTACGTTCTCTGACTCTCTGCTTGTGTACCTAAAATTTCCCCCTGACCAAGAAAAGCCTAAAATTTCAAGTCTTCAGTATATAAAACTTCTTGTCTCCATTTTTCGCGGCTTCTCTGCAAATTGCACTTCTCTCCCTTTCTCTTATTAGGTCAAATTTAAGAATTTAGGTGACATTTATTTAATAGGCTAAATAGTTAAAATTATCCTAGAATTTTATCTTAATTTTAACAATCGTTCATATACTTCAATATTAGTATCCCCCAGAGCATGGTCCTGAAGGCTGAGTTGTGGGGAACCTATCAGGGGGTGAAATTGTGCTGGGAGTTGGGTCCTTGTAAAGTCCTGCTGGAGTCGGATTCTGCTGTTGCGGTTCAACTCATTCGAGATGGGGAGATGGCTATTCATCCTCTGGCGTCCTTAATTTTGGGGATTCGAACCATCATGTGCATGGATTGGGATTGTTTCATTTCTCATATTTACAAGGAGTAATTCAGTTGCTGATGGGCTTGCTAGCATTGGGCATGGTGTGGATTTGGGTGTGACGGTGCTGTAGTCGCCTCCTGCGAGTATCCAGGATATGTTGGTGTAACGACCCAGAAATTTAATTATTGAATTTTCGTAAATTATTTTGTAAAAAGATAATTTTACCCTTGGTTGTTTAAGGGCGTGAAAATTAATTTTTGTTTCGAGACACTTTTAGCTGTGTTTCGGGTACCGTTGCGTAGGTCTCGAACTCACGAGTTCGTAGACAGGCGGCATGCGGAAAATGGAGTTCGTGTGCGAAAGATTCGGGTATCTAATGTCAGGGTCATTTTGGTAATTTGACAGGGGTAGATATTTTTTTAACCCCCAATTGATTTGATCTTATCCTCATCTTCATTTTTTACTTTTTTTCTCTCTAAACACCACCAACCTCCCCTCCCCCGAACCCGTGCAACCCAAACTCACAAAATCCATGAAAAGTGAACCTTGATTCAAGGTCATGTCTCCCATTTTGGTGGAACTAATCGAAATCTCCTCCTTCCCACGAGCACAGCCATACCAACTATCGGAGGAGACAACCGTGGGAGATGCCGGACCGAGGAAAAGAAAAACCGGAGGTTCTAGTCAATTTTTCGATCAGTACAGGTACGAGTTTAGTGTTTTGAGGTCATTTTTGAATTCCTGGGTTCGAGTAGATAGATTTAGACATAAAATTCGTGAAAAATGGTTTAGATTTGAAGATGTTAGGAAAAACTCAAGGTCGGCCGGAAATGGTGTTTTTCGGCGACGGCGGCGGACGGCGACGCTGCCGTCTTCTCCGGCGAGACTACAGCGATGGATGGCGGCGTGGCCGTCTTCTCCAGCGACGGACGGCGGCGCAGCTGTCTTCTCCGGCGACAGGGTCGGTCAGACGAGCTAATGTGGCATGCCACCTGCTGCCATGTGGTGCCACGTGGGCGCCACCTGGCCACACAATCAGCAAGCAGTGACTTAACGGTCAGCTGATGCCGTCAAGGGTTTTACGGAATATGCTGACGGTGTTAGCATATTCCGTCAACAGTTAACGGAGCTTGATGGAACTCTAACGCCGTTAGTCTAGACGAAATGTTCTGATTCCGTCAAGAGATTCCATCAGGTTTGACGGAATATTCCGTCAGGGTTGACGGAACATTCCAAAGTGAATAGTACCAGTACGTGGGGAAGCGTGGCGGCGCGTGAGGGCGCTTGGCCAGTGCGTGGCCCGGCCTTCTACCAATGCGTCGCAGCGCGTGGAATCGATTCTGGGGTAACGGCGGCGCGTGGCTAGGGTTTGGGACTTTCTGGATAGGGGTTTGGCGATTTTGAGGCCATACGAGTTCGTTTGGAGCCCCGTTTGAGTAATCCCAGTGGTAATGCTGGACCATGGAGTAGGTTTTAGGCTCGGCAGGTCAAGGGAGTTAGGTCATTAATGTGTCACAGAGTTCCTTGGGGCTAGGGCTTCCTTGATTTGGTATTTTAGTTGCGCTGTGAACGGACTAGGTTTCCGAGATTGCATAGGATGTGTACTTCTAGGTATTATGTTATACCACGAGGTTCTCCGATGATTGGCGTGGAGGATGTCTTTCTCTGTTACATTGTTGAGGGTTCTCCAACTGGCGTTAAAGGGTACGTCTGCGCCAGATCGTTGAGGGGTTATCCAATGTAGGCGTTCGAGGGATCTTTCTCCGCCATATCGTTGAGGTCTGAGGTATGTCAGGATGATCATAGATATCAAGTTACCACTCGGGGTGCTCAGGATGAGCAGGGATATCGAGTTATCACTCGGGGTGCTCAGGATGAACAGGGATATCGAGTTATCACTCGGGGTGCTCTAGAGGAACATGGATATCGAGTTACTACTCGTGGTGCTCAGGATGAGCAGGGATATCGAGTTACCACTCGGGGTGCTCAAGATGAGCAGGGATATTACCACTCGGGGTGCTCAGGATAAGCTGGGTTATCGAGTTACCACTCGGGATGCTCAAGACAAGCCGGGTTATCGAGTTACCACTCTGGGTGCTCAGGACGAGTCGGGATATCGAGTTACCACTCGGGGTGCTCCGGATGAGCAGGGATATCGAGTTACCACTTGGGGTGCTCAGGACGAGCCTGGTTATCGAGTTACCACTCGGGGTGCTCAGGATTAGGCGGGATATAGAATATGACACGGAGTAAGTGAGTGAGACTCAATTCAACCAAGTCTTGTACCTTTGTCATCCGGGTCAGTGGGTTGGTGTGGGTGGTGACCCAGATTGATGAGTTATTGACGGTTCACAAGAGGGTGACGTAAGTTGTTTTGTTAGATTGCGGAGGAGATCCTCAAAGGTAGTTTGTTAACTACTAGGCTATCCTGTGTCTGACAGGTCGTTGAAACCCCTGTAAAGTATATTTATTGTTTCTAAAAGTTAAGGATATTTTCAGGTATTAAACTTTTGCGTTAAAAACTGTCAGTCGAGAGTCTGGGGTGTAAAACAGGTTCGTGAGGTTACCCTGTATGGACACCACTGGTCTGAGGTTTCAGCAGTGTCTGACCTACTGACACTTGGTATCAGAGCTTGTTAGCAGAGGGCTATAAACTTTGAATCATGATAAGGGGTTCTCACATTGTGATCTATGGCGAAACTTTCGCTCTTACCCTGATATGGCCAGGCCGGTTAGCCACCGGTGTGATTGCTTTGTCGAGGGACTAAGACAGTTAAACAGTCCTTAAGGGGAGATTCTGCCGGACTTTTGATAGAGTCCTCATAATTACAATGTTAGGACTTAAGGGTGTTTTGGGAATTTTCCTTAGGTTGTCAGACAGGAGTAGGGTTCTTCCCAGGTTTCGAGTGGAAATTTGGGAAGGGTCCTTACAGTTGGCAAGTGACGTCCTGGGCGTCCCTAGGAGTCGTGAGTGTCCCTCTTTGTGAGGGTTATTTTGTTTCTTTGCTATTCCGTTATTACCTAAATAAAAAATATTAGTGTCCCCCATCGCTGAATTTCACCCTAATGTTTCCGTTAGTCCCTTCATCTATTTTTCAAATGAATCATATTTAAATAAAGGGCAAAATCCTAAATTCATGTGCATTTTCAGTGATTTTTTTTTTTTAACGAAATTCGTTTGAAAAATAAATTGAGGGACTAACGGAAACATTAAGGTAAAGTTCATGCACCAAGGACACTAATATTTAAGTATAGGAACGGTTGCTAAAATTATGATAAAGTTCAGGGACAGTTGTAACCATTTAACCTTGTTTAATAATAACAACTGGTGTATGCAACTTAGTGCTATGATTTAGTAGTTTTCCTCTTCACACATTATGTGGGAGGTCTCAAATTCGACTCTCGTAAATAACGAGGTTGATACCTAATGTGTATATAATAATAATCTTTTCCAATATCATTATATGAAAAAAAAAATTGACCTATAATCTTGAATATAACATAATTACTAATTTGTGCGAAATTTATTAACGCACAATTAGGGATGGGTACCCATGGGTATTGTTTAAATGGGCAGAAATTTGATGGGTAAAAATTTACCCATCTTAAAATAGGTAGGGTAAGGGTTTACCCATTGGTATTCAGTACCCATCAAGGTTTTTTTTTTTTTTTTTTTTTTTTTTTTTTAAAACAGTCCATTGACTGTAATTTATAGGGGAGGGGGAAACCTACCACACAATATGCCATCGGGGTTCGAACTTGAGACCAATAGTCTACAAAGTCAAGGCTAAAACCATCTGAGCTAGACTCAGCTTGTATGGCCCTAGTTGTGGTTCATCACTTATCCAGCATAAACACATGAGAATTGATTGTTTCTATTCACAGTTGGATGGTAATCAAGATTTTCTAGGATGAAATACATTTGATGATATTTTTTCGACAAATGTGGGTCACACAATTTGATTTTTTGTTTTTGAATAATTCTTTCTTTTTTATAATTTTGTAAAATTAGCACAATCAAATATTGTGTAACTGACAAACTGAATAAAATATCATAGTTAGTAGGCGTATCCTATTTTTTATATAAGAATGTTGAGAAAAGGGTTATACAAATTAAACCAAAAGGATCAGAGGCTTCGGAAGACGGTAACACATTCCAATCAAAATTGGGTGTCTATACTATGTATCTTCTAAATGTGTTTTAAATAAGTATCTCTTCTAACAAAAAAAAAAATGAAAAGCAAAAGAAATTGAAAAGAAAAAAAATGAAAAGTAAGAAAAAGGTGAAAATCAAATTAAAATGAACGTATTAGAAGAAATTTTAGAAGAAATTTTGAATAAACTTGTTAGAAGACATTTTGAAAAACAAATAAAAAAATGAACAGCAAAAATAATGAAAAGTAGAAGAAATTGAAAAACAAAAAAAAAAAGCAAAAGAAAATAGAAGCAAAAAACAAAATGAAAATAAAGAAAAGAATTGAAAAGTAAAAAAATAGGTTAATTTGTCATGTGTACCCATTACCCTGTGGGTATGGTATAGGTAAACTCTTAAAAATTGAAAATGGGTCTAAATGTGTATAATGCCCATTAGTACCCAATAGGTACTAATGAGTTGGGTACTAATGGGCAAGGGTCTACACATGGGTGAAGGGTCTACTCATTCTCTCTAAATTAACCATTTAACCATCCCTACGGACAATTAAAGAATAGGATAAGAACACAAATTTTTTATACAACGCATTTTATTCTCAATGATCTTTCTTAAAGACAGTTTATGAATCCAGGGCCATCATTCATCCCTCCACTTTGGGAAATAAATGTTTGCATCTACTATCCACACCTCATTACTTCAATTCATACTTAGATCCATTACATGCCCAAACACATATGTGGATACTCGACTTTTACAGTCACATTAATTAAAGTAGACATGCTTTTTTCATGTATTCGGCCGACCATCAAGGGGGCGAAAGGGGTGCAAGCCCTGATCGTAAAATAATATAGGGCCCA
Organism: Oemleria cerasiformis; assembly: GCA_037349345.1. NCBI lineage: Eukaryota > Viridiplantae > Streptophyta > Magnoliopsida > Rosales > Rosaceae > Oemleria > Oemleria cerasiformis. The sequence continues at coordinate 2,153,762 of JAZGTL010000021.1, forward strand.
AAATTAAATCCAAAATTATTAATATATTATATATTAAAAAAACAAATATATGAATAAAACCGGCCGAGAAAACAAAGGGCCATAATATTGATATTGTTTCATCTTTCACGCAGAGAAGAATTGAAGAACCAAGAAGGTGATTTCACCCAAAAAAAAATCAAGAACCAAGATTTATAAGAACCAAGAAGGCACAGACAAGAATTCCAAGAATTCCAAATTTCCAACATAGGTTAGTATTAATACAATTAATGGTTATTATGGTTTCACGCACCCAATCTGAATTCCATTCAGCAACAAAACAATCAGAATTTCAAATGAGTCTTTAGGTTTTGAGTAGTTCCAAGAATTCCAATTAGCAGCTTTGAAATAAGGGTTAAAATTTATTTATTTATTGTAATTTATGATTATATAAATTAGTATTTTTGTTCTAATATTCTTGCAATCTCACTCTCAATCTTAGTCACAAAGTCAGAAATCTAGTCTTAAAGTTCTTGAATAATTAGAGATCAATTTGGAATTTTTGGACTGAATTACGATTAAAATCTAAGCTGAGTCATCTCCTCAAATCCAGAAATCCATATGCGATGATTTGAAGTAATTTAATTTATGTGATACTTAAAAATTTTCTTTTTTTATCAAAATATTTTTTGTAATGTTCTGTATCTCACTCATTTTAATTTCTCATTTGATTGGAAGATTTTGAAGCCAGAGGGCCCAGAAGAATTGAGGGTTGAAGATTATGTATTTATGTGATTGTTAGTTTGTGAGGAGTAGAGGAGTTGAGGAGGAAAACTCAACCTCATAATCCAGGTTTTGTTGTTCTTATCTTGACATCTTGTTAGTTGTTACTTTGTTAGTGTGTACTTAGATAATAGTACTAGTTTATTATATAAAATTGTCTCTTTATAGTTTAGATTAATTTAAAAGAAAATATAGTTTGTATAAAAAATGAAAAAACAAGGATCAAAACCTATAATCTCTTTTATAGTGAGTATACTTGAGGATTGGAAGAGAGAAGAACCTCATTGCATGCGTAATACATCTTAATCATTTGAAGAACAAGTGGATTAAAGGTCCTTTTGAAATTGTAAATTAATATTATGATTTAGTGATATTTATTTTCACAGTATATATAGAAAGTCTCAAATTCGATTCTCGTGAAAAACAAAGTCGATACCCTATGTGTATAAAGCATTCTCCCAACATCATTGTATCAAAAGGTCCTTTATGTATTGAAATTCAAAAAGATTTGTAACTACTTAACTAGCCCAATACATTTGTACATGATATTCACTTGGTATTTGAAAGAAACGTTTTTCTTTTCTTTGGAGGTGAGTTTTAAGGAAATTTAAAGTCATGAATTACTAAGATTCATAGTTCGTTGCTGTTGATCTTCAATCATTGCATTCAAGTGTTCCAAAGCCAAGGCAGTTCTCTCCACATGCTTCAAAAGCACCCCATAAATCTTATTTTTGATCCTCCCATAAGCTTCCAATTTAGAATCAGAATCCAGTTTGTCGACAATCAAATCCAACCAGTCACCGACTTTCTTAATCTCACACATCATCTCAGCCACCTGATTGTCTGATTCCATGGAAACAGTTATGGTCTTGACCTCATCCAAGTAGCTCTCAAAACTGCCCATAAACCATCTTCTACATTCATCATGCAAGGACCTCTCAAGTGGTGCAGCTGCAGACAAAGCACTTCCCTTCACCCAATCTTGTGAACATTCCTTATCCAGGGCCAATCCAGAATGACCATTATTTTTATACTTCATCTTAACTATACATATCCCCTTAGGTTTATCGTTACCACGATTTTTACTTGATTTGTGAGGTGGGTTTGTAGCAGTACCAGATGGAGAAGAAGATAGGGTAAGATCAGTTGCCAAAGATGCTTTGATCCATGAATTTGCATTTCTCTTTCGGTCGATTGCAAGAACTAATGCGTCCCTGGTGGAGCAAGGGCTGCTTGGACTAATGGTTGTCAAAGACTCAAGAATCAATCGCGTTTGATCTAACTCATCTTGATTTTGAAAAATTTGTTTACCACTGGTGGTTGATGCTCCTCCTCCCCACTCTTGTCTGTCTGGAATTCTGAGTATGTGCTGAGAAAGTGACATAGAAAAAGAAAATCAATAAAACAGAATATTGAAGCGTGCATTGCCATATATATATATACCTTAGGGATTTGAGCAATCTTTGATCAGCAAAAGCCTCTTGCAAAGCCTCCACTGCAGCAACAACAGCACCATCGCTGTGTCTTAATACATCCTGCAAATATGACATTGACATCAATCAGCCTCTTGCCTCTTCCATTAACTAATTACAAATTATATGAAGTGAATGACACGGTAAACAGTACCTTGCTAAGTTTCAATAATGTTGAGGGGAGGGAGTTCTATTGTATCTTACTTTCACTCCATATCGCCGGTGGATCGAAGGACTTGTTGAAGATTTTCGATGAGACAGAAACCGTACTGTTGAAAGTTTTAACTGCTTTTTTAGGTAAATGATCATAACTAGTTCTTGTTTTGGGGCTTGAATTGTCATCTTAACTGTGACACTTTCAAGAACGAACCGGAGAAGCCTGTCATGGTAAATTTCAATGAGTGTATCAGCCAAAAATTCATTGTCACCAAAGCCAAATGATAATGATGACGTAAACTAAAAGTAGAAACATTGGGCTTGTTTGTTCAGGCAGATTGGATTGGATTTGATTGGATAACTCAACATACATTGAATTTGATGAGTTATGTAATCCAATCCAATTATGTTCACCAAACATGGTCATTGAGAAGATGAGAGAGGACTCACACAAGCACTTCGGCTACACCACGCAGTTGGCTTCATCTCATGCTTGACAGATATTGGGGATGAGTCTGCAACTTGTTCTGCCTCATTCCAGCTCCTTCTCTTCACTCCCAGTCCCAGCAATGACGTCGACGAAGACGAAGAAGACAAAGAAGACAATATGCTTGTGCTTTCAGAATCACTTTGTTTACCAACAAAACAAGGCCTTATTTTTTTGAACCCCTTTGTCACAGCAACATCACAACTCGCAGTCTTGCAGACCCTTTTCCTTTCACTAATTGCAATTGGCCGGGACTTTGAGGCACTCAATGATCGGTACCTGCACCGAGGCTTATTCTCCATTACAGATACAAAATAAGACGCCCCTTTAGAATCCACCAACTTATCTATAGCAAAAACATCCTCAAGCTCAGGGTTCTTGTTAGGTCATAATTTATACACTTTTTATCCATGAATTAATACACTTTTACTTATGTTTTGTTAAAATTTCGTTCTATGCAATTGGAGAAAATAATATATTTGTGAGAAATGTGCAGAATTAGATAGAGCTGGAAATTATAAGAATTTGAGCGAAACAATCACTTCAATCAGAGTTATAACGAAGAAGTTACGAAGGAAAGAAGATTACTCAGTAAATTTGATAGGACCCTACCGAATCAGCATCAGAGAGAGTCTGACCCGCGTTGACCAGCACCTGTTGACCTACAATTTCGGCCAGCGGCTACCGAACTCCAACGAAGACCTTGGCGCCTTAACCAGCACTGACCTTTACCCATTCGGCGGATTCCTACCGAAGAACTCTAGCCATTTGCTTTCCCGCGTTGACTTGGCTTTTGACCACCGAATTTGGGCTCCTCGTTCAGCCGCTGTCCACCAAAACCTGATCTGAAGAGTTTCCAAGCGTCTGTGTGTTGTCTCCTTGTTTTAGGGGATTTCCACCTTGCATTCACACCTAGTCTTCAAATTGCATAAGGATGTCAAGCCTATTTCCTTTTGGAATATTATTTTCACTCCTTTTATATTTAGGAAAGGTTTTTAATTAGATTTCTTAAATGTTTATGAAACCTTTTCTTTGTGGAATTTATTGGAAACTTCTATTTATATGAGGATTAATAATTCCCTATAAATAGAAGTGTTATGGTTTATGTGAAAAAAGGAGGGGAGAGAGATTCGAAGAGGAACAAATAATACTTTGAGCGAAAAACACTTGTCTTTTATTTTGTAGTTCTTTATTTAGGTTAGGGCTTCTTGAAGTCCTAGCCATGGTTTTTCTTTAATATGATTTTGGCTCTTGATTTATATTGTTATGCATGCTGAATAATTCTGATTACTGCTTAAACTACTATTCTTTTATGTTTATAAGACTAGCTACCTTGTTTGCATAAATTATTGATGGAATTGTTTGATGGACGACTATATCATCTTGTAATTCATTAGCATCAAGAGGTTGAGGTTAAGAAACAATCTTGTAGTCGGAATTCATGACAACCTAAGATTGCACATCACTTTTCTAGGCTGGTGTGGTGTCATTAAATTTCTTTAGAACTTAATGCTTTCTTTTGTGTTATAATCGCTTAAGAGATGTGACATTATCTTAAGAGAACCAATTCATAATTGAATAGACATTCTAAGGTACACATCATGCCTAGAACATATAAACTGAGAAGAAATAATATATGTGGAGCGAGCCAACCATCGGGACCTTTGCATGGGCACCTTATTCAGAAGTTTCATAGTAATTGAATCCAGGAAATCATGTTAGGAAGTAATTGTGGTTAGTGGTGGATTGAGTGCCTTAACCTATTATTTTTATTAAGAGAATTTGAGCGAAATAATCCCTTCAATCGGAGTTATAACGAAGAAGTTATGAAGGAAAGAAGATTGCTCAGTAAATTCGGTAGGCGCCCACCGAATCAGCATAAGAGGGAGTTTGACCCGCGTTGACCAGCGCATGTTGATCTCCAATTTTGGGCAGTGCCTGCCGAACTCCAGCGAAGACCTTGGCGGCTTAACCAACTCTGACCTTTACCAATTCGACGCACGCCTACCTAAGAACTCAAGCCCTTTGCTTTCACGCGTTGACTTGGCTTTTGACCACCGAATTTGGGCTCCTCTTTCAGCTGCTGTCCACTGAAACCTAATCGAAAGACTTTCCAAGCGTCTGTGTGTTGTCTCCTTGTTTTACGGGATTTCCACCTTGCATTCACACTTAGTCTTCAAATTGTATAAGGATGTCAAACCTATTTCCTTTTGGAATATTATTTTCACTCTTTTTATATTTAGGAAAGGTTTTTAATTAGAATAATAGTTTAAGTAGTAATCAAAATTATTCAGCATGCATAACAATATAAATCAAGAGCCAAAATCATATTAAAGAAAAACCATGGCTAGGAAGAAGCCCTAACCTAAATAAAAAACTACAAAATAAAAGACAAGTGTTTTTCGCTCAAAGTATTATTTGTTCCTCTTTGAATCTCTTTCCCCTCCTTTTTTTACATAAATCCTAGCACCTCTATTTATAGGGAATTATTAATCCTCATACAAATAAAAGTTTTCAATAAATTCTACAAAGAAATGGTTTCCTAAACATTTAAGAAATCTAATTAAAAACCTTTCCTAAATATAAAAGGAGTGAAAATAATATTCCAAAAGGAAATAAGCTTGAAATCCTTATGCAATTTGAAGACTAAGTGCGAATGCAAGGTGGAAATCCCTTAAAACAAGGAGACAACACGCAGGTCAGCTGGAAACCCTTCAATACAGGTTTCGGTGGACAATGGCGGAAAGAGGATGTCAGGACCCGTCCCGAATTTCCCCTCAAAACCCGGGAAGAACCCTGATCCCGTCTGACAACCTAAGGAAAGGTTCCCAAATACCCTTCAATCCTTAGCATATGATAATAACAATAAATAATTTCTCTTGTCAGACAAGGGATTTAAGCACTAAAAATTCCCGTAAGTAATTACCAACCAAATAGAAGAATATCAGAGCGTCTAAGTAGGATCAATGTACAAATTAGATATCCTACTCAAGTACAACTACACAGCGTAGCGGAAGTGCTAATGCCTCTGCCTCGAGATACTGTCCTCGTCAACTCTACGGCCTGAAGGGGGTTTAAACACAAAAGTTGTGAGTGGACAAAAATAATCGTTTATAAAACGCTTTCCAAGGAATATTACCTTTTTCCCCCTCCATTTATAAAACCATGCATGCATCACATAAAAAATTCATGTTATAAAAACATCATCTTTAAATCACCGGCATTTTCATGTTCAAAATCATTTATTTCCACCTAGACACATAACATCTCAAATCCACTGTCATCGACACATCCACTAGCCACCAGGGTATCCCTTGGGGTGTGCTAGTACTGTATCACAACTCTCTGTACTATGCTATCACATCAGTCGGCCTATCTCTCGACTAGCATATCATATCAGTCGGCATATCTCGACTATCATATCATATCAGTCGGCATATCTCGACTATCATATCATATCAGTCGGCATATCTCGACTATCATATCATATCAGTCGGCATATCTCGACTATCATATCATATCAGTCGGCATATCTCGACTATCTTATCATATCAGTTGGCATATCTCGACTCTCATATCATATCAGTCGGCATATCTCGACTATCATATCATATCAGTCGGCATATCTCGACTATCATATCATATCAGTCGGCATATCTCGACTATCATATCATATCAGTCGGCATATCTCGACTATCATATCATATCAGTCGGCATATTTCGACTATCATACTTTAACTGAAATAGTGGAAAACATATGTCTAGAAATCATTTCTAACATTCAGAAATTCAATGCCACAATACATAACCGTATTTAACAAAGATATTTTGATGCATGCAATTCAGTTTATAAAACAAAGTCCACTCACAAACCTGTTCAAGCTAGCTCAATCTCGTCTCGCTCGTTCCTCTGAGGTTCCCGGAACGATATCGCCTGTCAAAAACAACAATCGGGATTACCAGCTAGTAATAACACTCGTATATAACAACTTCCTAAACCTCGGGAAGTCTATACATGATGTTCCTAAAATCACAGCAACTTCGGACACTTAAAACGACCTCTAAACGATGTCCGATCAACCTGAAACCTGTACCAACAGATTCAGAACGTCCGAAACTAGATGCCACGCGCCGCCGTGACGTCAGCCTCGACCCCACGCGCCGCCACGCGCCGCCGGAAGGTCGGCACACGCACCCACGTGCCCTCACGCGCCGGTCACGCGCCTGCTACAGTAACCACGCGCCTGAACCGGTCCAACCCGGTTCGGCTCAACCTGACCCGGTCCAACTCGACCCGACCGGTTCACTCAACTCGACCGGTTCAACTCGACCCGACCGGTCACCGATGACTCGCCGGAGAAGACAACCGGACGCCATCACCGTCGCCGGAGGCTGGCCGGAGAAGATGACCGGACCGTCACCTCCGCCGCCGTCTGGTTCGCCGGAATCCGCCATTTCCGACCGAAATTCCAAGCTTTACAACTTCCTCAAAACTCAACCGTTTTACACAAATTTTACGTCTAAATCTATCTACTCAAACCCAGGAATCCAAATATAACCTCAAAACATCAAACACGTACCTGTATAAGCCGAAAAATCGATCCAAAGATCCGAAACTTCCTTTACTTGGCTCGGCTTCCACCGTGGTCCTCTCCTTCGATGGTTGGTACGGTTGTGATCGTGGGAAAGAGTAGAATACGATTAGTTGATCCAAATGGGAAGTTAAAGCCTTGAATCCAACGTTGACTTTATGGTTTTCTCTTGGTTTTTCTTCGGTTTCGGTTCAAAGTAATGGGTTGTGTTTGTGTTTCTGTTTTGTTACAGAGAGAGAGAAGGAGATAAGGAGATACTGAAATGAGTTGTACAATAATTGAGGTAAAATATCTCCCATCCATGGCAAATTACCAAAATGCCCTTACACATCTAGACCCACAACTTCCGTATATGAACTCCGTTTCCTGCGTGCCGCCTGTCTACGAACTCGTGAGTTCGAGACCTACGCAACGGTACCCGAAACAACACCAAAAGTGTCTCGAAACAAAACTTGATTTCTAAGCCCTTTACCGATCAAGGGTAAAATCGTCATTTAATAAAAATAATTGCATAAAATCAATTATGAAAAGTCCGGGTTGTTACAATCTACCCCCCTTAAGAAATTTCGTCCCCGAAATTCATTCCTAATCATGAAATAAATGAGGATACTGTGCCCGCATTAGTTCCTCAATTTCCCACGTGGCTTCCTCCACGTTATGATTCCTCCACAACACTTTAACTAGAGGAATAGTCTTTCTGCGAAGTACCTTTTCCTTCCAATCCAGAATTTGCACTGGTTGCTCCTCAAATGTCAAATCGTCTTTCAGCTCAAGTGGTTGCTCTTCCAACACATGAGACTCATCAAACAGATATTTCCGGAGCAAAGATACATGAAAGACATCATGAACTCTGGATAATTCCGAGGGTAAAGAAATACGATATGCCACTGGTCCTATCCTCTCCAAAATCTCATATGGACCAATGTAGCGAGGACTTAGTTTTCCCCGTCTACCAAAACGTACCACTCCCTTCCATGGAGATAGCTTCAAGAACACCCAATCACCAACCTCAAACTCAAGGTCTCTGGTTCTGCGGTCTGCATAGCTCTTCTGGCGATCCTGAGCTATCTTCAACCTTTCTCTGATGATTCTTATCTTTTCCTCAGTCGTATCAACCAACTCTGGTGTTAACAGTTTCCTTTCACCTATTTCACTCCAACACAAAGGTGTTCTGCACTGTCTCCCATACAGTGCCTCGAAAGGTGACATCCCGATGCTTGACTGATAACTGTTATTATATGCGAATTCCATCAGAGACAAGTGTGAATCCCAGTTCCCTTTAAACTGTAGTACACAAGCCCTCATCATATCCTCCAAAACCTGGATTGTTCTCTCAGACTGACCATCCGTCTGAGGATGAAAGGCTGTACTGAAATGCAATGTGGTGCCAAAATCCTTCTGCAAACTCCGCCAAAACCTGGAGGTAAATCTCGGATCCCTGTCCGAAACAATAGACTCTGGAGTCCCATGCAGCCGTATGATCTCATCCACGAACAATTTGGCATACCGACTGATCCGAAAATCTTCTCGCACTGGCAAGAAATGTGCAGACTTCGTAAGTCTATCCACAATTACCCATATCCCATCATGTCCTTTCCGTGTCCTTGGAAGTTTATACACAAAGTCCATCGTAATGTGATCCCACTTCCATTCCGGAATAGGTAATGGTTGCAGTGTCCCATAGGGTTTCTGCCTCTCTACTTTCACTTGCTGACATGTCAAACATCTACTCACAAACTAAGCAATTTCTCTTTTCATCCCAATCCACCAATAGGGTTTCCTTAGGGTATGATACATCTTGGTACCTCCTGGATGCATAGCGTAAGCCGAACTATGAGCCTCATTAAGAATTTCCCTCTTTAGCTCCAGCTCATTCGGTACGCACAACCGTCCATCCTTAACCAATGCTCCATCATCCCTAACCGCATAGTCCTGCCTGTTTCCAGCCTCTAACTCCATCCTGATAATGCACAATGTAGGATCCTGGAGTTGAGCCTCAATAATCCGATCAATCAGAATAGGCCTCACATGGAAACTAGCCAACAAAGCCCCCTGGCTATCCATGTCCAGTACAATCCCTGCTCTACGGAACTCTACCAGCAACGGTAAGTAGACTGTATGCAAATGGGCCAAAGATCCCATAGATTTCTTGCTCAAGGCATCTGCCACAACATTGGCTTTTCCTGGGTGGTACTCAATAGTACAATCATAATCCTTTATCAGCTCAAGCCACCTTCTCTGCCTCAAATTCAGGTCTTTCTGGGTGAACAAGTACTTTAAACTCTGATGGTCGGTGAAGATCCGACACGTCTCCCCATACAAATAATGTCTCCATATTTTCAGTGCTTGCACTACTGCAGCCAACTCCAAATCATGTGTGGGGTAATTCCTCTCATGGGTTTTAAGTTGTCTGGAAGCATATGCTATCACTTTCCCATGCTGCATCAGCACACAGCCAATACCCCGCAATGATGCATCACTATATACCTCAAAACCCCCGTTACCATCTGGAAGGGTTAATACTGGAGCAGAAGTCAATCTTCTCTTTAGCTCCTGGAAGCTCTGCTCACAATCAGCATCCCAGTCAAACTTGACTCCTTTCTTAGTCAACCGAGTCAATGGGCCTACTATCGTATAAAATCCTTCTACGAACCGCCGATAATATCCTGCCAAACCCAGAAAACTCCTCATCTCTGTCACCGTCCTCGGTTGCTCCAAGTTTGCCACTGCCTCCACTTTTTGGAGATCTACGCTGATACCGTCAGCCGAAATCACATGACCCAAGAATCCAACTTCGGTCAACCAAAACTGGCATTTACTGAACTTGGCAAACAAATACTTTTTCCTAAGCATATTCAGTACCAACCTCAAGTGCTTCTCATGTGCCTTGGCACTCCTTGAATACACCAAGATATCGTCGATGAACACAATTACAAATCGATCCAAATACTTTTGGAACACTCTGTTCATCAAATCCATAAACGCTGCCGGGGCATTAGTCAACCCGAAGGGCATCACCAGGAACTCATAATGACCATATCGAGTCCTGAAAGCTGTTTTCTGAACATCCTCTTCCCGGATTCTCAACTGATGGTACCCGGATCGAAGGTCAATTTTTGAAAAATACTTTGCCCCTTTCAGTTGATGAAATAAATCATCAATCCTTGGCAAAGGATACTTATTTCGCATGTCACTTTATTTAACTGCCGGTAGTCGATACACAATCTCAGACCACCATCCTTTTTCCTCACAAATAATACCGGTGCACCCCATGGTGAAACACTTGGGCGAATAAATCCCATATTCACCAAGTCCTGCAATTGAGTCTTTAACTCTCGCAATTCTGCCGGTGCCATCCTATACGGTGCCTGTGAGATAGGTTGAGTACCTGGCAAAAGCTCGATTGTGAACTCAATCTCACGGTGTGGTGGTAATCCTGGAAGTTCATCTGGAAACACATCAGAGAATTCACTCACCACAGGAATATCCTCCACTCTCATCGAAGTATTCCGAGCATCTATCACATGAGCCAAGTAAACCTCACAACCTTTTCTCAACAATCTCTCAGCTGTTAACGCTGATATCACTCCATAGGGTAATACCCTACGATCTCCCCGAAATGTAAGTTCAGGAAATCCTGGACTCCGAAAAACTACTGTCTTATTATAACAGTCTATGGAGGCATGGTGCATGGACAACCAATCCATCCCCAAAATCACATCAAACTCAAAGATATCTAAGGGGATTAAATCTACCTCCAAACTATGGCCTTCAACCATCACCGGACAACTGCGAATCACTAGGTTCGACACTAACATATCTCCGGTAGGAGTACTAATACCCATGTCCCAACCAATTGGAGACAATTCTCTATCCGCAAACAATGCAAAACCCCGAGAAATAAAAGAATGAGTTGCTCCCGGATCTAATAAAACACAAGCATTGCGGTTAAAAATAGGTAACGTACCCGTGACCACATCCGGTGCTACTCGAGCTTCCTGTTGCGTCATGGCAAACACTCGAGCTGGTGTACCTGAAGATCGACCACGATCCCCATACCTGCCTCTAGCACTGCTGGTCCCACTAGCTCTACCAGCCCCACCGAAATAGGTCTGCCTCTCAGCTGCAGTATCATACATCTGTCCTGCACTCGGGCTAGGATCAGTCGCACCACGACTAAAGGAACTACTGCCCGGACGTCGTTCTGGACAGAATCTCTTGATGTGACCAGGCTCCCCACATAAATAACAACCGGCATCACTGAAGCCACTAGATCTGCCACCCTGTCTCCTGTTGAACTGCACTGAGGCACCCCGAGACTGTGCAAAAGATTGGCGTGTCTGACCAGCTCCGCCACTGCCTGTACTAGATCTCCCAGAAGATCCAGAACTATGACTGCCTCTTTTTGATGGTCCCTGACTAGAGGATCCTGCAGTCCAGTGATCTTGACGTCTCCTGTTCCCACTGTACTGCTGTGGCATTGGGAATCCCAAACTCAACTCTACTCGAGCTGCAGCATCAGCCAAAGTCCTCAACGAAGTGTGGTCCATAGACGTAACTGCTGACCGAATCTCACTCCGCAGTCCACTCTCAAATCTGTGGCACTTGTCTGACTCGGTCGCTACCAACGTCGGTGCAAAGCGACTCAGCGCTATGAATCTCTGTTCATACTGGGCCACCGTCATGTCTCCTTGCTGTAAATGCAAGAACTCGGCCTCCTTAACACTCCGGTGTGAGCGAGGGTAAAATTGCTCCAAGAAACGTTCCCGGAAAATCTGCCAAGTAACCGTATGGACATTCCAGCCTGACACCTCCAATGAGTGCCACTAGTGGTAAGCAGAACCACCTTGTAAAAATGTGGCCAGTAGAACTCTCTCCTCTAGAGGACACCTCATAATCATAAACACCCGCTCCATGCGAGTAATCCACTCCTCAGCTTCCTCTGGGCTAGAGTCACCCATGAATATCGTCGCCCCCAGTCTCTGGGCTCTCTCAATATCAGAGACTTCATGAGAAGCTCTATCCTGGAGTACATAAGCTAATGTCTGACCCAGCTGTTCCAGTGTCTGCCTCAAATCAGGCTCCACTGCAGGTTCATGGTCATCTCCACCATTCCCTGACCGTTGACGGAACTCTCGTCTCGGAGGCATTATACGCTGAAAAGAAGTTGTAAATCATTAATACCAAAATTTCACCTGTACACTAGATGTACGGTCTACAGGAATTTAACCTAGTGCTCTGATACCAATTGTCAGGACCCGTCCCGAATTTCCCCTCGAAACCCGAGAAGAACCCTGATCCCGTCTGACAACCTAAGGAAAGGTTCCCAAATACCCTTCAATCCTTAGCATATGATAATAACAATAAATAATTTCTCTTGTCAGACAAGGGATTTAAGCACTTCAAATTCCCGTAAGTAATTACCAACCAAATACAAGAATATCAGAGCGTCTAAGTAGGATCAATGTACAAATTAGATATCCTACTCAAGTACAACTACACAGCGTAGCGGAAGTGCTAATGCCTCTGCCTCGAGATACTGTCCTCGTCAACTCTACGGCCTGAAGGGGGTTTAAACACAAAAGTTGTGAGCGGACAAAAATAATCGTTTATAAAACGCTTTCCAAGGAATATTACCTTTTTCCCCCTCCATTTATAAAACCATGCATGCATCACATAAACAATTCATGTTATAAAAACATCATCTTTAAATCACCGGCATTTTCATGTTCAAAATCATTTATTTCCACCTAGACACATAACATCTCAAATCCACTGTCATCGACACATCCACTAGCCACCAGGGTATCCCTTGGGGTGTGCTAGTACTGTATCACAACTCTCTGTACTATGCTATCACATCAGTCGGCCTATCTCTCGACTAGCATATCATATCAGTCGGCATATCTCGACTATCATATCATATCAGTCGGCATATCTCGACTATCATATCATATCAGTCGGCATATCTCGACTATCATATCATATCAGTCGGCATATCTCGACTATCATATCATATCAGTCGGCATATCTCGACTATCTTATCATATCAGTCGGCATATCTCGACTATCATATCATATCAGTCGGCATATCTCGACTATCATATCATATCAGTCGGCATACCTCGACTATCATATCATATCAGTCGGCATATCTCGACTATCTTATCATATCAGTCGGCATATCTCGACTATCATATCATATCAGTCGGCATATCTCGACTATCTTATCATATCAGTCGGCATATCTCGACTATCATATCATATCAGTCGGCATATCTCGACTATCATATCATATCAGTCGGCATATCTCGACTATCATATCATATCAGTCGGCATATCTCGACTATCATATCATATCAGTCGGCATATCTCGACTATCATATCATATCAGTCGGCATATCTCGACTATCATATCATATCAGTCGGCATATCTCGACTATCATATCATATCAGTCGGCATATCTCGACTATCATATCATATCAGTCGGCATATCTCGACTATCATATCATATCAGTCGGCATATCTCGACTATCATATCATATCAGTCGGCATATCTCGACTATCATACTTTAACTGAAATAGTGGAAAACATATGTCTAGAAATCATTTCTAACATTCAGAAATTCAATGCCACAATACATAACCGTATTTAACAAAGATATTTTGATGCATGCAATTCAGTTTATAAAACAAAGTCCACTCACAAACCTGTTCAAGCTAGCTCAATCCCGTCTCGCTCGTTCCTCTGAGGTTCCCGGAACGATATCGCCTGTCAAAAACAACAATCGGGATTACCGGCTAGTAATAACACTCGTATATAACAACTTCCTAAACCTCGGGAAGTCTATACATGCTGTTCCTAAAATCACAGCAACTTCGGACACTTAAAACGACCTCTAAACGATGTCCGATCAACCTGAAACCTGTACCAACAGATTCAGAACGTCTGAAACTAGTTGCCACGCGCCGCCGTGACGTCAGCCTCGACCCCACGCTCCGCCACGCGCCGCCGGAAGGTCGGCACACGCGCCCACGCGCCCTCATGCGCCGGTCACGCGCCTGCTACAGTAACCACGCGCCTGAACCGGTCCAACCCGATTTGGCTCAACCTGACCCGGTCCAACTCGACCCGACCGGTTCACTCAACTCGACCGGTTCAACTCGACCCGACCAGTCATCGATGACTCGCCGGAGAAGACAACCGGACGCCGTCACCATCGCCGGAGGCTGGCCGGAGAAGATGACCGGACCGCCACCTCCGCCGCCGTTTGGTTCCTCGGAATCCGCCATTTCCGACCGAAATTCCAAGCTTTACAACTTCCTCAAAACTCAACCGTTTTACACAAATTTTACGTCTAAATCTATCTACTCAAACCCAGGAATCCAAATATAACCTCAAAACATCAAACACGTACCTGTATAAGCCGGAAAATCGATCCAAAGATCCGAAACTTCCTTTACTTGGCTCGGCTTCCACCGTGGTCCTCTCCTTCGATGGTTGGTACGGTTGTGATCGTGGGAAAGAGTAGAATACGATTAGTTGATCCAAATGGGAAGTTAAAGCCTTGAATCCAACGTAGACTTTATGGTTTTCTCTTGGTTTTTCTTCGGTTTCGGTTCAAAGTAATGGGTTGTGTTTGTGTTTCTGTTTTGTTACAGAGAGAGAGAAGGAGATAAGGAGATACTGAAATGAGTTGTACAATAATTGAGGTAAAATATCTCCCATCCATGGCAAATTACCAAAATGCCCTTACACATCTAGACCCACAACTTCCGTATACGAACTCCGTTTCCTGCGTGCCGCCTGTCTACGAACTCGTGAGTTCGAGACCTACGCAACGGTACCCGAAACAACACCAAAAGTGTCTCGAAACAAAACTTGATTTCTAAGCCCTTTACCGATCAAGGGTAAAATCGTCATTTAATAAAAATAATTGCATAAAATCAATTATGAAAAGTCCGGGTTGTTACAGAGGAGCCAA
Source organism: Oemleria cerasiformis (assembly GCA_037349345.1). Lineage (NCBI taxonomy): Eukaryota > Viridiplantae > Streptophyta > Magnoliopsida > Rosales > Rosaceae > Oemleria > Oemleria cerasiformis. Next base: position 2,169,196 of record JAZGTL010000021.1, read on the forward strand.
ACTTCGGTGGTCAAAAGCCAAGTCAACGCGGGAAAGCAAAGGGTTGGAGTTCTTCGGTCGGTGTGAGTCGAATGGGTAAGGGTCCGAGTTGGTTAAGGCGCCAAGGTCTTCTCTGGGGTTCGGAAAATACAGGCCGAAGTTGGAGGTCAACAGGCGCTGGTCAACGCGGGACAGACTCCCTCTGATGCTGATTCGGTAGGCCCCTACCGAATGTACTGAGCAATCTTCATTCCTTCATAACTTCTTCATAACTTCTTCGTTATAACTCCGATTGAAGTGATTCTTTCGTTCAAATTCTTATAATTTCAGGCTCTATTTAATTATGTACATTCTTCACAAATATATTATTTTCTCCAATTGCATAGAACGAAATATTAACAAAATATAAGTAAAAGAGTATTAATTCATGGATAAAAAGTGTATAAATTATGACCTAACAATGCCATCATTTATGTGATTAAGTGGACAAGATGATTATGTTTAAGTGAACTTTAGAAAATTAGTGGAGACTACCCTTGTGAGTTTTTGAGCCTAATTCCATTCTTTGAGAGGGATTTCTTTTTAAATTCTTTTTTTTATTTAATTTAGAAAAAAAATTTAGAAAAAAATTTGTTTTTTAAGAAAAAAATTATTTTTATTTTTCTTGAATCCATTACTTTTTGCGTATTAATAAGGAAGAATATGCTAAGTTAATAGTTAATGTTTTATTAAGGTTTTGCCATGTTTAGTTTGTATCATAACTATGCACTTCACAATGCCATACTTTATGTGATTAAGTAGACAAGATGATTATGTTTAAGTGAACTTTAGAAAATTATTCATGTTAACAAAATGTGTGTTTATTTATTTTGGAGAAATGATATTTGAATTATCTTAATTGATTATATAAATTGAATAATTTGAGGTGTCAATCAATGAATGATATTATTTTAATAAATTAAATTATCTTGCATTTATTTTTTGTGGTAAATATAATGGCACATCAATTGTGGTAAATTAATGTGGTCAATTAAGATGGTTCAAATAGCAGCGTTCTTTATTTATTTTTACCAAAGAGTAAATTACACTTTAGTATCCTATATTTTACACTAAATTTCATAATTATTGTTGACTTTTCAAATTTTATATTTACGTACCCTAAACTTTGAAAAATATAACAACTTAGTTTCACCGTTAATTATTTTGTTAAACATTCTATTAACGGCTGAAGTCACATGTAGGATCCACCATTTAATTTAAATAAATTTCTGCTTTTTTTTTCTTTTCTTTTTTCTCTTTTTCTTTTTTCTTTTCTTTTTTTGTTCCTTTTCTGTTTTTTTGCCTTTTCATCTCCTCCTTTCTCGTTCTCTGCTGCTTCTTCTTCTTCCTTCATCTAACAAAATGTGTGTGCTTCTTCTTCTTCTTCTTCTTTCTTCTTCTTCTTCTTCGTGGGCATTGTTAGGGGGATTTCAATTTTGCTGATGTCTTACTGAGAAAGAATCTTCTAGTTCGTTGTGATCGTGTGGTGAAAACTATTCGTCCTGGGAAGAGAAAGTTATCGATCTACATGGCCTGCATATTTGGTGATACTTCCTGTAAGTTGATGTCTTACTAGTTTTTGAACAAGAAACTTGATGACCATGTAAGCAGGGTCGACCTTCTAGTTCTTCTTTTCATGTTAGTGATGGACTCCTACTTTTTTACTTGGGATTCTGTATATTCTACAATTATCATGACACTGGTACCATGTGCAACCAATTTGTATTGTACTATTGAACTGGGCTTGGTTTTTTTTTTTCTAGCACCAGTTCAGGTGACTAACTGGGATTTTTCTGTTGTAGTATATTGGCACTGTCTATGTGCTTATACTGGCCCACGAATGAAATCCCCCTAACAATGCCTATGCCCACGAATGAAAGAAGGAAGAAGAAAAAGAGAAACCCAGAAAGAGAAGAAAGAAAGAAGAGGAAAGAAAGAGAAAAGGAAAAAAAAAGATAAAAATTTAATTTTTGAAAAAATTAATTTTTTTGCCACGTGAGCGCCTATTTCATTATTTTAAAATCAGCACTTAACGGCTTATTTAACGAAATAGTTAATGGTTGAGCCAAGTTGTTATATTTTTAAGAGTTCAGACGTAAATGTAAAATTTGATGCCCACCCACTTAGTATAAAATACAGGGTACTAAAATGTAATTTTCTCTTTATCAAATTAGGAGCACTCTTTATGTTTTTTGGTGCCCACCTACAAGACACCGTTAGTAGAATTCGAACACTAAATTGAAGTACAAACTAGCTAGATTATTGATTGATTCAGTAGGTCACCCCTCGTGGTTATGTTCATTAAGATTTTGCAAACTCACGAGGATTTGTATCCACTAGTACTATTGGTTCATGGGTGTTCGTACCTAATTTGATCAACCTGGTCAAGACCAATCAGTCCTGCCAAAATCATACTCGGCCCTCGGCTCAACATGAAAACAATGATACAAATCTACAACATCAGGTCCATCCCACCAACACAACCTTATACAAAAGACACCAAAAGCCACTAGGCCGATTAGATCTGGTCGACCTACCCGTCCATCGACCGACCGTATTAACACAACCACGGGATTCGGGACCACCAGGACACGTGTCAGCTCTAGGATCAGGGACATTTATCCCACATCAAAAGGCTCCACTTACAACATTCAATGCCACTATAAATACAAGGGCACCTCCCCACAAAAAGGTAATGACAACCTTGCCCTTACGCTGCCTAGTTATTATAGTATCATCCACACTTAACTATCTTAAGTATCAGAGACTGTTAAGCCGACACCTCACCGGTGCTCATTTGCTCTTACCTTCTCCCTACAGGTCTTCCTACCCCCGAGGAGAGTGAGTTAAGCGAGCTCAGCAAGGCAACTCTAAGTTGGTCCATATTTGGTATCAACAGTTTGACATCGTCTGTGGGAATTTTGAAACAACCTCCCATGAACTCACTTACCACCTAGGTCGTCCCAACACCCTCCAGGCATCATGTTGGACGATCAAGATGAAGGAGAACTCAACAACACTTCTTTCCTACAAAGGAGCTCAACAGACAACATCCTTGATATGCCGAGACAGACGTTGGACGACCTCCAACGAGAAGTGGCCGAGCTCAGGGCTCACAACGCCAAGATGGACGATAAGAATCAGGTCCTGCCTGAGCAGTACGAGAGCACACTGGACCTTGTAAGGATGTCCAAGCGCAATCAAGGACGAGACAAGGGACCAGTCAACCAAGCACAGGGCGACCAAATTGTGAATGATCAGACCCCGATCGATCAACTTGTCATCGAGTGAGTTCCCTCAGACAAGCATAAGAAACAGCAGTCTAGGGCAAACCCTAGCTCATCCGAAGGGCGACTACTCATCCAACCAAAAAATGGCGCCGGCCCGTCTCAACCAAGAATCTATCGGGACGCTCGCCAAGTTGAGTTAGAGCCTCTCCGCCTAACTTATGCTGCATTGGATTCTAGGGTAACGGGACAACCATCCTTACCCATCTTAACTACAGCGGGCCGACCAATGACGGGACACACTTCCGGCATGGCCAATGGCCAAGAAGATCAAAGGACGAGAGGTCCTAAACCACAACAAAGGGCGAACACCCGAGAAATGCAAGATGTGACCGGCTCAACTGCCAGGAGCTACTCCCATGGCCGAAGGATGAATAGAGATCGCCGAGAAAGATGCAATGATCAAGAGGGACACCAACCAAACCCGCCTCAACCTCAACAAGACAATGCCCTGAAGGAAAGCCTCATACGCCAAGTGCGCAACCTTGAGGCCGAAAAGGAACAAGGTAAAGCGCCAGCTTGGGGAAGACTAGCACTGGTCCCTTCACCAACCGAATCCTCTGGTCAAGACCTAGATCAGAGGTCAAACCTTTGAAAATAGCTCTCTACACCGAAAAGGCCGACCTCGTCACCCACTTAAACAATTATGCTCCACCCTGGCGTACAAGAACGTGACGGACGAGGTCCAATGCCTTATCTTTAGCTCCACGCTTACCGACGTAGCTCTCAATTGGTTTTACCTCCTGGCTCCCAATACCATCGACTCCTTCGATGAACTACAGACAACCTTTCTCAACCAATTCATGATCCAGACGGATAGGCTGGTCTACACGGAAGATCTTTTCTTCCTCAGGTAGGAGGAAGATGAAACACTTCAAAAATATGCCACCAAGTTTAGCCTCGAATACTCCCGCTGCTGAGACACAGATAACAAGGCTGCATTCAACGCCTTCCGAAGCGGCCTCAAGGAGCCCCCTTCAAGTATGCAGCCCATACTGAAGACTGGAAGGATTACAATGAGATCATGCGGAGGACGGCAATCCACGCCAAAGAATAATTCTTCCACACTCCCACCAAGGAGACCAGAGCGCCCTCGTACTCAACTCCCATAGGCAACAACAACCAAGGTAAGACCAACCATAACTCGGGGGGCTACAATCATGGCTCTAACCAATCCCATCAAAGAAAGAGGAAACTAACCTATGATAGACAACATCATGATAAGAAGGGTCAACCAAATTACGACAACAGGGGATTCAAGCGAGGCGACAACCATCACCAAGGGGCACGAGACTTGGTAAGAGACAACTCCGAACCAAGACGTCGCTTCGAAATGTACACAATATTGAACACATCTTAGGACCACGTACTGCTAAACGTGGAAGGCATGATCCCCAAGGCCAAGCTAAGGAACCCAAACTATCGCCCCATCCACAACAAATAAGCTTTTTGCCAATATCACAAGTACAATGGCCACAACATTGAGGAATGTATGTCATTCAAAGACATGGTCGAGTAGTTAGTCCGCGAAGGCAGACTCAATCAGTTTCTACAACATCCCCCTTTGCGCATGGCATAGTAGTTGATCAACACCATCAGCGGAGGACCAACCCTATCCTCCTCAATCAATTCCAACCGAGCGAAGAAGAACTTCCTTTGAGCTACCCAAGCCAACCACCAAGTACTCAGCATCGACTCTGGTCGAGCAACTAAGGTGGCCAGGAACGGATGACAACCCATCACATGCTCAGAGGAAGAGGAGAAAGGCATCGTGTTCCCGCACGACGACCCATTCATCATCAAAGCCCAAATTTCCAACTATGACGTAGGAAGAATACTTATTGACACCGGGAGCTCAGTCAATGTACTATTCTAGGACGCTTTCAAATAAATGGGCATAGACGAGAAGGAGCTCGATCGAAAGGTCACGCCACTTCTGGGTTTCTCGGGAGACTCAATCTTACCCAATGTCATAATATTTTTACCAGTATAAATGGGCACCACCCCAAGGATAGCCACAACCATCACGACCTTCGTTGTGGTCGATTGTCCCACGGCCTATAATGCCATTATCGGAAGAGGATTGCTCAATCAGATGAAGGTCATCATGGAAACCCACCTACTACTGATGAAATTCCCTACCGCCATGGGAACGGGACAAGTGCAAGGAGATCAGCTCTCCAGAAGAACATGTTATGCCACGGCCTTAACCAAGACGAGCAAGCAAGATCAACTAGACCAAACGGAACTCTAGCAGTCATTGAAACCACTCTGGGAGACGACCCCATCAACCTTAAACTCATGGAAGAATTCCAGAACAGCCCTCCGGAAGATCGACGAGACCTTGCAGACATGCCACAAGCTAAACCTGTGGAAGAGACAGAGGCAATACCTCTATCTGATCAACACAAAGATCGAACGATCCAAATAGGATCAAAGCTGAAACTCACCATACGAGCAGCCCTTGTAGAATTGTTAAAGGAAAATGCTGAAGTCTTTGCATGGTCTTACGCAGACAGGCCCGACATCTCCACTGATGTGATCTGCCACGGGCTCACCATTGACCCATCGTTCAGGCCAATCACACAGAAGCAGCGAAGCTATGACACCGAAAGACAATTGGCCATGCAGGCCGAAATCACAAAGCTGAGCACCATACACTTCATCTGGAAATCCATTTATGCCTCCTGGGTAACAAACGTGGTGCTCGTCAAGAAACCATCCGGATCCTGGCGCATGTGCATCGACTTCATCGATCTCAACAAGGCTTGTCCCAAGGACAATTTCCCATTACCTAAGATAGATATGCTCGTGGACGCCACAACGGGACATGAGTTATTCAGCTTCATGGATGCTTACTCAGGCTACAACAAGATCCCCGTGAATACAGGTGATCAAATCCATGCAAGCTTCCTTACTAACCTAGGTGTCTACTGCTACAATGTTATGCCTTTTGGCTTAAAGAATGCAGGAGCGATATACCAAAGATTGGTCAACTTCATATTCGCCGATCAAATCGGTAAAACAATGGAAGTCTATGTGGACGACATGCTTGTCAAGAGCAAAACAGATGACAAGCACATTCCCAACTTGGCTAGGATGTTCAAGGTCCTCAAGGAGTACAAGATGCGCCTCAACCCCACCAAATGTGTCTTCGGAGTAGGATCATGCAAATTCTTGGGATATATGATCAACCAAACAGGCATTGAGGCAAATCTTGAAAATATCAAGGCAATCCTTGACATGCAACCTCCACAAACCCACAAGGACATCCAACGCTTGACGGGACGAGTGACAGTACTCACCCACTTCATATCTAAAGCAACATACAGATGCGTCCCATTCTTCAAAGCACTAAAAAGCAAGAGCAAACAAATTGATTAGACGGATGAATGCAACAAGGCATTCATTGAACTCAAGAAATACATGGGCAGGGCACCATTGCTAGCAAGACCAGAAACCGGAGAACATCTATTTGTTTACTTATCAGTATCAGCCTCAGCTGTTAGCTCTGTTCTTATCACAAGACAAGCATGAGTAGAACAACCCGTGTACCACATCAGGAAAGCATTTCAGGATGCGGAGACTAGGTACATACCACCGGAGGCAACCCCTCCACAAGGACTCACCACCAAGGAAATCCCAGAGTCAACAAAGGCACCCCTAATTGACATGCAACGCCCATGTTGGACACTATACGTAGATGGATCCGCTTGCCATAGTGGATCAGGAGCAAGACTAGTCCTCACTTCCCCAGAACAAGTCAAGCTAGAATACGCCATGCGCTTTAGCTTCAAAGCCTCCAACAATGAGGCCGAGTATGAAGCACTGTTGGCTAGCCTACGCTTAGCCAAAGACCTGGAGGCCAAACAGTTGAGAATCTACAGTGATTCACAATTAGTGGTCAGCCAAATCAATAATGACTTTGAAGCTAAGGACGTATCCATATCACTTTACTTAGCCCTGGAAAAACAACTTCTTCAAAGCTTCTCGGCTTATGAATCAACAAAATCCCAAGATCAGAAAACAGTCATGTTGATGCCCCAGCACGACTTGCATCCTTACTAGATGAAAAGGAGAAGCGAAGAGTGCTTGTGGAAGTCCAACATGTGCCCAGCACGAGACCACACTTGGTATACACCATCAACACCAGTCCCACCTGGATGGATCCCATCAAAGCCTACCTCCAAGATGACACTCTACCAGAAGATATGATGGAGGCCAAGAAAATCAAGAGACAATCAGCTTGGTATATTTTCCAGCATGACCATCTCTACAAGCGTGGTTTCACTACCCCACTATTGAAGTGCCTGACACTAGACATGGGTGATTACGTGCTAAGGGAAATGCACCGCACGAAGGCATTTGCGAAGATCACTCTGGAGCACGAACTTTGGCACATAAGGCCTTCAGGCAAGGATATTTTTGGCCCACCATGCTCTTAGATGACATTGAACTCACGTAAAAATGCGACAAGTGCCAGCGACACGCACAAATCCCTCACCTCCCAGCTGAGCCCCTAACTTCTATGCTTAGTCCTTGGCCGTTCCCCCAATGGGGACTAGATCTTATCAACCAAATGCCTGAAGGTAAGGGAAAGGTCAACTATGCAGTTGTAGCTGTGGACTACTTCACAAAATGGGCATAAGTGAAACCATTAGCAACCATCACAGCAGCCCAGATCGAACACTTCGTCTACCAACACATCATCCGTTGCTTTGGGATCCCACACACCATTGTCACTGATAATGGGAAGCAATTTGATTACAATCACTTTAGGGCATTTTGTGAAACCTACGACATCACACTCCTCTTTGCTTCACCATCTCACCCACAGTCCAACGGACAGGTGGAAGCAGTCAACAAGGACATCAAGTACAACTTAAAGAAGAGACTCGATGAAGAAAAAGGCAAATGGTCCGACATTATCGATGATGTGTTATGGTCCCACAAAACCTCCTACAAGACAACCACATATGAAACTCCTTTCGCCTTGGCATTCAGCACCAAAGCGGTCGTACTAATGGAGATTGGCGAAACATCCTATTGAGTCATCTCCTACAACCCAGAACAAAACAATCATCAAATTGCTCTTAGCCTGGACCTACTGGAGGAATGCAGAGAGAAGGCCAACCTCAAGAACATTGCATACAAGCAACGTGTCGCAAGATATTACGACTCAAGGGTTCGCCACAGAAGCTTTAAGATAAGAGATCTAATCTTGAGGAAAGTCAGCCTTGCAACCAATGAGCGATCTGCTGTCACATTAGCCCCCACCTGGAAAGGACCCTACAAAATCTCAAAATTATGCCGAGAAGGGACCTATGAGCTCCAAGACTCGAAAGGAAAGATACTTGCACACCCATGGAATGTGGAGCACCTCAAATTATACTACAAGTAAACAGGCCCACGGCCACAAACACGATCGGCCAATGACCGAATTTTTGTAATCATTCCTGGCATACCCAGGTTGGCCTTATCAATGAATGAATTTTACAATGAGGCAACACCTCTTCTCTCATCTCTTTGGCAAATTTTCATTTTATCAGCTAAACGACCTTCCTTCACTATGAGGCGAAACCTCATCTTGAACAGCTTTAATTTACCCTATTCAACATTGATTACAACTTATTTTTGAACGGCCTTAATTTCCTGTTAAAAAATGGTTTTCATTTTTGAACGGCCTTTTTCATGATGAGGCACCTCATTTTGAACCACCTCACCTTGTCACGTCATTTTAATGGCCCTACCACCTTTCAAAGGAAATCACCTAATGTTGAACTTTACTTTGAACGGCCCCGCATCACTTACCATATCAACCTTTACAATCCCACCTGGCATACATGTAAATATATTATAAGCGACATTGCAAAATTCACCATCCACAAAAGGTTTGAGAAAGCCAATAAGCACATCTATAGGTGAGACCCCATGGTCCCACCAAAAATTTACTTGTTCAATACAAGGTCACAAGGCTGATGAATAAGAAAGAATACAAAAATTAATTACAAAAGCTAAGAGGCATTCCCCTAATCTTCGGGGACATCTCCTTCATCATCTCTCGGCGTCTCGGCCTGACCATCGACATCACCATCATCCTCATCATCAGGCAGAGCATTCCCATCTTTATCCAACTAGTCTTCCAACTGCGGGGGATGATTCAACCATGGAAATTGGATGGGAAGACCAGGGTCAGCATACTGGACTCTAGCCTCCAGCTCAGCCACCTTTGCATTGTCTTCTTCCCGATGAGCAACCAGTTGCCTCTCCAGCTCCTTCACCTTGAGGTCAACATCAGCCTTAGCTTGAATAGATCTCTCGGCCATCTTCTTTTTCTCGGCCAAGGAATCCATCTTCAACTTCAAGGCCTAGTGCTCTTCAGCCGCCTTCTCCTTGGCCTGGCTAGCATGCCGAAAGGTGGTGAAGACCTCACCAAGGAACCGCATAAACCACAGACACTTAGATAAATAAAATTTGTACAAAAAAACTAGGGCCGAACAAAAGGAACTTACGTATGCCCCGACTACATCTATCAGCAAATTCCTATGACTTCATGGTCGCAATCTCATCCAACTCATACTGAGACCACGAACAACAGTGTTCATGAAGCCTAGCTGAGAGGGATGGAAGGCCGTGGACAGCTGCCTCCAAGTCTCATCCACCTCCTGGGTCCTCGCCATATCCGGCTCCCCATTTGTCTTCAAAAAGTAAGACTGAAGGGAAGCATCGAGATACGGCTTCCTCATCTTCTTGGGAACCCTTTGGCCTTCTAAGTCTGAGCCGATGTTGGGAAAGATGATCTTGCGCACTGTTTCAAGGGCCCCAACTTGACCCTGCTTCTTCTGTCGAAGGACATCCTCTCCTCGGCCATTATGCGGTGGCGTTTGTCGGCTTCATCGTCAAGATTGATGAAGGGAGGAACAGGAGGCCAAGTAGTAGATGGCCCAGAGATAGCGATCGGTTGGGCAGGAACCGACCCAGCGGCACTTGGAAAAAGATGAGCTAAGGGCTCCCCAGTAATAGGATCCACCCCTTGGGAATCCAACGCCTCCTGACTGCCCTGCTCGGCCACAACATTATCCACCCGTAAAGACACCTTCGAAGTCGATCTTGTCTTGATCAGCTTACGGAAGTCGCTCTTCCTCATGGATGCCCCGACCTTCTCAGCCTCGGCCTTTGTCTCAGCCGCCTTCTTCAATGCCTCTGCAATCTTTGCCATTCTCTTCGTTAATTACTCGACCGCAGCTACGATAAAATCTGGATCGGCTGCAACAGAAAAAACAAGTTAACAAAGAGCAAAAGCATAATCCTAACTAACCAAGGTCGAGTAACACTTACACAGCGTAGGTATCAGACCAACTTGCAGAAGATGGGCAGGCAGCCGTAAATAATCTCTACTCTTTTTAACTCGGTCAAGCTTCAAAAACATCTCAGTGCAATCAGCCTTCTCCTGATCATTGATATCGGGCCGCTTAAAAATGTCTACAAAAAAAGCAGAATCAAGTCAATACCAATCGGCCATATCATTCACAAAGCAATAATCAAAGAAAACAAGACAAAAAATTTCCTACGGCTAACACCTTTCGACTGATACACCTGTAGCATGCGTCGACCGAAGAATGGCAAATCTATCCCCTCCCAATTCCTAGAAACAAACATGAACTTGTATTTCCAAGCCTTCTAGGAGGTCGGCATATCTTCAATAAAGGGTCCGCTTTCTTTCTTCATCCTGGACTCTACGTATATCTAGCTGGTCTTATCCCTCACAAACTTGTACAAATTGTTGATGTGACCCCAAGTCAGCTCGCCCTTCCTGCACAACTTGAAAGCTGTATACACCCCAGTTAACATAATCCAGCAATTTGGATTAAGCTGGCCGAGAGCAACCCCCACTCCAACAGCCATCTTCTGCAGCCATGGATGAAGAGGAAGCATCACCCCGTGACTAAAATTATCTGGATGAAAGGTCGCCCAACCCGATTGGCGGATTACTCGGACTCTCCCTTCTCCCGAGTAGTCTCATCTTTACAAAATCTGGAATGTTGAACCCTCTTCGATATGCCAGGAGATCGTCATCATCCAAAGTACTGACTTTCCAATCAACCTTATAAGCCGAGCTGGCAACTGTTACCAATTCTACGGCCTCTTTCACATCAATCTCCATCGGCCGTGAACTCGACGCTGTCTCCAGAGACTTTGAACTTGAAGCCATACCCTTACCCTTATCAGCTGAGGACTTCAACAAACCACTATGGTCAAAGGATGACACCTCGGTGTTAGAGGTCTCGGCCCCATCACCGGCCGACACATAACGGGTGTCAATATACTCAAAAGCTTTATCAAGCTCTTCTTACAATTCCTGGGCCGATTGTCCTTGAGATGCCTCAAGGATCGGTCCACCTACATTCGTATCCACCTCTGGCTCTACCCTAGGGTTTGGCCTAGGGGAACCAGAGGCCTATTCAGAAACGTTTAGCCGTTAATCAGAGCTAGCCGAGCTAGCTTCTGATTCATCGTCAAACACATGATAGGACCAATCCTCATATCCTTCTGAATCACCCAATGAACTTGACATCTGCAACATACAAGGAAGATATATGAAGGGAAAGATGCAAGACACCACAACTAAGACATACGGACGATCAAGCAAACACATTCATCAAGTTCATCACCAGTTCATGCACAAATCACACATTCGATTGAAAAAACAAAGGAAGAACAGTGCAATACCTTGTTTATGAGAATTCCGCCGTAAACTCTGCCGCAAAACACTTGTCGAAAATCGCCTAAAAAGGATTCAGAGTCGGCGGAAATCGCCTTCAACTCTTCGAAATTCTCTCTCAAAAAGCCAAAGTGACAAATAAGGAAGGATTCAAGTTTTTATAGAAAAACAAAAGTCGACCGTTACAAACCCACTTCAGCCAGACGAAGGGTCACGCACATAAACCAAGGCATTAAAAGCACGACGCGTGACACCCCACTCATACCATGTCAGATAACTCACAACATGTCAGAAGCGCATCCTGAAGTCGCACAAGTGGCACCCGATCGGCCATGGACATTCCTAGTCGATCGACCACATGATCATGCGAGGTTCCCCTCATACGGGCCGTACAAAATGACATACACTCGTCTTGCAAGTGGCACTTGATCGGCCATGGACAATCCTAGCCGATCGGCCATATGATCGTGCGAGGTTCCGCTTCTGCGGGTCGTATAAGATGATATACACTCATCTTGCAAGTGGCACTCGATCGGCCATGGATAATCCTAGCCGATCGGCCACATGATCGTGCGAGGTTCCGCTCCTGCAGGCCGTACAAGATGGCATACACTCATCTTGCAAGTAGCACTCGATCGGCCATGAACAATTCTAGCCGATCGACCACATGATGGTGCGAAGTTCCACTCCTGTGGACCATACAAGATGACATACACTCATTTTTCAAGTGACACTCGATCGACCATGGACAATCCTAGCTGATCGGCCACGTAATTGTGCTAGGTTCCGCTCCTGTGGGCCGTACAAGATGACATACACTCATCTTGCAAGTGGCACTCGATCGACCATGGACAATTCTAGCCGATCGGCCACATAATCGTGCGAGGTTCCGCTCATGCAGGTCTAACAAGATGACATACACTCATCTTGCAAGTGGCACTCGATCGGCCATGGACAATCCCAGCCGATCGGCCACATGATATTGCGAGGTCCAGTTCCTGCGGGCCGTACAAGATGACATACACTTATTTTGCAAGTGGCACTCGATCGGTCATGGACATTCCTAGCCGATTGACCATATGATCATACGAATTGAATTAAAATATCACACCGACCATGCTCTTTCACAAACCCTTTTTGGCAGAGATTGACCACGACGAATCACCTCAGCCAAGGGCTTGGGGGATGGGGACTGGTATAGGACAAATATCCGTACATGCCGACAAATGACGACAAGCCCTCAACCTAGGAAATCCACCTCAGTCAACGACTTGGGGGACTTCTATTCGTACCTAATTTGGTCAACCTGGTCAAGACCGATCAGTCCCACCAAAATCATACTCTGCCATCGGCTCAACATGAAAACAACGATCCAAATTTATAACATCATGTGCATCCCACCAACACAAGCTTAGACAAAAAACACCAAAAGCCACTAGGCCGACCAGATCTGGTCGGCCTACTAGTCCATCGGCAGACCGTATTAACATAACCACGGGATTCAGAGCCACCAGGACACGTGTTACCTCTAGGATCAGAGACATTTATCCCAAATCGAAAGGCTTCACCTACAACATTCAATGCCACTATAAATACAAGGGCACCTCCCTTCAAAAAGGTAATGACAACATTGCCCTTACGCTGCCTAGTTATTACAGTATCACCCATACTTAATTGACTTAAGCATCACAGACTGTTAGGCCGGCACCCCACCGGTGCTCCTTTGCTCTTACCTTCTCCATGCAGGTCTTTCTACCCCCGAGGAGAGTGAATCAAGCGAGTTTAGCAAGACAACTCTAATTTGGTCTATATTTGGTTTCAACAATGGGTATTGTTATCTCCTCCATTTTGTAATGGGAGATCTCGATCGACATTATGTAATAGGAGATCTCGAGTTGAATTCTAATAAACAAATAAGACGGATATCCAATATATATCATCCCTTGCTTGGAGTCCCGTATACCCTCAATCCTAAATCGTAGTGCAAAGCTTATCAGAATCTACACGAAACTTTCAATTTCACGAACATTAACAATCAAATTACCAACATAAACAATCAAATTACCAACATATGCGCCATAACTTTTACAACAAATGAACACTTTTTTTTGTTGTTCATCCTGCCAAAACTAAAATTCAAATTAAAGAAAATAAATGAATAAACAATCAATTGGGTTATCTAGATATTGATGAACTAATCATTTATTTCCTTTTAGCCAAACCCACATTAGAGCCTTGGTAAGAATACGAGCCCATCTGTGATCCAGTGAGCCCTGATCCTGAAGGACCCCCAGAAACACCACCTTCTTCCTTCAAGCTCCGCGAATGAAGCCGCGGCTCAAAATATCCACCAGTACTGTAACTGGGAGGTTGGAATTCCGAGCGAGTGCGGCGGTGAGACGATCCCTCAAAGGGCTGATCCTGGCCACTCATCAACATATGGTAGCTGCGGTTAGAGTTGCTCTCAGAAAATGATCTAAACTTGTGTTGTGGCCTTTGCTTCTTGATGGCATGAAGAAGAAATGGAATCAAGCCTTCCATTTTTGCCTTCATACCCTTCAGCTGCTAGATCTCTCTTCTTCTTGTCTTGCTGTTTAAATTATTGGAGCTTCTGGTCCTTTTGATAAGTATATATATATAGATTTGGCACAAAGCTATAAAGATGCAAATTAAGACATATATACTGCAAGTTGTGGCTGAGGAAATGGTGCATGAGAGGCAGGTAATATATGTGCAATTACACTTTTGCCCTTTTATTATGAAATGATCAGATATTGTGAGTAAAATTTGATTGAATTAGACAATTATTCAAATTCAATGTATTTTGTTAAAATTGATGTAATTTTTTTATATGGGGATTAGATAAGATTACACATATAAAAAAATTTACATTTTCTAATTAGACTATTTTAGGTGAATTGGACTGGATATGTTTTTTTTTATTTCTACCTCATTTAATTTCCTTAATTACAATGAAAACACGTCTAATTTGACAGTCAAAATATATTAAATTTTGATAAGTTATCCAATATAATCTAATCCAATTAAGAACAACTCAATCAACTTTAATTTATATTTAATTTGTTTAATAATCAAGTTGTCTAATTCATAATCAAATTATTAAATTGATAATCAGATTAGTAGAAATATAGTCAAATTAGTAAATCTATAATCTAAATGGAATTCAAATACTTTTGTGTGGGGTGTTGATTGTAATTTCCATGGGGGTCTTCATTTTTGACTTTACAATATGATGGCGTGTAGTGTCTGTCGGGACATTTGGTGAGATTGTGATGGCTTTAAAGCTTTTTTGACTGACTCCGCATGAAGTCTGAAGAAGAAGAATGGCAATGGCATAATCCAAATCCGGTGAGGGTTAGGCGGCTATACGCGTAAAACATTATTATAGAATCATATATTACATTGCCAATTTGGCATTGAATTGAAACGTTGAAAAATATTCAAATCCCACTACGTACTTATACAAAATAAAAAGGATAATGTTTACATTTCATATTGGTATCTCATATTGATAGTATTTCTTCGTATCACTTTTTAGTTTATCGAATTTTTTTTGAATATATATTATAATCGAAATCGTTTATTTTCTAAGTCATCATTTCAAGATCTTCTCCGTAAAACATCAACAAGATTGGAAGTCGTTTACTCATTCATATATATCAAATAAATTAACAGTTTTTGTAATAATTAAGATACTTATGGCGAATCGTCCATTTAGTTGATACATATGAACGGCTAAACGACCTTCACTTTAATTGATTTTTTGCGTAAATGATATTGCAATAATGATTTAGGAGTTTAACGGCTTAGATTATTATATGTGTTAAAAAATATTTCGATAAATTAAAATGATAATACGATTATTTACTATCAGAAGTGTGATGCAAGTATTATCAAAATAAAAATATACATATATGATTGACCAAGTAAATGGCAAAAACAAAATTTACAAGTATTATTTTGTTGGCTGTCATTCAGGATCTCGTGCTTCAATTCATCACAACCTCTATCCAAAACATTTCATCACAACGACATGAAACAATTCATCACAACAACATTAAACAATTCTTACTTGGTTTTTTTTTGGGCGTTTCATTGCAATGAACTGTGGGTCGCCCACAGCTAATGTTGCAGTGAGGACAGCCTATACTGACAATTGACCGTGGATGGCCAACTCTGGATCCGGACTGAATTTTACACTTTACTTGTTTCTTTGATGACAAGATACAAATTAAATTTTATTGTTAAAGAAAATATATAAAATAAAACTAAGTTAGAGATTAACTTGGCCAAAAACATAGATAAATAACTTCAGTGATCAAATTTGGCATTTGCCAAAACGATCCAAAGGGAACCAAACATAAAAGTATAAAATATAAATCAATCCCCTCAACATTATCAAGGTCATTACTACCTAAACAATTAAATTTTGCAAATCCACAAATGGGCAAAATTAACTAACACAGTCAACCCGATAATAGAGGCGTTAAAATTATTTGGACAAACCAAACTTATGCACTAGGCCTTAACCTCTATTGTATTGTCTTTTCGGTTCAATAAAATTTAATATCTTAAAAAAAAAATCAAACTAGAATAAAATAAAAAGTAGGAAAACAAAACAACCTAGCAAAAAGGCACAAACGGGCCACTTTCACCGTCATCGTTGTCAATCACTACCTTCATTGCCGCCTCCGTAGAATATTGAAGACGACGAGGACTATCGTTCACCATCATATTGAAGATATTTCAATCCACCGTGATTGACACCACTACCACCAATGGAGAAACGCGACCGCTTGATCAAAGCGCCAAGCCGCATCATAAGCCAAAATTTCGTGAAGGCAGATAAGGCTCTTGAAGACAAGAGCTTCATCGAAAAACTGATCCATCAGGGGATGCCAAAACCTTTGAGTATGAGTGACACCATGATGGTAGAACGAGAAAAATGAGCCTGAAGACATACGAACTCAGGTGAAATCGACAAGAAGACCTTTTGGACTATTTTTGTTAATACATTATACATTCCTATAGGTACTAGGAGGATGTCCCCTGGACCAGAAGATAATCAGTAGAAGAAATTTTTTTGCGGAAAAAAAAATCCTGAAGGGTGAGACGGCTAGGGTTTGTTCTTTCTTTTACGCTTCACTTTTATGTTTCTGTATTTTTCAATTTCGTTCTATTAATTCATTGCTTCTATTTTAATTAGGATAATACTTGCATCCCACACTTTGGTGGTATCTCGCGTATCACCCTTTTGATTTATTTTGATTTATTTCATTGTCCTTATACATATATCATAATCAAAACCGTTCATTCTCTAAATCATCATTTCGAAATCATCTCCTCAAAAAAATCAAAAAGATTAGAGATTGTTTAGTCATTCATATATATCAACTAAATCAACAGTTTTGATAACAAATAAGATCCTCATGGTGAACCGTCCAGTTAGTTGATACATATAAATGACTAAACAATCTCTAATCTTATTGATTTTTTTTTTAGCGGAGATAATCTTGAAATGGTGATTTAGAGAATGAATGGTTCCGATTATGATATAGTTAAAAAAATAATTTGATAAATAGAAAATCTATTAGAATAAGGTACCATCAAAATAGGATGCAAGTATTATGCTTTAATTCTCTGTTGCTCGGGTGATAGGACCTTTCCCGGATTTGGACTCAAAATCCGTGAAAAGCCCAGCTCCCGTCTGACATCCCTTGACCAGTAATTAATACCTGAAATACCCTTAATTCTTGGAAGCATCAAATAAAAAACAAAATAATTTACAGGGACTCCAATTGACAGGACCCTGTGCTTAATTGACCTTTACCCACCTGTCAGACGAAGGACAAACCAGTAGTTCACAAACTACCCCAAGAAACCTCCACCGAAATCGCACAAGACAACTGACGTGTCACCCTCGGGTGGACCGCCAACAACTCGTCAATCTGGATCACTGCCCACACCACCCACTGACCCTGGTGACGAAGGTACCATACTTGGTTAAATTTAGTCTCACTGACTTACCTCGAGTCATAACTCGATATCCCGGTTCATCTTGAGCACCCCGAGTCGTAACTCGATATCCCGGCTCATCTTGAGCATCTTGAGTCGTAACTAGATATTCATATTCATCTTGAGCACCCCGAGTCGTAACTTGATATTCCGGCTCATCTTGAGCACCCCGAGTCGTAACTCGATATCCCGGCTCATCTTGAGCACCCCGAGTCGTAACTCGATATCCCGGCTCATTTTGAGCACCCCGAGTCGTAACTCGATATCCCGACTCATCTTGAGCACCCCGAGTAGTAACTCGATACCCCAACTCATCTTGAGCACCCCGAGTCGTAACTCGATATCCCGGCTCATCCAAAAAGTATGATGGAATCTTACCTAACATACCTCAGATCATTCATCAGGGTCAAAACCCAAATCACAATCTGTGATATAACATAAAACATAGAAGTACACATGCCACGCAACCCCGGAAACCCAGTCCGTTCACAGTATATCCAACGTGCCAACTCAAGGAAGCCCTAGCCCCAAGGAATAACCTAGCTCCCTGACCCCTCCCCCCCCCCCCTGAGCCAAAACCTGCTCTGTGGTCGTCTATATAGATGGGATTACTCAAACAGCGCTCTAAACGGACTCCAACGGCCTCAAAACCACTAAAATATGATCCAGAATGTTCCAAAACCCTAGACATGCGTCGTCGTGGCCCAGGAAACAACCCCATGCGCATGAAGAAGGTTGGACCATGCGCCACGCACTGGCCACAAGCCGCCACACGCCCCACACACGTCTGTACTGTTAGGGTGGAATATTTCGTCGCTCTGACGGAATATTCCGTTGAACCTGACGGAATATCCAAACGGAATAGGAATATTCCATCCAAACTAACGGTATTAGGGTTTCGTCATAACGCCGTTACCTTTTGAAGGAATATGCTAACGTCGTCAATAGATTTCGTCAAACCCTGACGGCGTCAGTTGACCCAACGGTCAACTAACTGCTGACTGGACACTGACTGTGTTGCCACGTGGCTCCACCAAACAACCACCGTACTTTTCAGACGAAAAGCAATCATCTTTACCATCTTGGCCTCAGGGACCTCCATGATCTCGAAAAATCTCTCAACTTCCACCAGCCAGTCTAAGAAATCTTCAATCTTCAAATTTCCCGAAAAGTTGGGAAAATCAGCTTTAATCCAGTAATCATCGAAATTGTTGTGGTTGTTATTGTTATTTTGATGATTCCGATTATTAGCCTGGGGCTCTTTGACTTCCTCCTCATATTCAGACTCACTTTCTTGCTCACGAAGCCTCCTAGGTTTCCCCCATCGTTGCCTCCCTGATTGTTGCCTATGTTGCCTCTTTGATTATTTTCCAGCAACAACTCATGAATCTCCCCGAGTTAAGTGACCAATTCCGCAATACGACGGTTCTGGGAATCCAAATCTGCTCTAGTGACAGGGACATCATCTGCACGATCACCCATGGATATAAAGCAACGATAACAAGAAGGGAGATACCCGCTCTGATACCACTTACCGCAACCCGAAGTAACAAGGTTTATAAGTGTAAACCCTAAAAGAACATAAACTGGAATCCACCAGGAAATACTTTAGAAACTCTCAATTTTGATTGAATAAAATTATAAGATGAACCTCAATGCAACGTTTAAAGGTTGTTTATATACCTAGAAAACCCTAGGTTGAAAAGGAAAACAAACCCTAATTAATAAAAATCCCGAAAATACCGAGAAATCTTAAAAACTGATTTTGAGACCCTAAATGACGTTATTTGGCTAAAATAGCCCCTACCTCATAGCCTAAGAAGTGATTTTGATTTGTCTCGTCATTCCCTTTTCGAAAAGGTATCACACGCCTCATTCTGAACTCGAACGCCAAATCTGCAAATTACTGCTAGCATCCTTTTTGCATGCTTCGATCTATTCTGCCATCTGTTCTACATCAGACACCCAAATCGGAGAGGACCTAGAAAAAACGATAGATTTTTTATATAGGTAAAATATTTTTAGCATATATAATAAATCTAATATAATTTGTTAAAACACCAAATTTTGTGATCATTATTGGTTTCAGGAATGTGGATGAAACATAATGAGAGGGTTTCCCTGTAATTTCCTATATACTCCCAAATCTTGACCCGGCCAATAAAGCTAATTAAAGGCAGCTTGGCTTCTGTCATTGACATTGTACGATACCACTTACTACGAAGCACTTAATTATGAAAATTTAATTAATGAAGCACTTAGACCAAAAAGTAGGTTGCCATGGGACCCGGTTGAAAGGAGATAGTTGAAATCAGTAATCTATTGATTCATGTACTAATCTAGTTTGTTCTTAAATTTAGTGTTCACATTCTAGCATTGGTGGTCTCTTATGGCCAACTGAGGGCGTCAATAGTGCTCATGGATTGATATCAACCTCATGTGAACGTCGAAGTCTCATAAGGAGGGAATAAATCCCACACCAATATGTGTAAAGACACCTACGGCATATATTTGTCCAAGAAAAAAATAGTGGAAACTTTAAAAATCAGTAAGATGAGCATAACAATGAAGTTACTTGACATTCATTCGTTTAAATACATTGTTGATGATTGAGGGCTGATGAGATCCATACTCATCAACGCATTATTTTCTTTTTTCTATTCTTACTTTATAGATCCTTTTACAATAATTTTTTTATTATTATTATTGTACCCTTAAGATGATAAATTTCTATCATATGATTCTTTTGTGGACGGCTATAATTGAGTGTAGATATTATAAGGTAAATCAAATTGCCTCCTCCCCAACTTGTGGTTTCCTTGCCAACCTAAAATTGAGAACGTGCTTCACTTGGTGGTCACTAGGAGACCCAACTAGAATTGTGTGTTGCCCTATGACCAAATTCCTCTTCCCTTCACTATCCACAAGGCTCAGTCTCTTGCACACATCCACCCTCATTGTCACATACTCTGTCTTCCCATTCTTCACCTTCACCCTCTCAAAATCCACAAGCTGCAACTTTGGGGCTCCAACCAACCTTCCCGGGATAGCCGGTTTCCAGAAAACTAGCACCGCGTGATCTCCGTCCCATGGCCCGTTGTTCTTCACACCAATAACTAGCTCAAAGTTTAATTTCTGGCAGTCTACTCCTGACACATCAAGTAACAGGGTTTCCGAATTAGAATCGGGATGGGGTTGTGTGGTGGAGTTGGGAAACAGAAGGGTAGAATGCAGGGTGGAAATTGGGGTTGAGTGAATGGGTAAGGTGGAAGGTGCAGATTCTATGAAGTGGGTGAATGCTGAATAGCTTAAGCCATGACCAAACTCATAGATGGTTTTTCCAGTGTAGAATCTGTATGTTCTTCCAGGGAAGTTTCTGCTTGTGTTGGCTCTCATGTTCATATCTGTCATTGCAACTTGCTCTGCATACTCCTTTGGGTACCATGTAAAAGGGCTCCTTCCAGCTTCACATGGTAAACAAACAAACAAACAATTACCATTTATGATCAGTAAGGGCCGTTTGGTGAGTGGATAATAGGATTTGAAAATGTAAGTTTTTTTCTATGTCTGATTCTAACTAATCCTTCAATGAAATCGCAAAATACATCGAATCTGAAGAGTTATCCAATGTAATTATCAGATCTAATCCAATCTCGTGCTCACCAAACGTGGCCTATGTGAAGGTTGATCTCACATATATTGAAACAATTAAAAAAAGAAAGAAAGAAGGTAAAACGGAAATGATTAGATGGAGCTATCCACCTAATGGAGTCACCAAAAACAAGCTCCACCTAATGGAGTCACCAAAAACAAAGGGAAATGCTGGCTTTATCCCCGGCTTGAAATATTTTTCATTATTGTTCACTCTCCGGCCAATATTCAAGCCGAGGGTAAAATTAATATTTCCTTTTGTTTTCTGTGGCTCATTAGGTGGATAGCTCCACCCAATCATTTTCCCAAAACTAACTAACCTGGATTGTGGTCTCCAAATATGACTTGAGCTATGGCATCTCCTCCAGCTTCACCTGGATACCCTACCCATAAAATCCCTCTTATTTTACTCAAATTTTTGGCAAACGAAACATCAATTGGACCGGCTGACATTATTATCAATATGACTGCTCCTTTTGCTGCACTGGTTACTTGGGTCACAAGCTTTTCCTGAAACCCGGGTAATGTCAAGCTCTCTCTGTCCAGCCCCTCTGCTTCAATGGACTGATCAAGCCCCACTACCAATACTACAGCATCAGCTGAGGCAGCGGCGTTAACCGCTGCCCCAATGAGGCTCTCATTGGCACATTTCACACCGTCACACCCGGGCTCATATTTCACGGCGGAGACATACTTGCGTACCCCTTGTAAAGGGCTTGTGTAGCTACATGGTATGCCGTGGTAGTTGCTTATCATAACAGTTGTGGCATTTGCATTTGGTCCAATAATAGCCAGGTTCTTAATTCTTTTGGACAGTGGAAGAGCTCCCTTGTTGTCTAGCAAAACTATGCCCTGCTTAGCAGCATCAAGTGCCAAGGATTTGTGGTCCTTGGTGCATACATTAGACGGGCCAAGGTTTCCAAATTGGAGCAATTTCGGGTCACCATCAAAGAGGCCAAGCCTCATCAGGACGATGTAGTTGTACAACAAGGACTGATCTACCGCAGATAGTTCCACTTTTTTCAAGTTAACTGCATTCTCTGTGTACCGGCCAAGATAAGTCCCACAGTTCATGTTTAGACCTGCACCCATTCATCATCATATTTGAATACAGAATATAAGTAATCAAGATCAATAAGATAGAATTGTTTGGTTGCAATTTGATCGATACCGGCTTTCAAGGCAAGGGCAACTGCATCCTCAGGTGTTGCCGTATAATGGATGGAATTGTAATAAACGTCAATAGAGTCACAATCTGAAACAATATATCTGCTCACAACAAACCACAATCAATCAATCAAGCACAAGGATAATCATACTTACTTCAGGCACAAGAGAGAAGCAAATTAATTACCCATCTAAACCCCATTGACCTCTGATTACCCCTTGAAGGAGGTTCGGATCAGCGCACGTGGGAACCCCATTGACCCTATTGTATGAACACATCACACTGCTGACATGCCCCTCCTCTACACAACTTTTGAATGGTGGCTGATATGTATCCTCCAAGTCCTGCTCTGTCACCTGAATAATCAAATCCACAACCCATTCATTCATGTGCTTGATTACTCTTATTTTATAATCAAATTTCTTGCATCCGAAAACTATGGATTATGAATATATACCATTTTCAATGCCTTTTCATCTGCATTGACCCGCTACATACTTATTTAGGGTGGGTCGAAAAAACGCTCTAGGCGGTGAAGGGCCGTTCCAATTATGTTCAAATTGGAAGAGCTGGGCGCTCGTTGATTAAACGGCCGCCGAGGCACTAGGGCGGCTAGGCGGGCTAGGCAGGATTTCAAACTTTTTATTCTGTTTTATTTTTTGGGTTAGAATCAATTAGAAAAAAATTTCAAATTTATTGGAAGGAGATACATATTAATTATTAGATAAACAGTCGCAAGACAAAGACCTAGAATTAGAATTGATGCTGCTCAATATTTGTAATGAATTTTTGTTCTAGAGTTTTTTTTTTTTTTGTAATTGAAAATTTCATTGATAATAAGGACTTTGTTGATTATATTATAGCATTGATTATAGAGTTTTTGTTCTAGAATTTTTGTAGTATTGATTATATTATTACTTCATTAGTTGATATTTTTTTGTTATAAAAAACTCTTAGACCCTGCTTAGCTGCCTAGGGATTAGAACCCTACTCTCTGCTTTGAGAGCGCCTAGCATTCTTTTGAATATTATTAAAAATAAAATAAAATTTGACAAAATTTTTTAAATTTCTAATCCCTCTTCTTTTAATTTCCAATATTATGGAATCAAAATGTTGCAAATTTAACCAACTTAATAATCCATCAAAAAGAAATAAGTACCTGTGCATCAAAGTGAAATCGATCGACACCTTTCCAATTATCTACATCATAGGCAGTGTAATGCTTGCAACAGCTTGAAACCTTGAGGCTATCATCAGTACCACCAGCCTTACTCACTTCTTGCAGGCCCCTCACATAATTAACTGCATATTTGGACACCACCAGAGGGTCCTCCCCTGGCGTTTCTTGTCCGCGACCCCATCTGGGGTCACGGAACACATTAACATTAGGGCTCCAAAATGTCAACCCGGCGAGACCAACATTGTACATGGCTCTAGCCTCAGTTGACACAACCTGCCCCATCTTTAGCCACAATGGTGGGCTAAAACTAGCAGCAGATAAAATCACTGCTGGGAAACTAGTAGCACCAGGCACAGTTGCATTAAATTTTGTTCCCGGGCCAAGATCGGACACACCGTGAAGTGCCTCGGACCACCACTCATAGGCAGGCACGCCTAGTCGGGCAATGCCCGGGCTACCATTTACTAGCTGTGCAACCTTTTCTTGGAGAGTAAGCCGCGACACGAGGTCCTTGGCTCTTTGCTCATAAGGCAGGGATGTGTTACAAAAGGGAAATTGACTCGTTGTTGAAGATTTCTTGTCACATGCAAATTGTTGTGTGAAAATGGGGACTATTAGTTGAAGTGAAAGTGAAAAAAACAAGATTATTTGGATTCGGATTCGGATCCGCATTTGGTTCTTCATGGCTTCTCTCATCATTTGGCTGTAGGTGTAAGAACAGGCAATATTGTGCCGGTTTTTATACTAGAATAAGCATGAAGGCTACACATGCAGGGTGAATGAGTGATCGATCACTTTGATCCCTTTTTATGTGTTTTGCTGTAATTGGAGGGTGTTGCTTGTGAAATGAGAAAAGAGAAGGTTTAGGACCATTTTACGATGCTTAGGCAAAACTAAAGCTTCTTTTGCTCTTAGTCACACTCTTCATGTAAATGGAGAGTCATGACTTGTAGACCAACAAAATTCCACATCTTGACAACAAAACAAGGCACAACCCAATGAAAAAAAGCGGATGAGTCACACACAGCCTGCACGACTAATGAGCCAATTATTAGGTATCAAAATCTATATTTTTTTTGCAATGCATATACACCGGTCACATTTGATATACTTTTTTCGTTTCGTATTAGCTAGTAGTTAATTAGAAGCAGTTGGTAAAATTCCTTTATCTTGCAAGTGTCCTATGTAGTTAAAACACTTGCAGGGCATTAAATTTTGAAAACAATTTAACTTTTTGTTATTAACGAAATGTGTATTTATGTACTTATTTCTTTTTTTACACAATTATATTGGGGAGGGGATGCATTGTACACAATAAGTATTAACTTCATTCTTTATGAAAGTCAAATTGTAGAGCTCACATATAACGTGTGGAGAGAAACACCACTGCATAATGATATGTAATTATTTTTAAACCACTCGATCTTCTAGTTCATAGCCCCATGGATGAAAATATCCGCAATATTTTTGTGGATATATCCGTATTTTGGGGTCTCAACATAAAAACAGGGGGAAGAAATATCCGAGATATTTCCGTGGATCTCAGCATATAATCTTCCCAATTTCCACGATATCCGTAGTAGTCTTATATAAGTATTATTGGGTGCTTAAGTTTTTCCCAAAATTTCATTCAAAATTTTCAAGTTTTGGACTAAATTTTCAATATTTTTTTGTTGAGCGTGAACGATATCGATACCTATATCGAAATATCTGTCGATATTTCTATAAATTTGACTGTCGATATTTTCGTGGAGAACAATATTTTCATCCGTACATAGCCCATTCATTATGTACTTAGCCATAAATGTATTTTTGTCAAAATAAATAAA
Organism: Oemleria cerasiformis; assembly: GCA_037349345.1. NCBI lineage: Eukaryota > Viridiplantae > Streptophyta > Magnoliopsida > Rosales > Rosaceae > Oemleria > Oemleria cerasiformis. The sequence goes on from JAZGTL010000021.1 coordinate 2,195,087, forward strand.
TAAACAATATATGAAAAATAACAAAACTTTTAAATCAACAAATAATCTCGTATCAATATTCACGATCGACATAAACAATTCTAAAATAATAAATTTTCTTAGTGCCTATTGTAAATGAAGGTGTGCTCCAGGATATTCAACATCTCAGAACTCCTTTTTCTTAATGGTCTAAGGGCTTGTAATAAAGCTACTCATAAGGTGGCTGCCTTTGCGATGTGCGCGGGGGCCGGGTCAGCCCAGAGGAGTTTCAACCTGCTTGGTTATTTAATGCTTAAAGCATAATTATTTCCAAAATTGAAAACATAATTAGTAGCTGCTTGTGACAAACCAAAATCTGCTAACTAACTTGTCAATTAATGGATACAGATTTTGTAAAGTGAGAGATGAGAGGGGGAAGAAGAAGTTGAAGAAGAAAGAAGAGGGAAGAAGCTAGCCAAGTGAAAAGAGAAGAAATGCTATGAATTATATAAGAACTAAATAAGAAAGAAAAGAACTTTGGTCTTTACTCCGACCAGATGAAAAAACTGGGATCACTTCTTATGGACTCATTGAGAATGATTTTGATATAGTTAATGGTCTATTAGAAGTAGAAGGCGCTCTGGAACACAAAAAAAAAAGTGTAATATTAATCTAACCAATTTGGCAACAACAAAAACACATTGAATTCCATGAAATCAATCTTAACCAAAAAATAATTGAAAACGGGAAACTGGAAATATAATTGGAAACCAAATATGGGTACACTCCTTATATCATGCTATAGACTAATAGGGGAATTATTGGAAGATAGAAAATCATAAATCTGACTCATCAAGTAAGTTATGGAAAATTCTTTGTTTAGAGCCCCTTCAAAAGAGTTCATAAAACACACTTTTTATCTAATTTGAGGATTTAAAAAAAAAATAGGGACTGAAAATAGGGCTCTAGCGGAGTCCCTATACCACTCTCCATTTTAGAATTTTGATATTTTGGTGTTCTTGATCCCTTATAAATTTATCAAAAATGAGTCAAAAAGTAGAAATTGATATCTCCCCAAATTTGTGTTGGGTTCATTGATTGAGATTTGATATTTATCAAAGAGGAGAGAGAAAGTAGGATTGCTATCTCCCTAAATTTGAGTTGGGTTCATTGATTAAGATTTGAGATTGTGAAATCTTTTTCCAATTTCCATTTATCAACACAAACGTCTCTGCCTTCTATTATTCTTTATTGTTTTTTGTCATCTGATCATATGAAATTTAAAATTGATTTGGCAAATTGCATTGATTGTTTCTTTTAGGAATATTAACATTATATTATGAACACACTGTTTTAAATTGAGGATATTCAAATGTTTATCTTAAAACAAATAATAAAATATTTGAGATTTGTCAAAATAGAAAATATCGCTGGAGTAAACTTTTTTAAAGCAATTTGCTAAAATAACTTTCCAACTATTTTAGTAGAATTTAATTTGAATTTAACAAAGCTGTCGGAGATTCTTTTAGTTGGAGCCTAATCAGTGAACTTAACTAGAGAACAAATAAGATCGTGGACTATACGGAAAAGAAAATGAATTAGTGGGGGAAAATACAAATTTTCTATAAATTTAATTATTAAAAAAATGGGATTGTATATACATAGGAGATTTCCCTTTGTAGTTTAATTTTTACCTAAAATATTGAATATCCAATTTTAATACACGTCGCCATTTAGTATTATGACTTAGTAATATTCTTCTCCACATGTTATGTGGGAGGTCTCGAATTCGGCTCTCATAAATAACGAAGTCGATACCCATAATTGTATCCAAAAAAAATGTTAATACACGTCAAATAGGCAAGTATTCATGTGAAGCAAAGTAGCAAAAGGTTTTACAATAAAAAAAAAAAGTAGGAAAAGGTTATAAGGGATAGGGCTTTGATGGGATGGAAGGGTGCCTTAGAAGACATATATATAGCAGACGTAAAGGAGAATTTGGGAGCTAGGGGGAAGAAGCCAATCAAATATACCACGTCAAAGCATCAATTGGTGGCCTGTAACTAAAACCTACTAAATTTATGCTTGCAATTTACATTTTCTTGCTATATGGACATGTGATTAGGACATGAAATTTGAAGCTGTCATCTTATGAATACTAATATATATATATATTCATTCTAATTATTTGGTAGTACGTCCTACAACATGGCGACATAGTATAACTAATTAATTGACTCGCGTTATAATAAGAGTAAGCGATATACTTGTACTTTTGGATGTTGGAAAATTAATTCACGTATTGATTATGACCAATATACTCGATCGAATAAATAAACCACCAAGATTACATTAGCGAAAAATATTAAGAGATCAACACATGTTTAATTTACGTGGTTCGAAAAAACCTGTTACATTCATAGATACGTCATCACTTTACCACAACATGAGAAAGATTACAAGCGTATAAGAATAATTCACTCAAGAGTTTCACATTCAAATTTATATTTTTTCTAACTGTGCCTAACATTCAATTTTATTTTTCACCTTGCACCAGTCTCCATGCCGTCCTATATAGTACCATTATAGAAATTATTTCTACCGTCATATGCTTATTAATTGCCGCCTAAATACATCACTTTCAAGTTCAAGACCTTTTTATCATCTACCTTATTTTATTTGAATTTTTCAATATTGTTTACAACTAATTTGACCAACCTGATCAAGGACGAACAAAGCCCTCCAGAACCAGACTTAGCTTTAGCTCAGCAAGACGCACAGCCTTAGAAAATAATTGCAATCCACTAGGCCGACCGTATCTGGTCGGCCTACCACCACCGGCCTACACCATCGGCCTACCACCATCGGCCTACCACTATCGGCCTAGACCATCGGCCTATACCCTGGGCCTACACCCTCGGCCTATACCCTTGGCCTACACCCTCGGCCTACCCTTTTTGACCGACCTGGTTGATACAACCCATGGACTCGGGACCACCAGGACACACGTCAGCACCAGAAGCAGGGACATTTATCCCACATCGAAATGTTCCACCAACATTTATTGCTACTATAAATACAAGGGCACCCCCACTCCAAAGAGAAAAAAAGGATCTCAACTCTTACTCAGCCAAATCCCTCCAAATACTTAACTAACTTAAGCATCGGAGACTATTTGGCCGGCACCCCACCGGTGCTCATTTACTTATTGCAGGTCTCCCCCTACCCCAGAAGTGAGTAAAACGAGGAAGAAGAGACTTCGAAGTTGGTCCATTTTTGGCATCAACAGTTTGGCGCCGTCTGTGGGAACTGACACTAACTCCTACGAGCTCACTTTCCACAAAGCCGTCCCAACATCCATCAAAACCCTGTTGGACGATCAAGATGAAGGGGTACTTAACAACACCCATATCACACAGAGATGCCCTTGGGACAACATCCCGGATAGGCTGAGACAAACGTTGGACGATCTCGAATGAGAAGTAGCCGAACTCAGGGCTCACAATACCAAGATCGAGGCTAAGAATCAGGTTATATCAGAATAGTATAAGAGCACACTCTCCTTTGTAAGAATGTCCCGGAGAACCGCGAGACAAGGGTCCAGCCGACCTAGTGCACACCGATTTGCTCACAGCCGAGCGCACCTCGGCCGAATAACCCTTGCTCGAATTAGTCCCTTCGGACAAACACAAGAGGCTTCAGACTAGGACTCGGCCTAGCACATCTGGAAGCCGACTGCTAATCCAGCCACAAAATGGCGAAGGACCCTTTCAGCCTCGAATTTACTGAAACGCTAGGCAACTGCTGGACGACCGGCAGATCGAGATAGATCCCCTCCGCCTGACCTACCCGACATCAAACCCAAGGGCAATCGGGCAACCCCCCTACCCATCTTATCCACATCAGGTCGGCCAACCACGGGATTTGCCTCCGGCATGGCGCATGACCAAGAGGAACGGAGGGCGAGAGGTCCAGAGCAGCAGCAAGGGGCACATGGCCAGGAAATTCAGAACGAGACGGGCTCAACCGCAGGGAGCTACTCCCATGGCCGAAGAAGAAACCGGGATCGCCGAGGAAGAGGTGATGATCAATACGAACACAGGCCGAATCCACCTCCGCCCCAAGAGGACAATGCCCTGGTAGAAAGCCTCCTAAAGTGGGTGAACAACCTGGAGGCAGAAAAGGAGAAAGGCAAAGCCTCAACATGGGAAAAAACTAGTGCAGGCCCTTTCACCAACCGAATCCTCCGGTCCAGACGGAGGACCAAGGTCAAACCACTAAAGATAACTCCCTACACGGGAAGGGGGGACTTCGTCACCCATCCAAATAATTATGTCTCCACCCTGGCATACAAGAACGTGACGGACGAGGTCCAATGCCTCAATTGGTTCTACCGCTTGGCTCCCAACCCCATCGACTCGTTTGATGAACTACATACGACTTTTCTGAATCAATTCATGATCCAAACGGACAGATTAGTCTCTATGGAATATCTCTTCTCCCTTAGATAAGGGGAAGAAGAGACGCTCCAAAAATATGCTGCCAGGTTCAGCCTCGAATACTCCCGCTGCCGAGACACTGACGACAAGGCTGTATTCAACGCTTTCTGGAGCGGCCTTAGGGAATCACCTTTCAAATATGCTGCCCACACCGAGGACTGGAAGGATTACAACGAAATCATGTGAAGAGCAGCCATCCATGCCAAGGCAGAATTCTTCCACACTCCTACCAAGGAGACCAAGGCACCCTCATACTCGGCTCCCCAGGGAAACAGCAGCCAGGGAAGAACCGGGCATGCTAGTGGAAACTACCACCATGAATCCAAACAATCACATTAGGGAAAGCGGAAGCTCACATATGATGGACATCAGTGTAAGAGAGGCCGATCAAACCATAATGGTGGGGGATTCAAGCAGAGCAACAACCATCGCCAGGAGCTACGAAACTTGGTAGGTGAAACCACCGGGCCACGAAGTTGGTTCGAGACTTACACTATCTTGAATTCCCCTTTGGACCATATTCTACTCAATGTGGAAGGCATGATCCCTAGGGCCAAGCCAAGAAACCCCAGCTTTAGGCCCACCCACAACAAAGAGGCCATCTACCAGTACCATAAGTACAACGGCCATACAATCGAGGAATGCACTGCTTTCAGGGACATTATCGAGCAAATGGTCCGCGACGGCAAGCTCAACTAGTTCTTACAGAATCCCACCCCTTCTAAAGCAATCATGCAGATCAACACAATCAGTGGCGGACCCCCCTTATCTGCCCCCATGACCTCCAACCGAGCAAAAAAGTACTTCCTCCGTGCAACCCGCGGCATCCATCAAGACCTCAGCATCGACTCCAATCGTATGACAAAGTCGGCCAAGGGCGGTTGGCAACCTATTTATCATCCGCACCCAGATCTCGAGGTGCGACATGGGCAAAATACTTATTGACACCGGCAGCTCGGTCAATGTACTCTTTTGGGATGCCTTCAAACAAATGGGCATCAACGAAAACAAGCTTGACCGAAAGGTCACTCCGCTCATAGGTTTCTCTGGTGACTCGGTCTTGCCTAAGGGAGTCATTTCTCTACCAATTTCTATGGGCACCATCCCCGCTGTGACCGCGGTCATCACAACCTTCCTTGTGGTCGACTGCCCAACAGCCTACAATGCCATATTAGGAAGGGGGTTGCTCAACCAAACAAAGGCCATAGTGGCAACACACTTGCTTTTGATGAAATTCCCAACTCCTGCGGGAACAGGACAGGTAAGAGGGGACCAACTCTCTGGTCGCACTTGTTATGCCACGACCCTAACCAAGGTAAGCATACCAACCACGCCAGACCAAGCGGAGACCTTATCTGTTGCCGAAACGGCCCTAGGGGACGACCCCATCAACCCTCAGCTCCTGCACGAAATCCAAGACAGTCTTCCGGAAGATCCAAGGGACATTGCGAATATGCCACATGCAGAACCTGTGGAGGAGACAGAGGCAATCCCTCTGTCCAGCACACACCTAGAGCGCACAGTCCGGATCGGCTCCAAGCTCCAACCCTCCATCCGAGCAGCCCTCGTGGAGTTCTTGTAGGCTAATGCTGAGGTCTTCGCATGGTCTTACGCAGACATTCCAGGCATATCCATGGATGTAATATGCCACCGGCTCACTATTGACCCGTCATTCAGACCGATAACTCAGAAGCAGCGGTACCACGACGCCGGAAGACAATTGGCCATGCAGGCTGAAATCACCAAGCTCAACACCATACACTTCATACGGAAGGCCATTTACGTCGCTTGGGTGGCCAATGTAGTCCTAGTCAAGAAACCGGTCGGCTCCTGGCGCTTGTGTATCGACTATACTGATCTAAACAATGCATGTCCCAAGGACAGTTTTCCCCTACCCAAAATTGACATGCTCGTGGATGCCACCGTAGGGCATAAACTGCTATGCTTCAAGGACGCCTATTCAGGCTACAACCAGATCCTCATGCACACAGGTGATCAAATACATACAAGCTTTAGAACTAACCTTGGTATCTATTGCTACAATGTTATGCCATTTGGGTTGAAGAACGCAGGAGCAACATACCAGCGACTGGTTAACTTCATGTTCGCTGACCAAATCGGCAAGACGATGGAGGTCTATGTTGACGACATGCTAGTAAAGACCAAGACGGACGAAGGACACATCCCCAACTTGGAAAAAAAGTTTGCTGTCCTCAAAACTTTCAAAATGCTCCTCAATCCCACCAAATGCGTATTCGGCGTAGGAGCGGGCAAATTCTTGGGATACATGATCAGCCAAAGGGGGATCGAGGAAAACCAAGAAAAGATCAAGGCGATCCTAGACATGCAGGCCCCGTAAACTCACAAGGACATCCAGCGCCTCACAAGCCGGGTGGCAGCTTTAACGCGCTTCATTTCCAAGGCAACGGATAAGTGTGCCCCATTCTTCAAAGCCCTCAAAGGCAAGGGAAGACTCATCAACTAGACAGACGAGTGCACTAGGGCATTCCACGAGTTGAAGAAATACATGGGTCGGGGACCATTGCTAACCAGGCCCAAAAATGGAGAGCTACTCTTCGTCTATCTGTCAGTATCTATTTCGGCGGTCAGCTCGGTTCTTATCACACGGAGGGACGGGGTCGAACACCCTGTGTACTATGTCAGTAAAGCATTTCAGGATGTAGAAACGAGATACCCCAACCTTGAGAAGCTCGCCTTGGCCCTTATAATCACAGTCCGGAGGCTCCCGCTATACTTCCAGGCCCATGAGATCAAGATTATCACCAACCGACCACTGAGGCAAGTTTTGCAGAAGCTAGACATCTCTGGCCGTCTCACCAAATGGGCAATCGAGCTAAGTGAGTTTGACATATCCTACATACCAAGGACAGCCGAAAAAGGCCAAGCGGTGGCAGACGTCATCGCCAATTACTCATACCAACCGACACAGTGCATACCACCTGAGGCAACCCCTCTGCATGCACCCACAACAAGCGAGTCCCAGAGAATCACCAAGGCAACCCCAATCGACAGGAAACGCCCATGCTGGGCACTATACGTGGATGGATCAGCCTGCCACAGCGGATCCGGGGCAGGATTGGTTCTTACTTCCCCAGGACTTGTCAAGCTAGAATACGCCCTCCGCTTCAGCTTCAAGGCCTCCAACAACGAGGCCGAGTACGAGGGGCATTACTGGCCGGACTACTCCTAGCCAAGGACCTCGAGGCCAACTAGTTGAGAATTTATATCAATTCGCAATTGGTAGTGAGCCAAATCAAAAATCACTTTGAGGCCAAGTACCCGTCCATGTCGCTATACTTGGATCTGGCAAAGCAACTCCTTCAGGCCTTCTCGGCTTACGAAATACACAAGATCCCAAGGTCCGAAAACAGCCATGCCGACGCCTTGGCTCGACTAGCTTCCTCACTGGACGAAAAGTAAAAGTGACAGGTACTTGTGGAAGTCCAACACGTGCCTAGCACAAGGAAATCACCAGTCTACACCATCAACATCAGCCCAACCTGGATGGATCCCATCAAGGCATACCTCAGGGACGGTACTCTCTCGGGCGACCGGATGGAGGCCAAGAAGGTCAGCCGACAATCATCTCGGTACACCATCCAGCACGGCCACCTCTACAAGCGCGGCTTCACGACCCCACTACTGAAATGCCTAACACCTGATATAGGTGATTACGTCCTCCGGGAAATGCACGAGGGCATTTGCGGAGATCACTCTGGCACACGTACCTTGGCACATAAATCATTCTGACAGGTGTACTACTGGCCCACCATGCTATCTGACGCAGTAGAACTCACACAAAAGTGCGACAGGTGCCAGCGACACGCATAGATCCCTCACCTCCCAGCCGAACCCCTCACTTCTATGCTCAGTCCATGGCCATTCTCCCAATGGGGACTCGATCTGATCGGTCAGATGCCCGAGAGGAGGGGTAAGGTCAACTATGCTATGGTCGCGGTAGACTACTTCACGAAATGGGCCGAGGCAAAACCTTTGGCCACCATTACGGCAGCACAGATCGAGCAGTTTGTATACCAAAACATCATCTGTCGCTTTGGGATTCCCCACACAATCGTCACTGATAATGGAAGGCAATTTGATTGCAACCAATTCTGGACCTTTTACGAGACATACGGCATCAGGCTTCTTTTTGCCTCACCATCACACCCCCAATCCAACGGCCAGGTAGAGGCTGTCAACAAATGCATCAAGTACAACTTGAAGAAAAGATTGGACGAGGACAAGGGCAAATGGGCTGACATCATCAACAACGTTCTATGGTCTCACAGAACGTCATTCAAGACTGAAACCAATGAAACCCCCTTCGCATTGGCTTTCAGCACATAGGCAATTGTACCAATCGAGATCGGAGAAACGTCTTATCGAGTAATGTCTTACAACCCAGAACATAACAATCACCAACTGGCTCTTAGCTTGGATCTCTTGGAAGAACAGAGGGAAACTGCTAACGTCAAATAGCTCGCCTACAAGCAGAGAGTTGCACGATACTACGACTCAAGGGTCCAGCACAGAAGCTTCAGAGTAGGCGACTTAGTCCTACGTAAGGTTAGCCTACCAACCAAAGACCGATCGGCCGGTACATTCGCCCCTATATGGGAAGGACCATACACAGTCTCCCATATATGCCGAGAAGGAACCTACGAACTCAAATACTCGTACGACAAGACACTACCACATCCTTGGAATGTTGACCACCTTAAGTTCTATTACAAGTAGGCCAACGACCAAAAAAAACATGTTAGGCAATCAGTCGACCATCTGTTACACATTTATGGCACTACCAATTATTATCAATGAACATATTTTTACAAGGCATTCCCTCTTATGTTTCATATACATGTTTGATAAAGTCTTTGGTCAACGACCTCACTCGAAGAATCGGTTTACACAGACTTTCTAGTGAAACACTGGCAATGATAAACAGAAACCAATTCCTTTTATATTATAACATAATCGGTAGTACATAGCCTTTCGGCCTACAACAAAATATAGAATAAAAATGAAAATTACAACAATCAAGGGGCATCCCCCCGGCCTTCACCAGCGGCCCCATCATCCGCCGCCTGGCCCTACTCCTTGGCTTCATCTCCCTCCTTCTCATCTGGCAAAGGGTTTCCATCTTCGTCAAGATAATCCTCCAGGACAGGTGGATGCTGCAGCCACAGAAACTGGATGGCCAAGTCAGTATTGGAAAGGAGGAGTCGCCTATACAACCCATCCTCTAGCTTTACCCCAAACCGTTGCAAATCCTGACGATATGCTGGGGAAGCCTTGTACTCCTCTGCGCCAACACTCTTGGCCAACACGAGCTGGTCGGCCAGCTTGTCATTCGTAAACTCCGCATCTCGGGCTCTGGACTCCAACTCTGTAACCCTTGTTTCGGCTGCCTTCAGCTCTGCCGCTCTCGCCTCGGCCGCCTCCCGCTGAGCACCAAGTTGCCTTTCAAGCTCCTTCACCTTCAGCTCGGCATCCACTTTGGCGTGGATTAACCTTTCGGCCATCCTTTCCCTTTCTGCCGCGGCCTCCAGCTTGGCCTTCAGTGCCTGGTGCTCCTCGGCTAGCCTCTCCTTGGCTTGGCTGGCATGGCGGAGGGTGGTGAAAACTTCACCAAGAAACTGCAAACAAAGAAAGCTCGATAGGCCGAACAACTACTTTGAAAAATAGAGAGCTAAAATACATACATGCGCCCCCTCCCGCATGGTCCTATCACACCGATCAACGAATTCCTTCGCCCTCAGGGCCGCTATCTCGTCAAGCTCATATTGGGATCCCCGAACGACGGTGTTGAGGAAGTCCAGCTGGGAAGGATAGAAGGCCGTTGATAGGCGCCTCTATGTCTCGTCCGGCTCCTGTGATCGAACCATATCTGGCTAACCATTGGCATTCACAAAGTACGACCGAAGGGTGGCATCGAGGCACGACCTCCTCATCTTCTTCGGGACCCTTCTACCCTCCAAGTCGGAGCCAATGGTCAGGCAGATCACCTGCCACACAGCCTCTAGGGTCTCCATCTCCCCTTGCTTCTTCTGCTGCAAGGCGGACTCGGCATCAGCGACGACCTCCTTCCGCTTCTTCTCTTTCCTCCTCTGCTCCTCAACCATTATACGGCGCCATTCTTCGGCATCAACGTCAATGTTGATTGCCGGAACAGCGGCAGGCCGAACGGGTGATGACACCGGCGCATCCACCCGATGCTCCTCGGCCGACTCTGCGGTACTTAGGAAGAGCGGAGCCAGTGGCTCCCCGGTCGCCATATTGACGCCTTCTTGGCCACCATGCTTGGCAACAGGGTTCTACACCCGCAAGGTGACCTTCGAAGCAGCCCTGGTCCGAATGGGCTTCCGATAGTCCCCCTTGCCCACCGAGGCCCCGGTTTTCTCAGCTTCGGCCCTCATCTCGGACGCCTTCTTCAACACCTCGACCACCTTCTCTATCCTCTTCTTGAGTTGGTCGACTGTGGTTGCGACGATGTCAGGGTCGGCTGCATCAAACGAACACATTAGTTACATGCTACAATAAACACTACAAGACAAAGAGCAGCACAAACTTATGCAAGGACGAGATCAAGCCAACTTGTAGCAGATGAGTGGGCAAGCGCAAGAAGTCCCTACTCCTCTCCACTCGGGTTAACTTCCGGAAAACATCCGCACAGTCCGATACCACTTGCTCACTGATCTTTGGCTGCTTAAACACCTCCGCACAAACAAAGCGGCACATTCGGCCATGTTAGTACAACATTACATATAAAATGTAAACAAACATATAACAATTAAGCTACATCCTACAGGCACCACCTTTCGACTGATACACGCGAGGCATGCGTCGGCTGAACAAGGGTAACCCTACACCCTCCCAATTACCCGACACAAAAACAAATATGTGTTTCCAGGCCTTTTGGGAGGTCGGCATATCTTCAATAAGCGGGCCGAGATCACGCTTCTTCCTCGACTCCACATACACCCAACTGGTCCTGTCTCGGACAAACTTGTACAGTTGGCATACGTGGTCCCATGTAGGCTCTTCCTTCCCGCAAAGCTTGAAGGTCGTTTACACCCCGGTCAGCATGATCCAGCAATTGGGATTCAACTGACCGAGGCCAACACTGACCTCCACAGGCATGCGCTGTAGCCAGGGATGGAGTGGCAGCACCACCCCATTGTTGAAGTTATCTGGGTGGAACGTGGCCCCGCCAGGTGGTGGATTTCTCGGCCTCTCCCGTCTGCCAGGCAGCCGCATATTCACCGAATCCAGAATATTGAACGCCTTTCGGTAAGCCAGAAGGTCGTCCTCATCCATGGTATTTATCTGTCGATCGATCTCGTAGACTGAGCTGGCCACTGTTACCTGGTCAAAAGCTTCCTCCACATCAATCTCCATTGGAGCAATTTCCAGGACGTCCCGTCCAGAAGTGGACACATTGGCATTAGAAGTCTCGGCCCCATCACCGGCCGAGACATAACATGTATCAATAAACCTGAAGGAGTTATCAAGCTCATTTTCAAGTTCTTGGCCCGATACCCCTGGAGCTTCCTCAAGGATCGGCCCAGTAACATCTGGATCAACTTCTGCCTCTACCCTAGGATTCGTCCTAGGGGAGCTAGAGGCCGATCCAAATGTGTTCAGTCGAGAATCAGAGTTACGGAAGCTAGCCTCTGATTCCCCGCTGAACGCATTGTAGGACGAATCCCGAGATCCCTTGGAAACATCATACGCACTTGACATCTACAAACATACAGAAAAGGGAAACATGCTTGACTCAACTACTAGGCACAAACATGGATCTAACTATCAAGTTCATACAGAGTTCATGCAAAACACTCTTTTCAATCGAAAAACCGGCAAAAGAAGAAGGCCATACCTTGTTTATAGAATTTCCGCCGTAGGCACCGCCGTAAAAATCTCACTGGAAATCGCCTAAACAGGAGTCAGATTCTCATCGAAAATCGCCTACAAAGTTCACAAATCTCTCTCAAAAGCAAAGGTGTGAAGAAATGGCAAAGTTGGCCCTCTTATACACCACTCGGCCAGGCGAAAGGTCGAAACACGAAACCCCAGGCGCTTATCCAGCAACACGTGGCACACATTGACAGGCCACATGTTGCACATCCATTACTTGACCCTTGGGATGTTCACCCACGTGGAGGTCGCACTCGGTCAGCCTTGGAAATCCTCCAAGATGATCTGCCACGTGATCATGCGAGGTTCCGCGCAAGCGGGCCGACCAAGGTGACATCCAATCACCTTGGAAGTGGCACTCGGTCGGCCTTGGACATCCTCCAAGCCGATCGGCCACGTGATCGTTCGAGGTTCCGCGCAAGCGGGCCGACCAAGGTGACATACAATCACCTTGGAAGTGGCCCTTGGTCGGCCTTGAACATCCTTCAAGCCGATCGGTCACGTGATCATGCGAGGTTCTGCCCAAGCGGGCCGATCAAGGTGACATACAATCACCTTGGAAGTGGCACTCGGTCGACCTTGGACATCCTCCAAGTCGATCGGCCACGTGATCGTGCGAGGTTCCGCGCAAGCGGGTCGACCAAGGTGACATACAATCACCTTGGAAGTGGCAATCGGTCGGCCTTGGACATCCTTCAAGCTGATCGGCCACGTGACCGTGCGAGGTTCCACGTAAGCGGGCCGATCAAGGTGACATACAATCACCTTGGAAGTGGCCCTCGGTCGGCCTTGGACATCCTTCAAGCCGATCAACCACATAAACGTGCGAGGTTTTGCGCAAGCGGGCTGACCAAGGTGACATACAATCACCTTGGAAGTAGCACTCGGTCGGCCTTGGACATCCTTCAAGCCGATCGGCCACGTGATGGTGCGAGGTTCCGCGTAAGCGGGCCGACCAAGGTGACATACAATCACCTTGGAAGTGGCAATCGATCGGCCTTGGACATCGTCCAAGCCGATCGGCCACATGATCGTGCGAGGTTCCGCGCAAGTGGGCCGACCAAGGTGACATACAATCACCACGGAAGTGGCACTCGGTCGGCCTTGGACACCCGCCAAGCCGATCGGCCACATGATCGAGCAGGCTTCAGCCCGGTAGGCCGACCATACAATGTGTTGAACAATTAACACGGCACATCGCCTCGGCTAAGGGCTTGGAGGACTGGGGACTAGGACGGGATGAATCCCCACAGGTTGACAAAACCCTCAACCGAGGAAATCCACCTCAGTCAATGAATTGGGGACTCCTATTTACACCTAATTTGACCAACCTGATCAAGGACGAACAAAGCCCTCCATAACCAGACTTAGCCTTAGCTCAGCAAGACGCACAGCCTTAGAAGACAATTGCAACCCACTAGGCCGACAGTATCTGGTCGGCCTACCACCATCGGCCTACCACCACCGGCCTACACCATCGGCCTACCACCATCGGCCTACCACCATCGGCCTACACCATCGGCCTACACCCTCGGCCTACCCTCCTCGACCGACCTGGTCAATACAACCCATGGACTCGGGACCACCAGGACACGCGTCAGCACCAGAAGCAGGGATATTTATCCCACATCGAAATGTTCCACCAACATTTATGGCTACTATAAATACAAGGGCACCCCCTCCAAAGAGAAAAAAGGATCTCAACTCTTACTCTGCCAAATCCCTCCAAACACTTAACTAACTTAAGCATCGGAGACTATTTGGCCGGCACCCCACCGGTGCTCCTTTACTTCTACCTTCTCTTATTGCAGGTCTCCCTCTACCCCAAAAGTGAGTAAAACGAGTAAGAAGAGACTTCGAAGTTGGTCCATTTTTTATATCAACAAATATTATAAAACATATTCTTTAATCCATCACTGAAACAAAAATACGTTTTGAATTAGATTCTCTTCACCGCTTCTCTATCCAAAGCGCACTTTGTTTATATTCACTTGCATAATTTCCTAACCTTTTTTTTGTCAACACATATCACATACAAATGACTAAACAAAATTGTTTTACTTCCGTAGTTAACAACCAACTGCTTCCAACAAACTATAGCCTTAGATTCACTACATAATAACTTGTTTCCATTTTGCCAGATTATCAAATCATTAAATCTCTACGAAACTACCCAAATCATTCAATAAATAAAACTGCTTCAAATACTAACTTTCGCTTCAGATTCTGCATATAACCAAAATTAGATTTTGAGTGTAGTCTGGTTGAGTCCAACAAATTTTACAACTAACAAGGAAACTTGCAATTTTGAATCGCCCCATACGAAGCCCGTTACGAAGGAGCACTCCGGTTAGGGTTTTTAGAAGCTTTCTCGGCTGTGGTTAGGAAAGCACAATTCAACTTTTTAAAAAACTTTACCCAACTCTGTTGGGTTTGGCTTAGGGTAAACCGCGCATTTTTTACTGGTCTACGGATTAGATTGGGTGTGGCTCAATAATTGAACCATTTTTGTTTGTTTTAAATCCTGGTCGGTCATTGTAAATGGACGGTAACAATAAATTGGTGCGGACCAATCCACACCATGCCCAGTCTGCACCTCAGCCAAGCGCTTATTCTTTAATTATTAAAAAGCTTTATACTATTTTTAACCTATATAATATGTTTTTGCATGTATTAATATTCTGTTTAGTACGTAGTATATGTGGAAATTGTTTTTGGTGAAGGTTGCAATACCAAATCCACTATCTTGGCTTTAAATTGATATAGGATGAAGGCCAGGATTACATTATACACATTGGGTATCGCTCAATACCTCTCATAAAACATGTGAAGAGGAATACATTAGGCCTCTGATGTAAAATTTTGATTAGCCTAAATCTAGACTATTAGGCTACGTTTGGTATGCTGACTAAGGAACTAGATATGATAATATAGTACGAAACCAGTGTTTGGTACCACTCGTATTAATTAGCCATCGAATAAGTTAATACGGTTGAGTACCTTTATACGGTCCACACCCGCTAAAATAATACCCTCAAAATTGCCCGTATTAAATAGTCGAATAACTAGCAATCTTGAAAAGTAGTAATAATAATAATAATAATAATAAATAGGAATAATAATAAATAGGAATAAAAAAAAGAATAATAAAAAAGAATAATTAAATAATTAGTAATAATAATAATATCAATAATTAATTATAATAAATAAAAATAATATACATAATTAATATTTATGATATATAGATATTTCTTATCAATTATTATAATGTAATATGGTTAGTATAATATAGTCGGTATTTTAATCCGGCAGAGCACCAAACGCCCGACTAAATAGTCAGTCTATTTGGTGGACATATTAGTTTATCCGACTGAAATAGTCAGTACAATACGACATACCAAACGAGACCTTATATCTCTTGTTTATCCCACAAGTGCACGGTTCATAAGTAGTATAGTTCATAAAAACGAGTTTTCTCCCACAAGGAGTGATGATCAAATTCAATTTATAACCTATGATTCTTTTCTAAGTTAATAAAAACAAAAAAATACTAGTTTAGGGTAAGGGGTTGAAGCAAGTGAAGGAATGATTGATAAGGTGTAACGACACGGACTAGAAATTAAAATAATTTGAGGCTTTAATTAAGGAAATGACGATTTTACCCTTGGTTTCGGAAGGGTTCGGGAGTCACTTTTTTCTCTGATAGTACTTTTGGAAGTTTTTCTTTGGTCGTTGCGTAGGTCTCGAACTCACGAGTTCGTGGATAGGCGGCACGTGGAAAACGGAGACCCGAGGAAGTAGTTTTGGGTCTAGAAGGTTCAAGGGCAATTTGGTAATTGTTACATGGGATATATTTTGGGGAAGAGTATTTCTTCCTTTTTTCAGACTTCTCTGGGGAGTCTTCACGAACTACTTCTCTCTCTTCTCCCCGCGAACACACCAAAACCCCAAAAATCGAGTGAGCCGTGGAAACTGTTTCTAGCCAATTTGAGGCCGAGGATAGTCTTCCTATAACGACCCGGACTAGAAATTAAATTATTTTGAGAATTGGAATATTTTACCCTCGATTTTGGACGGGTTCGAGAGTCACTTTTTTGACTGGCAGTACTTTTGGGAATTTTTCTTGGGTCGTTGCGTAGGTCTCGAACTCACGAGTTCGTAGATAGGCAGCATGCGGAAAACGGAGACCCGGTGAGTTCGTTACGGGTCTAGAAGCTTCAGGGGTAGTTTTGGTAATTTTGGAAAACTTGGAATTATATATCAGATATTTTTCTCTCTCCTTGGGAGATTAATCCATTCAGTCTCTCTCTCCTACCCGAAATTCTCCCCGTGCGAACACCGAACAACCTTTTTCATCGGACGAATTTCGGTTCGATTCGACCGAAACCAAGGTCGGGAGGATCTTCCCCATAGCCCTGATCAGTCGTTATTTATGCATCATTTTGATGTCTTTATATGCCTCTCTTACATGTCTTTTGAATGATTTCGTGCCATCAATAGTAGAAAATAATCAATCTTGTGAGACTTGTGCAGAGTTAGAAATTTAGGTAAAATCTGGAAAGAACGCAAAAAGAATGACTCAAATCGGAGTCCAGATGAAGGAGATATCCTCATTTCAATATCAGGTCCTGAACGGAGTCCTGAGTGCGCCAGTGCGCCGGTGCGCCTATTTTGGGCCACTGGCCAAGTACCTCATATCAGGCCCTCCGGGTCTCAAACCTGTGTTTCATGACATCAAGGTCAGGTCCTAGAAGTGCCAAGGTCGCGCCAAGGCAGGTCGATGACATGTCCCAAGAAATCCCATCCGAGCCCAGATGTGCGCCTAAGCCGGGGGTCCCTGTTCCGCCAGCGGTGGATCAGAGGTTCTCTGTCTGCGCTAAGCCTGACAACATTTGCGCCAAGCCTGAACGAAGATGCGCTTCTACTATACTCATGATGTACTTCAAAAGCGCAGTCCCATATCCTGATTACGAAGACAGTCCAAAATCCAAGTTTGGCCAGCTTGCGTTCCCACTTGCCAGCCTGCATTCACACTCCCGGCCGTGCTCTAATTGGTTCTAATAGATTTTAAGGACTTTGTAATTAATTAAAAGTAAAATAACTTTCCCTAATCTTATAGAATAAGGTTTTACCAATCCTTATAGAATAAGGTTTTACCAATCCTTATAGAATAAAGTTATACCAATCCTTATAGAACAAGGTTTTCCCTTGTCTATAAAAAGGAGAATCAGAGAGAGGATCAAGGGTTCCGTTTTGTTTTCTGAAAAATAGAGACCTGAGCCGCATATAGTAATTGATTTTTTAGAGTTTTATACCAAAGCTTTGTTCTTCCCGAAGTTGAGTGTGCTGGACGTGGAGCTTGGAGAAGAAGGCTCTGCCGTGTCTTTTGCTGCACATGTTCTTCACAATCTCTTATGTACCCTTATTTTCATTATTGAAATTTACTTATGAATTCAATTATATTTGTTTCAATTTCAGTTATGTGTGAGTAGTCGTTAGGATTAGGGCTGCTTGAAGCCCTAGCCATGTTAGCTTTTTGATTGGATTTCTAGCTCTTGATTATGATTGCTATGCATGTTGAATAAGTTGGATTACTATGCTTAATGACCTTAATTTATGCCTATAAGATTAGCTACCTTGTTTGCATATAATTATAGATGTAATTGCTTGAGTGACCGTCATATCATCTTGTGATTTGGAGCATCGAAAGTATTCTTACTTGTAATCTTAACTCATAACGACCTAGGATTGCATGTCACTTTGCTAGGCTAATGTGGTGTCATTAAATTCTCTTTAAACTTCATGCATCATCTTAAAAGGTAGGTGATAGACGTTCTAGGCATATGCCCTGTTTAGAACATGCTAAGTAAGAGGGAATAAGATGTGTCTAGTGAACCAACGCCAGGTCCTAGGCACGGGCACCTAATTCAAAAAATGCATAGTAATTAGGTCAAGGAAATCTGGTTAAGAGCTATAATTGGTTAGAGTGGATAGTAAGCCTTAATTCGCCTTAGTTAATAATCAATCAACCGTTAATTCTTGCATTGTTATTTTCTGCATTTTATTTTACTTGTCTTTAAATTTCAGTTCTCACATCATAAACGCCCCTGCTTGTGTGTGTGTGTGTGTTTTCACTAAGTTAATAAATCTGAACTAAAGTGGTCATAATGTTGATACAAGTCCTCGAGGGATCGACTCTTGCTGTGCTACTATACTATTCTTATCGATTTGTGCATTTGCAAGGATTTTATAACTGTTAGAATTGAATTGCATATTTCTTGCTCTTTAATTTTACCAACAAGCCCCACGACCATTTAGGGGTATTTATCGGAGCGGGAGCACCGCCGTAGGCGACAGACAGAGGAGGGAGGTGGACCGAATCTTCTCGGCCATTTTTCGGCCAAACCAGGTACGATCTCGGAACTTTGACCTCATATTTGGATTCCTGGTGAAAAGTAAATGAATTTACATGTGTGGATAGTGAAAAACGGTCAAGAAATGAAGAAGTTAGAAAACCTTGAAAATTGACTGGAAATGGCAATTTCTGGCGAACCAGACGGCGGCGGAGGCGGCGGTTCGGTCGTCTTCTCCGGCAAGTCACCGGCGATTAGTCTGGTCGGGTTGGACCAGGTCTGGTCGAGTGAACCGGTCGGGTTGAGTTGGATCGAGTCAGGCCGAGTTGGGTCAGGTTGGACCGGTCCAGGCGCGTGAGTCACTGTAGCAGCGCGTGGCCGCACGTGGGCGTGTGTTCCGACCTTCCGGTGGCGCGTGGCGGCGTGTGGAACGGTTCCCGATGTCACGGCGATGCGTGACTAGGGTTTTGGGACGTTTCGGATCTGATTTTGTTGGTTTCGAGGCCATAGGAGTTCGTTTAGGGCCCGGTTGGGTAATCTCAGCGGTAATGGTTGCCCGTGGAGCGGATTTTTAGCTCGGAAAGTCAAGGTAGTTGGGTCATTATTGTGCATGTGTTCCTTGGGGCTAGAGCGTCCATGAATTTTGGGTTGGATGATATATGTGAGTGGACTTTTGATTTATAAATTGAAATGCATGCATCAATGTATCTTTTTTTAAATACTGTTATGTATTGTGGCATTGAATTTTCGGAATTTAGAAATGATTACTGGACACATGTTTTCCACTATTTCAGTTAAAGTGTGATTTGAGAAATGTCATGATTTTTGGACTCGGTTTTGATATCGTTTTGACGTGGAAATTATTGAGTCCATGATTTGGGTTTTGACTCGTATGTATGAGTTTGTCGGATTTGGCCATATTTGAGGGAGGTCAGGACCCGGGGCCAGGATTCGTTATTAGCGGTGAACCCCGTGAACCTCTAAGATAAATATTGATTTGAGGGAGGCCAGGACCCGGGACTAGGATCCGCTAGTGACAGTGAACCCGGTGAACCTCCAAGATAAATATATTTGAGGAGGACCAGGATATGGGACTAGGATCCGCTGTTGGCGGTCAACCCGGTGAACCTCCAATATAATTGGTTACTGTTTCTCCGACTAGCGTGGAGAGTTTTGCTCCGTCGGGTCGCGAGGCTGTATATGCATAGTACAGAGAGTTGTGATATAGGACTAGCACACCCCAAGGAATACCCTGGTGGCTAGGGATATGCCCGTCGAGGGATATGCCGACTGATGTGATATGATAGCCGAAGGTTATACCGGCTGATGATATGATATGCCAGTCGAGGGATATGCCGACTGATGTGATGTGATAGTCGAAGGTTATACCAGCTGATGATATGATATGCCAGTCGAGGGATATGCCGACTGATGTGATGTGATAGCCAAAGGTTATACCAGCTGATGATATGATATGCCAGTCAAGGGATATGCCGATTGATGTGATGTGATAGCCGAAGGTTATGCCGACTGATGATATGATATGCCAGTCCAGGGATATGCCGACTGATCTGATATGATAGCCGAAGGTTATACCGGCTGATGATTGATATGCCAGTCGAGGGATATGCCGACTGATGTGATATGATAGCCGAAGGTTATACCGGCTGATGATATGATATGCCAGTCGAGGGATGTGCCGACTGATGTGATGTGATAGCCGAAGGTTATACCGGCTGATGATATGATATGCTAGTCGAGGGATATGCCGACTGATGTGATGTGATAGCCGAAGGTTATACCGGCTGATGATATGATATGCCATTTGAGGGATATGCCAACTGATGTGATGTGATAGCCGAGGGTTATACCGGCTGAAGATACGATATGCCAGTCGAGGGATATGCCGACTGATGTGATATGATAGCCGAAGGTTATACCGGCTGATGATATGATATGCCAATCGAGTGATATGCCGACTGATGTGATGTGATAGCCGAAGGTTATACCGGCTGATGATATGATATGCCAGTCGAGGGATATGCCGACTGATGTGATGTGATAGCCGAAGGTTATACCGGCTGATGATATGATATGCCAGTCGAGGGATATACCGACTTATGTGATCTGATAGCCGAAGGTTATACCGGCTGATGATATGATATGCCAGTCGATGGATATGCCGACTGATGTGATATGGTAGCCAAGTGTTATGCCAGCTTATATGTATTGCCAGCCGAGGGTTATTCCGGCTGAGGATACGATATGATTGTCGAGGATACTTGCTGACTTATATGATTAGATAGCCGAGGATATTTTCGGCTCTAATATGATTTGACAACGATTTTCATGTGCTTAATCAGCCTATGAAAATACTTCGTCATCCGGGTCTGTGGGTTGGTGTGGGCGGTGTCCTAGAGTGACGAATTATTGTTGGTTCACAAGTATCAGACTAGTCGGTTGTCTTGTGGTATTCTAGTAGAGGTGTCAGCAGTGTCTGACCTACTGACATTTGGTGTCAGAGGGTATTCCTATTTGGACCACCACTATTCCGAGGTCTTGGCTTTGACCTGTATGCTCTCCTACGTCTGACAGGTAGGAGTGGTCAGTAAGTACATAGGTTATGTCGGGAACCCTGTAAGGTTTACTAAAAATTATTTTAGGATAAAGGGTATTCTTGGTATTTAATTTTTGAGGTAAAAGAGGTGTCAGACGGGATAAGGGTTCTTTTCGGGTTTCGAGGGGAAATTCGGGAAGGGGCCTTACACTTCCCCCATCTCCACGAGCCTGGTGGTGGTGGACTCGAGGCTAGAACACATGCGGATACGAGGAATCGAAGGGTTGACTTTGGATCGAGCTTTCTCGTTGGATTTCCAGCCAAGGGAAGTAAATTTTTCCATTTTTGAGCTTAGAATCGGTATCCTGGAGGTGAGTAGTTGGATTTAGGTATAAAAATTGTTGAAGAAAGGAGGAGTTCGAAGCTCGTCGGAAGTGGCGATTTCTGGCGAGAATTTCTAGATTCCAGCCAACGGAGACGATGGCGATGATAGCGGTCCTGTCATCGTCCTCGACAAACTCCGACGATTGGTTCAAATTGTGGTTGTTGATGTGGCATGCCACATGGCGACCAGTCAGTAGCTAACTCAGCTGCCACGTGGAGCCATGTGGCAACACAGTCAGCGGTCCAGTCATCAGTTGATCAACTAACGCCGTCGGGATTTGACGGAATATACTGACGGCGTTAGCATATTCCGTCAAAAGGTAACAATGTTTTAACGGAACCCTAACGCCGTTAGTTTGGACGGAAGATGCTGATTCCGTCAGAATATTCTGTCAAGTTTGACGGAATATTCCGCCTTAACAGTACAGACGCGCGTGAGGCGTGTGGCGATGCGTGGCTTGTGGTCTGGTATTCTATCGGTGCGTGGGGTTGTTTCCCAGCCCACGGCGACGCGTGGCTATGGTGTTGGGACATTCCGGATCGGATTTTGGTGGTTTTGAGGCCATTGGAGTCCGTTTCGAGCCCCGTTTGAGTAATCCCAGCTATATGGACGACCACGGAGCGTGTTTTGGCTCGGGGGGTCAGGAAGGAGGGCTATTCCTTAGGGCTAGGGTTTCCTTGAGTTAGTACTTTGGATGTACTGTGAACAGACTGGGTTTCTGGGATTTCGTGGCATGTGTATTTCTACGTATTATGTTTCGCCACGAATTGTGATTTGGGTTTTGATCATGATGAATGATCTGAGGTATGTTATGGGAGATTCCGTCATACTCTTAGGATGATCTAGAATATTGAGTCGGGATATCGGGTACGGCTTGGGATGAGCCGGGTTAGTGAGCTATGGCTTAGGATGGGCCGAGATATTGAGCTACGGCTCGAGTTGAGTCTGGATATCAGGTACAACTTAAGATGAGCCGGGTTGGTGAGCTACAACTCAGGATGAACCAGGATATTAAGCTACGGCTCGAGTTGAGCCGGGATATCTGGTACGGCTTGGAATGAGCCGGGTTAGTGAGCTACGACTCAAGATGAGCCAGGTTATTAAGCTATAGCTCGAGTTGAGTCGAGATATCTGGTACAGCTTAGGATGAGCTGGGTTAGTGAGCTGCGGCTCACGATGAGCCAGGATATCGAGTTACGACTTGGGGTAAGTCAAAGAGACTCAATTCAACCAAGTATGGTACCTTCATCATCAAGGTCAGTGGGTGGTGTGGGTGATGACCCAGATCGACGAGTCGTTGATGGTTCACACGAGGGTGACACGTCAGTTATCTTGTTTGATTGCTGAGGAGGTCCTCCAAGATAGTTTGTGAACTACTGGACTATCCTTCATTTGACAGGTAGGTAAAAGTCAAGCAGGTGCAAAGGTTGTTCTGTTGGAACCCCTGTAAAGTTTACTTGATGTTTCCATAATTAAGGGTATTCCAGGTGTTAACTTTTGTGGTTAAAGGTTGTCAGACGGGAGCAGGGCCTTTCCGATTTCTGAGGGGGAATTCGGGAAAGGTCCTATCAATTTAGTATCAGAGTCTAGGTTTAACTTCCTGCAAACCGCACACTTGTGTGGAAATTATTTAATGGTTCTTGGCAAGAAGATGTCTCCGAGGCGTTTGTCTCTTCTGTGCCCTAAAACTGAGGGAGGCGGAGAGTTAGGAGTCATGATACGCACAGGCGAGGCAGGATTCGCTATTGCTGGTGAATGGACTTTGGTTTTGAAAATTATAATGCATGCATAAAGGTATAGTTGAATAAATTCTTGTTACGTATTATTTTTGGTAAATTATAGAATTGTCATGTATTATGCAAATTAATACTGGACACGGGATTTCAATAATTATTTGGAAATGACGTTTTGGGCTATGGCCTGGCTTGACGTTTTGGGCTACTAGATTAAAGTTTTATATGGTTTGACTTGATTGATTTTGGATTTCAGTCGAGTCCACAATTTTGTGTTCAAACCCGGTTTTTCAATAAATTTGGCCTAAGCCAAGGAACAAGGAATTCAAAGCATGGATTTGAATTACTGTCCTCGAGGGTCAAGGTTTTCTCTGATGCTGGCGTCGAGGGTCTTTCTCTGCCAGATCGTTGAGGCAAGCTATGGCTCGGGATTCCATTCGGGGACCAGTGAGTCAAGTTTATGATATTTTGTGTCCAGGATGGCTTCATGGTTTTTAAACTCCTATGAGGAGGGTTTTCAAAACAGGGTTGTGGACCACGAGATGTTTTATTATTTGGATTTTCGTGGGTCCCACCGAGTGTTTTAAAAAAACATGTATTTTGGTTTTCACTGAATTGTTGTCCCCAAGGGTCATGGTTTTTTTCTCCGGCTCATGATGAGGATATTTCCCATCACGTGTTCGTCCAGGTTTTCTCCGACTGGCGTTGGAGGGTATTTCTCCGCCAGATCGTTGAGGGGTTTTCCGATGTTGGCGTTGGAGGGTATTTCTTCATCACATCGTTGAGGTTTCTCCGACTGGCGTTGGAGGGTATTTCTCCACCAGATCATTGAGGGGTTCTCCGATGTTAGCGTTGGAGGGTATTTCTCTGTCACAGCATTGAGGTTTCTTCTACTAGCGTTGGAGGGTATTTCTGCACCAGCTCGTTCAGGGGTTCTCCGATGTTGGCGTTGGAGGGTATTTCTCCGTCACATCGTTGAGATTTCTCCGACTGGCGTTGGAGGGTATTTGTCCGCTAGATCATTGAGGCTGTCTATGCATCGTACAAGGACCCGTATATATTAAGATGCTCGGATATGTGGAGGGATTTCTCCGAGACTGGCATGGTAGGGCATTTCCTCCGCCAGATCGTCGATACTTTCTGATGATAGTGTGGCAGGTAGTCCTCCGCCAGATCGTTGGGGCTGACTGCACTTGGTACACGTGACTCTATCCAACACCTGACTTCGAGATCTATTCAGTCATGTGACATCATGACTTGCGGTAATTGTAGTCATGTTGGGAGTAGGCCCCGCGGTGGACCTCTCGGGCTCAAAGCCTTGCTTCGAGGTATGTTTTGGATTGAATGGATTCTGGTGCCTTCAGGATGTCTCCTGTATGTTTTTCTCGCCTACGGTTTGTTGTCGAGATAGGACCAAAGAAATGTGCAGAGTGCACAGGTTCAATTGGGAATCGCAGCGAAGGCCCAGTTCATGTCGGTGGTGATTCAACAGGACTCGAAAGCAGGAGGTTGGTTCTTTGATCCGAGTTAAGGGAATTTCGGGGGCGAAATTCCATTAAGGGGGGAAAATTGTAACAACCCAGACCAGAAATTAAAATAATTTGAGACTTTAATTAAGAAAAGGACGATTTTACCCTCAATTTCGAAAGTGTTCGGGAGTCACTTTTTGTCTAACAGTACTTTTGGAAGTTTTTCTTGGGTCGTTTCGTAGGTCTCGAACTCACGAGTTCGTGGATAGACGGCACGCGGAAAACGGAGACCCGAGGAGGAAGTTATGGGTCTAGAAAGTTCAAGGGCAATTTGGTAATTATTACATGGGAGATATTTTGGGGAAGAGTATTTCTTCTTTTTTCAGACTTCTCCGGGGAGTCTTTGTGAACCATCTCCCTCTCCTCTCTTTCGTCTGATAGGTAGGTGAAGGTCAATAAGTTACAAAGGTGGTTTTGTATGAACTCCTGTAAAGTTTATTTGATGTTTCTACAATTAAGGGTATTTCAGGTGTTAACTTTTGTGGTTAAGGGCTGTCAGACGGAGATAGGGCCTTCCTGGTTTTCGTGGGGGAATTCTGAAATGGTCCTATCATAAGGCACTAAAACTAGATTTTAAAACAAGTAAAATGAATTCAATAATGCAATTTGAAATTACAAACACAATTTAAAGTTTCTTAGGTTGCAATTAACACTAGAGCATCGGATTAGCCACTAATTATCTTATTCAAATTCTTGAAGACAAGTTATAAATCTAACCAATTTAGCATATGAAGATTTTGTACCTAAACCATTTGTCTAATTTTTTGCCTAGTTTTCCTTGTGTATGAGTTATATCCTTGGTCTAGTATAGAGTCAACTATCCTTAAAGGTAACCTATCATTGGTCTGTTATAGAGTTAAGTCTAACAATGCCTTAATCGCTATGAAAGCAAGAAATCATACAATCACACAATCTATGGTCAAGTAAAGTGTCAATTGCAATTCTTAATTTCTTGAAGCTAAAGTTAGTGCAAAAACAATAGTCATTCATACACCACACAACAAATCATCTAAATGCAAATTATGTTGATTACGAACCAATAAAATAGTATAGATAGATCCCATTTAAAACAGAGAATAAAAATTCATCAAACCAAAATTGGAATTGAATAACTCAATATTTGGAAAATTCGAATAATCAAATTAGACTTTCATTCTAGCTCTAGAAAGGAAAGTTTATTTATTCATAATCATAAAGAAAGCACAAAAGAAATCAGAAAATGATACAATTTTCAGAACTCAAGCTATTCCCAAGTGTTGAAAACTCTGTAAAAATCTCAGTCTTTTCGTCCCCCCTTCCCAAAGATGTTGCAGCCCATTTAAATAGAGAAGAGATGATTTCTCTTTGCAATTGCTGGGCAATCCCCCTTATTTCCCTTCGATTAATTTCGAAGTTGTGTGGTCTCTATTGATGGCCTAATAATGGATAATTAAAGGAGAATGTGCAACTTCTGAAATTTTCCTTGAGCCCTAACATTGCATTGCCCGCCCCAAGCCCAAGACGAACAAGTCCTCAAATCTTCGGCCTCACATTCAAAAAATGATTCATTCAAATCCTACCCTATATAATATACCCACCCTATAAGCTCAAAATAAAACCAAATCAGATTTAAAATATATATATAAGCAATATAGCTGTGCAAAATATTTTGGTTTTACTCTACAAAGAGGCCATTTATTTTGTTCACCTATTAAGCCCACCCAATAAGCCCAAAATATCTTGTTCACCTATTAAGCCCAAAATAATCACAGCCACACTTATTAAACACAGAACACATCTAATACCATTAAACACAAAACATGTTTTGAAGAAAATTACAAACATCATCAATTTTAGACCGAAAGTTCTTCTACCTCTAACTTCTTTGTTCTTTGTTGTATCTCAATGAGGAAAAAATGGAAATTTTTGATTTCCCTCAATAATTATCGTTGCCTCACTCTAAATTAATTCATCTAATTTTTTGCTAATTATAAAAAAAAATTCTTCTGCTCTCTCTCCAATTCCATAACCCTTCTGCTCTGAGCTGTCCCTCTCTAACTATGTTCTACTCTCCTGATACTTATGTCTAAACGCTACCATCACTGATTTAAGTGTTTATTGGGTTTGAATTTTGGACTTTCAAATTGGTAAGTATCAGATTTGGTGAGAATTCACTTATATTTTATTTCAATAGGAAAGGTATATATATATATATATATATATATATATATATATATATACAGATATTTTATTTCAAACTTGCCACGCTGATGTGGATATACCTGAACATACGCAACACAACCAAAGATACGTGGTTCGAGATTTGGTGTTGATGGCATGATTGAGTTTTAACCCCAATTCCCCCAACAAATTCCTTATCCAGAGTAGCTCACATACTCCTTGTGCCATACCTCGATATTCTGCTTCAGCACTTGATCTTGACACTACTTTTTGTTTTTTACTTCGCCAAGTAACTAGATTGCCTCCCACAAAGGTAAAGTATCCAGATGTTGATCGTCTGTCAGTAACAAAACCCGCCCAGTCTGCATCAGTGTGGCCCTCAACATCTAGATGATCATGTCGTGAGAACATTAATCCTCTTCCAGGAGCTGCCTTCAAGTATCTCAGAATTCGGTTTACCGCATCCATGTGGGCTTCACTTGGTGCATGCATGAACTGACTCACCACACTTACGGCATATGCAATATCAGGTCTAGTGTGTCCTAGATAGATTAACTTACCCATCAGGCGTTGATATCTTTCTTTGTTGGTGGGTACATGATCCGGATATTAACCAAGCTGATGATTCAACTCCATTGGCGTATCAGCTGGTTTGCTGGCTAGCATTCCAGTGTCAGGTAAAATGTCAAGGATATATTTCCGTTGTGATAGAAATATTCCTTGGTCTGAACGAGCCACTTCGATGCCTAAGAAGTATTTCAGAGCACCAAGATCTTTCATTTCAAACTCACTTGCCAAGTGGTGTTGCAACGCTGCCTTTTCTTCTGGGTCATTCCCGGTAACTACCATGTCATCAACATATACAATAAGGGCAGTGACTTTACCTTTCTTATGTTTCAAGAAAAGAGTATGATCTGAGTTACTTTGTTTGTATCCGAAGTCCTTCATTGATTGGCTGAACTTTCCAAACCATGCTCTGGGTGATTGCTTCAATCCATAAAGAGACTTCCTCAGTTTACAAACCATGTTGCCCTTATCGTGCCCCATCTTACATCCTGGAGGTGAATCCATATATAATTCTTCTTCTAAGTCGCCATATAGGAAGGCATTTTTTACATCAAATTGGTGTAATGGCCAATCTAGGTTGGCTGCCAGAGAAATAAGTACCCGAATTGTGTTGATCTTGGCTACAGGGGCAAAGGTCTCCCCATAGTCAATCCCATAAGTCTGAGTGTAACCTTTCATGACCAATCTTGCTTTGTATCGTTCAATGGCGCCATCTGCCTTGAACTTTACTGTATATATCCATCTACAACCCACTGTTCTCTTCCCTGGCGGAAGGGTAGTCATCTCCCAAGTGGAATTCTTCTGGAGAGACTCCATTTCATCATTCATCGCTTGTGTCCACTTGGGATCTTTCAGAGCGTCCTGCACATTACTTGGAATAGATACAGTGGATAATTGACACATAAATGATGCACATGACGGAGACAACCTATGTAGGGACACATGATTAGCAATAGGGTATTTAACTTTTGCTTTAGGGTCAAGGTCATAATGTTGTCTAGGAATCCCTCTAGTCGTACGTGGGGGTAACTGATAACCTGTATAATTTGACGCAGGTAAGGTGCTTGAGATAGAGTTTGAATGTTCAGTTACCTGTGGGAAATCTTCAGGACCTGATTGGATGAGTGGTGATGGTAATGTAGTAGGAGTTGTAGAGAGGGAATTATCTGAACCAGTATCAGGAGTGTCGAGGGACTCTTGAGCTTGTAACACCTCAGACACTGACGGCTCGGATGAATGGTGTTGAATTTGGACGTCAATTTGAGTATCTTCGGCTGCAAAGATATTGTTCTCCCCCTGCAGAGGATGCTCAGTGACTCCCCCTGAGTAATAGAACTCACTCTCGTTGAAGGTCACATCGACGGTTACGTGCATGGTCTGAGTGGGAGGATGGAAACACTTATAGCCCTTATGAGTAGCAGAATAACCCACAAAGACACAACGCTGTGCACACGGATCAAGCTTGCCACGCTGATGTGGATATACCTGAACATACGCAACACAACCAAAGATACGTGGTTCGAGATTTGGTGTTGATGGCATGTTGAGGAAAGTAGTCAATGTCTGAAATGGAGTTTGATACTGAAGAGTGCTGGATGGTGTTCGATTGATGAGGTAAGCCGCATAACAAAGAGCCTCCCCCCAAAAATGATGCGGCATGTGGGCCTCAAATAAAGAGGCACGAACAACCTCCAATAGATGCCGATTCTTACGCTACGTGACACAATTCTGTTGTGGTGTATAGGCGCATGTGGTTTGATGAACAATACCATGGTGGCCGAAAAACTGATGTAGGTCATGGTTGATGTACTCACCTCCATTGTCAGATCGAAGGGTCATGATTTTCTTGTCAAACTGAGTAGCAACGTATTGATAAAAGAGCTTGAATTTGGCAGTGACGTCACTTTTCTGGTGTAGGGGAAAGACCCAGGTCATCCGGGTGCAGTCATCAATAAACGTCACAAACCACTTAAAACCACTAATCGTGGGAACTCGTGATGGTCCCCAAACATCAGAATGGACAATCATGAAGGGCATGGAGCTTTTATGCAATCTTAATGGGTACGAATGACGATGGCTTTTCGCCAAAATGCAAATTTCACAATGAATGTCTGACTCATGAAACTGGGAAAACAAATATGGAAATATAAGTTTCAGATAACCAAAAGACGCGCGCCCTAACCGTCGATGCCATAGCCAAATTTTCTTCATCCGAATGGACTCATCGCCTTTCACATGATGTGCGTGACTCAATCGCTTACTGATGTCGGCTGTCATATCCAGATAATACAACTTTCCCCTCCTAGTACCACATCCAATCACGGCCCTGGTGAGAAGATCTTGAAAGAGACAATATGATGGCAAAAAACACACGGTACAATTAAGGGAATCAATGATCTGAGGAACAGATAACAAGTCATAGTCGAGAGAAAGGACAACTAAGACATGATCAAGACGTAATGAGGGTGTAAGAGATAATGACCCCTCTCCCGTGACTTGGGAGGTGGTTCCGTTGGCATTGGTAATATGTGTTTGGCTTGAGGGTTTGGCAGAGTGCAACCCAGTGAAACTAGATGTCATGTGATTGGTAGCGCCAGTGTCAATAATCCATGATCGATTACGAGTAAGTGAAGAGGTACAAGAGGTACCTGGGGTGGCCAAGGATGTGGAGTCAAAATAATGAGACAATATTTTCGACTGAAGAATCATTTAGAATTGATTACTTTATATGCATGATAGACCAGGCTATTTCTTCTATTGAAAATAGGTTTGAACAATTTCAATTATTTGACAATATGTATGGTTTTTTGTATGATAAGAATAAATTTAAGACATTAGGAGATGATGATTTGAAAAGTAAATGTCTTAATCTTGAAGAGTTTTTTAAAACATGGTAATAGTGCTGATATTAATGGATTAGGTTTACTTTTAGAACTGAAAATTTTAAGAGAAATATTACCAATAGAAATTAAAAAACCAAATGAAATATTGAATATCATAGCCAAATTTGATTCTTTTTCAAATGTTTGGGGTGCTTATACAATCTTATTGACAACACTAGTATCTGTAGCTTCTGTTGGAAAAACATTTTTCAAAATTGAAACTATTAAAATCTTATTTATGTTCTAGTATGTCATAGGAAAGATTAAATGGATTAGCCATGTTATCTATTGAGAAAAGTATGCTAGAAAAACTCGAATATGAAAACTTCATCAATAATTTTGCATCTAAAAAAGCAGGAAGATTGATTTTTCGATAAAAAAATATTTATATTTAAATATAAAGTTAAGCAGGCATCGGTTGTAAAATATGCCTTAGGCCTCATGTGGTAATGGGACGGCCCTGATTGCAATTTATTGAACACATAAGTTTCATTTGGAAAAATAAAACTGAAATTTGGACTGGTGTAGTAATTGATGGAGACAAGAGCTTTCGTTTTAAGTTTACTTCCGTTCTCGAACAATGGCGATAAAGAAGAAAGATGTGGTTGATAATGAGTGTTTAATTGTGGCTTTTGACATTTTGGCCTCAAGCTTAATACCAACATGTCGCGCCCCAACCCAAGAATTTACTCTAAACTTGAATTAGAACATGATTCACACCTTACTTTAAGAAATTAAGAGAAAAGGAAAAAAAAGTAAGATGTGAAGAAAAGTACATGAATATTTCTCATAAAAACCCTTCAACGGAAACAACAACGATTTCAGGTCTTACAATGTCTATTACAAGTAAGAAGCTACTCAAAAGTACACATTGGAGTAGTTCATTTTTCAAGCTCAAAACAGTAGCACACTTAATTAAACATTAACAGTCTTTCCACTTCCATCACAAGTCCTAAGTTTCAGGTTCAATTCCTGCACAATCTATTAAGGGGTGAGCATCAACAGCTCAGTAGGGGCATTAACCTTGCCACAATGAAATAGCTGAAGTGTCTAACAAACCAAATAATGTTAATAAGCATGGTGCAATGCAAACACTTCATCCAGTCCCGTTAATTCATATATATGAGTGAGCAGACATGCACGTCCCATACCATGCATTTACCACTGTGGTTCCGAATGATCGTCTACATGAATTAACGCCCACAAGCAACCCATAATTCCCCTTTTGTTAGTCATCTTGTTTAACTCCTTGTCACCAGCCCCGAATTACCCGATAAGAACCATGTGCACTTGGACTGACCTGAGGTCTGGTACCTACCAAGAGTTAAACTCAACTACACAAAAGATCCATTGTATTAGCCTCATATCAAAAATTTCTATCTCAACACCAATATTAAACCCAATGCATAAAAAAGATTCCCAAATATAAACAATACACATATATAATCACTTAATGGATAAAATAGATTCCAACAAAATCACATTATAACAATTAAGTAAATCAATCAATTAAGCACAGTGTAACACACAAAACTTAATTAAACCAAATCCCGTAAAGGTTTTCCCAAGAATCCCTACCTTGAGTCCGAGGTTAGGATAAAATTCCATTCCATGAAACCACCTTAATCTCTACCAAAATCTCTCTACTTTTTTTTTTCTTTCTCACTAAAATTATACCAAGATGAAAGGAAAGAAAAGAATATGGTTTTCTTGTTCCTGTATGAAGTGAAGAATAGGCCTATTTATAGGGTGGTGAGTTGGTTAAGAAAAGTGGCTAACTTTAATCTACTTATCTTCATAATGATTAATTAGATAGCAATGGATTAAAATCATCCACATGTAGTCTAGCAAACTAATAGCCTACTTAGTTGGCTTTCTACCATTTCTCCACATCTTCCTTTAACCATGGAACTAATAGTAAGTCTCCACCTCATGCTTAAACAAAAGCACCTCATCCTTAAACAAAACCACCTAATGCTTAAACAAAACACTTCATGCTTTAAACAAAACACCTCATGTTTTATACAAAACACCTCATTTTAAGTATTTATATATATATATATATATATATATATATTTAAAAAAATGGATCTTCACAATCTACCCTCTTAAAGAGAAATTTTAATAGGACCCTTCCTGAATTTCCCCTCGAAACCCGAGAAAAACCCTGCTCCCGTCTGATAACCTAATAAAATTCCCAAAATACCCTTAAGTCCTTGCAAATAATTATGAGAATTCTGCAAAAAATCCTGCAGAATCTCCCCTTAAGGACTTGTTAATCGTTTTCCATCTATCAGACGAAGGATCAGATAAAACTCCAAATTCCAACAACTCAACAATCCAACGATGTAATTACGAAATTGACAATCAATCCAACTGAGTTATCAAAGCATCTAGGTAGGATAAGTAAATACACAAATAAATATCCTACTATAGTTAAACGCGCAGTTGAAATGTAATGCCTCCGCCTCTAGATATGCCCACGTCAATCCAACAGCCTAGAAGGGATTTAAAACACCAAAAGTGTGGATGGACAAAAATATTCATTTAAAACTATTTCTGAGGAAAACATACATTTTCCCCTCCATGAGTAAAACCATGCATCCATAACATAAAATTCTTTTTCAACAAAACCCTTGTTTTTGTAAAACACCGATGGGACCCATGAAAAACCGTATAATGAAAACATCCCGTGGTCAACAACCCTG
Organism: Oemleria cerasiformis; assembly: GCA_037349345.1. Lineage (NCBI taxonomy): Eukaryota > Viridiplantae > Streptophyta > Magnoliopsida > Rosales > Rosaceae > Oemleria > Oemleria cerasiformis. The sequence goes on from JAZGTL010000021.1 coordinate 2,228,356, forward strand.
TTTTGAAAACTCTCCTCAAAAGAGTTTACAAATCATATGAAACCAACTTGGACACAAATGTATATCAAAACATTTTCCACTGCTTCCGAATAAAAATTCTGAGTCGTAGCCCAATACCCTCCACACACCCAATATACCTCGAGCTGTGTAGAAACTTATACTAAGCATAGACAGCCTTAACGACCCGGTGGAGAAATAACCCTCGACACCAACGTCGGAGAACCCTCAACGATCTGACGGAGAAAAACCCCTTGTTGCCAGCCGGAGAAAACCTTGATCCTCGGGGACACCAAATCAGTGAAAACCAAAATCCATGTTTTGAAATCCTTATTTCCTGGCCTAAGCGAAATTCATTGAAAAACCGGGTCTATGCCCAAATCCAAGGAAATCGCACATCCGGGTTTACCCCCAAAACCATGGACTCAAAATCTATCTAGTCAAAACCATTTAATAACAGAGTTCATAAAACCAGGCCATAGCCCAAAACATTATTTCCACTGTAATATTGAAAACCCGTGTCTAGTAATAATATATTAGCACAATTTCTAAATTGCATAACTGTACTAAAAACAATACATAACAATATTTAATTCAAATATCCCTTTATGCATGCATTATAATTTATAAACCAAAGTCCACTCATCGATAGCTCAATCCCGATTCGTAAGCTCCTCTGAAGTTCACGGAGCAGTATCGCCTGCCAAAAGTAACAATCGGGATTTTAAAAATCTTACATTTAAACTCCCTAAACCCCGGAAGTCCGCTCGCGTTACGCTAAAAATGTAGCCACTTCGGACGTCCAAAACTACCCCTAAATGACGTCCGATTAACCCAAAACCTACGCCAACAGGTCCAGAATGTCGAGACCTTGTCGACACGTGTCGCTGTGACTCCAGAACTAGTCCCACGTGCCACCAAGAACCGACAGAAGACCAACAGTTCAGCCCCGCGCCGGCTACACTACCTCACGCGCCTGGACACGCCTGCTGACTCAGCCGCCAAGTGGCATCCACGTGGCTTCCAGGTGGGATCCACGTGGCTTCCAGGTGGGATCCACGTGGCTTCCAAGTGCCATCCATGTGGCTTCCAAGTGCCATCCACGTGGCTGCCACGTGGTCATGCCACATCAACTCCCCTAACCGACTCAGTTGGCGGAGACTCGCCAGAGAAGACGACCGCACCACTGTCAGCCTCCGTCGCTGTCGTCGGAAAACCCCATTGCCGGCCGAGCTTCATGTTTTTCCTAACTTTCTCAAAACCCAGCCGTTTTTCACGAACTTTTTGTCTAAATCCGAGGAATTCAAGAATGAACTATAAACACGAAACCCATACCTATGTTGGCCGAAAAATCGATTGGAAGGTTTCGGTTTTGCTTTCCTCCGACCGGTGTCTCCCGCAGCTGCCTCCTTCGGTAGTGGGTACGGTTGTGCTCGCGGAAAGGAGTAGAGACTAATGGGTTTAATCAACTAGGCCAAAGTCTCCTTGAACTGAAAGTCCAAATTGAAGTTTTTGTATTTTGGTTCCGGTCGGTCACTTGGTGTCACGGGTCTGTGTAAGAAATGAAGAGATGAGAATGAAATGTTTTGTGAAGTCTGGATTAAATACATATACCTAAGGGAAATTACCAAAATGCCCCTGACCTATCTAGACCCGAAATTTCTCACACGGTCTCCGTTTTCCACGTGCCGCCAGTCTAGGAACTCGTGAGTTCGAGACCTACGCAACGGTACCCGAAAAACTGTCAAAATTGACTTCCGAGCCCTCTTTAAAACTAAGGGTAATTTCGTCTTTTCCCAAATTAATTTACGAAAGTTTACTAATTAAATTTCCGGGTCATTACAAATTTTGTCCTCGAAATTTAAAACTTACCATAATCATAGAACAGTTCCGGATGCTTTTTACATATTTCAGTTTCTAACTCAAATGTAGATTCCTCAACATCTCCATGTAGCCACAAAACTTTGACCAATGCAATTGTCTTAGTTCGTAACACTTTTGTGTACGATCTAGTATTTGGATTGGTCTATCCTCAAATGACAAGTGTTTGTCCAAACTAAGTTCTCCCCAATCTATCACATGTGATGGATCCGGTTCATACTTTCGAAGCATAGAGATTTGAAAAACATTATGTATGCCTGAAAGTTGAGGAGGAAATGCTAACTTGTAAGCTACTTCACCAATTCTTTCCAAAATCTCAGAAGGACCAATGAATCTTGGTGCTAATTTTCCAGTTTTCCAAATCTTTTCACTCCTCTACGAAGTGATACTTTGAAAACACGTAGTCACCCACCTCAAACTTTAATGGTTTCCTTCTTTGATTGCATAGTTCTTCTATCGACTCGGAGCATTTATGATGCGTTGCTTGATAACCTTGATCTTTTATGTAGTCTCTTGAACCAAATCAGGTCCTAACATCACTACTTCTCCTACTTCTGTCCAACTCATTGGTGATCGACATGGACTTCCATACAATGCTTCATAGGACGCCATCTGAATGCTAGATTGATAACTATTGTTGTAGGAAAATTCTGCCAATAGTAAATGATCTTCCCAACTTCCTCCAAAATCTAAAACACATGCTCTCAACATATCCTCCAAAATTTGAATAGTCCTTTCTAATTCTTCATCAGTTTGAGGATGAACAACGTTACTAAAATTGAGCTGTGTACCTAGACCTCTTTCTAAGCTTCCCCAAAGTATAGATCTTAACTTGGAATCTCTATCAGACCCATTTGAGATAGGTATTCCATGCAATCTAACTATCTCTCGAACATAAATTTTTCCAAGTGTTTAAGTTGGGTTTGCAGTTTTGACAGGTAACAAATGTGATGATTTGGTCAAACGATCTACAATGACCCAAATTGCATCTCGCCCTCTTGAAGATCTCGGGAAGCCAATAACGAAATCCATAGTAATATGATACCATTTCTATTCTGCTACTGGTAATGGTTGTAATAAACCCGATGGTTTCTGATGTTCAACTTTCACTTGTTGGAAGGTGAGACATTTCCTAACAAAATTAACTACATCTTTCTTCATTCCACTGCACCAAAACTGTCGTCGAAGATCATGATACATTTTCGTCCCTCTAAGGTGAATGGTTATATGATGAGTGGTGACCTTCTTGAAGACTTTTATTTCTCAAAACAAATATTTCTGGTACATACAATCTATTCAAATATCTTAATCCACCATCTGCATGCATCTTCCATCCTTCAAGTCGCTCTCTTATGTTGATCCTAGTTTTCATATCCTTAAACATAGAATCAAATTGTTGTGCTTCAATGATTCTTCCAATCAAAGCTAGGTGAGTAACTAAATTACATAGATATGCGCAATCCTCTCGGAGACCCACGTGTAAGTCAAATTCCCAAAGAGGCTCCACCATCTTCCATTTTTGGTGTTGTAGCTTTGCTACGGTTCCTTGGGGTTTTCTACTTTGGGCATCAGCTACCACATTAGCCTTTCCCGGATGATAGTGTAAACCAAAATCGTAATCTTCTAAATATTCCATCCAGCGCCTTTGCCTTAGATTCAACTCTTTCTATGTGAATAAGTACTTTAAACTCTTGTGATCTGAGTAGAGTTCAAACCTTTCCCTATATAGGTAATGTCTCCACGTCTTCAATGCATGAACAATCGCTGCTAACTCCAAATCATGTGTGGGATAACTTTTTTCATGCGACTTTAATTGACGAGAAGCATAAGCAACAACTTTATCAAATTGCATTAGTACACATCCTACCCCTTGCAATGAAGCATCAGTGTATACTATATAATCTACACCTCTTTTAGGAATAATTAACATAGGAGAAGTGGTTAATCGAACCTTTCACTCTTGAAACGATTCCTCGCACTCATCATTCCAAGCAAACTTTACTCCCTTCTGTGTCAATTTTATGATTGAGATGGCTATTCGAGAAAAATTCTTGATAAATTTTCTATAATAGCCAGCCAAACCTAGAAAGCTTCATATCTCATGAACATTCCGCAGTTGACGCCAATTCAAAACTTCTTCCACCTTCGAAGGATCTACTACAATGCCTTCACTTGAAATAACATGTCCTATGAATTTCACTTTAGTCAACCAAAATTCACACTTACTTAACTTTGCAAACAACTTATGCTCTCTTAAAGTCTGTAAAACGATTGACAAGTGTTTTTCATGTTCCTCTTCAGATGCAGAATAGGTAAGAATATCGACAATGAATACAATCACAAACTGATCTAAATAAGGACAAAAAATTTGATTCATCAAGTCCATGAATACTGCCGGGGCATTTGTCAATCCAAAAGGAATTACCAAAAACTCATAATGTCCATAACGAGTTCTAAAAACAGTTTTTGGAACATCTTCTTCCTTGACTCAAAGTTGGTGATAACCAGAACGAAGATCAATCTTCGAGAAGTATCGTGAAATAGGTCATCAATCCTGGGTAATGGACAATTGTACCTTACTGTGACTCTGTTCAATTGTCGGTAGTCAATACACATACTAAGAATACCATCGCTTTTTTTTTTACAAAGAGTGCAGGAGCACCCCATGGTGACGTACTAGGAAGAATCTTGAAGTTGTATTTTCAATTCCTTTAATTCTGCTAGTGCCATCTGGTATGGAGGTATAGATATAGGTGAACTAGATAAGTCATTTGGAGAAACATAGCTAAAACCCTTCACTATGGGAATTAACTCTATTTGTGGATCACGCAGTTATTCCATGGCTAAGTGAGCAATCAACCTCAAATAACTACATTTTCTCTTATCCAAGATTGTGTCAGGTGAGGAAATGCTCCTATCTCCAAAAGCACTAAATGTTTCATCCTCAGAAATAGTCATAGTAACCATTTTCTTACCACAATAAAAAATAGCTTTAAATTGGGTAAGTGAATCCATCCCTAATATTATATCATACTCTAACAATTCCAAAACCATCAAATCAAGATCAAGCTTGTGACCAGATATTTCTATTTTGCAGGATCTACATACTTCATTAACAGCCACACATCCACCCAAAGGGGATCCAATCATTAACGAAGTTTTCATAAATCTATATTCCAATCCAAGAAAGGATGCAAATGATGTGGATATAAGTGAATTAGTAGCACCAGGGTCAAATAATATCCTAGCCCAAGAGTTGAAGACTAGAAATGTACCTTCCACCACTGCATGATCATTTTCTTCAGCTACTTGACCCACCGCATATACTCGACCTTAAGCAAGTTGCTTTGGCCTCATAGCACCTATTGATGCACTTGGTCTCCCTTGTGTAAATTGTCCCCATGGACGTGGTGTCTGTTGGCTGATTGGGCCTCCAAGTTGTGGTTGGTGTGGAGCTCGATACTGTTGTTGGGGAACATGAAATTGCTGTTGGGATGGACGAAATTGCGGCTGTTCAATTTGAGATGTCTGGTGTGGAAGCATCCATGGACAATCTCTCAAGTAATGTCCCACTTGCCCACATTGGAAACAATGTCTTAAATCTTGGGTTGCTCTAAACTGTCTTTGATTTTGAAAGCGAGAAGGAAAAAATCTTGAGCGCTTACTACTTTTTCCTCTACCAGGGTTCTTAAATTCCGAAGCTCTCTTAGAATCAAGTGTTCTTTGTTCTACCATTAAAGCACAATTAATAACCTCAGCATACTTTTTCAACTTGAAAAGTTCCACCTTCTCCTTAATCTCTAATCACAATCTTTCTTCCAATTTCTTTGCTTTAGCTGTCTCATCAGGAATTAGGTAAGGTGCAAAACGCATAAGCTCTTCAAACTTAGTTACATATTTCCCCACTGTCAGCTCATTCTGACATAGATTCACAAACTCACGTGTCAAAACAGATTCCCACCAATGATAAGCTTGTCCTTCCAAGTACGTACTTGCAATGCTCACTTTCAGATGTTCGGGAACCCTTTGATCATGCATCTTCCTCCTGATTTGTCGTAACCATTCTTCTGATGCCATTGGATTTGGATCACCTTTAAATATTGGCAGTCGAATCTTACGAAATTCCCTTTGAATCCTCATTATCTGATTGCCTTCATTTCCATACGAGGATCATGATTGTCGATTTGACTCTCGAATACCATAAGCCATATCTTGAATAGCTTGTATTACCCCAATACTACCATTCAGATCATTTTCACATTGCCCTTCTAATCCAGCCATCTTGAAAGATAAACAAATGGACTTGACCAACTAAAATCTAAATAACTTCCCTTAAATTTTTTTTTTTTAACTAAACAAAATTTCAAATCATAAATGAGAGTTTAAAGGTCAAGAAACTAAACATGCATATTAAACATAACAAACACACTGATTTACAGAAGTTCAAACCAAACCACAAACCAACTTATGTTACAAAAGACTACTTGCTCTCTCGAAGATTCCCATAAGGCTGCCACTATACTACAAAAGTCAACCACAAAAAAAAAATAGCCTGTTAGATACACAAAACACCACATTAGTTAAGATTTAATAGAAGGAACCTATTCCTCATCGCAGCTAATATCTATGACAGGAATGGAAGGAATAACAGATTCAGCAGGAGGAGTTCCAGGCTCACTAGGATCCTCTTCTTCATCGGAACTAGTCTTAAAAACATTGGAAGGTGAAACCTCACTTGGTGGTGCTGAACCAGTGATAATACAAGAAGTAGATGACTCATCATCATCATATAGAGGATCTAGAAGTGGAACATTCTCATTTAGATTTGGCTCTAGAAATACAACCTGGGGTAAATTGTCTCCGAGTGGTGGCCAGAGATCTCCAACTGTTGCCACTGCATCTTGATGTACTTGAGCAAAGAAATTTTCATCGACTTGAATCGCATCCTTAATGTGCTCTTTGATAGTCATCGTCCGATTACGATATTCAACTACAAGTCTCTGCATTGCTGGTGTATAAAACATTCTCCTAAATTCAACATCAATAACTTCTTCTACCAACTAATTATATGCTTATTGCCATAGTCGTGCATTATACACCTCCTCATTCCAAGGTATCATGCCATCTGGTTCCATCTGAAACCCTCCCCATGAGTCATCACTGTGAGCTAGCTCCATCCTTGACATTAAACTATCAGGTTAGTAAATAAAAACACTAATAAAATAAAACCGAGAGCTCTGATACCAACTTTTCGCGCCCCAACCCAAGAATTTACTCTAAACTTGAATTAGAACTTGAGTCACACCTTACTTTAAGAAATTAAGTGAAAAGGAAAAAAAGTAAGATGTGAAGAAAAGTAAATGAATATTTCTCATAAAAACCCTTCAGCAGAAACAACAACGATTTCAGGTCTTACAATGTCTATTACAAGTAAGAAACTACTCAAAAGTACACATTGGAGTAGTTCATTTGTCAAGCTCAAAACAGTAGCACACTTAATTAAACATTAATAGTCTTTCAACTTCCATCACAAGTTCTAAGTTTCAGGTTCAGTTTCTGCAAAATCTGTTAAGGGTTGAGCATCAACAGCTCAATAGGGGCATCAACCTTACCACAGTGAAATAGCTTAAGTGTCTAACAAACCAAATAATGTTAATAATCATGGTGCAATGCAAACACTTCATCCAGTCCTGTTAATTCATATATATGAGTAAGAAGACATGCACGTCCCATACCATGCATTTACCATTGCGGTCCCGAATGCTTATCTATATGAATTAACACCCACAAGCAACCCATAATTCCCCTTTTGTTAGTCATCTTGTTTAACTGCTTGTCACCAGCCCCGAATTACCCGATAAGAACCATGTGCACTTGGGCTGACCTGAGGCTTGGTACCTACCAAGAGTTAAACTCAACTACACAAAAGATCCATGTATTACCCTCATATCCAAAATTTCTATCTCAACACCAACATTAACCCCCATGCATAAAAATGATTCCCAAGTATAAACAATACACATATATAATCACTTAATGGATAAAATAGATTCCAACAAAATCACATTATAGCAATTAAGTAACATCAATAAATTAAGCATAGTGTAACATACAAAACTTAATTAAACCAAATCCCGTAAAGGTTTTCCCAAGAATCCCTACCTTGAGTCCGAGGTTAGGATAAAATTCCATTTCATGAAACCACCTTAATCTCGACCAAAATCTCTCTACTTTTTTTTTTCTTTCTCACTAAAATTCTACCAAGATGAAAGGAAAGAAAAGAATATGGTTTTATTGTTCTTGTATGAAGTGAAGAATAGGCCTATTTATAGGGTGGTGAGTTGGTTAAGAAAAGTGGCTAACTTCAATCTACTTATCTTCATAGGGATCAATTAGATAGCAGTGGATTAAAATCATCCACATGTAGTCTAGCAAAATAATAGCCTACTTAGTTGGCTTTCTACCATTTCACCACATCTTGCTTTAGCCATGCAACTAATAGTAAGTCTCCACCCCATGCTTAAACAAGACTACCTCATGTTTAAACAAAACACCTCATGCTTTAAACAAAACGCCTCATGCTTTAAATAAAACACCTCATACTTTAAACAAAACACCTCATTTTAAGTATATATAATGGAAAATGGACCTAACAGAATGTGGTCTTGCTTGACGCTGGGGGGTTCTTCTTCTAGTCCACCAGGAGACCTGCGGACAATAAGAAAAGCCCTTGACACCGATGGGGTGCCGGCCTAGTGGACTCTGATGCTTAAGTCAATAAGCGAGTGGGAGACTAGATATGAACTAGGCAACATAAGAGTAAGTGAATAGTAGTTACTTTTATAGGGGAGTGTGCCCCGTATTTATAGTAGCATTGAAAGTGGTGGTTGCAACCCTAATGTTGTGATGCCCAAGTTACCTCCAGGATGTTGACACGTGTCCTAGGGTGTTAAACGAGTGGTGGTGATTCGTTTGGGTATTAGGGCAGTGTTGACTTCGTCGGTGAGCATGTCGACCTAGGGTGCCGACCAAATGGTGCCGGCTACATCGGTATGATCGGTGGTTGGCAGCTGGCTTATATGGCCGATCGGTGAAGATTTAGTTGGCAGTTAGGCGAGGTCGGTAAGGGCAACCATGTGTTCTGTGACGTTGGTCTTCCTCCTGGTGTTCAGTCGAAATGGTATAAACATAAGTCCCCTAAGTCGTTGTCTGAGGTGGATTTTCTCGGTCGAGGACTTGTCAATTCCGTGAAGACCGTGTAGACTGACCAGTAGGGTTATACCCTATAGTCCCCCATGTCCTTGGGTGAGGAAGTGTGCCTTAGTTGTGCGAATCCCCTGAGGGAAACGTAATTGGTGTGAGAGATCGATTGCTCTGAAGGCATGCCGACCACCACGATCTCAGAGAGGAACCTCAAATAATGGGATAGATCGGTCGCCCCTAAAGGCTTGATGATCAGCGCAATATCATAAAGGAACCTCGAATGTTGCGATAGATCGAGCGCCCCTGAAGGCTTACCGACCAGCTCGATCTTAGAGAGGAACCTCGAATGATGCGATAGATCGGGCACCCCTTAAGGCTTGCCACTAGCGTGATCTCATAGAGGAACCTCAAGTGATGCGACAGATCAGTCACCCCTAAAGGCTTGCTAATCAGTACGAATTCAGAGAGGAACCTCGAATGATGCGACAAATCAGTCGCCCCTGAAGGCTTGCCAATCAGTGCGATCTCGGAAAGGAACCTCGAATGACGTGATAGATCGATCACCTCTGAAGGCTTGCCGATCAGTTCAATCTCAGAGAGAAACCTCGAATGACGCGAAAGATCGGTTGCCTCTGAAGGCTTGCCGATTAGTGCAGTCTTGGAGAGGGTCCTTAAAGGATGCGACATATTGGTCGTCGGTGAAGGTTTTCCGATCAGTACAATCTCAGAGAGGAACCTCGAATGATGCGACAGATTGGTCGCCTCTGAAGACTTGCCGATCAGTGCATTCTCGGAGAGGGACCTTGATTTATGCGATAGATCGGTCGCATCTGAAGGCTTGTCGATCAGCGCATACTTGTAAGTTGGATTGTTGGATTGTTGGTCTAACACATGTGGGCTCTTAATAATGGTTGAGTGGAGCATTAATGATTGCTTAGTGGGTGTGTGAATTGAGGAGGCACTTAAGACCGTTACAGGGGTGCCTATAGAAAGGGGGTGCGGCTCATTTAAGTGTACTTTTTGGAGAGCTCTTGTTGTGACTGACCAAAAGCTTTCGACCATGTGATAAGAGCAAGTGAGTTGCGATCGAGTGAGCAAAGCAAGTCAGCTTGCGATCAAAACAGCAGATCAAGTGAGCTTCCGAGCAGATTTTGTCCAATTAGATTTACGTCCGATTAAAGGTAAAGTTTGTTCCTTTCATTTTGCTCTTCCTGTTTGCAATAGGATAGGTTGATTCTTAGTTTAGTCTCCCCTTCGTTTGTAGATGTTAGAGTAAGTGTCAACTACCGGATTTGGGGCAAGATCCCCTTAAACTTTTGGAGGTGAAGCACCATCCTACCCGGTAGATGATGCATTGAGTAGGCCAAGTGGTTCCACATCTACTAGTGGGTCCTCGTCGGCTAGTGGTGGATCCTCGTCATCCACTAATAGTGTGTTAGAACTTTTTAAGGATGTGCCCACCTATGATGCCGACGAGAATGTGTATAAGGCATCGTCGTCTAAACCTCCAATGTTCGATCTTAAGGAATCAGAGGTTGAAGAGATGGAGGGAGTGGAAAATGTGGGCGACGAAGATGAGACCTAGGAGTAGGTGGCCGGTGAAGATGATGTCAATGGAGAGGAGGCTGAAGAGGATGAGGCCGATGAGGAAGGGGCCGAAGAGGAGGAGGCCAATGAATTGGTGGAGGATGTTGAGTCGATCAGGATGGCCATCCCGCTAAATACGTTGCCACATGTGGTAGACCATGTGGCGACCACCTTGAGGGAGGTCGACCTGATTAAGTTTAGACTTATACGATGTGTCGAACATCATTAGGTTGACCATTCCTCCTCCTGGTGCCATGTCGAGCCAGCCTCTAGAGGGGTCGGCCATCTTCTACATAGATTCGTTCGAGCATGGCGTTTGTCTGCCTCTCCACCCGTGGCTGTAAAATATCCTTGCTCGGGCTAGGATAGCACTCGGCCAGCTGAATGTGAACGGTTGGATTAAGCTGGTCAGCCTCTATACTACGTTCCGACTGTGTAACAAAGGGGAGCCGAGTTGGGGGAAACTTTGTAACCTATACAAGTTTAGGAAGTAGCCGTATGGCCCAGGGTGGTTCCAAATCGAATGTATAGGGAAGAAGAAGAATGGGCCTTCATCACGGACATACCATCTTCTCGGAAGAATTGGAAGCATAGGTATTGATGGGTGTCCGGTCCTTGGGAAGAGGAGACCAGCTAGTTGGAGAGGAGGATTCAGCCCTTCTTTCAGTCGGAAGGTTATGACTGCCGACCGCCGAACTAGACCTAGGAGTTTGTTTCATTTTGTACAACTTGTTTTTAGTCGGCTATGAATGTCTTCTTATTGGTTTTTTGTGGTTTGTAGGTGCATTCAAAGGCGGGTAAGTTTTGTTCGGAAGAAGTTGAACCTAGATTATTTCTTGCCCGACTAATATTGACTTGTCGTTTTTTTGGTAATTCAAGCTGATGTGATAAAAGCGGCCGAGAAGAAGATAGTGGAGACCATAGCTAAGCACGAGGCGATCGAGAAGAAGCTGGCCGAGCAGGCGACCAAGAAGAGTAAGTGGGCTGTCGAGTCGACTGGGGGGGGGGGGGGGGGGGGGGTGCAAGGGCCCTAATAGGAGGACGACGACTCAGAAGAATAAGGAGCGGTTCTTCCCCGGAAAGAGCTGAGGAAGCAGGTGTCGATCAGCGAGTTGACAGAGGTGGGTCGGTGCCCTTCATTGGGGCGCAGCCATCGCAGAAGTGGCCGGTGGAGGAGGTTGGTTTGGACTTGTCGGAGGTCTATTGTCGGAAGGTGGAGGCCTACCTGGAGACGCTGAATGCTGGGGGTGCCGAGGAGGGCAAGCAGAAGAAAAGGCAGGCATAGGTCAAGGTGATTGAGCAGGCCCGGTCGGTCATGATCAAGGTGCCTCCGCTGCCCTTAGGTCCTCAACAGGTGATGAAGCCTCTACACTAGCCGATCTTCAACCATGGGTTGAAGGCCTAGTTTGCCAACCTAAATGATTCTTCTGACGTGATCGGACGTCAGACAAGGATGTGTCTTGGCCACAGGTGTGTGAATGTATGCATCCGACGATGGTGCCCGTGGTCAACAGCCTCATCCTCGGTAACCAACAAGAGCTTAAGGAGATTGGAGAGATAAGCTCGGCCTCCCTACCTAATTGGTACGCTAAGGTTGTGGCCGAGGGTGCCCATTTAAGTTTTTGTTCCTCTACTTTCCGTTCATTTTGTATATGGTTTTTTTCTAACCAAGTGATTACTGGTCGGCAGTACTATGGGGATGTCTTCTCCACACTGCAAAAGGCGGCGAGGCAAGCCGAGCGGGTGGATGAAGAGAAGGCAAAGCTGAAGGAGAGGGCAAAGTGGATGAAGCAAAAAAAGTAGGATGACGAGTGGGCACTGAATAGGCGTGCCGATCTACTCGGGGAGAACAAAACCCTCCAGGAGCAAGTGAAGGCTACCGAGAATGGCTGGACCGTGGAGACCGTCAAGGTGCTCGACCTGAAAATGTACTCTAGCAGACCACAGAAGGCATAGCTGGTGCTTGTGCTCAGGCGGTGGCCGAGTTTAAGAAATTGGCCGACTACGTGGATGAGGTCGACATCAAGCAAGATGTGACGATCAAATTCCCGTGGCTAAAGAAAGCTCTAGTGCTCATCCAGACGTTTGAGATGCCACCTCGTGAAGAGCAACCTACAGCCGACTGGATCTTCTGTGGGGTTCACCCGACTGACTCAGTGCTCGAGCTCAAGAAGATCAATCAGACTGTGGTCGTGCATATGCTCCAAGAGGAAGATTATGTCGAAGAAAAGATCCACATGGAAGATTGAGTCAGATTACTCCTCCTTCTGTCGTTAGCTTTATGTCTTGTATTTTTTATTTCCCTGGGGTATGCCGCTTGTATAATGTCTGAACAAGTTACAATTGGTTGAATGAATTGTTTTGAATGAATTGTATTTTGCTCCAACTGTTTGCTGTTCGGATATTGATTGATCAATTTTGTTTATTTTGTAACTTGCATGTTGCCGACCAATGAGGCCTAGTGAACTGACTAGGACCGATCACAATTTTTAATGTATGACTTATCCTTATAATTAATTTAGGATTGATCCATATTTTATAGTGTTTGTAAGTTTGGTGATGATCAGTACTGGTACCGACTGATGGATGTCTGAACACACGTCCGACCAAAGTTGACTTGAACAAACAACAATAAAATTTGATCAAAAATTTTGATGCTCAAATTCGTATTAGTACTAGTTGGCCTGAGCCAATTGATGGGGGTACCGATCAATGGGTGTCTAAACACGTGTCCAACCAAGATAAACTTGATAAAATAGCAATAAATTTTGATGATCAAAATAATGAGTATTCATTGATAGCATACTAATATTGATCGACCTGAGCCATACAAAATTTGGAGAAAGACTAGGCTTCACTTGTAATAAAAATTTTGGTGATCTACATTCCGTGGGTGGGGTAGTGGTTTGCCATTTGGAGATTGTAGCTCTTAGGTACATGGTCGGCATACCATAATGACCTGGTATGGTCCTTCCCACTTTGGACCGAGTGTCCCGTCTGCTCGGTCTTTGGTTACCAAATTGATGTTCCGTAGAACCCAGTCTCCCATCTTGAAACTTCTCGATCTGACCCTAGAGTCATAATACCGTGCAACCGTCTATTAGTAGGCCATGTTGCGTATGTTGCCTTGTTCGTGGTGCTCCTCCAGCAGATCTAGGTTGAGAGTGAGAAGTTCATTGTTTTCATCGGGATCATAGGAGATGACTCGGTAGGAGGCCTTGCCGATCTCCACTGGTACCACAGCCTCAGTGTCGAATTCCATATGGAATGGTGTTTCATGGTTGACGTTCTGTATGATGTCCGGTAAGACCATAGGATGTCTAGTAGGATGCTAGACCAGGCCCCTTTGGTATCCTCATCTAAGAGTGTCTTGAGGTTGTACTTTATGATCTTGTTAACTGCTTCTACTTGACCATTGGCTTGCGGATGGGTGACAGAAGCGAAGCAGAGAGTGATGCCATATACTTCACAGAATGACCGGAAGCGAGCACACTCAAATTATTTCGCATTATCCGTGACAATGGTGTGTGGTATGCCAAAGCGGCAGATGATGTTATGGTAGACGAATGTCTCGATTTGGGCGACTATAATGGTTGCAAGTGATTTTGCTTCTGCCCACTTGGTGAAGTAGTCTACTACCACAACAGCGTGTAAAACGCCGCCTTTTCCCCTTGGCATTGGTCAAATAAAGTCTGATCCCCATTGTGAGAAACGCCAAGGATAAGCATTGGAGTGAGTTTTTCTGCAGGCAAGTGTGGGATGGGAGCACAGCGTTGGCACCGGTCACACTGTTGTGTTAGTGTTATTGAGACTGCTTGCATGGATGGCCAGTAGTAGCCTATTCCGAAGGGTTTGTGGGCAAGGGATCTTGGTCTAGAGTGATTGCCACATATGCCTTCGTGGATCACCTTGAGCGTAGCCTGTCCCCTATCTGGTAGTAGGCACTTGCGTAGAGGAAGAGTGAATCCTCGCTTGTACAGATGACCGTGAATGATGGTGTAGCGAGCGGCTTGGCGTTTGATGCGCTTGGCCTCATTCTTGTCTGCTGGTAGTTCTTCATCCCTAATGTAGCGGATGATTGGATCCATCCAGGTTGGATCGGTATTGATGATATGGACCTCTCTTTCTTGCGTGCTTGGAACTTCTAGTATCTCCATTGGGACGATATGACAAGTCTTATCGTCGATAGACAAGGCTAGTCTTGCTAGAGAATCATCATGGCTGTTCTCCGATCTTGGAATTTTGGTCATCTCATAGACCTGGAAATGGCGGAGCAATGTCTTAGCCTTGTCGAGCTATAAGGACATTGTGACGTCCTTTAGATCGAAATTTTTGTTCACCTGACTCACCACAAGCTGGGAATCACTGAAGATCTTGACCTGGTTTGCTCCCAAATCCATAGCAAGGCGAAGACCTGCGGGGAGGGCCTCGTATTCTACCTCATTGTTGGATGCTTTGAAGCTGAAGCGGAGAGCATACTCAACCTTCACATGATCTGGCGTTGTGAGCACTAATCTTGATCAAGAGCCGGAATGGCATACCGATCCATCAAAATAAAGTATCCAAAATGGTTTGGATATGTTAGTTGGGTTTGAGCTGGTCTCCCTTTTGACCTTGGTAGCTTACTGCCTTGGTACATTTTCCAGTTCTTCCGGCATGTATTGAGTGGGCTCATATGTGAATTCGGATATTGGATCATCAACTGCTTGGCCCTTCTCTGATGTTCTTAGGGCATTAGAAATATCAAACTCGCTGAGCTCAATTGCTCACTTAGTCAATCTTCCAGATGTGTCCGGCTTCTGTAAGATTTTCCTAAGAGGCTTGTTGGTGAGGACCAATATGGGATGAGCTTGAAAGTAAGGCATGAGCCTCCTTGTTGTGATGATGAGAGCAAGAGCAAACTTCTTGAGATCACTATACCGGGTCTCCGCATCCTGGAATGCTTTGCTGACGTAGTGGACTGGATGTTCCGCTCCGTCTGCCCTTTTTATTAGGATGGGGCTAACCGCTGAATTGGAGACCGAAAGGTAAACGACGAGTTGCTCTCCCGTGTTTGGCCTGGCTAGTAAGGGAGCCTTGGTCATGTATTCCTTGAGATCAGTGAAGGCTTTTTTGCATTCGGTGGTCCATTCGATGGTCTTTCCCTTAGTCTTGAGGGCCTTGAAGAAAGGCATGCACTTGTTAGTGGCTCGTGAGATGAATCGGGTAAGTGCTGCCACTCTTCATGTGAGGCTATGGACCTCTCTAACGGTTCATGGAGGTTTCATATCAAGGATGTCCTTGATCTTCTCGGGATTGGCTTCAATCCCCCTTTGGCTGATCATGTAGCCAAGGAATCTTCCAGAGCTGACTCTGAAAACACATTTGTCTGGGTGTAGCTGTAAGGACCCTTCCCGAATTTTCCCTCGAAACCTGGAAAGAACCCTTATCCCGTCTGATAGCTCTTTTACCTCAAAATTTAAATACCAGAAATACCCTTTGTTCGTAAATAATTTTTATTAAACCTTACAGGGTTCCCAACAGAACTTCTGTTCTTACTGACCACTCCTACTATCAGACGCAGGACAATATACAGGTCAAAGCCAAGACCTCGGAATAGTGATGGTTCATATAGAAATACTCTCTGACACCAAATGTCAGTAGGTCAGACATTGCTGACATCACTACTGGAAAACCACAAGACAACAGACTAGTCAGATACTGGTGAACAAAAATGATTCGTCCCTCTGGGTCACCGCCCACACCAACCCACTGACCCGGCTGACGAAGTATTTTCATAGTTTGATTAAGCACATGACAATTTTCGTCTGGTTCATATTAGAGCCGGAAATATCCTCGGCTATCATATCGTATTATCAGCCGGTATAACATTCGGCTATCATATCACATCAGTCGGCATATCTCTCGACTATCATATCCCTAGCCACCAGGGTATCCCTTGGGGTGTGCTAGTCCTGTATCATATCATATCAGTCGGCATATCTCTACAAAATCACCTTTTATATTGGGGGTTCACCGGGAGTCCGCCAATACGGAACCAAGGCCCGGATCCTAGGCCCCTTCAAATTGGTTTGTTTATATTGGGGGTTCACCGGGAGTCCGCCAACATGGAACCAAGGCCCGGCTCCTAGGCCCCATCAAATCGGTTTTTGTTTATATTGGCGGTTCACCGGGAGTCCCCCAACACGGAACCAAGGCCCGGCTCCTAGGCCCCCTCAAAACGATATTGTATCCAAAAATCAAGTATATATATTTTGTTTATCATTTATCACAAATACGGTTTCAACTCCAAATCATGGACCCAAATAATTACCACGTCAAAACAATATCAAAACCGAATCCAACAACCATATCATTTCTCACAACACCCTTCCACTGAAATATTGGAAAAACAAATATCCAGCAATCATTTATAAATTCTAGGTAATCATTGCGATCATACACAACAGCATTTAAATCGAGGATATTAATACATGCATTACAATTTATAAATACAACCATACACAACAGTATTTAAATCAAAGATATTTATACATGCATTACAATTTATAAATCAAAAGTCTACTCACAAACATCATCCAACCTATAATTCATGGACACTCTAGCCCAAGAAACACATGCACAATAATGACCCGACTACCTTGATTTTTCCGAGCTCATAACCCGCTAATAAGGTCAACCATTACCGCTGGGATTGCCCAAAATGACCTCTAAACGACGTCCGATCAACCTGAAACCTGTACCAACAGATTCGGAACGTCGAAATTAGTTACCACGCGTCGCCGGGACCTCAGACTCGGCCCCACGCGCCGCCGGAAGGTCGGCACACGCGCCCACGCGCCGGTCACGCGCCTGGACCGGTCCAACCTGGTCCGGCTCAACCTGACCCGGTCCAACTCTACCCGACTCGACCGGTTCACTCAACTCGACTGGTTTACTCAACCCGACCGGTTCAACTTGACCCGACCGGTCCAACTCGACCCGACCGGTCCAACTCGACCCGACCGATCACCGGTTACTCGCCGGAGGAGACGACCGGACTGCCCTCGCTGTCGCCGGAGGATGGCCGGAGAAGATGACCGGACTGCCACCTTCGCCGTCGTCTGGTTCGCCAGAATCCCCCATTTCCGGCCGAACTTCAAGGTTTTCTAATTTCTTCATTTCTTAACCATTTTTCACGATCTACACATGGAAATTCATCTACAGTTCACCAGGAATCCAAATATGAGGTGAAAGTTCCGAGATCGTACCTGGTTTGGCCGGAAAACGGCCGAGAAGACTCGGTTCATCTCCCTCCTCCGTCCGTCGCCTACGGCGGTGCTCCCACTCCGATGATTACACCAAAAGACTCGTGGGGTCGCGGGGAAGATCATCCCGACCTTGGTTTTGTTCGAATCCGATCGAAACCCATCCGATGAAAATGGGTCTTCGGTGTTCACACGGGGAGGTCTTCGGGTGGAGCGAGATTGAACGGACCAATCTCTCGAGGAGAGAGAAAAATATCTTCGATATAATTCCAACTTTTCCAAAATTACCAAACTTCCCCTGAAGCTTCTAGACCCGTAACGAACTCATCGGGTCTCCGTTTTCCGCGTGCCGCCTGTCTACTAACTCGTTAGTTCGAGTCCTACGCAACAACCCAAGAAAAATTCCCAAAAGTACTCCCAGTCAAAAAGTGACTCCCGAACCCGTCCAAAACTGAGGGTAAAATGGTCCAATTCTCAAAACAATTTAAATTCTGGTCCGGGTCGTTACAATCTACCCCCCTTAAGAAATTTCGCCCCCGAAATTTCACTAACTCAGGTTAAAGAACCAACCTCCTATTCAGTTCAAGGTCGCTAAAGAGGTAAACACCTCGGATGCATCTTGTTCACATAATTCCTTAACTAATTTGCACACAAGTGTGCGGTCTGCAGGAAGTTAACCTAGAGCTCTGATACCACTTGTAAGGACCCTTCCCGAATTTTCCCTCGCAACCCGGAAAGAACCCTTATCCCGTCTGACAGCTCTTTTACCTCAAAATTTAAATACCAGAAATACCCTTTGTTCTTAAATAATTTTTATTAAACCTTACAGGGTTCCCAACAGAACTTCTGTTCTTACTGACCACTCCTACTGTCAGACGCAGGACAATATACAGGTCAAAGCCAAGACCTCGGAATAGTGATGGTTCACATAGAAATACTCTCTGACACCAAATGTCAGCAGGTCAGACATTGCTGACATCACTACTGGAAAACCACAAGACAACAGACTAGTCAGATACTGGTGAACCAACAATGATTCGTCCCTCTGGGTCACCGCCCACACCAACCCACTGACCCGGCTGACGAAGTATTTTCATAGTTTGATTAAGCACATGACAATTGTCGTCTGGTTCATATTAGAGCAGGAAATATCCTCGGCTATCATATCGTATTATCAGCCGGTATAACATTCGGCTATCATATCACATCAGTCGGCATATCTCTCGACTATCATATCCCTAGCCACCAGGGTATCCCTTGGGGTGTGCTAGTCCTGTATCATATCATATCAGTCGGCATATCATATCAGTCGGCATATCTCTCGACTATCATATCATATCAGTCGGCATATCTCTACAAAATCTCCTTTTATATTGGGGGTTCACCGGGAGTCCGCCAATACGGAACCAAGGCCCGGATCCTAGGCCCCTTCAAATTGGTTTGTTTATATTGGGGGTTCACCGGGAGTCGGCCAACACGGAACCAAGGCCCGGCTCCTCGGCCCCATCAAATCGATTTTTGTTTATATTGGGGTTCACCGGGAGTCCACCAACACGGAACCAAGGCCCAGCTCCTAGGCCCCCTCAAAACGATATTGTATCCAAAAATCAAGTATATATATTATGTTTATCATTTATCACAAATACGGTTTCAACTCCAAATCATGGACCCAAATAATTACCACGTCAAAACAATATCAAAACCGAATCCAACAACCATATCATTTCTCACAACACCCTTCTACTGAAATATTGGAAAAACAAATATCCAGCAATCATTTATAAATTCTAGGTAATCATTGCGATCATACACAACAGTATTTAAATCGAGGATATTAATACATGCATTACAATTTATAAATACAACCATACACAACAGTATTTAAATCAAAGATATTTATACATACATTACAATTTATAAATCAAAAGTCTACTCACAAACATCATCCAACCTATAATTCATGGACACTCTAGCCCAAGAAACACATGCACAATAATGACCCGACTACCTTGATTTTTCCGAGCTCATAACCCGCTAATAAGGTCAACCATTACCGCTGGGATTGCCCAAAATGACCTCTAAACGACGTCCGATCAACCTGAAACCTGTACCAACAGATTCGGAAGGTCGAAACTAGTTACCAGGCGTGGCCGGGACCTCAGACTCGGCCCCACGCGCCGCCACGCGACGCTGGAAGGTCGGCACACGCGCCCACGCGCCCTCACGCGCCGGTCACGCGCCTGCTACAGTGTGCACGCTCCTAGACCGGTCCAACCCGGTCCGGCTCAACCTGACCCGGTCCAACTCGACCCGATCCGACTGGTTCACTCAACTCGACTGGTTTACTCAACTCGACCGGTTCAACTTGACCCGACCAGTCCAACTCGACCCGACCGGTCCAACTCGACCCGACCGGTCACCGGTTACTCGCCGGAGCAGACGACCGGACTGCCCTCGCCGTCACTGGAGGATGGCCGGAGAAGATGACCGGACCGCCACCTCCGCTGTCGTCTGGTTCGCCGGAATCCCCCATTTCTGGCCGAACTTCAAGGTTTTCTAATTTCTTCATTTCTTAACCGTTTTTCACGATCTACACATGGAAATTCATCTACTTGTCACCAGGAATCCAAATATGAGGTCAAAGTTCCGAGATCGTACCTGGTTTGGCCGGAAAACGTCCAAGAAGACTCGGTTCATCTCCCTCCTCCGTCCGTCCGTCGCCTACGACGATGCTCCCACTCCGATGATTACACCAAAAGACTCGTGGGGTCACGGGGAAGATCCTCCCGACCTTGGTTTTATTCGAATCGGATCGAAACCCATCCAATGAAAATGGGTCTTCGGTGTTCACACGGGGAGGTCTTCGGGTGGAGCGAGATTGAACGGACCAATCTCTCGAGGAGAGAGAAAAATATCTTCTATATAATTCCAACTTTTCCAAAATTACCAAACTGCCCCTGAAGCTTCTAGACCCGTAACGAACTCATCGGGTCTACGTTTTCCGTGTGCCGCCTGTCTACGAACTCGTGAGTTCGAGACCTACGCAACAACCCAAGAAAATTCCCAAAAGTACTCCCAGTCAAAAAGTGACTCCCGAACCCGTTCAAAACTGAGGGTAAAATGGTCCAATTCTCAAAAGAATTTAAATTCTGGTCCGGGTCGTTACAGTAGCCATATTCGATACTTCTTCAATACCTCAAACATTTTTTAGAGGTTATGAACATGGTCAGCCGCAGTTTTGCTAGTGACGAGCATATCGTCCACATAAACCTCCATGGTCTTCCAAATCTGGTCAGCGAACATGAAGTTCACCAGGCATTGGTATATCGCTCCGGCGTTCTTCAAGCCGAATGGCATGACATTGTAGCAGTAGACTCCGAGATCTGTGTGAAAGCTGGTGTGGATTTAGTCATCCGGATGCATGAGGATTTGTTTGTATCCAGACTAGGCATCCATGAAACTGAGGAGTTCGTGACCTGTTGTTGCATTAACCAGAAGATCAATCTTAGGAAGAGGGAAGCTGTCCTTGGGGCATGCCTGGTTAAGATCGGTGAAGTCAATACACATTCTCCACACCCCTGAGGGCTTCTTTACTAATGCCACGTTGGCTACCCACCTGGCGTAGAAGGCCTTCCGCACGAAGTGGATTGTACTCAGCTTGGTGATCACCTCTTTCATGGCCAGCTAAAGTTCACCGTCGTATGTTCTTCGTTTCTATGTGACTGGTTTGAAAGAGGGGTCAATGGTCAGTCTGTGACAGATGACATCTGTTGATATGCCGGGCATGTCGGTGTAAGACCAAGCGAAGACTTTGAGATTTTCCCTGAGGAATTGGATGAGTGCATCCCTGGTCTCCCGCTGTAGAGTGGTCCCGATTCTGACCTACTGGTCTAGATGCTCATGATGGAGTGTGATTAGTTTAGTCTCCTCAGTTGGTTGAGGTGTTTGTGTGGCAGATAGATCTCTCGGATCCTCTGGAGGACTAGATTGGATCAATTTCACAAGCTCTGGATCAACAGGATCAACCTTGTATGCCGTCTCCATAACAGCCATGGTCTCCTTCCTGTCGTTAGGGTTTACTTTGGTGAGGGCGGATTGGTAGCAAGATCTTGCTGAGAATTGGTCTCATCTAACCTGCCTAGTCCCCATGATGGATGGAAATTTCAACAAGAGTAGACGCGTAGAGCATACCGCGTTTATCTGATTCAGTAGTCCTCGGCCTAGGATGACATTGTAAGCTGTGGGGCAATCCACCACCAAGAATGTGACAATTGCAGTTGCTTTCCGTGGAGTGGTGCCTACTAAAATTGGTAGGGAGACTGTACCAATAGGCATTATTGAGTCTCTTGAGAAACTTAGCATTGGGGTTACCGCCTTATTAAGCTCCTTGTCATCAATCCCTAGCTGATTGAAGGCTTCCATAAAGATCACATTGATTGAACTCCATGTGTCGACGAGGATTCGTCTGACATCAAAGTTGGCAATTTGAGCTCGGATAATGAGGGGATCATCATGAGGGAAAACGATGCCTCGTTCCTCCTCCTTTGAGAAGGTTATGGCCTCCTAATCGGCTTTGCCAACCTTCCTTGCTCTACCAGACTCAATGTTGAAGATTTGGTTGTTCGATTGAGTGGCCTAGATAAAGTTCTTTTTTGCTATGTTGGAAGTGTAGGCAGAGGAGATCGTTGGTCCACCACTGATGGTGTTGATATGAGGGTGATTGGAGACTGGTCACGCATGTTGTAAGAATTGTTTAATCTTCTCATCTCTAACTAAGCCTTCCACAATGTCTCTGAAGGTCCCACATTCGTTAATGGTTGACCATTGAATTTGTGGTACTGGCAGTATAAGTTGGAGTGGTCTGGCGGTCTATGATTTGCCAGTCTTGGCTTCTATTTTTTTTATCTTATTCTCAACATTCATCAAGACATTCTCCAAAGAAGTATTTAGGATGGTGTAGGTTTCATACCTTGGGACTGGTCCCTTGGGGTGGTCTCCCTGGGGTGCCTGGTTGTTGGTCTTGTGGCCATGGTTGTTGTTATAATGCTTCTCCTTCTTCCCCTTGTAATTGTTGTCATAAGAGCCTTTCCTCTTACCTGAGTAAGAGTTGTTCCCATAGCCTTGGTTCTGACTGCCGGAATCATAATGGGGCTCGTTAGGTTGTGCCTTTTGAGGGGAGGAGTATACCGGAGCGGTATTCAGCTTGGTCTCCACTAGTGGAGCATTAAAAAACTCATCCTTGGCAGGGATTGTTGCCTATCTCATCAGCTCGTTGTAGTCTTCCCATCCTTGAGTGAAGGCTTGGTACTTGAAGGTAGAATCCTTGAGACCGCTACGAAATGCATGGAAGGCTCCCTTGTCATCAGTCTCCTGATATTTGGAATGCTCAAGGCTGAATCGGGCAGCATACTTCTGTAGGGTTTCAGTCTCCCCTTGTCGGAGTGACCCAAGGTCTTCCGTGGTCAATAGGCGGTCCGTCTGGATCATGAACTGGTTTAAGAAGGCGGTATGGAGTTCATCAAAAGGAATCAATCATACTTATTTGAAGCTGGTAGAACCAATTGAGTGTAGCCTCAGTGAGGATGGAGCTAAAGATCAAGCATTAGACCTCGTCTGAGAGGTTTTTGAAGGCCACGGCAGACTGGTAGTTGTTCATATGTGTGACTGGGCCGCCCTTCCCTGTGTAATGTGTGATCTTGAGGGGCTTGACTTTCGATCCATGGCGGTATTGGAGGATGCGAGAAGTGAAGGGACCAGTGGTTGTCTTGATCTTCATCGGAGACTTGGTTTTGCTCTTCTCTCCCTTAAAATCTCAAACTAGTTGTAAAAGCTCTTGAACATGATCATCAGTTGTGGGAGGGTTACGTTGTGGGCCTATGCGCTCAGCGATGGTACGACATCCCCCATTGCTAGTGCCCTCCCTTGGCCGTTCGGCCGTTCTTGGTCTTCCGCCCGATTTGGCTGCTGAAGAATCAGCCACGTCCTCCACATGTTGAGAATTTACCCTTAGGACTTGTTCTTCCACTTGTAAGATTGGTCCTTTCTACCGGGTCACCCTCATCAAGGCTGACCCGGATAAGGTGCAACTGCCCTGGGAGAGTGTAGGAAGGGGAGGCTGTTCTATGATCTTGGGATCATTTGCCTGATATGTTAGTTGGACGGGCTCAATGGGAAAGTGCCCTCTCGATCGCTGCTCGTTGTTCTCTTAGTTCTTCCCTAGGGGCGTTAAGCAAAGCGAAAGTGCTCTGGTATTGCTCTCCAAATACTTGGTTTATGCTCTCGATGGCCAGGTTGCTCTTCCTAAGTTCAGTGACCTCCTGTTGAAGTTTTTCCATCATTCTGAGAATGGCCTCTGAAGTTGAGTCTGATCTACTTCTACTTCGCTCTCCTAAGAGATGGGTGTTGTTTAGCTCTCCATCACCTTGTTCAGCCGACATTGTGGTCAGTAGGAAGGTGGGGTAGCGATATGTGAGCTAGTGGGACTACTTACTCAGAATTCCCACAGACGGTGCCAAATGTTTGACCTGAAAATGGACCTAATGGAATGTGGTCTTGCTTGACGCTGGAGGATTCTTCTTCTAGTCCACTGGGAGACCTACGAGACAATAAGAAGAACACTTGACACCGGTGGGGCATCGACCTAGTGGACTCTGATGCTTAAGTCAGTAAGCGTGTGGGAGGCCAGATGTGAACTAGGCAGCATAAGCGTAAGTAAATAGTAGTTACCTTTTTTGTGGAAGTGTGCCCCGTATTTATAGTAGCAATGAATGTGGTTGTTGAACCCCTATTGTTGTGATGCCCAAGTTACCTCCAAGATGTTGACACGTGTCCTAGGGTGTTAAATGAGTGGTGGTGATTCGTTTGGGTATTAGGCCAGTGTTGTTCCTGCGTGGGTGAGCATGTCGACCACGTCGCTATGATCGGTGGTTGGCGGCTGGCTTGTCCAGCCGATCGGTGAAGATCTGGTCGGCAGTTAGGTGATGTTGGTAAGGGCGACCATGTGCTCTGTGACATTGGTCTTCCTCCTAGTGGTCGGTCGGAATGGTATAAACAATATATATATATATATATATATATTTAAAAAGAAAACGGATCTTCACACAACAACTTTCCTAATTCACGCAATTTTTACTCTCCTGAACATCTCGTACTAAAATGGATATATGCAACTTTTTCTAGAAAACTCTGAATCATGATCTGTAAAATTTCTCGTAAATCTGACTTCCGTATCTTTTCATCGTCGTATGGCCTAATAGGTAATTGGGAAAATACAGTTTGATCAATTAAGTAGACAGCTGCGTGCAGACAATTTCTACTCCTAGGATGAATATTGCACTTGGATCCTCCAAATTGCTCATTTGTCACTTTCATGCTTCAATTCTATTAAAACACAAAACTAATTGAAAAATGAACTAAATTTATCAAAAGCATACGAAAAGTCTAAAGAAATGGGATATAAATTTTTTATTAAATAAGGAACATATCAACATCCAACCCTCTTGGAGTTTTTATTAAATAATGGTATATAATGGTTTATTTCAATTTTTTTTTCAGTTATATTGGAAGAAGTCGAATCCTATACCTAGTCTATGATGATTTATTTTGAATGCTAAAATAATTATAAAATAAAACCTTAAATTAAATAAAAAAATTTGTGTTCGCTTTTTTCAAAACAACTGGAATGTGGATGACTGGATGCACATGAAAAAATTAAAATTTAAAAAAATAAAATTAGGTTGTATTGAAATTATGATAATACTTGCATCTCATCCTAATAATACTTTCTTATACTACCATTTCAATCTATGTAATAATCCTTATATATATATATATCATAAACGGAACCGTTTAATTTCCAATTCATCATTTGAAGATCATTTTTACAAAAAATATTCAACCAAATTGAAGATCATTTAGATATGGATATGTGTAAACTAAATGGACGGTTCATCATGTGTAAACTAAAAGACCTCCAAAATTATTGAATTTTTACGGAAATGATCTTGAAATGATTATTTAAGAGTTGAACGATTCCGATTATAATATATGCATAAAGATTATTTCATTTATCGAAAAAATGGTGTCATCGAAGTAGGATGCAATTACTATCCTTCTTATTTATGCAAGAGTGAAAGATTTGAAATTTAATTCAATATCACGATTTACTCAAATCCTTCGTGGACCACTCAATAGAATATAAAAAATATCTTTATCTTTCAAACAGTCAATAAGAAAAAAGACGAGTTCATTAGGCCCAATGGTTTTATACGTTCTCCAGCCCAATGTATAGTATTTTTCTTAACTTGTGTTGTTTTGGATCTCCAACCCAACCCTACCTCGCTCTTATCCAATCCAGCTCTAACTGTGTAAGCATAACGGTTTTAAGTTTTAACTACCTCCCCCTGTACTAACTTCCATGTCGATAAACTTCAATTCCAGACAACAATCCCGCTTTCTTTGTTGACACTCCCAAATTAGTCCCCCCCTTTCTCTTTGATCCCTCTTCTTTAACCTTTTTCAACAATTTCATACTCTGAATTTGTTCCTTTCTGGATCATTTTCTTTAATTTCAGCACCTGAATAATCCATTGACAACGACCCAGTTCATATTTTAATGCTTTTGACGAAGTCGTTCCTGGGTTTCATCCAAAAACATTCAAAGAAACTGACTTGTGAAAATAATCTTTTTTTTTCATTTTCAGACAAAAGCCAGCAACTTTCTTTTGTTTTCTTTTATTTTCTATTGTTTCTCTTCTTCTCCAAGAAAATGGAAAATCTGGGTTCGGAGGTTCTTGTGAAGCTGGTTGAGGAAATGGGCAGTTGCGAAAAGGCGACGAGTGATGGAAAACCCGTGTTGCTACAAATTAGAAGCATAATTCCAGTCTTGGCAGAAGATGATCTTTGGCCTAATCAGGGTTTTTACTTGAAGGTTTCAGATTGTACACATGCCATGTTTGCCTCTTTGCCTCAAGAACCAAATGACATGCTTCTTTGCAACCAATTGAAGCTGGGGCAGTTGATATTCGTCGAAAAGTTGGAGGCAGCTCACCCTGTGCCAATGTTCCAAGGTATTCGGCCTCTCTCGGACCAATTTCCTTGTGTTGGGAACTGTTGGATAAAATAGACAATACAAATAAATATGAAATCTATTCTATTCTGTTTAACTTTGCAAATACACAAATCGAATAGAGAGTATAGCAAATAAGTAAGGGTCGAATCCCACAAGGACTTATCTTAATGTTTAAATTCACTTTATTACTTAGATTAATTAATTAGCTCAGAATCTCAATAAAAATAAAAACAGAAAATAAAAACAAACACAAACACGTTGGTGGGGGGTTTTACATAATTAAAAATAACCAAATAAAATAACTAAAATAAAACAATTAATCAAAATAATAGGTTAAGGCACTAAATCAACCACTAACCATAATTACTTCCTAACATAATTTCCAGGATTCAATTACTATGAAACTTCTGAATAAGGTGCCCATGCAAAGGTCTCGATGTTTGGCTCACTCCACATACATTATTTCTTCTTATTTTGTATGTTCTAAGCATGATGTGTACCTTAGAACGTCTATGCAATTATGCAATGGTTCTCTTAAGATAAAGTCACATCTCTTAAGCAATTATAACACAAAAGAAAACATTAAGTTCTAAAGAAATTTAATGACACCACACTAGCCTAGAAAAGGGATGTGCAATCCTAGGTTGTCATGAATTCCGACTACAAAATTGTTTCTTAACCTCAACCTCTTGATGCTAATGAATTACAAGATGATATAGTGGTCCGTCAAGCAATTCCATCAATAATTTATGCAAACAAGCTAGCTAGTCTTATAAACATAAAAAAATAGTAGTTTAAGCAGTAATCATAATTATTCAGCATCAATAACAATATAAATCAAGAGTCAAAATCATATTAAAGAAAAATCATGGCTAGACCCTAACCTAAATAAAGAACTACAAAATAAAAGGCAAGTGTTTTTCGCTAAAAGTATTATTTGTTCCTCTTCGAATCTCTCTCCTCTCCTTTTTTACATAAACTCTAATACCTCTATTTATAGAAAATTATTAATTCTCACACAAATAAAAATTTCCAATAAAGTATACACTGAAAAGGTTTCCTAAACATTTAAGAAATAAACTTTCCTAAATATAAAAGGGGTGAAAATAATATTCCAAAAGAAAATAAGCCTGACATCCTTATGCAATTTGAAGACTAAGTGTGAATGCAAGGTGGAAATCCCCTAAAACAAGGATACAACTCGCAGACGCTTGGAAACTCTTCATAACAGGTTTCGGTGGACAGCGGCTGAACGAGGAGCCCAAATACAGTGGCAAAAAGCCAAGTCAACCCAGGAAAGCAAAGGGCTGGAGTTCTTCGGTACCCGTGCACCGAATTCGTAAGGGTGAGAATTGGTTAAGGCCCCAAGGTCTTCGCCGGAGTTCGGCAGCAGCTGGTCGATATTGGAGGTCAACAGGCGCTGGTCAACGCGGGTCAGACTCCCTCTGATGCTGATTCGGTAGGCCCCTACCGAATTTACTGTGCAATCTTTTTTCCTTCATAACTTATTCGTTATAACTCCGAATGAAGTGATTCTTTCACTCAAATTCTTATAATTCCAAGCTCTATCTAATTCTGCACATTCCTCACAAATATATTATTTTCTCCAATTGCATAGAACGAAATTTTAACAAAACATAAGTAAAATAGTATTAATTAATGGATAAAAAGTGTATAAATTATGACCTAACAAATACCCCCAAACCTATCTTTTTCTAGTCCTCGAGAAAAACACAAAATAAACAATTAAAAACTAAAAAGACTCAATCTTACTTAAGATAGAACATTTAAACCCCTAGGAGTCCCTAGTTGACATGACCCTTCCTGAATTCCCCCTCGAAAATCGGGAAAAGCCCTGCTCCCGTCTGACAACTTAATAAAATATCCAGAATACCCTTAAGCCCTTGCAATTAGTTACGAAAATTCTGCCAAAAATCCGGCAGAATCTCCCCACAAAGAAAGGTTAACCGTCTTCCACCTGTCAGACGAATGATCAAATAACACTCAAAAATCCCAACATCACCAAACAACCATCGACGTAGTCATAATTTACAATAAGTCCAAAAGCTTATCAGAGCATCTAAGTAAGAAAGGTAAATACAGAAATATAAATCCTACTCGATGGTCTAGGTAAAGGCGCATCTGAAATTTAATGTCACTGCCTCTGGATGTGCCATCGTCAACCCACGGCTTGGAGAGGATTTAAAAGGCTGAAAAATGTGAGTGGACAAGATAATCTTTCAAAACAATTTCTGAGGAAAACATACCTTTTTCCCCCTCCAAGAGTAAAACAATGCATGCATAACATAAAATTCCTTTTAAAATAAATAATCTATAAAGATAATCCGGAACTCACCTAAAAATCCATCTTATGTTAAAACACTCTGTGGGACCCACGAAAATCCGCATAATAAAAATATCTCGTGGTCCACAACCCTGCTTTGAAAACCCTCCTCAAAGGAGTTTAAAAATCATGTGAATAGAAATGGACACAAAATATCATAAACATATCCCACTGCTCCCAAATGGAATTCCGTGCCGTAGCTCGATATCCGAGCTGACTGACTCGGGTCCAACCCTCCATACACTCGATATACCTCGAGTTGCGCAAAACCCTATACAACGCGTAGATAACCTCAACGACCTGGTGGAGAAATAACCTTCGACACCAGTGTCGGAGAACCCTCAACGATCTGGCGGAGAAATACCCTTCGACGCTAGTCGGAGAAAACCTTGACCCCCGGGGACATTAATTCAGTGAAAACCAAAATCCATGTTTTGTCATCCTTGTTTCTTGGCCTAAGCCAAATTCATTGAAAAATCGGGTTTATGCCCAAATCCAATAAAATCATAAATCCAGGTCTACACCCAAAAATCATGGACTCCCCCGAAACCCAAAATCTATCACGTCAAAACGACATAAAAATAGAGTTAAAAAACCAGGCCATAGCCCAAAAGATCATTCCCGTGTCTAGTAATAATTTAATAGAATAATTTCTAAATTCCAGAAATATGCCAAAAAAAATAAGTAACCATAATTTATTTCAAATATACATTTATGAATGCATTATAATTTACAAAATCAAAGTCCACTCACGGAACGTCCAATTAGCTCAATCCCGGGTCGTACGCACCTCTGAAGTTCCCAGAGCAGTATCTCCTGTCAAAAGTAACAATCCTACATTCAGACACCCTAAACTCTGAGAGGTCCGCACGCGTCTCACTAAAAGTGCAGCCATTTCGGACTCCCAAAACTAACCCTAAACGATTTCTGATTAACCCAAAACCTGCTCCAAAAGGTCCGGACTGTGGAAAATATGTCGACATGCACTGTCGTGACCAAAGGACCGGTCCCATGCACCGCCGCGAGCTGGAGGAAACCCTGCGGCATGGCCACGAGCTAGCTACAATACCTCACGCGTTTGCTACAGTACCTTACGCGCTTTCACGGACGCTGACTCGACGTTGACTCAGCCACTAGGGGGCACCACGTGGCTCCACGTGGTTGCTAGGTGGCATCCACGTGGCTCCACGTGGTTGCTAGGTGGCATCCACGTGGCTCCACGTGGCTGCCATGGTACATGCCACGTCAGCCCCTCTGATGGAACCAGTAGCCAGAGAAGACGACCGCTCTGCTGTGCGCCGCCGTCCACCATCGCCAAAAATCGCCATTGCCGGGAGACTTTGAAGTTTTCCTAACTTCCACAAATCTAAATCATTTTTCCCGAATTAATAGTCTAAATCCATCTACTTAAATCCAGGAACTTGAAACTGAAGTCTAAACACGAAACCCATACTTGTGTTGGCCGAAAATTCGATCGAAAGGTTTGGTTTTTCCTTTCCTCGATTTAGTGTCTCCCGCCACTGTTTCCTTCGACGGTCGGTACGTCCTTGATTGCAAGGAGGAGGAGATTCCGATGGGTGGAACCAAATCGAACGAGGTTGCCTCGAATCAAAGTTCACAATCTTTAGTTTTTGGGTTCAGTCGCACGGATTGGATGAGGATTGGGAAGGGAGAGAGAAATGAGGAGAATTTGAAATTGCAAAATGTGTCTCCACACAAAAAGTGATTTTCGAGCCCTTTATAAAACCAAGGGTAAAATTGTCTTTTCTCAAATTAATTTACGAAAATTCAATAATTAAATTTTCGGCTCGTTATAACTCACCCCCTTAAAGAAATTTACTCCTCGAAATTCATACTTGTCACTGGAAAAAATGTGGATGATGTACCTGCATCAGTGCCTCAGGTTCCCACGTGGCTTCCTCCACAAAACTTTAACCAGGGGAATAGTCTTTCTGCTCAGTACTTTTTCCTTCCAATCTAGAATTTGCGATGGTTGCTCTTCAAAAGTGAAATCATCTCTCAGCTCAATTGGTTGCGCCTCCAATACATGAGATTCATCGAACAGATACTTCGGGAGCATGGACACATGGAATACATCGTGAACCTTTGACAGTTCTGGGGGTAAAGAAAGTATGTAAGCCACTGGCCATACCTCTCAATAATCTCATAAGTCCCATTATAGCGAGGACTCACCTTTCCTCGTCTACCAAAACGTACAATTCCCTTCCAGGGGGATAATTTCAAGAAAACCCAGTGTCCGACCTCAAACTCAAGGTCTCTGATCCGTCGGTCCGCATAGCTTTTCTGGCGGTCCTGAGCTGCCTTCAACCTTTCCCTGATGATTCTAATCATTTCCTTTGCCATTTCCACTATATCAGGTGTCAATAGTCTTCTCTCACCTGTCTCATTCCAATACTAGATTGATAGCAGTTGTTGTATGCAAACTCCATCAAGGCCAGGTGTGAATCCCATTTCCCTTTAAACTGCAGTACACAAGCTCTCATCATCTTTTCCAAAATCTGAATTGTCCTCTCAGACTGACCGTCAGTCTGAGGACGAAAAGTTGTACTGAAATACAATGTAGTTCCAAAGGCTTTCTACAAACTCCGCCAAAACCTCGAGGTAAACCTAAGATCCCTGTATGATACAATCGACTCTGGAGTCCCATGTAATCTTATGATCTCATCCACAAACAATTTGGCGTACTGGTCCATCTTGTAATCTTCCCGTACTAGCAAGAACTGTGCTGACTTCGTGAGTCTATCAACAATTACCCATATTCCATCATGTCCTTTTTGAGTCCTAGGAAGTTTATAAACAAAATCCATAGTAATGTGATCCCACTTCCATTCCAGAATAGGTAATAGTTGTAGTGCCCCATATGGTTTCTGCCTCTCTGCTTTTACTTGTTGACATGTCAGGCATCTACTCACAAACTCTGCTATTTCCCTTTTCATCCCAGTCCATCAATAGTGATCCTTAAGAGTACGATACATCTTGGTGCCTCCTGGATGCATAGCATAGGTAGAACTATGAGCTTCCTCAAGAATTTCTCTTTTCAACTCTGGATCATTAGGTACGCACAACCGGCCATCTTTAACCAAGGCCCCATCATCCCTAATCACATAATCCTGCCTATTCCTACCCTCCAACTCCATCCTAATAACACACAGTGTAGGATCCTGGAGCTAAGCTTCAATAATTCGGTCAATCAAGACAGGTCTCACATCGATGCTAGCCAACAGAGTCTCCTGACTATTCATGCCAAGTATAATTCCCGCTCTTCGGAGTTCCACCAACAACGGTAAGTAAGCAATGTGCAAATAGGCCAAGGAACCCATGGACTTCCTGCTCAATGCATCCGCCACTACATTGGCTTTTCCTGGGTGATACTCTATGGTATAGTCATAATCCTTTATCAGCTTAAGCCACATTCTCTGTCTTAAGTTAAGATCTTTCTGGGTGAAGAAGTATGTTAGACTCTGATGGTCGGTAAAGATCCGACATGTTTCCCCATACAAATAGTGTCTCCAAATCTGTAGTCCATGTACCACTGCAGCTAACTCTAAATCATGTGTGGGGTAATTCAACTCATGGGGTTTAAGTTTCCTGGAAGTGTATGATATCACCTTCCTATGATGCATCAGCACGCAGCCTATACCTCGTAATGATGCATCATTGTACACCTCAAATCCTCTGTTATCATCTGGAAGGGTTAACAGTAGGGCAGAAGTCAACCTCCTCTTAAGCTCTTGAAAGCTCTATTCACACTCATCATCCCAGTCAAACTTGACTACTTTCCTCATCAACCGAGTTAACAGGGCGGCTATCGTAGAGAATCCTTCTACGAATCGCCTATAATATCCTGCTAAACCCAAAAAACTTCTCACCTCTGACACTATCCTTGGTTGCTCCCAATTTGCCACTTCCTCAACTTTTTGGGGATCCGCGTTGATACCCTCAGCAGAAATCACATGACCTAAGAATCCCACATTGGTCAACCAAAACTGACATTTAATGAACTTGGCAAACAATTGCTTTTCCTCAGCATATTCAGCACCAACCTCAAGTGCTTCTCATGTCTTTAGCACTATTCGAATATACTAGGATATCATCAATGAACACAATTACAAACTGATCCAAGTACCGTCGGAACACCCTATTCATCAAATCCATAAATGCCAACGGTACATTCGTCAGACCAAAGGGCATCACCAGGAACTCATAATGCCCATAGCGTGTCCTGAAAGCCGTTTTGGGAACGTCCTCTTCCCTGATCCTTAACTTATGGTACTCGGATCGAAGGTCAATTTTAGAGAAATACGTTGCCCCTTTTAATTGGTCAAAAAAATCATCGATTCGTGGAAAAGGATATTTATTCTGCACTGTAACCCTGTTTAACTACCGTTAGTCGATACATAGCCTCAAACCTCCATATTTCTTCCTTAAAAATAACACCGGTGCACCCCAAGGCAATACACTCGGTCGAATAAATCCCATTTCCACCAAGTCTTGCAATTGAGTCTTCAATTCCCTAAATTTCGCCGGTGCCATTATGTACAGTGCCTGTGATATAGGTTGAGTACCCGGAAGAAGCTCTATGGTGAACTCAATCTCCCGGTAAGGTGGAAACCTAGGAAGATCCTCCGGAAATACATCTGCAAACTCATTCACCATAGGAATATCCTCTACTCTCACCGGAGTATCCCGAGAATTGATCACCTGAGCTAAATAGCCCTCACAACCTTTCCTCAATAATTTCTCAGCCGCCAAAGCCGATATGACTCCCTAGGCAAGCACTTACAATCACCTTGAAACGTAAGTTCCAGCAAACCTGGACTCCGGAAGACCACCCTCTTATCGAAACATTCAATGGAGGCATGATGCATGGTTAACCATTCAATCCCCAGAATCACATCAAAATCATAAATGTCCTAGGGAAATAAGTCTGCCTCCAACTCATAACCTCTCACTACCACTGGATAACTGCGTATCACTAGCTTCACCACTAACATATCTCCGGTAGGGGTGCTAATGCCCATGTCCCAACCAATCGTGGACCATTCTATATTAGCAAAAAGTGAAAAACCTCGAGAAATAAAAGAATGTGTAGCCCAGGGATCTATCAAAACTCGAGCATCATAATTAAAAATAGACAACGTACCAGTAACCACCTCTGCTGCCGCTCGAGCCTCCTGCAGGTTCATAACAAAAAATTGGGCATGTGTACTAGAAGATCGACCACGACCCCCTGTCTCCCTCTGGCCTTGCTGGCCCCACTGGCCCTACTGGCCCTGCTGGCCCCACTGGACTGGGTCTGGCTCCCTACTGCAGTACCAAATGTTTGCGCTGCTCTTTGACTCAGTTCAGTAGCATCTCGAACGATGATGTGGACAGTCTCTCTTAAAATGACTAATCTCCCCACAGAAGTAACAACCGGTGTCACCCATTCGTGCGTGTCTGCCACTCTATCTCCTGATCGACTGCACTGAAGCCCCACTAGACTGAGCAGATGACTAATGTCCCTGATTGGCTCTGCCACTGCCTGATCCGGATCCTTCACCCCCAGAAGATCCATAACTGAAACTGCCTCTCTTAGATGGTCCTTGACTAGAGGCCTCGAAACTCAGGCGATCCCGGCGTCGCCTGGAACCACTAAACTCGTGCTGAGCTGGCAAACTCATCTCTACTATGGCGGCAGCATCTGACAAAGCCCTCAAAGAAGTATGTGCCACCGCAGTTACTGCTACTCGAACCTTATTTCTCAGTCCATACTCAAACCTTTGGTACTTATTCATCTCAGTCGCCACGAGAGCCGGTACAAATCGTGACACCTCAAGAAATTTCTCCTCATTTTGTGCCACTGTCATATCCTCCTGCTATAGCTGCAAGAACTCAGCCTCTCTAGCATCTCGGTATGAGTAAGGATAAAACTGCTAGAGGAAGCGCTCCTGGAAAGCTTCCCATGTAAAGGTACGGACATCTCAGCCCGTCATCTGCAAAGCATGCCACCAACGGTACGCATAACCACCCTGAAGAAATGTGTCTAGTCGCATCCTATCCTCCGGAGGGCAGGTCATAACGGCAAACTCTCGTTCCAAACGAGTAATCCACTCATCAGCATCATCTTGGCCTAACTCGCCAGTAAACACTATCCCCCCTAGCCTCTTGGCTCGCTATATGTCAGAAACTTCAGACGTAGCCCTACCCTGAAGTACAGTCATCAAAGCCCGAATCCTTTGATCCTTGGTCGGCCTCAAATCAGGCTCTATTACGAGATCATGTGTCGTATTAGCTTCCTCACCATTTCTAGGTCGCTGACAGGGCTCGGGTCTCGGAGGAATTACGCTGAAAAGAACCATAAATCATCAATACCATAATAAGATGTACACTAGGTGTACGGTCTACAGGAATTTAAACCTAGTGATCTAATACCAAGTTGACATGACCCTTCCTGAATTTCCCCTCGGAAACCAGGAAATGCCCTTCCCGTCTGATAACTTAATAAAATTCGCAAAATACCGTTAAGCCCTTGCAATTAGTTACGAGAATGCTGCCAAAAATCCGGCAGAATCTCCCCACAAAGAAAGGTTAACCGTCTTCCACCTGTAAGACGATGGATCAAATAACACTCACAAATCCCAACATCACCAAACAACGATTGACGTAGTCATAATTTACAATAAGTCCAAAAGCTTATCAGAGCATCTAGGTAAGAAAGGTAAATACAGACATATAAATCCTACTCGATGGTCTAGGTAAAAGCGCATCTGAAATTTAATGCCTCCACCTCTAGATGTGCCCTCGTCAACTCACGGCCTAGAGGGGATTTAAAACACAGAAAAATGTGAGTGGACAAGATAATCTTTTAAAACAATTTCAGAGGAAAGCATATATTTTTTCCCCTCCACGAGTAAAATAATGCATGCGTAACATAAAATTCCTTTTAAAATAAATAATATGTAAAGATAATCTGAAACTCACAGGAAAATCCATCTTTTGTTAAAACACCCGGTGGGACCCACGAAAATCCCAATAATAAAAACATCACGTCGTCCACAACCATGCTTTTAAAACCGTCCTCGAAGGAGTTTAAAAATCATGTGAACAGACCTAGACACAAAATGTCATAAACATATCCCACTGCTCCCGAATGGAATCCCGTGCCGTAACTCGATATCCGAGCTGACTGACCCGGGTCCAACCCTCCACACAGTCGATATACCTCGAGTTAAGAAAAACCGTATACTACGTGTAGACAACCTCAACGACCTGGTGGAGAAATACCCTTTGACACTAGCATCGGAGAACCCTCAACGATCTGGCGGAGAAATACCCTTCGACGCCAGTCGGAGAAAACCTTGACCCTCGAGGACAGTAATTCAGTGAAAACCAAAATCCATGTTTTGTCATCCTTGTTTCTTGTCCTAAACCAAATTCATTGAAAAATCGGGTTTATGCCCAAATCCAATAAAATCACAAATCCGTGTCTGCACCCAAAAATCATGGACTCAACCGAAACCCAAAATGTATCACGTCAAAATGACATAAAAACATAGTCAAAAAACCAGGCCACATCCCAAAACATCATTCCCGTGTCCAGTAATAATTTAATAGAATAATTTCTAAATACCATAAATATGCCAAAAACAATACGTAACCAGAATTTATTTCAAATATACCTTTATGCATGCATTATAATTTACAAAACCAAAGTCCACTCACCGAACGTCCAATTAGCTCAATCCCGGGTCGTACGCTCCTCTGAAGTTCCCGGAGCAGTATCATCTGTCAAAAATAACAATGGGGGTTACCAACGATAATTACAAACCCTACATTCAGACTCCCTAAACCTCGGGAGGTCCGCACGCGTCTCTCTACAAATGCAGTCAGTTTGGATACCCAAAACTACCTTTAAACGATGTCCTATTAACCCGAAACTTACGGCAAAAGGTCCGGAGCGTAGAAAACATGTCGACCCGCATCACCGTGACCCAATGATCGGTCCCACGAGCTGCTCCGCTCCGGCTACGCGCCGGCTACAATACCTCACGCGCCTGCTACAGTACATCACGCGCATGCACGCGCGCTGACTTAGCCACCAGGTGGCACCCACGTGGCTCCACGTGGCTGCCAGGTGGCATGCCACATCAACCCCTCTGACCGTACCAGTCACCGGAGCACGTACAGTCACCGGAGCACTAGACCGCTCCGCGGTGCGCCGTCGCCGAAAATCCCCATTGACGGCCTACTTTGAAATTTTCCTAAATTCCTCAAATCTCAACCGTTTTTCACAAATTAATAGTCTAAATCCATCTACTCAAACCCAGGAACTCGAAACTGAAGTCTAAAGATGAAACCCATACCTTAGTTGGCCGAACAATCGATCGAAAGGTTCAGTTTTACCTTTCCTCGGTTCGGTGTCTCCTGCAACTGTTTCCTTCGATGGTCGGTACGTCCTTGGTCGCAAGGAGGAGGAGATTCGGATGGGTGGAACCAAATCAGACGAGGTTGCCTCGAATCAAAGTTCACAATCTTGGGTTTTTGGGTTCGATCGCACGAATTGGATGAGGATCGGGAATAGAGAGAGAGAGAGAGAGAGAGAGAGAGAGAGAGAAATGAGGAGAATCTGAAGCTGTCTGGGTTAAAAAATATCTACCAAGGCCAAATTACCAAAATGCCCCTGAACATTCTAGACCCACAACTCTCTCACACCAACTCCGTTTTTTGTGTGTTGCCTGTCTGCGAACTCGTGAGTTCGAGACCTACGCAACGGTCCCCGAAAAACTGCCAAATGTGTCTCGACACAAAAAGTGGTTTTTGAGCCCCTTATAAAATCAAAGGTAAACTCGTCATTTCCTAAATTAATTTACAAAAATTCACGAATTAAATTTCCGGGTCGTTACACTAGTAGGAGGAGTTTTGTCTCCTGAGGATTTACCAGTTACGATACCCACAAACGTTTTACTTAAGAGCTAAAAACTAAAAACATAACTCTCCAATAAATTAATAAGAATCAATGTAAGTCTATCATGCTTTGCTGAACAAAAGAAATGTCATAAACAAGAATGCATCATGTTATATGTGAATGTCAAAACTTTAAATAATCAAGCTTAAAGATAACTACATCCAAATGCCTTAAAAAGATTTCGCATCGACTCTAATCCTCACTAGGCAACTCTCAATTTACACACAGGAATCCTAGGCTTATATTCGTATAAAGTATATGTGATGAAAGTTATGTAAAGGAAATCAAACCATAATCACATATGAATTGCAATGAAAGAACGACAAATTTATGAAAATATATCTCATGAAAGAAATTGAAAATAAAGAACGTAGATACTCACCTCAACTCCAAGCATAATTTCCCATAAGATCAGTTAGGACTTCAATTAAGGTTGTAATGGGGCTAGGCTTAGGGTTAAAGACCAAAGGATAAGGATTTCAAAGAATTTAGGTTGTCAAGGCATGTAGTATCATGGCTTGAACTCTTCTTGAACTTTACACACTTCTAAGCACCTTCAACATGTTTTACACATTTGTGACCACTCACATATTTAACTTTAATCCAAAAAGACTTAGCTTAATTCTAAAAATTTTTCCTTTTTTTTTCTTGTTTTTTCTTCTTTTCTTCACGTTTTCTTCCTTTTTTTTTTTCTTTTTTCCTTTCTCTTCTTTTTTTTTTCTTTCTTTTTTTTTTCTTTTTTTTCTTTCTCTTCTTTCTTGAACGTTGCTTTTTTCTTTTTGGAATTGAACTAATCACAATTACATTGCCTTAACTAAATTGAGATGCCACCATTATCCAACTTGGATATAATTTTGCAATTTCCACACAGAAACACTTATCATAATTTGCATAAACTTCTTTCTTTCATGATCTTCAATTGGAGAAACCTTAGCACAAACCTAAGTTATAGGGTATGGCCAAAACATAGGGTAAGTGTTTAGGGTGGGTTATAGTGTTGGTGATGAAAGAAAAGGCTCAAGTGTTTGGTTTCAAAGTTAGCTAATGGAGCTCACAAAAAAGTAGGATAAAGGCTTAATAAGGTAAAAACATGCATAGCCTACATCATCTCTTATGGTAAATAAAACTTAGAATTAAGAGCACTTACATAAGAGGTTAGTTATTTAATAATCAATTCAAATAATGATAATGAGATCAACAATTTATGAACAAAAATCGAAGAGTGTTTAAGAGTAGAAACAAAGTAAATCCCTCTCAAAAAATGGCATTAGGCTAAAAAAACTCACAAGGATAGTCTCCACTCACACACGGGCTAATACATACACTTCATAAATGATCTCCAACCATACACGTGCAAGTATATTAAATTATTTGATTATAAAAAAAAAGTATATGAAATTATTTGATTATAAAAAAAAGGTATATGAAATTATTACTTTTCCAAAAAAAATAAAATATATATATATAAAGCCAAAACGCCATTTTTGTTAGATTTTTAAAATTCCAAAACTTACCCTTTATTAACCAAAGTTTTAAAAGCACGTTATTTAACTAAAAAAGGTTAAAATAGTAAATTTATAGTTCCTTTTATTAATAAAAGTTTAAAAGTATACTATTTAAGTAATTTAATTAATAAAGGTTAAAATAGTAAAATTATATTATTTAGTAAAAAATAGTTAATCTATCTACATAAAGGGAGAAGTTGATTTTGATTAAGTTTCTCATAAACCCCAAAATATTCTTACTTAACAAATGTATTAAAAAATGATGATTTAATAAGTGAGGTTAAAATAGTAAAAATAGGTAAAATTTCTCATAATTCCCAAAATATCCGTACTTAACAAATTTATTAAAAAATGAATGATTTAATAAGTAAGGTCAAAATAGTAAAAAATAAAAATATACTAATTAAATAGCAAAAATCTATATATATAAAGCCAAAATTTGATTTTGGTTAAATTTTCAATAAACCCAAAAAGTCCTTGGTTGAAGAAAATATTAAAGAAAAGACAATCTAATAAATTAAGGGTAAATATTTAATTGTTGTAATATTTTTGAATTTTTAAAGCAATCAACATTATCTTATTCTTTGTTTTTTGTTATTAAAAATTCATAAGAGCATTCTTTTGTTATATTTTCTTCCACATACCCACATTCACTTCTTTTTTTTTAGTGGTCAAAGCAAACCAAACTCCACGAACATGGAAATACCAGCATCCATTTACATTGATTTTTTTTTGCCATTTGTTTTAAAAATAAGTAATAAAAAATAAAAATTGTAATAACATTTTATATATTAAAAAAATACAGATTAACACGCGCGTATATAATAAATTTAAGTGCGTTTAAAGTCACGTACTATGCGACTTGATATGAAAAAATCTTACGCACGCATGTGCCAATTTATTATTCAGTTTAAAAATCACGCGTAGCGCGCCAAATAC
This sequence comes from Oemleria cerasiformis, assembly GCA_037349345.1. Lineage (NCBI taxonomy): Eukaryota > Viridiplantae > Streptophyta > Magnoliopsida > Rosales > Rosaceae > Oemleria > Oemleria cerasiformis. The sequence continues at coordinate 2,269,097 of JAZGTL010000021.1, forward strand.
CTCTTGCAAGCACTGTGTTGAGGCTACAATGAAATTATCTCCTTATGAAGTATCTTATTATTAAAAGGGTATATACGGCATTGTACATATATTACCTGCCTCAAACGTCAAATGCACCGTCTAAGTGTTTGTTTTGTAACGACTATTTGTCACATTCACATCATCAGGAAGACACCAACAATGATTAACTAGTCTAGCAGAGAGAATAGTCTTGGCTAGAGACAACGAAAAAGAAGAGGAAGGTGAACATACAACATATCAACAATGGTATGAAATGGAAGGATAATGATTCGGTGAATGCAAATGTCTAATGAAATCGTTATCTGATAGTGTAGAAATTAATCTTTAGAATTAACATTTAAATTTAAACTATCAGATCGCGATTCTGTCAGATTAATGCACCAATCAAATTATCACCGTAATCTTATATCCAACGTCTTATTAATTAATGCCATCAAGAATAAAAGACTCAACATTCAACACGTATGGGTATGTATTCTCCCCTCTATACAGATCAGCTGCACCGATCGCTACCATCTTCTGATGAGTGGCCAGGATTCATTAGACAACTCCTTTTACAATCATGAATCTATTCATTTCCTTAGCTTCCTAGAAGAAGGTTGACAGGATATCTCCCGAATTTTCTTCTTGAAATTCGTGATAAATCATGCTCCCATCTGACTATCCTAGACGTTTCAAAACCTTTCCAAAAGTACTTTTAAACAAAAAAGTGACTCATGCACTACTCCTAACTCTCAAGGAAAAAATTATCCTTTCACAAATTAAATTATGTAAGTAATTTATTTTTAGGTACATCAATCCATTGATCCTGCTTACAAAAGAAGTAATCGAGTGCCGCTCTATTTGCAGAACATGTTGCAGAACGTGGAGCATAACAAAACACTAATGACCTTATTTGTTTGGCAATCTAGGTTTAATATGCGTATAACGTGACTCACTTTTTGGGCTAAATTTTAGTTCATTTCGATTAGGAAAGTCTTGTGAAGAGATCATTGTTAGTTCTTTTCGAAGTAGGAATAGTCGAATAGATGTAATGCGTGAAAGTTGTCAATCCACTTACGATAAGGAGACAAGTGGAGGTTAGCTGTTTTTCAATAGGAAAATTAACACTTAGGACGGGATTCTATATAAGGCAGGGTCAGCCTTGAAGGTAGTCCAAAAAGACGGCCGCTTCGGTCCCCACCTTGAGGAGGCCCTGATTTATTTGTTCTACGTAACTGGTATGTAATTATGATATATAATATTGTTCATGAAGCCCCACCTTGAGGAGGCCCTGATTTGTTTGTTCTACATAATTGGTATGTAATTATGATATATAATATTGTTGATTCATTAGTACATGTAATGTTTTATCTAGGCAAGTTGGTTGGGCTGTTTATTACCAGCTATCATGCTAGTGGCGCAACGACGAAGGGGCAAGGAGGGTCACTTGACCCTCAGGCCGCCGAAAAACTCTTCAGGTAGGAAGGTCTTAACCCTGTCTTCTGGACATCTGCTTGGCCTGGGTTGCCTACTAGGTGTTCGACAGAATGCCTCTAAGAAGAGGGGCACCGGAGAAGAAGAATTCTGATTTTTTTTTCTTTTTTAAATCACACAAGAGGACGCCGTTTTGATTAAGTGACTTTTTTTTACACTAAGATCATATCTACCCTTTTAATTAAAAATGGATATATAATTTGATTTGGTTGATCATACTTGTTACTGAAGACTTTTAGTGGTTTGTTTAAATTTATTCTAGTCCATTAGAACACATTTAATCATTTAGAAAAGTTTATGTGTTTTCTTTTATTATACAGATATAGAACGATATTTTAAGAGACAATATCACAATCCTACTACCAATGATCCAAGGAGTTCAACATCAAAAGAAAGTGAGTTCGATGCAATTTTAACTAATCTTCCTGGAGATCCTGATCTCCGTCCTCGAATGATGGATTATGATTATAACATGCTGGATGAAATTTGAAGAGCCTATCTACTTAAAGGTCCTTGTCAACCAAAAATGAATATCGAAGATTTTCCACAAATAAAAATTTCGCGGTATAATCGACGGCTACTCAAAAGCCATCTTACATCTCCCTCACTTCATCCTCACACTCATGGCTGCAAGGTAAAGAAAAAAAAACACATTTCGGCCACACCATGGAGGATTACCTCTCAGCCAAAAAACAAAAAAAAATACAAGAATCGTCACACATCTCTTCCATAACCAACAAAGAAAAACCCAAAAATCTCTCAGCTACCTCTCATTCAATCTCTCACTGCGGAGACAAACAAGAAAGGATTACATCTTTTATTTTCAAGCTTGCACCTTTTCATTGAAAAACACAAGGCCATGTTGGGCTTTTGATTACAACAGATTTTTGTATCTATTTTTCACCGACTTTGATCCAAAAAAATTGGTTTTTGTTCTGGAGGATGAAGTGGGCTTCTCTTGTTTTCCATTATGTACTCGATGAGATGTCTCTCACCAATCATGAAGAGAAAACACACACAAAATTCGTTATGTACTCGATAACGGTGGGTTCTTTAAGCTTTAGACGCACCACACTAAGGGCATGTTAGCAATGAGAATGAGATCAAGAATAATGATTCTAATTACTTATTTATCTCATGTTTACTTGTAACTAGATAATCATTGTCAATTCAAAATAGGTAATCTCATTAACTAGGAAGGGGTGTTAATGATTCCTATTACCCATTTTAATTTATTGATATACCAAAATTGCCCTATAAAATTATAGTAATTACAGCATTTAGTCAAAATAAATTTACGTGTATCCTAATTTTCTTCTGAATGCTTCAATACTCCGATAATTTAACCCTTCAATTCTTCAGACGCTCTTCTTACTCCATACGTTTTTTTTTTTCCAGATAGGTAAGTACGTTACTTTTTTTTTCTTCTTCGACTCTCCTTCACACCTCACCATGGTTGAGGTTAATTTATTTTTGTATTTATAATATTATCGGTGTATTCTTTTGGGATTGCTGGGGTTAATGTGTGTTGTACGTGGATCCTTTTGGGGTAGCTGGAGTTGCTTGCTTGTACAGGTGCGCGGTAGCGTGTTCATGGTTTATCTGGTCTTCAGATTATTGAAGGATCCCTCTGCGCACACCATTTCCTTCTATTGATGGTGGAACTTTGAGTCATCATTTTCTGCAGCACAAGATATCACCATCAATTACCCCAAAACAAGAATCCACATGGAATTAACATATAAGAAACCTTAAGGACAGGAAAAAGACTCGGAACTTCAAATTCCCAACAACAAATTAGAAGGACATAGAGATATTGTTAGGTGGGCAATCGATTAGTGTTCAAGAGAAGAAAATACAACAAGAAAGCAAGAAAATAATTTAAACTTGGGTGGGCAATCAATTTGGTTTCTAGAGAAGCCAAAGCTGGGAATAGAGAACGAGAACTAGATGTTGAAAAAATTGGGAATAAAAAAGGGCATTTTAGTAATAAATTATATTTTATTCCGATTCATAATAGTTAATAAACAATAATAATGCAAATCAATTTCATTACTAGTCTAATTCTAATAACTCAATGAGAATGATTATCCACATCTTTGATTGTCTATTTATCTAATTACCCATTATTTTTATTCATAATAAGTAATCTTGCCTTAAATTATGCTAATTAAATTGTATTAATTAGCTAAGAATTATTATTGGGTATAACCAATGACCCTTTTAATATGGGCATAACACATGATTCTCTTTTTATTGGGCTTATCATTACTTAATTGGATCGGTTACCCCTCCTTTTGCATGGCATAAATATCCCATGCAATAGTTGTTTATTGTTCGAAGTCCATATAACTTATAATCGGCCCACTTGATGCATGCAAGGAGAAATCCACATGATTACTGTTGCCCGGACTATGCTATTGTGACACAATGCTCACATAGACAAACACTTGATAATATAATGAGCTCTTTCACATAAATAAATATTTAACACTAATATTTAATTCATACTCTAGACATGTTGCGTATGCTCATTGGGTATGCCTATTATGCAAATATTTACACAATCATTTATTTTTGTGTAACACAAATATATTATTAAATTTTACGGATTTATGGATCGGTAAATTCATTTCTTATTATGAGGAATTACCGAATGATCCGATTATCGACCGACATGATCAATCAATCATCTTTGCCCCTTGGCAACATGCTTTACGATGCCCTTCGGCAGCTTCGCCCACTTCCATGTCCACGACAATTGGTAGGCTCTGGCCAATTCGCCCGGCGACGATCATCTTTCTTGCCGAGCGACACATGTCACTCCTCCATTTGCCTCATGAAAATCACGTTCTCACTAGGTGGCGAGCATCACGACATTTGAGTATCATTGCCTCTCGGTACACTTTACTATACATTCACATTATTGCCTTCAGATGCATTATTATTTCACAACATTATCAACATTGTGCTCACATCATTTTCCACGGCACATGAGCATCATATTTACCATTCGGCACATGCCCATTATCATGCTCGTATCATTGCCCTCGACACATGATCAACATATTTGGCACATGCGCATCATCATGCTTACATCATTGCCTTCAGCACATGAGCATCATATTTACATCGTTTTCTTTCGGCACATGCACATCATAATGCTCACATCATAGCCTTCGACACTTGAGCATTATATTTACAGTATTCCCTTTAGGGTATAAGTGAATCATCATACTCACATCATTGCCTCGGCACATCAACATCATATTTACAACATTGCCTTTCGGGCACATGTGCATCATCATGCTCACATCATTGCCCTCGGAACATGAGCATCATATTTACAACATTTCCTTTTTGGTACATGTGAATCATCATGCACATGTCAATGCCCCGACATAGTATCATGTGCCTGACATTCAATCACGTGCTGCGGCATTATCGATTGGCATGCCCTTGTAGGCATCCCATATAAGAAGGACGGTCATACACCTCCTTACCGATTGACATGATTTCGCAGGCATCCCCTGTAAGAAGGATGACAATAATAGTCTCCCTATGGATCGACATGTACTTGTACGCATCCCATCCCCTGCAAATAGGATGGCCAAATATGTCCTTACCGATTGACATAAGCTCACATGCATCCCCTGCAAGAGGGACGACCATAATAGCCTCTCTATCAATCGACACGTACTTGTAGGCATTCCATGCAAGACGGATGGTCATACGCGTCCTTATCGATCGGCATGAGCTTGCAGGCATCCCCTACAAGAGGGACGGCCATAACAGCCTCCCTGTCGATCAACATGTACTTGTATGCATCCCGATGCAAGAAGGATGGTCATACGCCCCCTTACTGATGGGCATGAGCTCGCAGGCATCCCTGCGAGAGACACGGCCATAATAGCCTCCTTATCGATCGACATGTACTTGTAGGCATCCCCTGCAAGAAGGACGGTCTTACTCCTCCTTACTGATCGACATAAGCTCGCAGACATCCCTGCAAAAGGGACGGCCATAACAGCCTCCCTATCGATCAGCATGTATTTGTAAGCATCCCCTGCAATAACAGCCTCCCGACCCCTCGAAGTGTACTTGTAGGCATTCCCTGCAAGAAGGATTGCCATATGCCTCCTTACCTATCGGAATGAGCTCGCAAGTATCCCCTACAAGAGGGACGGCCATAAAAGTTTCCCCATCGATCGACATGTACTAGTAGGCATCCCCCGTAAGAAGGACGGCTATACGCTTCCTTGCCGATCGACATAAGGTCGCAACTAACAACCTCCCCTGCTAGTAACAACCTCCCCTGCAAGTAACAACCAATCCCCTGCAGTAACAACCTCCCATTCAATCGACATGTACTTGTCGGCATCCCCTACAATAGAGATGCCATAACAGCCTCCCTATCGATCGACATGTACTTGTAGCCATCCCTTGCAAGAAGGACGGTCATATGCCTCTTTACCGATTGGCATGAGCTCGTAGGCATTCCCTGCAAGAAGGACGACCATATGCCTCCTCCGACCGCCTCACCGATTGGCAATAGGCATTCAACTCGATCAATCGACCATTAGATTATGCGGTTCCCACAAACATCCTCTGACCGTCTCACTGATCGGCCATAGGCATTCACTTCGACTGATCGACAATTAGATTATGTCGATCCCACATACATCTTCCGTCTGCCTCACTAATCGGTCATGTGCATTTACCTTGGTTGATCGATCATTAGATTATGCGGGTCCCACGGACATCCTTCGACCGCCTCACCGGTCGACCATAGGCATTCACCTTGGTCGATCAACCATAAGACCATGCGGGTCCTACAAACATCCCTCAACCGACTCACTGATCGGGCCAAAGCAATCAACTCGGCCAAATGACACAACTAACAAGCAACACTTGCAAGACATTTAAACACTTGCCCCTGTGCATCCCTCATTCATCAACAAAGTCTTTCTTACCGGGGGACTATAAAGGTCCTATCACTACCAGCCCGGCTCGACATCAACACAAACAAGACCAGGCCACCGCCTAGCAGAGTACCAAGTCTTTTTTCATTCTCAGAAACACATCTCTCATCCCACTGACATATCAGACACTTACAACAACGACATATAAGTTTCCCTCGGCATCCCATCTCGATCGAGGACTTGGGGACTGGGGATAGTGCATCGTACATATTGGTAGATAGAAACAAAGAGGTTGCTTGGTCAATGCACTCTTGTTACAAATCCTCCACTAAGGCAGTCTACCTCAATGAAGAACTTGGGGACTTCTGTGCGTACCTAATCTAACCAAGCTAGACCTAACGGAAAGACCCGGAAGATCACTTGGATCAGGACTATGCCCACCATCAAGTTCCATCATGAAAGCCCAACAGCATGGCCCAACACCTAAACCTAGGTGTCACCTATATAAAGGGAGCCCCCTCCCTCATTCAAAGGACTCTCCACTCTTTCTCCCTCTCTCTACATTCTCACTCTTTCTCTAAAGGCTCAATGCTATTTTTGTATCATGTACAAGCACAACATTATTAATGAAAATGGTATAACACAGTGGACATAGCCCGAATTGGGTGAACTACGTACATGTTTGTGTCTTGGGTGTGTGCATGTCTTCTCGGTCCAAGTTGGTCCATTTTATTCATCAACTAGTGGCATTATATAATCGGTTGCTTATAAAAGATACACTTCCATCAATGATATGGTTACATAGATATCTATTTGGTGAATAAAAGTTTCAATGATCTTTATATAGTTACAGGGCTTATTACTTCAAATGCACCCAAAACAAGATGCAAAATCTCACTTTGAACCTAAAACAAGAATTCGTGCCACTTTGTACCTAGAAGAGGCAATTTGTTACCTACGTTGCACCAAAACCTTGAAAGTGTTACTAACACCCTTTCCTAGAGGAGCAATTATGTCAAAACCTCACCCGTCCCTCTTCATCTTCATCATCATAATTTTTTTTTTGGCCAAAATCTCTTCATCTTCATCATCATAATCTTCATCTTCACAGAGGATTGAACACCATGTTTTTCATCTTCTGGGTAACATTGAAAACCCAATAGGCCCAATAAGCTGTTTCATCTTCGTCTTCGTCTCTCCCTCCATTTCACTGCGTTACTCCCTCCCTTTCCGTCTACCTCTCTCCCTCAGAAAACCCAGAAAAATCTAGGTACCTTTCATAAGTTCTTCATATGCATATACACCCCAAACCTAGAACATATTGCTGCCACATATTCCACCACCCCACAAGATGCAATCTCTTAAAAACACAGAATCTCAAACACACAGAGAAGCTCAAATTTCAAAAATTTGAAATGCATCCGGAAGCTCAATTTCTAACATAGATCCAATTGTAATTGCAATCCAATTTCATGTGGTTATGAATGCCCAAAATGAAATTGGATTGAATATCCAAAATAAAATAAAAAATTTGAACAAGAGAAGAAAAATGCCGAAAATAAAAAATTGGATTGAATGCCCAAAAAGAAATTGCTGTCCAATTTCGCCAGACGAGAAGGAGAAAGGGATGCGAAGAAATTTCTAGCCGCTCCCTCCCTCCTAGAGTCCATGCTCTCATCTTGTCTCTTGTTCGCCCTCTACATCTCTATTTGACTTGATTATATGAAATTGGCACTGTTCCAAATCTTTTGCATATCAATTGGTACTTGGTAGTCAATTGAGGCAGGACAAATTCTAACTGGACTCATGCATGCCAATCATGCAAAAGAGACACACACCCCACCTAAGCCCATTATTAATTAACCATGAATTCATTTACCTACCTTCATACTCTAGGTATGATCTTGTCAGAGAGAAGTGGTGAGGTTGAAGGAGGAGTCAAGGGAAGGAGTACAATGAGTAAGGGTCTTTTAGGGAAAGGCTGGTGAGCGCTTTAGTAAATTTTAATATGAGTCCTGAAACCCAGATCAATGGGTCGTTGCTTTGAAAGAGGGGAAGGGGATTTGCAGAGAAAGATAAAGATTATAGATTATGAAGATGAAGATTTTGGCCAAAACAAAACATTGACGTGAGGTTTTGACATAATTGTCCCTCTAGGAAACGGCGTTAGTTACATTGACAATGTTTTGGTGCAACAGAGGTAACATAATGCCTCTTTTGGGTAAAAAGTTGCACGAATTCTTGTTTTGGGTGCAAAGTGAGATTTCATGTCTTGTTCTGGGTGTATTTGAAGTAATAAGCCTAGTTACAGAATTGTAGATGGTGTTTTTGTCAAACAAAGTTGTAGATGATTTTTCACTAGTATTATACTAATAGTATTTGTCTCAATTGTGTAGTTGAATATTTCGGATGTAAAGGACGAGGTTGTTCTGCCTAAAATTGCGACAGCGGGTCTGGGGTCGCCTTCGGTGGATCTCAGTCGAAATCTGTGCTTGAAGGAGCAGGCTCGTTTGGATTTCTTTAGTGATGGTGGTGGTGTGGATTTGTTTGGATGTTGGATTTGGGTTATAGGCCGTGGGCTTAGAGGCCTTGATACCATGGTCTATCCCTAGCTGGGCTGACCACGAAGTACACATACCTTAGCTACCTTCAAAGTAGGCGTGCCACTAGTAGAAGCTGCTACTAGACAGTGATGAATGAGTTCTGTTGTGGCCCAAGAACCTTTCCTTAATCAAGTGATTGTGAGGCGAACGAGCAAATAGCTTACACTGTTCTTTTCTATGCCTTCTTCTTAATGTATCCAAGGACTTTAATAAATTTTCTTTCTAATCTAGTCCAAGTTCAGATTATGTTAATTTCGATTCGTTAATGTTAGCTGGTTAGAAGCAATTCGGTACAAGGATTTCCTGAAGTCGGGATAATGGTATTGGACTAAAACACATAAATCATTATATTGCTTAGAACAGCCATACAATGCCATGGTTGGTATATTCCGAATACTAATAATTCTATTCCGAATCCTAATAATTCTTCTTACAAAAATCCTTTGAAATGTAAAGAAAGTAAAGTACAATTACTAGAAAGTAAATGCGTAAATGTCAGATGCCACAAATGAAATACAAGTGCTGTAAGTAAATATTTTCATCGTAATCAAGCCTCGTTGAGGGCACGTTCTTCTATAAATAATCAACTGAAATGAACATCAGTCGGAATCATGCCATAATTTGGCAGAGTATTTAAATGACGGTGATACATAAAGGGTTGAGTGTATAGGGACCTCAAAGACTGGGGTGAATGGTAGTCAGGATGAGGTAGTGTTTGGATTTCCTCAGGGACTGGTTTAGGAATCAGTTAGGATGAGGAGAAAACTTGTGTTCCTGGTCGGGAACTGAGAATGAGGTGCGAGAAGAGACTGAATCTTGATCCTGAATCGAAGAAACATGTTGTGCCTAAATAGGCGGGAAACAAAGAAACTTTGGAGGGTTTGCAGTTGTTTTGAAATTGATTAGTTTGATCAATTTGTTTGTTTGGTTGATTGATTGGTTGTCCTTGAGAAGAAGACTTCTTCTCCATTTTATAAGCGGTGAATGAGCCGATGTGGGTTGCCAAATGGACTTCCAAAGGACCTGCATTGCAGTCTGCTTGTCTCGAACATCTCCTTTGCCCTCTGACACGTTCGACACTTCCGAGCCGATTTCCCCTTCTCCACGTTTCCACTTTCCCATGTCCAAGTGGGTGTCTTTTGGGCGGGCCTTGTGAATTGGGTATTTATTTTGACTGATCACTTGCCTTGGCCCAGAGTGGAAATTTTTCAGGTGTAAACATTGCCCCATGACTTTGAAGTGTTTTAATTTAAAACATTTCAAATTCACTTTGACCCCACTCTTGCGACTTAGTCAGTTCCACTTCTTGTGTTTTGGCGGTTAAGCATGGTTCTTCTTGCTCTCTGTCATTTCAACTGTAAATCTTGATTCATCCTTCGTCCCATACTGTTTCATAAGCAAATATGGCCCCTAAACCTGCCTCAAGGTGAAAAGACAAGGCGGAACCTCCCAAGCCTCTTGTTCCAGATCCCACTGCTACTACTCCATGGATATGTGGTCTGGGTTTTGAAGAACATGCCGCTATTTCTCGAAACGTTCTGTCGACTTTTGAGAATGATAGTGATATTATCCACGACCCCTATTTAATGATTGACTTAGAGCGCCATTGTGATTTGGGTCCTTGCTGGAGAGGTCCTATTTCAACCAGCACGGAACTCCTTTATACCCATCTTAAAGAGTTTCAAGCCTCTCCAATTTATCAGCGGCAACGATTTACGTGGGAGAAACTTCATTCAGATTGGGGACACCTTTTTCCTTCGGTGAATGAGCTAGGTTTCGCCAATCGCTGGATTTTGTGGGTCCAACGGATGCAGTGATTGTATTACGGTGATTTCTGGAGCATTGGAATTTACCACTTGGTGAGTCTTTCTACCATCCCTACTTTTCCTAACTTTAATATTCTCAGTGTTTCTATATGTTTTTGGAACAGTAGCACAAACACTTTTGATTTTCAGGTTGGCCCAATGACTCCGACTCTTTTAGATATGTCTGTCTTGTTTGGGCTGTCTCCATCATGGAATATTTTCGGTTTTACTTCTTCTTTCCAATCCTTCCCGAGCATAGATCCTGACCCCTCGATCGTCAGATTGCCTTCGTAAGTTCCCACTTTGTTTTCCCTTCCCTAATTTTTAACTACCTTCTGCCCCTTCAATAGCAACGGGCAAATCAGGGCAGAAAGTGATTTTGGGGATTTAGGTTTCTCGGGCCCATATTTGGGATCCGTTTTTGGGAAGATTCAATTTTACCATTTTTTGTTAGATTCGTTTGTATCTCCCAACACCATTAGGAGTCAGACAACAGAATGGATTCCATTGGTTGAAGCTCTGGCCTCTTGCTAAAATATAGCCATAGGACCTGTGGTCTTGACTCAATTGTATAGCCTTCTGCGTTCCATCACTTGTCAACCTGTGAGGCCTTCCCCTTTGAATGGCATGCTCTGGATGGCTCAAGTATGGCTCAAGTGGTCATTTCCCCAATTTAGGGTTTATCCTATTGCTTGTCCAGACGACGTCATTTTGGCTCAGCTGTTGATGTCTTTTCCTCCCATACTTCTTTCTACCAAGGATTATCTGACCTTCTTCTGTACGTTATCTTCTCGTCCTCGTGACTACTAGGAGGCCAGTGTGATCAGGAAGTATCCTTGTTTCCGAGAGGAAGGTTTCTTCCGTATGCCTTCTCATCCCACGCGCATGAGGGTATTTACCAGAGATTTCATGAGTTGTATCTTGACCCGTGATCTTTTGAAGGGTGGCGGGAAAACTCATAGATCGACTCCTGGCTTCGAGGTTTATCAACCCAATTGCTGTGCTCGCCAGTTTGGATTTTGTAAGGTCATCCCGGTTCCATTTATGAAAGGAATGAATGGAGGTACTGCATACCGTCTTGATGATTTTGAAACCGCAGTGGCAATCGCCGTTCAGGATGTCTTGCTTGCTATGCCCGTGCAATTTCCGAATACCATGAAGGCTTCTTATGGGTGTACAACCCCTTTTGATGCATGGTGGGCTGCCTACTTCAAGGAGACTTTCAAGGCTGCGGTTGGGATAGTGTGGAGCCATCAATTCCTTCTACTGGAAATGCTAGTTAGTTTTGATCCAGCCAACTTGATTCTTCTTGCCCACCAGCTGTCTGAGAGCAATGATGCCCCTTCCACAATTATGCTTTCTTCTGGTGGTACCTTTGTCTCCTTTCATCATATCATTTAATCTTTTTGTTATCCAGTTGGATCCGATGAAACTAAGTTGTTGGTGGTAAGGATTGAAGAACCCCTGTTCCAAATCGAAAATGTCCCATATGATCCTGTTGTCCTCAATCAACTATTAAGTCTGGATGATTTAGGTGTTCCAAATGCGATTATTGCTCAAGTGGTCGTACCAGTTCCAACCTCTCTTCTTGTGGAGGAAGCGCGCAAGAGATCCCCTGAGGTAAGGCTTTTTTTTTTAATCTTCTTTCTGATGTCCCTGTGTATGGTCCATCCTTTGCTAATTTCTAATTTCTTAGGAGAAAAAAATATGAGGATGAGGTCCCTTTGTCTTCTCTTCGCTGCTCACGGCGTCCCCGAATTATGATGGACCCCATCTCGTCTCGTGATCCGGACTTGATACCATGAATTGACTGCCTACCAAGAAGTAGTTATTCATTAGATGATTCTGAGATTAGGATATCATCATCTATCCCTTCTTCCAATCATATTCTAGTTTCTTCTCCGTCACCAAAGACTCCAAAGAGGAAAGCTACATCATTGGCCGGGTTGTCTCAACCCAATTTGTCTGTGTGCAGCAACCCTTGTCAACTCATTCCGACTCCATCTTTCTTTGAAGTTCAATCCTTCGACCCCTCTGGTGACCAAGGATTGGGGGTTGATTTGGTAAATTCTTTTTAACCTTGAATCTGATCCTGTGCTACTTGGTGTTTCTAATCTTTTGATCTGTCCATTTCCTTCACAGGAACATCCTCGGTCTGAGCTTGAACTTTTAGAGGCAAAGATGGATTCTTTTGCTTCCTCTGCTCAAGATGGTGTATCATCCACGAGTTCTTCTTCTCCTGAATTGTCTACCACTCGGGATATTATTATGTCTTTCGTGGCCAGGGGCGATCTTCAAGATATGCGGGAATTGGCTCGAGTAGTGAATATCTTTTCCAGTTCCTCCCTTACAGCTTCAGCATCTTCTCATCATGTGATCGTGATGTTAAACCGCTATCGAGAGCTCTACAGTTCCCTTGGCCTGCAATAACTTTCTCATCCAGCGGACGTTCCAACTAGAGTTGAGTTGGAGGAACTCCATCAAAGATGATTTATTAAAAAAGATGAATACCTTAGCTAGGGAGCTGCCTTGTGGAATGAGCTTAAGAAATTACAAGCCCTCAAAGCTCAAGTTCTTGAGGCGGAGGCTCATCAAGTGATGGTCAGGCAATAGTATGATCTTGCCAAAGCCAAAAGAAATGCAGCGCAAAAAGGACTTTAGGAAGGCAAGCAGCGAGTTCGTGAAGCAGCTCGTCAGGATTCTATAATTTCTGATGATGCGAGAATTATGAAAGTGGGCCTCCAAGCCATGCTTGGCAGATTGTTGGACTTGTAGTAATTTTTTTTTATTTAAACTCTTTTTGTAACTTTTGGGCCTTGTAAGGCCCTTTTCTCTTTGACAATGGTTGTTCATTTTGCTTTGCGAGTAATTACTCCTTTCATTCTTTTTAGATTCTTGCTTGTCTTGGAATTATAACAGTAGTAATACTCTCTTTAATCCAATTACTGTTCACTTAATTCGAGATTAACACCCAACCAAACTCTTCAGCTATTAGTATGAAGCATAATTGCATTTGTTTTGCACGCTTCTTCATTGCTTAAATAATGTCTTCCTCTCCTTCTTCTTCCATTCATGGTTTGTTAGATCCCAGCTCTTCGTTTTTCGGAGAGTTCATTTATTCCACGTACGAAGCCCCCCTGGAAGAGGTTGAACACTACCGGACCAAAAACCAAGTGTTAAGGGCTCGGCTGCAGATTGCTCAAGAGACCTGGGAAAAGTGCTAACATGATTTGAACCAACTAGGTCATGATGATCATAAGGCGCTAGACAACCTTCAGGCAAGGAGGAAAGAGCTACAGGCGAACCTGGCCCAGCTTCACAAGGGAGAGAAGAAGGCTGCTCGAGATAGGAATGGGGCTGTTACTATCGAACTTGGGATAGGTTTTGATAAAGTGGGCTTCATTTGAACATTAATATAATATTCATATTGGTTTGAAGTCTTTTGTCTTTCTTTCTTTAAATCCTTCAACTATTTCTAACTCCTAACCGCATCATTAATTGTGATATCTCAATCCATTTGCCTATAAATTGACTCTCCTCCAGTGTGTTTCTTGCAATAACATGGCGTCCAATAGCTATGATTATCATACTCTTCCATCTCTCACTATGACAGGCTCATTCAACGCCTTCATGCTCAATCTCAAGGGCAACTAATGATCATTATTGACCTGAGGAAATAGCTTCACTCCTCGAGGGTTGCTGAAGAAAATGGCCTCATTGAATGTCATCAGAAGCGAACTTTGCTTCATTTTCAATCTATTTCTCTTTGTAAGAAAATTAGAGAGACCCGAGATGAACTCCTTCATGTTGAAGGTGAAGTAGCTGCTATGAAGGATGAAATAGAGCATCTTAGGGCGGATGCTGCTTTTCGTGATGCGATGACCAAACAGCTGAGGTTGGCTTCTTATCAGGATGGGTTCAATCTAGGTTTCACCGATTGTGCAGTCGGGAAGCCTCATCCCGGAACTCTGAACCTATGATTTTCCTTTCAAGGCATTAAACTATTACCCTCCTATTGTAACCTTATCTTTTAAGCTTATAATAGCATTTCTACTGCCTTCCACCGCTTTCTTTGTAGGCTAAGTTCAGGCCTAGGCTAAGTTCAGGCATAAGCACAGTTTTACTGTTCGTCAGAGCTGATGTGTTGCCTTAGGATAACTTCAAGTTGCGTGTAGTAATAATTATGTGATGACGTAAGCCATAATAATTGGCCTATAATATATACCATGAACTTGCATGCAACATCAAACATTTTCTTCTCATCTCCATTCTCTGATCATGGCCAGTTCTAGCAACCCTACGAACGCCCAAGCTGAATCTTCCAATTCTAATAGCTCTCAAAACCTTGTAATCTTCTTAGAGAGCCAGATCACTTCCCTTTGCCGCTTGGTCGAGGCCCAAGTAGCGGAAATATAGCATTTGCAAGATCAGGTCTATGCACACCATATTGATAAGTAAAACAAACTTCATCTTTCTTCTGTTTCTTTGTTGTCCTTTCAGCAGCAAATTCAAAGCCTAGAAGGTTCTTACCGAAAGAAGTGTCTGGAACTCCAGCAAGCACATGGCGAACATGCTATCTCAAAGACATGGATTTCCGAACTTCTGGAGATGGTGAAATCTAGGGACCATGTCATTGAGACTATCTCCCAGGTCTCATACAAGAATGACTATGATGATGGATACATCACTCATGCTTCTGGCTGTCCTCATCCTGATAGTTGGTCTGAAGCTAAGCTAGTTGCGGAAATCGCAGCTAGGTCCAGATTTAATGTCGTTGCCGGCTGCGTCACTCCTTAGTAATGGTAGTATCGTTTTATCCCCGATGGGTCTTCTGGCCATTGTGTTGTATTTCTTTTGTATCACGAGTTAGCTCCTGGGCTAACTTTTCCTTGTAATGCTCGCTTTATCTTTTGCTTGTATTTTTCCCCTTTTAACTTTTAATGGAACATTTACTTTCCTAACAAATGTTAAGGCGGTTCAAGGCAATTTTCCCACCTAATGAATGCGGGATCACTATCTGATTACTCCTTCTGTTGAATCCCAACGTGTTGGGTAAAACTTCTTGAGATGGATAGCATTGGTGGGATTCTTATCCACCATTCCGTCTTCGTCCCTTAAGTAGTAGGCTCCTTTTCAATTTAATTTATGGATGACAAACGATCCTTGCCAAGTCGGGCTCCATTTTCCCCTTCCAAGCACAGATGTTCCTAGTGGTAAAATAGTTTTCCAAACTAAGTCACCTTTCTGAAATGATTTTCCTTTCACCCACTTGTTGTATGCCCTTGTCATAGCTGCTTTGTTGGCCATGATTTTGTTCAAAGCATCAATCCCTTTTTGATCTAGATCTTCTAATTCGTAACACATAGCTTGTGCATACTCGTTGGTCTATATTCCATGTTAGTGTTGAAGTCGCAATAAATTCACATTTACTTCCATGGGTAGCATAAGATCCCGACCATAGACTAAGTCTGCTGGTGCAGTTTCGATCGCTCCCCTTTTTTATGTCTGATAAGACCAGAGGGTGCAAATCAGCTGTTCATGCCAATTGTTGGGTTTTTGTCTAGCATTTTCTTCAAGATTATGAGGATGCTTTTGTTGCTAGCTTCTACTTGGCCATTGGCTTGAGGATAATAGGGGCTTGATTGTATAAATTTTATGGAAAATCGTTCACCGAACTCTTGTAATTCTTAGGAGATAAGTGATGGTCCACGGTCAGTAACAATCGTCTCTGGTACCCCAAATCGACTCAAAATATTTTCTTTCAGAAAATTCAACTATTTACAACTTGTGATATGCTTTACCGCCTTTGCGTCAACCCATTTAGTGAAGTAGTCTGTAGCCACGATGATAAAGCAGTGTTTCTTTGATGGCTCTGGGGAGATTTTCCCGATGAAATCTATGGCCCAACCCCGAAATGGCCATGGTTTGACCACAGGATTCATCGGTACTACAAGTGCATGCTGAAATGGGCCATGCCTTTGACATGCTTCACATCCTTTGGAATATGCATAGCAATCAGATTGGGTATTTGGCCAGTAGTAATCATGTCTTCGTATGAGCCATTTCATTTTTTGCCTTGCTTGGTGTGCCCCACACACTCCTTCGTGTACTTCTCCCATTATGACCATGGCTTCCTTGGGGCCGATACATCGGGATAATGTACCATCATAATTCTTTCTTACCAAGTCCTGTCCCCATAGAGTGTAATGGCTAGCTTTATTTCTAACGCTTCCATCCTCGTTGGATGGATATTTTTGGTACTTGATAAAGGGTGTCGTCCAGTCATCAAGCTTAGCTTCGATGCCCATGATCTCTAGTTCGACATATCTTTCCATGATGGAGGGTAGGGATCTCCTTTCGACTTTGATCCATTTCTCCGGCTGCCCTTCTTGGAGTAGAACTCCATATCCTACTTGGGCCATTTCATTAGCTGGTAAGTTTTCTTCGCGCGGGATATGTTCGATAGTCGGAGTGATTAACTTTGATGCAAGAGTTGTGACTGCGGTATGGTAACTAGCCATGCATAGATTTCTACATGTGTAGGTGCCTGTGACTTGGTTCACCACCAATTCAGAGTATCCTTTGATCTCTACATGTCGAGCTCCAATTTCAATTAAGATCTACAAACCGATAATCAATGCCTCATCTTCTACTTGATTATTCGTTATATTTTCCCAATCTAGCTTGAATGAGAACTGATGGTATACTCCCTTGGGATCCACTAAACATATTCCAGCTCTTGCTGAATCTTTAGTGTTGAATCCATCAAAATACAATTTCCATGGCAATATCGTTACCATGCCTACTCGTGGGATGATCTCCTCTTCAACATCTAGGCCGGGATATTCCGCCATGAAGTCGGCAATAGCCTGGCCTTTCATAGCTTTTTGGGGTACGTACTGGAAATTGAACTATGATAACTGTTGGGTCCATTTGCCTATTCGACCTCTCAGAATAGGTCAGGATAACATGTATTTCAATAGATCCGCCTGAGCAATGATCCGAACAGTAAAGGGTAGCATATATTTCCTGAAGTTATCAGCCGTAAAATATAATGCAAGGCACAATTTTTCCACTGCCGTATATCTCTCCTCTATTTCTGTTAATGTCCTGCTTAGATAGTATATTGCCTGCTCTTTTCCCTCTTCATTGTCCTGGGCCAGCAAGCTTCCGATGTATTGAGGGATGCCGATATGTACAACTTCAAAGGCTTTCCTTTCTTGGGAGGCATTAGTATTGGTGGTCTGGATAGGTAGATTTTGAGTTCTTCAAAGGAAACCTGATGCTTTTCCTCCCATTTGAATTATTCTGTGTCCTTGATTTTGACTAGTGGGGAAAAGGGTTGAATTTTCCCAAATAAGTTAGCTATGAACCTTCTGAGGACATTGACATTTCCGAGCAAACTCTGAAGCTATTTCTTGTTCTTGGGTGAAGGTGATTCCACGATTGCCTTTGCTTGTCCACCTCGATTCCTCTCTAGCTGACTAAAAATCCTAAGAAATTACCCGCTTGCACCCTGAATGCACATTTCTTAGGGTTCATTTTCAACTTGTGTTGTCTCATCTTTACGTAAGCTTGCCTTAAATCTTCAATGTGTTTTTCCTTTTCTTGAGACCACCACCACGTCATCAATGTACACTTCCAGGTTCTTCCCTATCATTTCATGGAAGATAGCGTTCATCACTCGCTGATAAGTCGCCCCTGCATTCTTTAATCCGAATGGCATGACGACATATTCAAATGCCCCCAAGTGTCCAGGGCATCTGAATGCTGTTTTGTGAACGTCCTTTTCTGCGACCAGAATTTGGTTATATCCTGCGTTACCATCCATGAATAATAGAAGTTGATTTTGAAAGGCACCATCAATTAACATGTCAGCCTTTGGAATTGGGTACTCATCTTTTGGGGTAGCTTCAATGAGATTGCGGTAGTCTACATATATCCTGACCTGTCCTGTCTTCACATTGATGATAGGTACTATATTGGCCACTCATTCCACATATTTGGCCGTTTAGATTAAATTTGGGTTTGAGAAGTCTGTCAAGTTCTTCTTTGACTTTGAGCTCAGTTTCTATTAACATCCTTCTTCTCACTTGGCAGACGGGCTTGTATCCTTCTTTGATAGGTAATCTGTTCTCAACGGGTTGCCTATCCAAACCTGGCATTTCTGTATAATGCCATGTGAAGCAATCGTTGAACTCTTCCAGGAGTGCCATCATTTTTATCTTTAGTGACTCCTCCAACATCACGCTGATGTATGTTGGTCGGGGATCATCCTTGGTTCCCAAATTAATTTCGTCCATGGGGTCCTGAATTTCAGGGGGAGGTTTATTTACTTATGATGACCAAAACTTGATTATTTCTGGTTGGATCTCATCTTCTTCGTCCTCCTCCCCAGTATCTCGAATGAATTTTGCCATACTAATGGCATATTCTCTCAGCGTTGGGTTTTGTTTTTCTATCCTTTGGAGCTGGTCCTTTTCTTCGCTAAACAGAGATGATCGTAAGTTCCTCTATTCTCTCCAGTGTGTCAGCAATCTCTTTTTTATAGACCTGATTGCTTTACTTGGTCTATTTCCCTATTGGGTGTTCTATTCATTATGGAAGTTCCATTTCAGGAAGGGCTTATCTCACTCCTCATGAGTTAGGAGCCCTTGTTCCAAAATTTTGTGGGCTGTCATCTTGGTAGGGCAGCCATTCTCATCTTCGCCACCCAACTTGATGTTTTCCACTTCGGGATCATAGAAACTGGCTTCAGCAATGGTAGGGCTGGCTATGAAAGGCCTTGAGTTAGCCTGAAGTATCTCCCAGAAACCTCCTTCGTAGGCGGTTTCAAAAGGATTCCAGATGATGATCTAATCCAATCCCTTTCGAGAAGTACATTGTAACTGGCAGTACTATCCACCACGAAAAATGCCAACATCATTTTCTTCGAACCAACCTCAATTTCTTCGAACCAACCTCAATCTCTAGAGGCAAAACTCCATGAGTTTTGGTAATGGTCCCACTGAAATTGGACATTTTGGCCATAGTCGGCAAAAAATCCCGAAGGGTCTTGCCAATCTTCTTCAGCATCCTTGAAGGTAAAGAGTTGATGGATGCTCCTTCATCAATCATCATCTTGTCAATCGGGATCCCTTCCAGATGGGCCATGATGAAGATGGGTCGTAAGTGATCCTCCATTTATTTCGTTGGATTCGAGAGCATCATCCTTCCCTTATGCAAGTTGGACTTTAAGATGATATTCTGATCATCCTCATGGTCCGTTGGGATTTCAATCAAAGCTCGGGATGGCTCGTGGGTAATGACATCCCCCTTCATGTAGTTCACCTGCTGCTAAACTGCTGCCAGATGTTCTGGTAACACAATTACGATATCTACTTCTGCTTGAACTTCTTGTTGTTTCTTGTCGAATGATTCATCCATCTCCATTACCTCAAGAAGGTCCTTTTTGAACTCTTTTAGCTCATCTTCGGTCGTGTCTTGACCGTAATCATCTTGAATGACTTGTTTAGCTTTCCTTTTTGAGGTCGGGATCTCCAGATCCTTGAATTGTTCATTGGGTGCCTCCTCCTGGGCGAAGCTACCAAACTCGATCCGTCTTCTTACCTTAGAAGATGTTCCCGAAATGGAATTAGGTAGGGACACGATATTAATCATGATTTCTTTCTTCCTCCAATTCTTCTCGGGAGGACTTCTTGATTCTTTCTTGGTCACATGAGGGGGTTTTGGCTCTTTTTCTTCCTTGGGAAGAACTGCCCCCATGTTCTTCTGGGCACGCATGTAAGCTCCATATTGTCTTTGGATTCTACGTTTTGCTGACCTTCCTAATTCTTTGATTGTCTTTCCATCTTTGCAAGCCACATACCATTTTCCTTCTTGGATTGTTGCTTTCTGGGGCTTTTGGCTTTGCCGTCGTCTGCTCTGGAAGAGTAGGTTTCTTGTGGCTGAGATTTTACTGGCTGGTTTGCCTCCTAGCCTCCTGGCTGATAACCTATTCTTGCTTTCTCTGATGTTTCCCAGCCTCTGGAAAACAAAGCTTCGAGGTGGTTTTCCTTTTGGGATGTGGGGTCCAAAACTTGTCTATGGGATCTTGAGGAAATCCTCATCCCTACGATCCCTTGATTCCTGGAGTTCCAGGTCTATCTTAGCACTTGGCGCTGGGATCTCTAGGACACACTCTGCCCTGCATTTGTTGCACATAACCACTCCAGTAACAACTGTGGCTAGAAACTTTTCAGATTGCTGGGTTCCTTGTGCTCCATCTGATGCACATGGATCTTGTTTTTGTAGAATGGGGGTACTTTAGAGCTGTGTTTTTGTCTTTGTTCTTCCTCCAGCAGCCTCGCAAACTTGGTCGATGACACTACTATCTCTTGAAGATCAAAGAAGGTAGCATCGTCGAATCTTTTTCTAAGAGAGAATCTCAAAGCTCTTTGTGCTATGGCCACTATTTGGGTTTTTTCATGGGGAATCTGCATTTCATTTTCAATCTTTTGAATCTTGCAATGAATTCTTCAAGTGATTCGTAACTTGTAAAAATAAAGCACAAGATTATGAACTCTATCTTTATCAGTTAAAACCTTGTAAGTGCACAAGTCAACTAAGATAGTACAGCAGAAAAGAAAGGGTCGATCCCTGGAGGACTTGTTTCAACGTTATGTCCAATTTAAGTTTAAACTTAATTAACTCAAATAAGATTCAACAAACAATCAAAGAAAGCAATAAACGACTAACCTAAGACTCATACTAATTAGATATGAGAAGACACTAAGACACGAGTTTGACACCTAAAACAGACCTAAACGTTACATACTTAAGACTCAAGAAAACACAAAAGACTCAACAAGGACTCTAACTAAGAATTTACGGCAAAATCACACTACCCCTAGAGAAGGTTGAGTAATCTAGGTTGTCATGAATTGGATTACAAGTAAGATGTAAAACCACTACTGTTGATTCTAATAACCACAAGAAGATGATCAGTCACACAAGCAATTATTCATCGATAGTTCATGCATAAAAGGTGACATCACACTTGTCAACACAAACAAAGATCATCTCGCATAGTAATCACAATTATATCCAGTAATCAAAACATGTAAACCAAGGGCCAAAATCACATTAATAGACTACATGGCTAGGACTTCAAGCAGCCCTAATTCTATGAAGAACTACTCACGCATATTATTGAATAAAAACTTAAAAGTATTCATGATTACAAAACAAAACACAAAGAGAAGAAGAGGGAACACTGAGAATGCTGATGATCCAAGGCACACGTCCAAGTTATCGTCACAGCCTCTCTGCGTTCAACACTCCTCACGAACAGAACAATAAAGTTAAGCGGCTTGTAAAAATTTGGAACCCTAGTTTCACGTTGAAACTTAGCTTAAATAGTTATAGGGCTTCCCCTAAAAATTAGGAATTAAAATTGACAACAAAAGACCAAAACGACCCTTAATTAAATGCTAAAACAGGTTACCGAGTTTGGCAGGTACACGGGCTAGGCCGCGGGCTGGACCGCAGGCTCGGCCTCAGGCTAGGCTTCTTCTATGGCGCAGGAAGGACTCGGCAGGGCTCGTCTGAGCTCTGCTCATGGCACATCCAGGGGCAAGTTACGAGACATGCCCTAGACTAGGTACTTCATTTTGGCACTCCTGGAGGTCCTTAGACATGTCCTAGTACATGTTAGGTCCCGGTTCTTGACATAGAGGACCCGATACTGAACATGAGATATCTTTGTCATCACAACTCCGATTGGAGCCATTCTTTTTTCATTCCTCTTAGAATCACCTATCTTTCCAAATTTGCACATTGCTCACAAGATTGATCATTTTCTCCTATTGGAGGCATGAAATTACCCAAAAGACACGTAAAAGGACATTGAATGACATCTAAAAGTTGCATAAATAATGACTGAACAAATACTCCCAAACCTATCTTTGGTAGTCCCTGAGAGAAACAAAGGAACACATAACTAAACACAAAAAGAAGACTCAATCTTAGTTCAGGATATATCATTTAAACCCCAAGGCTTTCCTAGTAGGAGGAGTTGTGTCTTCTGAGGGTTATGGAAACACAATACCCACAAACATTTTACTTAGACGCTAAGATGCTAGAAACAATGCTGTAGACAAGTTAATAAGAGTCAAAGTAAGGAAACATCCTTTGCAAAACTAAAAGATCATGCCACAGCAGTAGTAGTCATTTGTAATGTGTGAATGCCAAAATCTCATATAATCATGCTTACTAACAACTTCATTCAAGTGCTTCAGAAAGATTTCGCCTCGACTCAAATCCTCGCTGGATATCTCTCAATTCACTCTAGAATCCTTGGCTTTACACTCATATCCATCAAATGTGTTGGAATTTATGTAAATACATTCAAGTTTAATCACATATGAACATTCAATGAAAAACATCACTTTTTGAATTGAAGATCTCATGAATGGAATTGAACTTTAAGAAAATAGAAAATTACCTCAATTCTCAGCATGATTAGCTAAGAGATCTGTTAGTCTTCAGAATAGGTTGCAGTGGGGCTAGGCTGAATGGTTTGAAAAGGAAGGGATAGGATTCAAAGAACCTGAGTTGAGCCAAGGCATGAGAAGTCATGGCTTGAACTTGTGCTTTATGATCTGAATCCTTGCTTAAAGCTCACGACATTGCACTTCTTAATTGCTCTTCTTGAGGTTCTTTGGCTCACTTGGATCAATTCACTTTTTTCTTTTTGTCCTTTTTTTTTCTTTTCTAATTTTTTTTTCTTCTGAATTGAATCGACCCAAGATCATTCAATAGCTTTTTCATTCCTTATAAAACTTTCCACTTGTAGAGCTCTTTATTTACATTCAAACTTTTGGACCTTGTCACACTCAATGCTTGCAGCAATGGCCCTTAGAACTGTGCAACAACTTCTTTCATTCCTCATTCTCACCATGAATCTCATTTAAGGCAACCTTAGCACAAAGTGAGGATATAGGGCTTGGCAGAATGAGTGGTTCAATGTTTTAGGTAGGTTATACATTGGGTGATGAAAGAAAAGGCTGAGTGTTTGGCTTCAAAATGGCTTAGGGAGCACACAATATGGTAAGATACGGCCTTTTGGAGGTTAAGCACACATAGCCTATATCACTTCTTATGGAAAACCACACTTCAAACCAAGAGCATCTATATGATGTTAGTTCTTTTAAAATTCAATGCAAATATGATGTAATGAGATCAACAATTATGAACAAAAGTGAAGAGTGTTTAAAGAGTAGAAACAATGTATTTCACTAAAAAAAGAATGGCATTAAGGCTCAAGTTCTCACAAGGTAGTCACCACTAATTTTCTGAAGTTCACTTTCATTTGGTCATTTTATTCACTTAATTCTCCAAGACATGGCATTTTGAAGTGTATAAGTATGTTGCAAACTGAATATGGCATGACTCTTAGTAAAACAAAGAAAGTTAACTAAGCATATACATTCTTATTAACAAGCTAAAGCACTAATCACTAGCACTACTTGAACTAACAACTTTAACTAACTAAACAACTTAAAAACAGAAACTGAAAACAAAAACTGAAAATCTGGCTGTTTAGACCCCCAAACCTATTTGCTTCTATATGCAAAGTTTTTGATCCACTCCCCCAAACCTAAACTGAACATTGTCCTCAATGTGAGAAGAATAAGCACGACAAAGTTAGTGGCAGAAGTTCAGCACTGATTCCATTTCAGCTTCTGGAATGCAATGTTATGAGTTGATATGGGCAGTGTTTCTAGAGATAAGGATCATCCCAAACGTAGTATCTAGATTGCTTCACAAGCTTGTCCTTCTGAAATATGCTCAAGGAGGAAGGTAAGCGTTTTGTGACCAAATAATTAATCAAATATGCATACCAGGGGTTAAAAACATGTAAGGTGAAGAGTTGTTCATTCGGGAATGTCTCAGAGAGTGGGAGTTGATCACCTTCTTCAGTGGATCCAGGGATTAGCCTACTGAAGTGGTTAGCCACCACGTTTTCACTGCCCTTCTTGTCTCGAATTTCAAGGTCGAATTCTTGGAGAATGAGCATCCAACACATCAGTCTGGGCTTAGCATCCTTTTTGGACAAGAGGAACTTCAAAGCCGCATGATCTGTATAAACAATCACTGTAGTCTGAATCAGATATGATCTAAATTTTCTAAAGAAAAATTAACAGCTAGGAGCTCCTTCTCTGTTGTGGAATAGTTCAGTTGTGCATCATTAAGTGTCATGCTGGCATAATAGATGACATGAGGCATCTTATTCACTCTTTGTCCTAGGTCAGCGCCGACTACATAATCTGATGCATGACACATAAGCTCAAAGGGCAGGTTCCAATCCAAATGCATGATGATGGGTGATGCAGTGAGCTTGGCCTTGATTGTGCTGAATGCCTCACGGCATTCCTTGCTAAAATCATACACGGCATCCTTGGCAAAGAGGTTGCATAATGGCCTAGTGATTTTGGAGAAGTCCTTGATGAATCTCCTGTAGAAGCGTGCATGCCCCAAGAAACATCTGACTTTTTAACCGTGGTAGGGTATGGCAGCCTCTATACGATGTCAATCCTAGCCCTGTCCACTTCAATGCCTCGTGAGGAGATGACATGACCTAGAATAATCCCTTGTTGTACCATGAAATGGCACTTCTCCCAATTCAAGACCATATTTATTTCCCTGCATCTTTCCAAGACTCGTTGAAGATTAGGTAAACATAACTCAAAAGAATGACCAAATACAAAGAAATCATCCATGAAAACCTCGATAATGTCCTCCACCATGTCTGAGAAGATACTCATCATGCAACATTGGAAGGTGGCAGGGGCATTGCACATACCAAATGGCATTCTCGTATAAGCAAATGTGCCATAGGGGCATGTAAAGGCATCATGAATGAGATGGCAGATATTAGGCGAATGATGCAGGGCCAAGTTGTAGCCCCAAGAAGAGCTAATGTTCCGGTATATAGGAAGCCATACCCAGCCTACGTAGACCAGGATAATCCGTTCCCGAGGAATTTCAAGCCACCAACATTTTCACTCTTCAATGGAGATGGCAGTACTTTGTCCCTGGAACACATCAGAAGATTCTCGGAACAATGTCAAGCCTGCCCACTTCAACGCCTCGTGAGGAGATGACATGTCCTAGAACAATCCCTTGTTGTACCATGAAATGACACTTCTCTCAATTCAAGACTAGATTGCTTTCCTTACATCTTTCCAAGACTCGTTCAAGATTAGATAAACATAACTCTAAAGAACGACCATATACAGAGAAATCATCCATGAAAACCTCGATAATATCCTCCACCATATCTGAGAAGATACTCATCATGCAACATTTGAAGGTTGCAGGGGCATTGCACAGACCAAATGGCATTCTCCTATATGCAAATGTGCCATAGGGGCATGTAAAACCATCATGAATGAGATGGCAGAGATCAGGTGAATGATGCAGGGCCAAGCTGTAGCCCTAAGAAGTTCTAATGTTCCGGTATATAGGAAGCCATACCCAGCCTACGTAGACCAGGATAATCCGTTCTTGAGGAATTTCAAGCCACCAACATTTAGTTCAGTCGTGCATCATTAAGTGTCCTGCTGACATAAGAGATGACACGAGGCATCTTATTCACTCTTTGTCCTAGGACAACGCCGACTGCATAACCTGAAGCATCACACATCAGCTCAAAGGGCAGGTTCCAATCCAGAGGCATGATGATGGGTGATGCAGTTAGGTTGGCCTTGATTGTGTTGAATGCCTCACGGCATTCCTTGGTAAAATATTACATGACATTCTTGGCCAAGAGGTTGCATAATGGCCAAGTGATTTTGGATAAGTCCTTGATGAATCTCTTGTAGAAGCATGCATGCCCCATGAAAGAACTGATTTCTTTAAGCATGGTAAGGTATGGCAGCCTCTCTACGATGTCGAGCTTGGCCCTGTCCACTTCAATGCCTCGTGAGGAGATGACATGTCCTAGAACAATCCCTTGATGTACCATAAAATGGCACTTCTCCCAATTCAAGACCAGATTGACTTCCCTGCATCTTTCCAAGACTTGTTGAAGATTAGATAAACATAACTCAAAAGAATGACCAAATACAGAGAAATCATCCATGAAAACCTCGATAATGTCCTCCATCATGTCTGAGAAGATACTCATCATGCAAGGTTGGAAGTAGGGGCATTGCACATACCAAATCGCATTCTCCTATAAGCAAAGGTGTCATATGGGCATGTAAAGGTGGTCTTCTCCTGGTCTTTTGGTGCTATTGCAATCTAATTGTAACCTGAGTAACCAACTAGAAAACAATATTGAGAATGTCCTGCAAGTCTCTCTAACATTTGATCAATAAATGGCAAGGGAAAGTGATATTTTCTAGTAGTAGAGTTCAACTTCCTGTAGTATATACAGACTCTCCATCCAGTTTGAACTTGTTGGGGCACTAGCTCATTCTTTTCATTCTTCACTACCGTGATCCCACTCTTCTTTGGTACCACCTGCACAGGACTTACCCATTTTGAATTAGAGATTGGATAGAAGATTCCTTCATCTAGCAGCTTGAGCACCTCCTTTTTAACGACCTCATTCATTGGCGGGTTGAGCCTCCTTTGTGCCTCTCGAGATGGTTTGGCGTCTTCCTCCAACAAGATCATGTGCATGCATTTTGTAGGGCTGATGCCCTTGATGTCTGCTATGGCCCATCCGATAGCTGTTTGATTGGCCTTTAAAACCTGTACCAATGCATTCTCTTCCACAACACTTACGTTAGAAGCAATGAAAACTAGAAGAATTTGATTCTTACCCAAATAGACATATTTGAGGTGCTCAGGAAGTTGCTTCAATTCAAGCTCAGGAGGAATGTTGGAGGGTAGTGTCTTCTTTTGGGCCGTGAGGGGCAACTCTTCATCTTAGTGTCCGGTCCAAGGTTGAGAGGACACGAAATTGAGGAACAGGACCTCCTCTGTGACGTCTTCATCCAGCTACTCTTCAGGTGTTGAGGTGTCAGTGATGGCATTCTCTAAAGGATATGCAATAGCTTTCTGTGATAAAATACCCATGAGGAAAATCAATAGTAAGTTCAGAAGGATATTGAATTGCATCATGAATAGAGAAAGTCCTCAATTGATTTAACACTTTGATGGAAACATGGCCATTCATAACATCTATCAAGCAGTCAGCCGTGGCCAAGAGAGGCCTGCCAAAAATCAGGGGTGGCTCTTCATTCTTATCAATCTTATCCTTCTTCAGAATATAGAAGTCTGCTGGAATACATGTATCACCAATATGCACTAGTAAATCTTCTAAAACACCCATGAGGTTTGTAACATACGCATTAGCTAAGCGCATACACAAATGAGTTGGTTTTTGTTGTCCTAGATTGAGGGATTGTTATATATGGAAGGGCATGATACTTACTGAAGCACGTGTGTGACACAAACAGTGAACAAACCTTTTAGATTGGATGACACAAGGCAGTGATGGGGGTCCTGGTTCACCGGCCTTTAGGGGCCTTCGAAAGAGTGCAGCAGAGCAGGCCTTAGGCAATTCAATGACGTCACTAGGGTTGAAACCTCTATTGCCTACAACCAAGTCGTTGATGAGCTTGGCAAAAATTGTCATATGCTTGACCAATTTGTGGAAGGGCAGTGTAATCTGAAGCTTTTGCAACATACTAATGATCTCATCCTCAAACTCCTCTTTCTTCTTGTTTTGGAACCTACGAGGAAAGGGAACAATCACATCATCAGTTAAGTCAAAATGAACTCTTTGAGTTGAATTATGATCTGCAAATTTAGAAAGGCTAGAATTAAGGCTAGAGATCTTATTCTGGTCCAAATCCGAGTCCTGGGGCTTAGGGAGAGCTTGGGACTCAAATATGGTTTTTGAAGTGCAACTTGGCCTTGGCGTTGACCACTAGGCTCTGTCAGGTCCTAGGATGTAGTTTTGGTCATGTGTCGATGTGACATGTCCTGGGCGTCCCCTGGGGCTTGTCTGAGGATCTGTTGAGGGACCGGGTCCTTTGGCAGGTCTTGTTCCTAGTCCTGAGTACTTGTTCTCGGAAGATTCTGGGGTAGGTCTTGTGCCCTAATCTGTGGCAGGGACTCCAAAACTGGTCCGGGCCAGAATTATGCTGGAAAACTGGTTCTGTGCTTGTTTTGGGCTTATTGGATGGACTCAACATGGGGCCTGGTTCCAAATTTAGGCGATGTCACAGCCAGGTCTTCATCCTCCTCGAGTTCTTCACTCTCATCTCTATAGGCAACAAATGTAGGACCTTGAATTGTTTTCCCACTCCGTAGATTGATAGCATTTACATTGGGGTGCCGGGGTTGATCACCACCTAGCTAGGCAATTTACATGGTTCTCTTTGGGTCAACTGACTCGCAATCTGGCCTAGTTGATTTTCTATGCTAGCCTAGGTAGCCCTTGGTGTCATTCATGAAGGATTGGTGGCTTTGGTTGAGGTTAGCAGTGCTCTGGGCAAGGCAGCAACTTGGTCTTCCAAAGGCTTGGGTCTAGAGTTGGGATTGGAGGACATCCCTTGCTAGGGAACTTGAGTGGCCACGGCTTGCTGATGGAACCCAGGTTGTGGCATAGGATTATGAGTATTCTGGTTATTGTTCCACCTGAAGTTGGGGTGATTTCTCCACCCAGGGTTGTAGGTGTTGGAATATGGATCATTCCAAGGCCGTGATCCATCACTGAACCTACCAACCATTTTGGCCTCTTCCACCATTGGACAATCTTGGGACTCGTGCCCTTGAATTGAGCATACATCACACACTTGCACGCCCTTAGCTTTCTCATTGCATAATTGCTTCACAATTTCTATGAGTTGGGCAATGGTGTCATCCTTGTCCCTAGACACTCCTCCTAGAGTTTGGGATGAATGACCCCAATAACTGAATTGCTTCTCCCGTTGAGCAATATTCTCAAAGACTGCTCTAGCCTCCTCGACTGTGCTATCCAAAACTCGCATAAATTGGGAGTTCACCATGACCCTATCCCTGGTCTTCAAACCTCCATAGAAATACAACATCATATGGCAATCATCAATGTTGTGGTGGGGACATGACTGAATCAACTGATTAAATCATTCCCATAATTCATATGACTCATCTGTAGCCTGTCGTGGGGCCATGATCTCACTCTTAAGTTGATTAGTCTTCGACACTGGATAAAACTGAGTGAGGAACTTGGAGGACAAGTCTCTCCAAGATGAGATAGACGCAGGGGCCAATGAATGGAACCTGGCCTTGGCTTTGTCCTTGAGACTGAAGTGAAAGAGTCTCAATCTGATTTAGGCCTCAGTTATGCCATTTATCCTCAATGTAGAGCAGACCTCCACAAACTCCTTAATATGTAGGTGAGGATCCTCTCCCTCAAGTCAATGGTACTTAGGGAGCATGAGTATGTTCCCTAACTTAAGCTCGAAGTTTTCCACAGTTGATGGTGGGAAAACAATAGGAAATTGATCCTCAGAGACTTGTGGAGTGGCATACTCCTTCAGAAGCTGTGGGGCTAGAGGTTCAGGTGGAGGTGGTGGTATGATGTCAGAGCCTATCATCCTTGGTGGAGATTGTGGTGGGCTTGGATGTGGAGATGAGAATTGTAGTGAAGTTGGTAGGGAAATGAAGGTGATCCTCTGAGCTTTGTAGGAGGAGGAAGGTTGGTGAGAGTGCAACTCCAATTGGCATTTAATATAGGCAAGCTATTCATTAGAGAACGAGTTGGACATAAACCTGAAAAGAGTCAAACGTGAATTAGGAACCTGAAGCAATGGCCACTGTTGAAGGACAAGTCCCCGGCAACAGCGCCAAAAACTTGTTGGTAAAAATAAAGCACAAGATTATGAACTCTATCAATATCAGTTAAAACCTTGCAAGTGCACAAGTCAACTAAGATAGTACATCAGAAAAGCAAGGGTCGATCCCTCGAGGACTTGTTTCAATGTTATGTCCAATTTAAGTTTAAACTTAATTAACTCAAATAAGATTCAACAAACAATCAAAGAAAGCAATAAACGACTAACCTAAGACTCATACTAATTAGATATGCGAAGACACTAAGACACGAGTTAGACACCTAAAACAGACCCAAACACTTACTTAAGACTCAAGAAAACACAGAAGACCCAACAAGGACTCTAACTAAGAATTTACGGCAAGGGCGAAAGGGGTGGGGGAGAAGGGTGGGTGTGGGTAGGGTGTGGTGGGGGGTGGTTGGTTGGGGTTTGATCTTTGGATTTTGAAATTAAGGACAAGTAATTAAAATGCAAGAAAGAAATAAATAGAATTGAAGACAATGAAAGTGATTGATTAATTAAGTCGAATTAAGGCCAACTATCCACCCTAACCACTCAAGTCATTAACATGATTTCCAAGGTTCCATTATATTGAATTAACTAAATCTGATGCCCATGCAAGGGTCCGAGTTAGGGCCCACCTCACACAAATTACTCTCTTCTTAGTTCCTATTTTGCAGGTTTTTCGACTCACTATAACAACTATCCAAGGGGACGCATTAAGTAAGAAAGGGAGTTTAATGACATCACACTTTCCCTAGAGAAGGTTGAGTAATCTAGGTTGTCATGAATTGGATTACAAGTAAGAAGTAAAGCCACTACCATTGATGCTAAAAACAACAAGAAGATGATCAGTCAAACAAACAATTATTCAGCAATAGTTCATGCATAAAAGGTGACATCACACTTGTCAACACAAACTAAGATCATTACGCACAGTAATCACAATTATATCCAGTAATCAAAACATGTAAACCAAGGGCAAAAATCACATAACAGACTACATTGCTAGGATTTCAAGCAGCCCTAATTCTATGAAGAACTACTCACGCATATTATTGAATAAAAACTTAAAAGTATTCAGATTACAAATTAAAACGTAAAGGGAAGAAGAGGGAACACTGAGAATGCTGATGATCCATGGCACAAATCCAAGTTATCTTCACAGCCTCTCTTCGTACAACACTCCTCACGAACAGGACAATAAAGTTACGCGGATTGTAAAAATTGGGAACCCTAGTTTCACGTTGAAACTTTGCTTAAATAGGCCTAGGGCTTCCCCTAAAAACTTGGAATTAAAACTGACAACAAAAGATCAAAAAGACCCTTCATTAAACGCTAAAATAGGTTTCCTAGTTTGGCAGGGACACGGGCTAGGCCGCAGGCTGGACTGCGGGCTAGGCCGCAAGCTGAACCGCGGGCTAGGCCTCGGGCTGGGCTTCTTCTTTGGCGTAGGAGGAACTCAGAAGGACTCATCTGGGATCTGCTCATGGCACGTCCAGGGGCATGTCACGAGACATGCCCTGGACTCAATTCTTCAGTTTAGCACTCCAGGAGGTCCTTATACATTTCCTAGGACATTTCAGGTCCCGTTTCTTGACATAGAGGACTCGATACTGAACTTGAGATATCTTTGTCATCCCGACTCCGATTGGAGCCATTCTTTTCGCATTCCTCTCAGAATTCACCTATCTTTGGAAATTTTCACATTACTCACAAGATTGATCATTTTCTCCTAGTGGTGGCATGAAATCACTCAAAAGACACGTAAAAGGGCATTGAATGACATCTAAAAGATGCATAAATAATGACTGACCAAATACCCCCAAACCTATCTTTTGCTAGTCCCTGAGAAAAACAAAGGAAAACAAAAATAAACACAATAAAAAAACTCAATCTTAGTTAAGGATATATCATTTAAACCCCTACGCTTTCCTAGTAGGAGGAGTTGTGTCTCCTGAGGGTTATCGCAACACGATACCCACAAACGTTTTACGTAGACGCTAAGATTCTAGAAACAGTGCTTTAGACAAGTTA
Source organism: Oemleria cerasiformis (assembly GCA_037349345.1). Classification (NCBI taxonomy): domain Eukaryota; kingdom Viridiplantae; phylum Streptophyta; class Magnoliopsida; order Rosales; family Rosaceae; genus Oemleria; species Oemleria cerasiformis. The sequence continues at coordinate 2,301,778 of JAZGTL010000021.1, forward strand.
ATAAGAATCAAAGTAAGGGAACATGCTTTGCAAAACCAAAAGATCATGCCACAGTAGTAGGAGTCATGTGTAATGTGTGAATGCCAAAATCTCAAATAATCATGCTTACCAAAAACTTCATTCAAGTGCTTCAGAAAGATTTTACCTCGACTCAAATCATCGTTGGATATCTCTCAATTCACTCTAGTATCCTTGGCTTTACACATATTAAGCAAATGTGATGGAATTTATGTAAAGACATTCAAGTTTAATCACATATAAACATTCAATGAAAAACAACACTTTCTAAATTTAAGATCTCATGAATGGAATTGAAATTTAAGAACATAGATACTTACCTCAATTCTCAGCATGATTAGCCACTAGATCCGTTAGTCTTCACATTAGGTTGCAGTGGGGCTAGGCTGAATGGTAGGAAGGGATAGGGTTCAAAGAAGTGTTAAGGCCTGAGAAGTCATGGCTTGAACTTGTGCTTTCTTATCTGAACCCTTGCTTAAGGCCCATGACATTGCACTTCTAGATTGCTCTTCTTGAGGTTTTTTGGCTCACTTGGATCAATTCACATTTTTCTTTTTTTCCTTTTATTTTCTTTTCTGATTTGTTTGCTTTTTCTTCTGAATTGAATCGACCCAAGATCATGCAATAGCTTCTTCATTCCTTATGAAGCTTTCCACTTGTAGAGCTCTTTACTCACATTCAAACTTTTGGACCTTGTCAGACTTAGTGCTTGCGGCAATGGCCCTTAGAACTGTGTAACAGCTTCTTTCATTCCTCATTCTCATAATGAATCTCATTTAAGGCAACCCTAGCACAAAGTGAGGTTATAGGGCATGGCAGAATCAGTGGTTCAGTGTTTTGGGTTGGTTATACATTGGGTGATGAAAGAAAAGGCTAAGTGTTTGGCTTCAAAATGGCTTAGGGAGTACACAATATGGTAAGATACGACCTTTCGGAGGTTAGGCACACATAGCCTACATCACTTCTTATGGTAAACCACACTTCCAACCAAGAGCATCTATATGATGTTAGTTCTTTTAAAATTCAAGGCAAATATGATGTAATGAGATCAACAATTATGAACAAAAGTGAAGAGTGTTTAAAGAATAGAAAAAATGTATTTCACTCAAAAAAGAATGGCATTAAGGCTCAAGTTCTCACAAGGTAGTCTCCACTAATTTTCTGAAGTTGACTTTCATTTGGTCATTTTGTTCACTTAATTATCCCAGACATGGCATTGTGAAGTGCAAACGTATGTTGCATATTGAATATGGCATGACTCTTAGTAAAACAAAGAAAGTTAACTTAGCATATACATTCTTATTAACAAGCTAAAGCACTAATCACTAGCACTACTCAAACTAACAACTTTAACTAACTAAACAACTTAAAAACTGAAACTGAAAAAAACAAACTGAAAATCTGGCCGCGTAGATCCCCAAACCTATTTTCTTCTATATGCAAAGTTTTTGATCCACACCCCCAAACCTAAACAGAAAATTGTCCTCAGTGTGAGAAGAATAAGCATGACAAAGGACATAATTGAAAGTTTGAAGAATGCAATAGGGCAAAAACATTAGAATGAGAGAAGTACAAACCAAGGCTAGGATGTCTCCTAGGAGTGCTTTATTTAACGTCTGAGCAAGACCTGGCTAGTAGCTATGCACTTGGCGGGGAGACAAAGTCCTGGGAGCTCACGGGTGAGGGGACTTTACTTCCTAAATGGAATTAAAGTTCAGTATTTTATATTAACTTACGAATTTCGGGAATTAAGTGGAAGGACTATTTTGTATTCTTATGAGTCATGGGAATTTAAGAAAATCATTATAAGTGTTTATTTTCGTTTTAAGCACATGGAAAAGTGAATAGTGAATTTTACTTGATTATTCACTAATTTTGGATTTTGTATTAATTATGGTGTTCACTAATGTTTTTGGGAAACTATTTGACAATGGACTTGGGCTTAGGCCCAAGAAGATAATTTTATGGATTCCGGCATATGGATTTTAGGCTTTGGCCCGGAGTATGTATTTGGGCTTAGGCTTGGGTATTTGATGATTTTAGGGTTTCGACCTAGGAAGGTGGTTTAGGCTTTGACCCTGGTGGGAGAGATGGTGGGAAATTCTCGGTGATGTATGGCAGGGAGGATCCCCTCATATGCTCGGACGAATATGATGTATGGCAGTGAGGATTCCCTCATACACTCCGCATGATATGAGGTGTGTTATGGAGGATTCCATCATAGGCTTGACGAGATATCGAGTTACGGCTGGGGATGAGCCGGGATATCGAGTTACGGCTCGGGATGAGCCACAATATTGAGTTATGGCTGGGAATGAGCTGGGATATCGAGTTACGGCTAGGGATGAGTCGGGATATTGCGCTACGGCTGGGAATAAGCTGAGACATCGAGCTAAGGCTCAGGATGACGGCTACGATCGGGATATCGAGCTATGGCTCGGAATGATGGCTTCAGCCGGGTTACCGATATGGCGGGCACAAGTAAAGATATCGTGGGTTTCATCGAGGTAAATCAATTGGAGTTTTTTAAGTTGTATTTACTTATATACGAATCTTGTTGCAAGTAAGGTTTGATAAAGAGGTGGGATATGATAGCCGAGAGTTAAGCTAGCTTATAGGTGTTAACGACAACTTTCACGGGCTTTGATAGGTGATCGATGCACCTCTGAGCGAATGCTCGTTACCATGGTCACTAGGTTGGTATGTGTTGTGACCCGGATTGACGAGTTGTGATTTGTTCGCATGAGAACAACATTTTAGTTATTTAATACCGTCTTGAGAGACGAGGTTACATTTGTGGATATACGATACTGGGTGTAACACTATTTGATTTATTTTTATTTTTGTCCTTCGTATGATAGTAAGGGTTTATAAGGTAGTAAAGTATTTATAAGATAGTAAGGGTATTTTAGGAATTATTTTGGGTTGTGATACGGGAGAAAGACTTTTCAGGGATTTCGAGGGGAAATTCGAGAAGGGTCCTATCAATTTGGTATCAGAGCTCTAGGTTTAACTTCCTGCAGACCGCACACTTGTGTTCAGATTATTTTAGTGGTTCTTGTCAGCATGATGCCTCCGAGACGTTTGTCTCATCAGCAGCCTAGTACTAAGGGAGGCGGAGAGTGCATAGTGGATATGAGATGCATGATTCCGTGGTTAAGTTAATTTGGGTAGACCCTGGATCCGTTGGGTCGGGCTATGATTAGGATGTTATGGAGTAGACGCACTATTGAGGTATGGGACATTGAGACTCGCCATTTTAAGAGAGACTGTCCACACCGTCTGGGCAGTAGTTCTTTGGGCCAAGATGCTGCTGAACGGAGTTAGAGAGTGGCACTGACATCTAGTACTGCAGGAGGGAGCCAGACCCAATTTAGTGGGGCTAGCAGGGCCAGTGGGAGGTCATGAGTTGGAGGTAGACTTAATCCCCTTGGACATTTATGATTTTGATGTGATTTTGGGGATGGATTGGTTAACCACCCGTCATGCCTGCATTGCTTTTTTCGAAAAGAGGGTGGTATTCCGGAGTGCAGGTTTATCGGAACTTACTCTTCAGGGAGACCATAGAGTGCTTCCCTCGGGAGTGATATCGACTTTGACGGCTGAGGAATTATTGAGGAAATGTGGTGAGGGATATTTAGCTCACGTGATCAATTCTCGGGATACTCTATTGAGGTTAGAAGATATTCTTGTGGTGAATGAGTTTTCGGGTTGCCACGTTATCGGCAGATTGAGTTCACTATAGAGCTTCTTCTGGGTACGCAACCTGTGATGAGGAAGTTGAAGATTCAATTGTAGGACCGAGTGGATATGGGATTTATTCAACCGAGTGTATTGCCTTGGGGTATGCCGGTGTTAATTGTAAGGACGAAAGATGGTAGTTTGAGGCTATGTATCAACTACCGGCAGTTAAATATGGTTACAGTAAGGAATAAATATCCTTAGCCACGAATTGACAATTTGTTTGACCAATTAAAAAGGGGCAAGGTATTCCTCAAAATTTGACCTTAGATCTGGGTACCCTCAGTTAAGGATCAGGGAAGAGGACATTCCCAAAACGGCTTCCAGGACACGCTTTGGGTGTTATGAGTTCCTGGTGATGCCCTTTGGTTTAACCAATGCACCAGAGGCATTTATGGATTTGATGAATAGGGTGTTCCGACGGTATTTGGATCTATTTGTTATTAAGTTCATTGATGATAGCGGAGGATTTGAGGTGTACAGTGACGCATCATTACGAGGTATAGGCTGCGTGCTGATACAGCACGGGAATGTGATAGCATATGCTTCCAGGCAACTTAAACCCTATGAGTTGATTATAGTTAGCTGTAGTGGTGCATGCACTGAAGATTTGGAGACACTATTTTTTGGGGAAAATATGCCGGATCTTTACAGACCATCAGAGCCAGAAATATTTCTTCACCCAGAAAGATCTGAACTCGAGATGGTTTTAATTTGATTATGCGCCCTTGGGGTTAGACCGTGACTGTGATTTTATCGGGCTTGCTCTTTGGCCGTGGTTTTCCTATGGTTTTGGCTTAGACCAGGAAACAAGGATTTCAAAAAGGAACTTGGATTTTATTTTACGGGTTGTTTCCACTATGTATACCGATCCCAAGGGTAATGGTTTTCTCCGGCACATGATGTGGGCTATTTCCCATCACGGGTTCATCGAGGTTTCTCCGATGCTGGCGTTGTAGGTTATTTCTCCGCCACATCATTGAGATTTCTCCGATACTGGTGTTGTAGGGTATTTCTCCCCCAGATCGTTGAGGGGTTTCTCCGATGCTGGCGTTGTAGGGTATTTCTCCGCCACATCGTTGAGGTTTCTCCGATACTAGTGTTGTAGGGTATTTCTCCACCAGATCGTTGCAGGGTTTTTCTGATACTAGCGTTGCAGGGTATTTCTCCGCCAGATCGTTGAGGGGTTTCTCCGATACTAGCGTTGCAGGGTATTTCTCCGCCAGATCGTTGAGTGGTTTTTCCGATACTAGCGTTGTAGGGTATTTCTGTGCCAGATCGTTGAGGGGTTTCTCCGATACTAGCGTTGCAGGGTATTTCTCCTCCAGATCGTTGAGGGGTTTCTCCGATGTTGGCGTTGCAGGGTATTTCTCCGCCACATCGTTGAGGCTGTCTATGCGTAGTACAGGGATCCGCAAATTTTGAGATACCCAGATATGTGGAGGGATTTCTTTGATGCTGGTGTTGCAGGGTATTTCTCTTCCAGATTGTTGAGGCTGACTACACTTAGTACATGTGTACTTATATGAAACATGCCTTCGAGGTATATTCGGTCATGTGACGTCATGACTTGAGGTATTTTCCGTCCTGTGGGGAGTAGGCCTGGAGTTGGACCTCTCGGGTTCTGATCATTGCTTTGAAATATCTTCAATAGAGGTTAAAAGGGGTAGATTTTTGGGTTTAACTACCCTGGGTATTAAGCATTCGAGTGCCTTTAGAATGTCTCATGGATGTTATTCTCGCCTACGGTCTGTTATTGAGAGGGAAGTAAAGAAATGTGCAGGGTGCACATGATTTAAGGTTTTGATATATTGTATCATTTCGTGTCAACTTCCATAGGTTCAATTGGGAATCGCAGCAGAAGTTCAGTTCGTGTCAGTGGAGACGCGAGGGGACTCGAGAGGAGGAAGGAGGTTGGTTCTTTGACTTGAGTTAAGGGAACTTCAAAGCCAAAAATTATTTTAGAGGGGAAAGTTGTAACGACCCGGACCGAAAATTAAAGTAATTTGGGAATTTAATTAGGGAAATGACGATTTTAACCCTCGGGCCTCAAAAGTAACTTTTTGTTCGGAGATACTTTTGGAAACTCTTCTTGAACGGTTGTGTAGGTCTCGAACTCACGCGTTCGTAGGCAGGCGGCACGTGAAAAACGGAGCTCGAATGTGCGAGATATGGGTCTAGAAACTTCAGGGGCATTTTGGTAATTTATGTGGGTCAGATATTTTTTAACCCACATTTATCCAGAATTTTCTCCATTATTCTTTCTCTCACCTTGCGACTCTCTCTTATTTTCCAACAAAGAAACCGAACTTCCCCCCATTTGGTGTCCGTTCACGGCCAAACCGAGACAAACAACCACCACCATCATCTTTCTCACCTCATTTCGAGCGCCACCGTACGAACCACGAAGGTTGATAGCGCTGGGAGAAGGAGGAACGATGGTGAACTCCGCATCTTTCCGACCAATTTTTGGCCACCACAGGTGAGGTTTCTCAATTTGGACTTCATATTTGAATTTGTTGGATCGATTAGATGAATTTCCATTATTAGAACGGTTAATTTCGTTGAGAATTGAGAGAGTTATGGAGCTTTGAATTTTCGGATGGTTATGGAGGATTTTTCTGCAATGAACAGTAACCGTAGCTAGAGGAAGGGGCGAGTACCACTATGCAGTCGCGGACGGGGAGGGGGTTCCCAGCCATCCACCGGCGCATGGCGGTGCGTGGAGCTTCCCCTCGGGTTCCGGCGACCATGCTTTTTCATGGTTTCAATGTTCCAGACTGTTGGCGCAGGTTTCAGGTCAATCGGACATTGTTTAGGGGTAGTTTTGGGCGTCCGAAGTGGCTGCATTTCTAGTTAGGATGCGTTTATACCTCCCGGGGTTTAGGGGGTCAGATTTTTTATTTATAATTGTAATTTAATGATGTCATGTATCGTTTTGACAAGCGTGGTGGCTACGAAGGTCACGAGGGACCGATTAACTCGAAATTAGGCTTGTTTGGGCCTTGAGGTGAGGGGACTTTACTTCCTAAATGGAAATGCATTTCAGTATTTTATATTTACTTACGAATTTTGGGAATTAAGTGGAAGGACTATTTAGTATTCTTATGAGTCCCAGGAATTTAAGAAAATCATTATAATTGTTTATTTTCGTTTTTAGCACAGGGAATAATGAATAGTGAATTTTACTTGATTATCCACTAATTTTGGATTTAGTATTAATTATGGTGTTCGGTAATGTTTTTGGGAAACTATTTGACAATGGACTTGGGCTTACGCCCGGGAAGGTAATTTTATGGATTCCAGCGTATGGATTTTAGGCTTAGGCTCGGGGTATGTATTTGGGCTTAGACTAGGGTATTTGATGATTATGGGGTTTCGACCCAAGATTGGGGTTAGGCTTTGACCCAAGTGGGAGGGATGGTGGAAAATTCTCAGTGAGGTATAGCAGGGAGGATCCCCTCATACACTCGAACGAACATGATTTATGGCAGGGAGGATTCCCTTATACACTCTACACGATATGAGGTGTGTTATGGAGGATTCCATCATAGGCTTGACGGGATATCGAGTTACGGCTAGGGATGAGCCGGGATATCGAGTTACGGGTCGAGATGAGCTAGAATATTGAGCTACGGCTGGGGATGAGCTAGGATATCAAGTTATGGCTCGAGATGAGCCGGGATATTACGCTACGGCTGGGAATGGGGCGAGACATCGAGCTAAGGCCCGACATAACGGCTACGACCGAGATATCGAGCTATGGCTCGGAATGATGGCTTCAGCCGGGTTACTGATATGGGAGGCACATTTAAAGATAGCGTGGGTTTCATCGGGGTAAATCAATTGGATTATGATAAGTTGTATTTACTCATATGCGAATCTTATTGCATGTAAGGTTTGATAAAGAGGTGGGATATGATAGCCGAGAGTTAAGTCGGCTGATATGAGTTGACGATGACTTTCACGGGCTTTGATAGGTGATCGATGCAGCTCTGACTGAATGCTCATTACCGTGGTCAGTGGGTTGGTGTGGGCGGTGACCCGGATTGATGAGTTGTGATTGGTTCGCATGGGTACGAAATTTCATTTATTTAAAACTGTCTTGAGAGACGAGGTTACAGTTGAGAATATACGAGGCTGGGTGTAACACTCTTTGGTTTATTTTTATTTTATATCCTTCGTCTGATAGTAAGGGTTTATAAGACAGTAAAGTGTTTATAAGACAGTAAGTGTATTTTAGGAATTATTTTGGGTTGTCAGACGGGAGCAGGGCTTTTCACAGATTTCGAGGGGAAATTCGGGAAGGGTCCTGTCAAGATCGAAGCTTACCTGGAAATAGTTTGAGCCTTGAATTGAACAGAAGAACTTTCTAGCCAATCTGGATGGTCTTCCTCAAGATGCGCTGATCATAAAATGGCTTTGTCTTTTCCTTGTAGATCTTGGCACTCTCATACGCTTCATTTCGAAGCTCATCTAACCCCTTGAGTTGGAGCCTCCTATGAGTTCCAGCGGCCTCTGAATCCATATGCACCCTTTTGATGGCCCAGTAAGCCTTATGTTCCTCTGAATTCATTGAGCCCTAGGGACCAGTCCATTATGTCTAAGACAACTTTTACTTTTCTCCCTGATCTGGGTGATCCTGGTTGGTTTTGACTTGGATTCTTTCCGATTAACCATAGGTTTTCTATACTTGGAAGATATCTCGGTTTCTTCCCTAACTTGCCTATCACGATATTTTCTTGTCTTCGGGGTTTCGATCTCGGATCCTTTTGAGAAATTAGGTCCATGAAAAATAGTTTCCAACACAGGTGCTCCAAACCCCATGGTTCCCTTGCTTTGGTCTAGGTTGAAAAACCCCAAGGGCGGAATTTTGGCTTTTGATCTATTTTCATACTTCTCTCGCTTGAGCTCGTGCATTTGTACGTTCATAGCTTCGATCTGGGCAAGGAGTGGTGTCATGTTGTCCTTGATGGCATGCATTACATCTTCTAAAGACACATATACCTGCGTCTCTTTGGCAAAAATCTCTTCCACTATCCCTTCTTGAAGAGGCCCCGTGTCGACTGGTGGTAGAGATTGTAACGACCCGGACATAAATTTCAAGTGAATTTGTTAAATTATTTAGTAAAGGACTATTTTAACCTTGGGTTTAGGAGGGGTAAGAAAGCCAATTTTAGTTTGGAATTACTTTTGGTGGATTTTCTTAAACCGTTGCGTAGGTTCGAACTCACGAGTTCGTTGACAGGCGGCACGCTGAAAACGTAGTCCGTATGAGAGAGTTCTTGGTCTGGAAGTTTGAAGGGCATTTTGGTAATTTTGGGAGGGAGGATATTTTTGGGAAGATAATTTCTTCCTTTTTCCAGATTTTTCCCTCAGTCTCTCTCTCTCCCTTACGAACTCCTCTCTCTCGTTTTCCCGTGAAAGCACAAAATCCCAAAAAGGGGTGATTCCGTTGGAGGCCATTTCGAGCCAAGCAGAGGTCGGGGATCGATTCCCCATGACTCCACGAGCTAGATGATGGTGATTTCGAGGTATGAACATCACCAGAAACGGAGAATTGAAAAGGATGTTTGGGCCGAGTCTCCCCAATTATTTTCCGATCGAACAAGGTATGTTTTCTAACTTTTAAGCTCGAATTTGAGTTCTTGGTATGGGGTCGACGATTCTACATGTGTAGATCGTGAAAAATGGCCAAGGAATGACTAAGCTATGAGCTCGTCCGAGATGGAGAATTCAGGTCATCTTCTCTGTTGAGTTCCAGCGAGTTGGTTAGATGTAGGAGCTGACGTGGCAGCATGGTCGGCTATTGATTGAGCTAACACGTAGTCCCACGTGTAGCCACGTGGTGCCACCTTGTAACCACGTTGCAACACAGTCAGCAGCCCATTCATCGGTTAGTCAACCGTTAAGTCAACTGACACCCTTAATAGTTGACCGAATATGCTAACGGCGTCAGCATAATCCGTTAAAGGTTAACGACGTCATAACGGAACCATGACTTTGTCAGAGTTGACGGAATTTTCAGATTCCGGCAGAGTGACGGAATATTCTGTTAGGGTTGACACAGAATATTCCGCCAGTACTGTGCAGGCATGTGAGATGTGTGTTGTGGCGCATGTGTGGCGCGTGTGGTTGAAGTCGATCTTCTGCCGGTGAGTGGCGGCGCGTTGGACCGACTCTCGGCCCACGGCGGTGCGTGGTGACATGCTTTCAACGTTCTGGATCTATTTTTGGTGGTTTCAAGGCTATTTGAATCCGTTTAGAGCCTCGATTGAGTGAGTTTACTGTGTATTGAGTTATTACGGGGTGGGTTTAGATATGAGGGTCATGGAAGCCAGGTTAAGCGCGTATTAAAAGCCTTCTTAGTACTAATGCTTCCTTGATTGATACTTGGACGTACTGTGAATGGGTTTTAGATTCACACCAGGGTTTTCGTTAGGTATACCATCCCTAGGTGTCGAAGTATTCTCTGACAGATGACGTTGAGGTGTTCTCCGTCATGGGGTCGTTGAGGATTCTCTGATGCTAGAGTCGAGGTGTTCTCCACTAGATCGTTGAGGGTGTCTAAGTGTAGTACATGGATCCACATATCTTAAGGTATATTCAGATATGTGGAAGGGTTTCTCCTATGTTGGTGTCGAGGTGTTCTCCGCCCGATCGTTGAGGATATCTACGCGTAGTACAAGGATCCACACATCTTTAGAGGTAATATCGGGTGGGCGGGGAGTAGGTCCCCGGGTTGGACCTCTCGGGTTCTAGCCACTACTTTGGAGGTAATATCAATGGTGGTTAGGAGGGCTTGTCCTTGTGTTGGATGGCCCGGATGGTGCCAACTGTTAGGGTACGAGATACGGTTTGATAAGGTATACTAGCCAAGGGTTATGTTGGCTGAGATATGTTGACCGAGATTTTCATGAGTTAGGGCTCAGAATGATCGGAATATCGAGCTACGGCTCAGAATGAGTCGGGATATCGGGTGTGTGGCTCGGTATGAAGCCAGCGAGTCTCAATTCAACCAATTTTCGAACATTGAATTGAATAAAATCATTGAGGCATGTATGGATTTCTATTCAAGTTTAGGGAAATAGAAGCCTGATCAAAGTATCATATTTAGAGAAAAGCTTTGGAGGTGATAGCTGAATTGACGATATGATAGCTGAAGAGGTTACCGACTTATATCATACGATGATTACTATCACGGAGTGTGACCAGTGCCTGAGACATCTGGTGAGGATACTTTCGTCATCGGGGTCAATGGGAGGTGTGGGAGGTGACCCAAATTGATGACTTGTGGCTGCTCCACATGAGGGTGACATTTCGATTATTTTGTCTTGTTTGCTGGGGAATTCCTCATGGATAGTTCGTGAACTACTATCATATCCTTCATCTGACAAGTGATTGTTGGTCAACCTGGTACGGGGGATGTTCTGTCGAGTGTTTAATACGAGTTTGTACGATGTTTGTGAAAGAATAAGGGTAGTATTGGTATTTAACTGAGGTATCAGAGGTTGTCATAAGGGAGCAGGGCCTTTCCCGGGGTTCGAGGGAAATTTTCCAGAGGAGTCTTGTCAACATGGTATCAGAGCACTAGGTTAACTCCTTGTGGACCGTATTTTGTGGGCATTTCAGTGCTTTCGTGATGCCTCTTGGATGTGGTCCTCGCCTACGGTCTGTTGTGGAGACGGGAAAGGGAAATATACAAGATGCACGGGATTTAAGGTTCTGATTTGTTGTATCATTTCGTTTCAACATACAATGAGTTTGGCGATTTTAACCTCAGGTTTAGGAGGGGTACGAAAGCCAATTTTAGTTTGGAAGTACTTTGGGGAATTTTCTTTGACCGTTCCGCATGTCTTGAACTCACGAGTTCGTAGACAGGCAGCTCGTGGAAAACGGAGTTCGTATGAGAGAGTTCTTGGCTTGGAAGTTCGAGGGGCTTTTTGGTAATTTTGGGAGGGAAGATATTTTCAGACGATTATTTCTTCCTTTTTCCAGATTTTTCCCTCAGTCTCTCTCTTTCTCCCTGGCGAACTCTCTCTCATTTTCCTGTGAAAGCACAAAAACCCCAAAAGGGGTGATTCCGTTGAAGGCAATTTCAAGCTAAGTTGAGGCCGTGGTTCGATTCCCCATGACTACACGAGCTAGATGATGGTGATTTCGAGGCGTGAACATCACCAGAAACGTCGAATTGAAGATGAGGTTTGGGCTGATTCTTCCCAATGGCTTTCTAATCGAACAAGGTAAGTTTTCTAGATTTTAAGCTCAAATTTGAGTTCCTGGCATGGAGTAGACGATTCTACATGTGTAGATAGTGAAAAATGGCGAAGGAATGACTAAGCTAGGAGCTCGTCGGAGATGGTGGATTCTGGTCATCTTCTCCGGCTAGTTCCTGTGAGTTGGTTCGATGTAGGGGATGACGTGACAGCCTGGTCAGCTGCTGACTCAGCTGACACGTGGAGCCACGTGGCAGCCAAGTTAGCAATTGACTCAGCTGACACGTAGTGCCACGTGTAGTCACATGGTGCCATATGGCAGCCACGTGGCAGCATAGTCAGTAGCCCAGTCATCGGTTAGTTAACTGTTAAGTCAAATGACTCCGTTAATAGTTGACGGAATATGCTGACGGCGTTAGCATATTTCGTCAAAGATTAACGGCGTCATAACGGAACCCTGACTATGTTAGAGTTGACGGAATATTTCGATTCCGTCAGAATATTATGTTAGAGTGACGGAATATTTTGTCAAGTTGACGCAATATTCCATCAGGGTTGGCGGAATATTCTGTCAGAATGACAAAATATTCCGTCGGTACTGTGCAGGCACGTGAGACACCCGTGGGGGCGCGTTGGCCGCGCATGCGGTGGTCGCCGGTCTTCCGCAGGCGCGTGGTGACATTCTTTCGACGTTTTGGATCTATTTTTGGTGGTTTTGAGGCTATTTGAATTCGTTTAGAGCCCCGGTTGAGTGAGTTTAGTGTGTATTGAGTTATTACGGGGTAGGTTTAGATATGAGGGTCAAGGTAGTAGGGTTAATTGCGTATTGAAGGGCTTCTTAGTACTAATGCCTCCTTGATTGATACTTGACGTACTATGAATGGGTTTTAGATTCACACCAGGGTTTTTGCTAGGTATACCATCCCCGGGTGTCATAGTATTCTTTGACACATGACATTGAGGTGTTCTCCGTCATTAGGTCGTTGAGGATTCTCTGATGCTGGCGTCGAGGTGTTCTCCGCCAGATCGTTGAGGCTGTCTACGTGTACTACAGGAATCCGCATATCTTGAGGTATATTCAGACATGTGGAGGGGTTTCTCCAATGCTGGCGTCGAGGTGTTCTTCGCCAGATCGTTGAGGCTGTCAACGTGTAGTACAGGGATCCGCAAATCTTGAGGTATATTCAGATATGTGGAGGGGTTTCTCCGATGCTGGAGTCGAGTTGTTCTCCGCCAGATCGTTGAGGCTGTCTACACGTAGTACAGGGATCCGTACACCTTTAGAGGTAATATCGAGTGGGCGGGGAGTAGGTCCCTGGGTTGGACCACTCGGGTTCTACCCACTACTTTAGAGGTAATATCGGCGGTGGTTAGGAGGGCTTGTCTCTGTGTTGGATGGCCTGGATACCGAGCTATAGCTCGGGATTATCCTCAGGGGATGGTAGGTTATGGTAGGTACGATAGTCGAGGGACATGCCGACTTGTATTTGATATGCCGATGATGGTGCTAGCTGTTAGAGTCCGAGATACGAGTTGATGAGACATACTAGCCAAGGGTTATGTTGGCTGAGATAAGTTGATAGAGATTGTCATGAGTTAGGGCTCAGAATGATCGAAACAACTAGCTACGGCTCGGAATGAGCAGGGATATCGGGTTTGCGACTCGGTTTGAAGCCAGCAAGTCTCAATTCAACCAAGTTTTGAACATTGAATTGAATCAAATCATTGAAGCATGTATGGATTTTTATTCAAGTTCAGGGAAACAGAAGCCTAATCAAAGTATCATATTCATAGAACAACTTTGGAGGTGATAGTTGAATTGACGATATGATAGCCGAAGAGGTTACCGACTTATATGATACCATGATTACTGTCACGTAGTGTGACCAGTGCCTGAGACATCTGGCGAGGATACTTTCATCATCGGGGTTAGTGGGAGGTGTGGGCAGTGGCCCGGATTAACGACTTGTGGCTAGTCCACATGAGGGCGACATTTCAGTTATTTTGCCTTGTTTGCTAAGGAAGTCCTTAGGGGTAGTTTGTGAACTACTATCCTATCCTTCGGTTGACAGGTGAATGTTGGTCAACCATGTACGGGGGATGTTATGTGGGGTTTTCAGTACGAGGTTGTACGATGTTTGTGACTAATAAGGGTAGTATTTAACTGGGGTGTCAGAGGTTGTTTGTCAGGACCCATCCTGAATTTTCCCTCGAAACCCGGGAAGAACCTTGATCTTGTCTGACAACCTAAGGAAAGGTTCCCAAAATACCCTTCAATCCTTATAAAATATAATAATAATAAATACTTCCACTTGTCAAACAGGGGATTCAAGCACTCAATAATTCCCGTAAATAATGACCAACCAAATACAATATAATATAAGAGGGTCTGAGTAGGATCAAGAGTATAATTTAGATATCCTACTCAGGTATAACTACACAGCGCAGCCGAAAGTACTAATGCCTCTGCCTCGAGATAAGTGTCCGCGTCAACTCAACTGCCTGAAGGGGGTTTAAACACAAAAGTTGTGAGTGGACAAAAATAATCATTTATAAATCGTTTTCCAAGGAAATATTACCTTTTGCCCCCTCCATTTATAAAATCATGCATGCATCACATAAAACAGTTTATGATATAAAAACATTATATGTAAATCACCAAAATTTCCATTTCTCTTTAAAACCACTTAGTTGGACTCACATAAAATCTGTATAATGAAAATACCTCGTGATCCACAGTTTGGTTTGAAAACTCTCTTCAAAGGAGTTAAAATTCATTTAATTCAGCCTGGACACATAATATCTCAAATCCACTGTTCCCGATATATCCACAACAAACCAGGGTATCCCTTGAGATGTGTTAACATCTGTACTACAATTCTTTGTACTATGTATAGACAGTCTCGCGACCCGGCGGAGCAAGACCCCTCAACACCAAAGTCCGAGCCCTCAATAAGAACCTTAAATATAAACCCCCTAAACTCCGGGAGGTCTACCTATGCTGGCCTAGAATACGCAGCAACTTCAAACGCCCAAAAGAACCCCTAAACGACGTCCGATCGACTGAAAACCTGCGCCAACAGGTCCGAACGTCAAAAACTAGCTGTCACGCGCCACCGTGACCTCAGACTTGGCCCCACGCGCCGCCACCCACCGACGAAAGGTTGAAACACGCGCCCAAGCGCCGCCACGCGCCCTCACGCGCCGGTCACGCCCCTGCTACAGTACCCCACTCGCCTGGACCGGTCCAACCCGGCCCAACTCGGCCTGACCCGATCCAACTTGGCCCTACCGGTTCACTCAACTCGATCGGTTCACTCGATCTGACCGGCCCAATCGGTTCACTCGACCCGATCGGTTACCTCGACCCGACCGGTCACCTCGACCCGACTGGTCACCGGTGACTAGCCGGAGAAGACGACCGGCTGCTGGTGCCGCCGTCTGGTTTCCGCCGGAATCCTCCATTTTCGGCCGAAACTTCAAGCTTTCAAAACTCAACCATTTTTCACAAATATTATGTCTAAATCTATCTACTCGAACCCAGGAATCCAAATATGACCTCAAAACCACAAACACGTACCTGTGCTAGCCGGAAAATCGATCGGAAGATCCGAAACTTCCTATACTCGGTTCAGCTTCCCCCATGGTCCTCTCATTCGATGGTTGGTACGGTTGTGATCGTGGGAAGGAGTAGAATACGATTAGTGGAATAGAAATGGAAGTTTTGGCCTTGAATAAAAAGTTGGAATTCGTGGGTTTTGGGTGAGTTTTTGCACGGGTTCAGTGTTTGGGAGTGTATTTCACAGAGAGAGAGAGTGAGATGATGATAGGAAGATGAAACAATGATTTGGGGTTAAAAATATCTACCCCAAGTCAAAAATTACCAAAATACCCCTAACAATCTAGACCCGTAACTTTCGTACACGAACTCCGTTTTTTGCGTGCCGCCTGTCTACGAACTCATGAGTTCGAGGTAGAGGCATTAGTACTTTCGGCTGCGTTGTGTAGTTATATTTGAGTAGGATATCTAAATTATACTCTTGATCCTACTTATACGCTCTGATATTATATTGTATTTGGTTGGTCATTATTTACGGGAATTATCGAGTGCTTGAATCCCTTGTCTGACGAGTGGAAGTATTTATTATTATTATATTTTATAAGGATTGAAGGGTACTTTGGGAACCTTTCCTTAGGTTGTCAGACGGGATCAGGGTTCTTCCCGGGTTTCGAGGGAAAATTCGGGACGGGTCCTGACAATTGGTATCAGAGGGTCTAAGTAGGATCAAGAGTATAATTTGGATATCCTACTCAGGTATAACTACACAGCGCAGCCGAAAGTACTAATGCCTCTGCCTCGAGATAAGTGTCCGCGTCAACTCAACTGCCTGGAGGGGGTTTAAACACAAAAGTTGTGAGTGGACAAAAATAATCATTTATAAATCGTTTTCCAAGGAAATATTACCTTTTCCCCCTCCATTTATAAAATCATGCATGCATCACATAAAACAGTTTATGATATAAAAACATTATATGTAAATCACCAAAATTTCCATTTCTCTTTAAAACCACTTAGTTGGACTCACATAAAATCTGTATAATGAAAATACCTCGTGATCCACAGTTTGGTTTGAAAACTCTTCTCAAAGGAGTTAAAATTGATTTAATTCAGCCTGGACACATAATATCTCAAATCCACTGTTCCCGACATATCCACAACACACCAGGGTATCCCTTGAGATGTGTTAAAATATGTACTACAATTCTCTGTACTATGCATAGACAGTCTCGCGACCCGGCGGAGCAAGACCCCTCCACACCAAAGTCCGAGCCCTCAACAACCAGCGGAGTAAAACCCCTCAACACCAGTCAGAGCAACGGTAACCATCGGGATAGGAAACCAGTGAACCAAATCTGTATTTTGAAATCTTTGTTTCTTGGCCTAAACCAAATTCTTTGAAATATGATTTTAAGGCCAAAACCAATAATATCATAATTACGGGTCTCAACCCAAATCACATGCTCAAATAGTTACTACAAAATGATATCAAAATCAAGTACAAAAACCAGGCCATTTCTCAAAATACACTTTCACTGAAATATTGGAAAACATGTGTCCACCATCATTTCTAAAATCCAGAAATTCAATGCACCCATACATAACAGTATTTAAATCAAAGATACATTTATGCATGCATTATAGTTTATAAACCAAAAGTCCACTCACAAACCTGTCCAAGCCAGCTCAATCCTGAATTGTACACTCCCCTGAAGTTCCTAGAGCAGTATCGCCTGTCCAAATTAATAATCGGGATTATCAGCTAATAATAAGAACCTTAAATATAAACCCCCTAAACCCTGGGAGGTCTACCTATGCTGGCCTAGAAAACGTAGCAACTTCAAACGCCTAAACAACCCCTAAACGACGTCCGATCGACTGAAAACCTGTGCCAACAGGTCCGAAACGTCAAAAACTAGCTGTAACGCGCCACCGTGACCTCAGACTCGGCCCCACGCGCCGCCACACGCCAACGGAAGGTCGGAACACCCGCCCACGCGCCGCCACGCGCCCTCATGCGCCGGTCACGCGCCTGCTATAGTACCCCACTCGCCTGGACTGGTCCAACCCGGCCCAACTCGGCCTGACCCAATCCAACTCGGCCCGTCCGGTTCACTCAACCCGATCGGTTCACTCGATCTGGCCGGCCCGACCGATTCACTCGACCCGACCGATTACCTCGACTCGATCGGTCACCGGTGACTCGCCGGAGAAGACGACCGGCTGTCGGCGCCGCCGTCTAGTTTCCGTCGGAATCCTCCATTTCTGGCCGAAACTTCAAGCTTTCATAACTTCCTCAAAACCCAACCATTTTTCACAAATTTTATGTCTAAATCTACCTACTCGAACCCATGAATCCAAATATGACCTCAAATCCACAAACACGTACCTGTGCTAGCCGGAAAATCGATCGGAAGATCCGAAACTTCCTATACTCGGTTCGGCTTCCCCCGTGGTCCTCTCCTTCGATGGTTGGTACGGTTGTGATCGTGGGAAGGAGTAGAATACGATTAGTGGAATAGAAATGGAAGTTTTGGCCTTGAATCAAAAGTTGGAATTTGTGGGTTTTGGGTGAGTTTTCGCTCGGGTTCGGTGTTTGGGAGTGTATTTCACATAGAGAGAGAGTGAGATGATGATATGAAGATGAAACAATGATTTGGGGTTAAAAATATCTACCCCAAGTCAAAAATTACCAAAATACCCCTAACAATCTAAACCCGTAACTTTTCTACATGAACTCCGTTTTCTGCGTGCCGCCTGTCTACGAACTCGTGAGTTCGAGACCTACGCCACGATATCAAAAACACCACCAAAAATGTCTCGAAACAGAATTTGACTTTCACGCCCCTTACCAAGCAAGGGTAAAATCATCATTTTACATAAATAATTTACGTAAATCCAATAATTGAAATTCCGGGTTGTTACATTGTTAGACTAGAGCAGGGCCTTTTCAAGGGTTCGAGGAAATTTTTCGAGAAGTATCCTGTCAGAGAGAACTCAGTCACCGTTTCTCGGGAAGTATTATTTAGAAATCTCACATTATCATCGCAGCGCCGTTCAAAATTTTTGAACTTGGATATGCACTAGAAAAAGTCCCACTGGGCGTGCCAGATTAGGTTCTGCCCAAAAATGCGACAACGGGCCCGGGGTCGATTTCGGTGGATCTCCGTCGAAATCTTCGCTTGATGGAGCGGGCTCATGTGGGTTTCTTTAGTGATGTTGGTGGTGTGGAATTGTTTGGATGTTGGAGTTGGTTTGAAGGTTGTGGGCTTAGAGGCCTTGATACCACGGTCTATCCCTAGATGAGCTGACCAGGAAGTATACAAACATTAGCTATCTTCAAAGTAGGCGTGCTACTAGTAGAAGCTGCTACTTGATAGTGATGAATGAGTTCTGTTGTGGCCCAAGAACTTTTCCTTAATCCAGTGATTGTGAGGGAAACGGGCAAATAGCTCACATTGTTCTTTTCTATGCCTTCTTCTTAATGTATCCAAGGACTTTAATAAATTTTCTTTCCAATCTAGTCCAAGTTCAGATTATGTTAATTCCGATTTTTGTACATGTTTGCAACTTGTTATTGGTTAGAAGCAGTTAGGTGCAAGGATTTCCTTAAGTCAGGATAATGGTATTGGACCAAAACACATAAATGATTCTATGACTTAGAACATCCATACAATGCCAGGGTTGGTATATTCCGAATACTAATAATTCCTTTTAAGAAAATCCTTTAAAATGTAAAGAAAGTAAAGTAGAATTACTAGAAAGTAAATGCGTAAATGTTAAATGCCACAAACGAAATACAAGTGCTGTAAGTAAACATTACCTTCACAATCATGCCTCGTTGTGGGGCACGATCTTCTAGAAATCTTCAACTGCAATGAACATCAGTCGGAATCATGCCATAGTTTGACAGAGTATTCAAAGAACGGTGATATGTCAAGGGTTGAGTGTATGAGGACCTCAAAGACTAGGGTGAGTGGTAGTCGGGATGCGGTTGTGTTTGGGTTTTCTCAGGGACTGGTTTAGGAAGCAGTCGGGATGAGGAGAAAGCTTGTGTTCCTGGTCGGGAACTAAGAATGAGGTGAGAGAAGAGACTGAATCTTGATCCTGGATCGAAGAAACAACTTGAACCTAAATAGGTGAGCCTTTAAAAAATAAACTTTTGAGGGTATGCAGTTGTTTTGAAATTGATTGGTTTGATCAATTTGTTTGCTTGGTTGATTGATTGGTTGTCCTTGAGAAGAAGGCTTCTTCTCCATTTTATAGGCGGTGAATGAGTTGATGTGGGTTTCCAAATGGACTTTCGCTGGACCCGCACTGCTGTCTGCTTGTCCTGAACATCTCATTTGCCCTTTGACACATTCGGCACTTCAGAGCCGATTTCCCCTTCTCCACGTTTCCACTTTCCCACAAACAAGTGGGTATCTTTTGGGCTGGGCCTTGTGAATTGGTTATTTATTTTGACTGATCACTTGTTTGGGACCAGAGTGAAATTTTTTCTGGTGTAAACATATGTAAGGACCCTTCCCGAATTTCTCCTCGAAACCCGGAAAGAACCCTTATCCTGTCTGACAGCTCTTTTACCTCAAAAATTTTATACCACGAATAACCTTTATCTTTCAATAATTTTTAGTACACCTTACAGGGTTCCCGACAGAACCTCTGTACTTACTGACCACTCCTACCTGTCAAAAGTAGGATAGCGTACAGGTCAAGCCAAAACCTCGTAATAGTGGTGGTCCAAATAGGAATACCCTATGACACCAATTGTCAGTAGGTCAGACAATGCTGACACCTCTACTGGAATACCACAAGACAACCGACTAGTCAGATACTTGTGAACCAACAATAATTCGTCACTCTAGGTCACCACCCACACCAACCCACTGACCCGGATGACGAAGTATTTTCATAGGCTGATTAGCACATGAAAATATTTTCATAGGTCGATGACGAAGTATCCTTGACTATCATATCGTATCCTCAGTCGGAATAACATTCGGCTATCATATCACATCAGTCGGCATATCCCTCGACTGGCATATCCCTAGCCACCAAGGTATCCCTTGCGGTGTGCTAGTCTTGTATCACAACTCTCTGTACTATGCATAGACAGCCTCGCGACCCAGCGAAGCCAAAACTCCTCGATGCCAGAGTCGGAGCACTCAACGAACCAATGGAGTAAAACTCTCGACGCTAGTCGAAGAAACAGTAACCAATTATATTGAAGGTTCACCGGGTTCACCGCCAACAGCGGATCCTAGTCCCATATTCTGGTCCTTGTTGGTAGATTTAAAGAGCAAGAAATATGCAATTCAATTCTAACAGTTATAAAATCCTTGCAAGTGCACAAATCGATAAGTATAGTATAGTAGCACAGCAAGAGTCGATCCCTCGAGGACTTGTATCAACGTTATGACCAATTTAGTTCAGATTTGTTAACTTAAATAAAAACACACACACACACACACACACACAGGGGGGGGGGTTTATGATGTGATAACTGAAATTTAAAGACAAGTAAATCAAAGTGCAGAAAATAACAATGCAAGAATGAAAGGTTGTTAACTAAGGCGAATTAAGGCTTACTATCCACTCTAACCAATTATAGCTCTTAACCAGATTTCCTTGATCAAATTACTATGCATTTTCTGAATTAGGTGCCCGTGCCTAGGACCTGGCGTTGGTTCACTAGACACATCTTATTCCCTCTTACTTAGCATGTTCTAAACAGGGCATATGCCTAGAACGTCTATCACCTACCTTTTAAGATGATGCATGAAGTTTAAAGAGAATTTAATGACACCACATTAGCCTAGCAAAGTGGCATGCAATCCTAGGTCGTCATGAGTTAAGATTACAAGTACGAATACTTTCGATGCTCCAAATCACAAGATGATATGACGGTCACTCAAGCAATTACATCTATAATTATATGCAAACAAGGTAGCTAATCTTATAGGCATAAATTAAGTTCATTAAGCATAGTAATCCAACTTATTCAGCATGCATAGCAATCATAATCAAGAGCCAGAAATCCAATTAACAAGCTAACATGGCTAGGGCTTCAAGCAGCCCTAATCCTAATGACTACTCACACATAACTGAAATAAACACGAGTATAATTGAATCCATAAGTAAATTGTAATAATGAAAATAAGGGTACAGAAGAGATTGTTAAGAACAGATGCAGCAGAAGACACGGCAGGGCCTTCTTCTCCAAGCTCCACGTCCAATAATCTAAGTGAAAGATTATCTCCGAAAATATATGGTCCCTAATTCTCTAGAAAACCAAAACGGAACTCTGTGGTTCAGGTCTCTGTTTTCCCAGAAACAAAAACGCCTCTAGCTAATTATCTCTCTCCTAAAACACTGAACAAAGGCTCCCTTTTATAGACAAAGGGAAAACCTTGTTCTATAAGGATTGGTCAAACCTATGTCCTATAAGGATTGGTAAAACCATGTCCTATAGGAATACGGAAAGTTATTTTACTTTTAATTAATTATAAAGTCTTTAAAATCTATTCGAACCAATCAGAGCATGGCCGGAAGTGTGAATGCAGGCTGGCAAGTGGGAACGCAAGCTGGCCAAACTTGGATTTTTGACTGTCTTCGTAATCAGGATCTGGGACCGCGCTTTTGAAGTACGTTAGGAGTATAATAGAAGCGCATCGTCGTCAGGCTTGGCGCAAATGTTGTCAGGCTTGGCGCAGAGGGAGAACCTCTGATCCACCGCTGGCGGAACAGGGACCCCGGCTTGGGCGCACTTCTGGGCTCGGATGGGAGTTCTTGGGACATGTCCTCGACCTGCCTTGGCGCGACCTTGGCACTTCTAGGACTTGACCTTGATGTCATGAAACACAAGTTCGGGACCCGGAGGGCCTGATATGAGGTACTTGGCCAGTGGCCCAAAATAGGCGCACTGGCGCACTGGCGCACTCAGGCCTCCGTTCAGGACCTGATATTGAAATGAGGATATCTCCTTCATCTGGACTCCGATTTGAGTCATTCTTTTTGCGTTCTTTCCAGATTTTACCTATCTTTCTAACTCTGCACAAGTCTCACAAGATTGATCATTTTCTACTATTGATGGCACGAAATCATTCAAAAGACATGTAAGAGAGGCATATAAAGACATCAAAATGATGCATAAATAACGACTGATCAAATACCCCCAAACCTATCTTTTGCTAGTCCCTAAGCAAAACAAATGCTAACAAAATGAAAAGAATCGATTTTAGTTAAGATAGAACATTTAAACCCCTAGGTTCACCTAGTAGGAGGAGTTTTGTCTCCTGAGGCTTATAACAATACGATACCCACAAACCTTTTACTTAAACAAAAAGATGCTAGATATAGTACTCTTAACAAGCTAATAAGAATCAAAGTAAGTAGACATGCTTTGCAGAACTAAAAGGAATGCCATAGCCGTGAGTGTTATGTGAAGGTGTACGTGTATAAATGCCAATATTTTCAGGCGATCAAGTTTGAAAACAACTTCATCTAAGTGCCCTAGAAAGATTTCGCCTCGACTCTAATCCTCACTAGGCAACTCTCAATTCACACAAGAATCCTAGGCTTACACTCTTTTCAAGCATATGTGATGAGTTTATGTTATGAAATTCAAATTTAATCACATATGAGTAACAATGAAGAATAGCACTTTATGGAAATAAAGATCTCATGAAGGGAATTGAACTTTAAGAACATAGATACGTACCTTAATCCTCAGCATGATTGTCCATAAGATCAGTTAGGTCTTCCTTTTTAGGTTGTATTGGGGCTGAGCTTTGGGGTTTAGTAAGGAAGGATGGGATTCAAAGAACCTGAGTTGTGCCAAGGCATGAGAAGTCATGAATTGAACTTGGAATTTCTGAACTGAATCCTTTCTTAAGGCCCACGACATTGTGCTTTCCTGATGACTTATTTTGTGGCTCTTGTGGCTTATTTTGAGGCTCTTGGCTCACTTGGCTCAATTCACTTTGTTTTTCACTTATTTTTTTCCTTCTTTTTCTCAACGTTTCTTTCTTTCTTTTGATTTGAACGTTTTTTGTTTATGTTCGTCTTTGAATTTAATTGAACCAAGATCATGCAATGATTTCCTCAAATTTTCATGCAGCTTGCAACTTGTAAATCTTTTCTTTACTTTTGAACTTTCAATTGACGCCAATGTCCTTTGAATTGGGTATCATCTTCTTTCACCTCTTATTCTCACCATGAATCTCATTAATGGCAACCTTAGCACAAACTGAGGTTATAGGGTATGGCTGTGATGAATGGCTAAGTATTTTGGGTTAGGTTATACTTTGGGTGATGAAAGAAAAGGTTGAGTGTTTGGCTTCAAAATTGGCTTAGGGAGCATGCAATAGGGTAGGATAAGGCCTTTAGAGGTTAAAGCACACATAGCCTACATCATTTCTTATGGCAAAGCATACATTAAATCAAGAGTATCTAAATGATGTTAGTTCTTTAAAATTCAATGCAAATATGATGTAATGAGATCAACAATTAAGAACAAAAGTGATGAGTATTTAAGAGTAGAAACAAGTATATCCCTCAGAAAGAATGGCAATTAGGCTCAAAGATCTCACAGGGTAGTCTCCCCTAATTTTCTAAGGTTCACTCAAATTCAGTTATTTCGTTCACTTAATCACTTAAAAACATGGCATTGTGAAGTGCAGATTATGAACTACTTAACCATGGCATGACTCTTAGTAAAGCAAAGATAGTTAACTTAGCATATACATTCCTATTAACAAGTTATCATACCAATCACAAGCAGAAATTTAAATGTCCTGGCCGTGTATCACCCCCAAACCTACTTGTTTCTATATGTAAAATTTAAATTCACACCCCCAAACCTAAACTGAACATTGTCCTCAATGTGATAAGCAATAAGCTTGACAACAGTAGAAAGGTTTGAGAGATATAACGGGCAGCAACAGCAAAGGAAGTGAGAAATACAAACCAGGGCTAGGCTGCCTCCTAGGAGCGCTTTATTTAACGTCTAGGCAAGACGGGGCTGACATGCTAGGAGCTGGGCGCATGCGGAGTTGCAAGGTTGACTGCGCTTGGATTAGAAAGGTCCTTCAAGTAGTGTTTGAGGCGGTGGCCATTTACCTTGAACGGATCTTGCCGTTCCGGGTGCTGGATTTCAACTGCACCATGAGGAAAAACGTTAGTAATAATAAATGGTCCCGTCCATCTTGAACGCAACTTACCTGGCATTAGTCTGAGCCGGGAGTCAAAGAGGAGGACTTCCTGTCCGATGTGAAAGTCCTTGGGCTGAATGCGCTTGTCGTGGAAAGCTTTGGTCTTTTCCTTGTAGATACGAGCACTGTCAAAGGCCTCGTTTCGCAACTCCTCTAATTCACTTAGCTGAAGCTTCCTATGTATTCCAGCGTCATCGAAGTTCAGGTTCATCTGCTTAATAGCCCAGAATGCTTTATGCTCCAATTCCACTGGTAGGTGGCAGCCTTTTCCAAAAACCAGCCGGAAGGGAGACATGCCAATCGGGGTCTTGTATGCGGTCCGATAGGCCCACAACGCATCATTCAATTTGCTGGACCAATCTTTGCGGTTAGGATTTACCGTTTTTTCCAATATGGCCTTTACTTCCCGATTGGACACTTCCGCTTGGCCACTCGTTTGAGGGTGATACGGTGTTGAGACCTTGTGGGTGACGCCATACTTCTTCATTAGGGCTGTAAACGAATGATTGCAGAAGTGTGCCCCCCCATCGCTGATGATTGCCCTAGGTGCGCCGAATCTGGCTAAGATGTGACTCTGTAAAAAACGCACCACTACTTTGGCGTCGTTAGTTTTGGTGGGAATTGCTTCCACCCATTTGGAGACATAATCAACTGCAAGCAGAATATAAAGATTGCCAAAGGAATTCGGAAAAGGCCCCATAAAATCAATGCCCCATACGTCGAAGATTTCGACCACAAGAATAGGGTGTAATGGCATTTGATTTCGAGGGCCGATGTTACCTAGGCGTTGGCAGCGGTCACAGGTGAGTACAAATTCGTGTGCATCCTTGAAAAGTGTGGGCCAGTAGAGTCCACTTTGGAGTACCTTGAGGGCTGTCTTCTTAGCTCCAAAATGGCCCCCACATGCCAAACTATGGCAAAAAGTCAAGACGGATTTCATCTCGTCTTCTGGGATGCAGCGCCGAATGATTTGGTCTGGACAATGCTTCCATAGGTACGGCTCATCCCATATGAAGTACTTAGCTTGTTTAGCCAGCTTGTCCTTTTGGTACCTGTTTAAAGATGAAGGAATTTGCTTAGTGACAAGGTAATTAATGAGATCGGCATACCATGGATCAATAGCTTGGATTGCGAAGAGCTGTTCGTCAGGAAAGGTCTCGAGGAGGGGCAACTGATCAGCCTCTTCATTGGAACTGTGAAGCAATCGGCTCATATGGTCAGCGACCACGTTTTCGCTGCCCTTCTTGTCTCTGATTTCAAGGTCGAATTCCTGGAGCAGTAGCATCCAACGTAGCAACCTTGGCTTGGCGTCCTTTTTAGTGAGCATATACTTCAAGGCAGCATGATCCGTGTATACTATGACCTTGGTTTGAATTAGATATGAACGGAACTTTTCCAGGGCAAAGATAACAGCAAGGAGCTCCTTCTCGGTGGTGGAGTAGTTCAGCTGGGCATCATTCAAGGTTCGGCTTGCGTAGTAAATGACATGAGGGAGCTTGTCAACACGCTGTCCTAAAACCGCTCATATGGCGAAGTCTGAGGCATCACACATTAGTTCGAATGGTAAGTCCCAATTCGGTGGCATGATGATGGGTGATGCCGTGAGCTTTGCCTTGAGTGTGTTGAATGCCTCACGGCATCCCTTAGTGAACTCGAATGTGGCGTCCTTGGCTAGAAGATCACACAAAGGTCTTGTGATTTTTGAGAAATCTTTGATGAATCTGCGGTAAAAGCCAGCATGCCCTAAGAACGATCGAACCTCTTTGACTGTAGTGGGGTACGGCAGCCTCTCTACTATGTCTAACTTTGCTTTGTCCACTTCAATGCCTCGGCTAGAGATCACATGACCCAAGACAATTCCCTGTTGTACCATGAAATGGCACTTTTCCCAGTTCAGCACTAAGTTGCTTTCTCTGCACCGTTCCAGTACTCGGGTTAGGTTAACTAAGCACAGTTCGAATGAATGTCCAAACACTGAGAAGTCGTCCATGAATACTTCAATTATATCTTCCACCATATCGGAGAAGATGCTCATCATGCAACGCTGAAAGGTAGCTGGGGCATTGCACAATCCAAACGGCATTCTTCTGTATGCAAAGGTGCCATATGGGCATGTGAATGTTGTTTTTTCTTGATCTTCGGGTGCTGTAGCAATCTGATTGTATCCTGAGTAGCCGTCCAAGAAGCAATAGTGGGAGTGTCCAGCCAGGCGCTCGAGCATTTGATCAATGAAGGGCAAAGGAAAGTGGTCCTTGCGTGTGGTTATATTTAGCTTTCGATAGTCGATGCACACTCTCCATCCTGTTTGAATCCGTTGAGGTACAAGCTCATCCTGCTCGTTTTTAACCACTGTGATCCCACTTTTCTTTGGCACGACCTGGACTGGGCTCACCCACTTGGAGTCACTAATTGGATAGATGATTCCAACGTCCAGAAGCTTTAGGACTTCTTTCTTCACGACCTCCTTCATAGGTGGATGCAATCGCCTCTGTGCCTCCCGTGATGGTTTGGAGTCTTCCTCTAGCAGTGTCCGATGCATGCATTTTGCGGGACTTATGCCTTTGATGTCAGCTATTGTCCATCCAATTGCCGTTTGATTGACCTTAAGGACGTGAACCAATGCCTTTTCCTCTTTCGTACTTAGGGTAGATGCAATGATGACTGGAAGGGTTTGATTGTCGCCCAAATATGCATACTTTAAGTGCTCGGGCAAGGGCTTCAGCTCGAGTTCAGGAGCCTTTATGATGGACGGCAGGGTTTTCTGACTTGTGAATGGTAACGCTTCGAAGGGAGGCCTGTGCAATGGGAGGGCTGGCATGATGTCAAGGGCTCGTACCTCTTCAATCACGCTATCTGTAAGTGAATCCACAGTGTGTGGGTTACTTGTAACGGCCTTCTCAAGGTCATCCGTCATGCAAGAATGAGCAATTGTCTCCCGTAGCAGTAAGTCCATTGTGTTTAACGGAAAATCTACAATAGGCTCGGCAGGGTACTGGATGGTGTCATGGATGGAGAATGTCCGAAGCTGGTCCAGGACCTTGATGGAGACCTGGCCCTTTCTGACGTCGATGAGGCACTCGGCTGTGGCTAGTAAGGGCCGTCCGAAGATGAGGGGAGGTTCCTCACTTTTGTCAATTCTGTCCATTCTTAGTACGTAGAAGTCGGCAGGGATGCATGTATCTCCGATTTGTACCAGTACGTCTTCAAGAACCCCCATTAGGTTGGTTACAGAAGCGTTAGCCAACCTGACACATAGGTGCGTGGGCTTGAGTGCGCCTAGGTTGAGTGACCTGTAAATGTGGAATGGCATGATGTTCACTGATGCTCCCGTGTCGCAAAGGCAATGTTCGAATCTTTTTGACTGAATGACACATGGAAGGGATGGCGGCCCAGGATCATTGGCCTTAAGGGGCATGCGCAAAAGGGTAGCCGAGCAGGCCATAGGGATGTCAATGGTGTCCGTGGAGCTAAAACCACGCTTTCCTACAACTAAGTCCTTGATCAGCTTTGCAAAGATAGGCATGTGCTTGACAATTTTATGGAAAGGCAGTGTGATCTGAAGCTTCTGCAACATGCTGATGATTTCTTCCTCAAAGTCCTCCTTTTGCTTATTCCTGTTTTGGAACCTGCGAGGAAATGGATAATCAACATTATTAGCTAACTCAAAAGTGACTTTTTTAGAATTGGAATTCTGAGGTTTAGAGTTAGAAGTAATCGAGTGCTGCGACTTGGGCTTAGGAGCAGGTTGCATGCCAGCCGTGGCCGAAGTACGCGCAGTGTCAGTTCCTCTTTGCGGTAGGGCACTTGGTGACTCATTGGACTGGTTCTGCGCCAGAGGTGTTGGCCGTGGCTTGTTTTGCGGCGCGCCCTGGTCGGTGATCCTTGGCAGAGTAGGTTGAGGCTCAGTTTCAGGTCCTGTGAGGGTGGCATATGTGGGGTCTTGAAGTGGTGTTTCCTTCTCCAGTGTGATGGCATTAGCCGTAGGATTGTGAAATCCTTTCGGATTTACCAGGACTTGACTCGGTAGCTTGCCCTGCTCTCGCTGATTTAGTTGGTTCGCCACCTGTCCCATTTGACGCTCCAAGTTTGCAATTGCATTTTTGAAGTCTCCCGTCTGACTCTGGCTATCGTGCATGAATTTTATGAGTTGAGCCTGCTGTTGAGTCAGGATATGGATGGAGTCCTCAACAGACTTGCTTCCGCCATTCTGGTTTGAGGAAGGACCGTGGTAGTTCCCCTGAGGGCCTGCGGCTTGCTGCTCAAATCCAGGGGGTGGCAAGGGATTCGCGGTTGCTTGATTGTTGCTCCAACGGAAATTAGGATGATTTCTCCACCCCGGATTGTAAGTGTTGGAATATGGGTCATTCCGGGATCGAGAATTGCTATTGAACCCTCCAGCAAAGTTGGCCTCTTCCACAACCGGGCAGTCCTGGGATGTGTGGCCCTGAATTGAACAAACCTCGCAGATGTGAACTCCTTTGGCTTTCTCGCTACACAATTGTTTTACCATTGCCGTGAGCTGAGCAATGGCGTCATCTTTGTATTTGGCGGATGCATCACCCGTAGCTCTAGAGGAGGGACCCCTGTAGCTGAACTGTTTTTCCCTTTGAGCAATGTTCTCAAAGACGGTCCTTGCTTCCTCGGCTGTGCCTTCTAGAATCCCTTGGGATTGAGAATCCACCATTGTCCGATCGCTAGTTTTCAAGCCTCCATAGAAGTATAGCATAAGATGATGGGCATCAATATGGTGGTGGGGGCACGCCCGTAGCATCTGATTGAACCGCTCCCAAAACTCGTAGAAAGACTCCTCCATGTCTTGCCGTGGGTTCATGATCTTGGACTTTAACTCATTTGTCTTTTCCACGGGAAAGTACTGTGTTAAGAATTTGGACGTCAAGTCCCTCCAAGAGTGAATGGAAGCCGGCGCCAATGAATGAAACCATGTCTTGGCGCGATCCTTGAGACTGAAGTGAAAGAGCCGCAGGCGGATTTCCGATTCCGTCATTCCATTGATGCGCAGTGTTGAACAAACCTCAACAAATTCCTTGATATGAAAGTGCGGGTCCTCGCCAGAAAGGCCGTGGAATGTAGGCAGCATGTGAATTGTCCCCGACTTTAATTCGAAGTTTGCCACTGTTGACTCGGGAAAAACAATTGGAAATTGATCCTCCGAGACATGGGGCATGGCAAAATCCTTAAGGCGCCATGGGGCTTGCGGTACTAGGCCACGTTCCAGGCCCTGCTCTTCTCTGTAGTCTGCC
This sequence comes from Oemleria cerasiformis, assembly GCA_037349345.1. Lineage (NCBI taxonomy): Eukaryota > Viridiplantae > Streptophyta > Magnoliopsida > Rosales > Rosaceae > Oemleria > Oemleria cerasiformis. The sequence goes on from JAZGTL010000021.1 coordinate 2,331,785, forward strand.
ATCCTCCTTGGGCTTGGTGGCGGGGAGCCGTGGACTGAAGATGCTTGCGATGATGGTCCACTTGATGACCCGTGCACTGAACCTTGGAATGACATACACGGGTACCTAACAAAAAAGAAAAAAAACTAAGTTACAAATCTAAACTTGAATGGGCACCGTTGAGGGACAAGTCCCCGGCAACGGCGCCAAAAACTTGTTGGTAGATTTAAAGAGCAAGAAATATGCAATTCAATTCTAACAGTTATAAAATCCTTGCAAGTGCACAAATCGATAAGTATAGTATAGTAGCACAGCAAGAGTCGATCCCTCGAGGACTTGTATCAACGTTATGACCAATTTAGTTCAGATTTGTTAACTTAAATAAAAACACACACACACACACACACAGGGGGGGGGGGGGGGTTTATGATGTGATAACTGAAATTTAAAGACAAGTAAATCAAAGTGCAGAAAATAACAATGCAAGAATGAAAGGTTGTTAACTAAGGCGAATTAAGGCTTACTATCCACTCTAACCAATTATAGCTCTTAACCAGATTTCCTTGATCAAATTACTATGCATTTTCTGAATTAGGTGCCCGTGCCTAGGACCTGGCGTTGGTTCACTAGACACATCTTATTCCCTCTTACTTAGCATGTTCTAAACAGGGCATATGCCTAGAACGTCTATCACCTACCTTTTAAGATGATGCATGAAGTTTAAAGAGAATTTAATGACACCACATTAGCCTAGCAAAGTGGCATGCAATCCTAGGTCGTCATGAGTTAAGATTACAAGTACGAATACTTTCGATGCTCCAAATCACAAGATGATATGACGGTCACTCAAGCAATTACATCTATAATTATATGCAAACAAGGTAGCTAATCTTATAGGCATAAATTAAGTTCATTAAGCATAGTAATCCAACTTATTCAGCATGCATAGCAATCATAATCAAGAGCCAGAAATCCAATTAACAAGCTAACATGGCTAGGGCTTCAAGCAGCCCTAATCCTAATGACTACTCGCACATAACTGAAATAAACACGAGTATAATTGAATCCATAAGTAAATTGTAATAATGAAAATAAGGGTACAGAAGAGATTGTTAAGAACAGATGCAGCAGAAGACACGGCAGGGCCTTCTTCTCCAAGCTCCACGTCCAATAATCTAAGTGAAAGATTATCTCCGAAAATATATGGTCCCTAATTCTCTAGAAAACCAAAACGGAACTCTGTGGTTCAGGTCTCTGTTTTCCCAGAAACAAAAACGCCTCTAGCTAATTATCTCTCTCCTAAAACACTGAACAAAGGCTCCCTTTTATAGACAAAGGGAAAACCTTGTTCTATAAGGATTGGTCAAACCTATGTCCTATAAGGATTGGTAAAACCATGTCCTATAGGAATACGGAAAGTTATTTTACTTTTAATTAATTATAAAGTCTTTAAAATCTATTCGAACCAATCAGAGCATGGCCGGAAGTGTGAATGCAGGCTGGCAAGTGGGAACGCAAGCTGGCCAAACTTGGATTTTTGACTGTCTTCGTAATCAGGATCTGGGACCGCGCTTTTGAAGTACGTTAGGAGTATAATAGAAGCGCATCGTCGTCAGGCTTGGCGCAAATGTTGTCAGGCTTGGCGCAGAGGGAGAACCTCTGATCCACCGCTGGCGGAACAGGGACCCCGGCTTGGGCGCACTTCTGGGCTCGGATGGGAGTTCTTGGGACATGTCCTCGACCTGCCTTGGCGCGACCTTGGCACTTCTAGGACTTGACCTTGATGTCATGAAACACAAGTTCGGGACCCGGAGGGCCTGATATGAGGTACTTGGCCAGTGGCCCTAAAATAGGCGCACTGGCGCACTGGCGCACTCAGGCCTCCGTTCAGGACCTGATATTGAAATGAGGATATCTCCTTCATCTGGACTCCGATTTGAGTCATTCTTTTTGCGTTCTTTCCAGATTTTACCTATCTTTCTAACTCTGCACAAGTCTCACAAGATTGATCATTTTCTACTATTGATGGCACGAAATCATTCAAAAGACATGTAAGAGAGGCATATAAAGACATCAAAATGATGCATAAATAACGACTGATCAGTCCTCCTCAAATATGTTTATCTTGGAGATTCACAGGGTTCACCGTGAATAACGGATCCTGGCCTCGGGTCCTGTCCTCCCTCAATTCAATGTTTATCTCGGAGGTTCACCGGGTTCTCCGTCTCAGCGGATCCTAACCCCGGCTCCTGGGCCCCCCCAAAACCGTATTGTTTATATTGGAGGTTCACCGGGTTCTCCGTCTCAGCGGATCCTAACCCCGGCTACTGGGCCCCCTCAAAACCGTATTGTTTATATTGGAGGTTCGCCAGGTTCTCCGTCTCAGCGGATCCTAACCCCGGCTCCTGGGTCCCCTCAAAACCGTATTGTATCCAAAATTAAGTATTTTATAATCATAATTACGGTTTCAACTCAAAATCATGGACTCAAATAATTACCACGCCAAAACAATATCAAAATCGAATCGAACAACCATGTCATTCCTCACAACACACTTTCACTGAAATATTGGAAAAACAAATGTCCAGCAATCATTTATAAATTCCAGGAAATCATTGCAACCATACATAACAGTATTTAAATAAAAGATATTGATGCATGCATTACAAGTTATAAACCAAAAGTCCACTCACAAACATCATCCAACCCAAAATTTATGGACGCTCTAGCCCAAGGAACACATGCACAATAATGACCCAACTTCCTTGACTTTTCGAGCTCAAAACCCGCTCCACGATCAACCATTACCACTGGGATTGCTCAAATCGGGCCCTAAATGAACTCCTATGGCATCGAAACCAGCAAAATCTGATCCGGATCGTCCCAAAACCCTAATCACGTGCCACCGTGACATCGGGAATAGTCCCACGCGCCGCCACGCGCCTCCGGAAGGTCAGAACATGCGCCCACGCGCCCTCAGGCGCCGATCACGCGCCTGTTACAGTGTTCACGTGCCTGGACCGGTCCAACTCGGCCCGGCTCAACCTGACCCAACCGGTTCACTCAACCCGATCGGTTCAACTCAACCCGATCGGTTCGCTCAACCCGATCGGTTCACTCAACCCGACCGGTTCACTGAACCCGACCGGTTCACTGAACCCGACCGGTCATCGGTGACTCTTCGGAGAATACGACCGGCTGCCGGCGCCACCGTCTGGTTTCGTCGGAATCCCCCATTTCCGGCCGAAACTTCAAGCTTTTATAACTACCTCAAAACTCAACCATTTTTCACAAATTTTATGTCTAAATCTATCTACTCAAACCCAAGAATCCAAATATGACCTCAAAACCACAAACACGTACCTGTGTAAGCCGAAAAATCAATTGGAATATCCGAAACTTCCTATACTCGGTTCGGCTTCCCCCGTGGTCCTCTCCTTCGATGGTTGGTACGGTTGTGATCGTGGGAAGGAGTAGAATACGATTAGTGGATCAAAAATGGAAGTTAATGCCTTGAATCAAAAGATGACTTTGTGGGTTTTTGGGTTGTTTTTCTCACGGTTCGGGGTGTGTGTTTGTTTTTCAGAGAGAGATCCTCATGAGATGAAGATGAAAATGAATAAATGAAGATGTAAAATGATTGGGGTTAAAAATATCTTCTCCCAAGCCAAAATTACCAAATGCCCTTGCACATCTAGACTCATAACTTTCGTACACGAACTCCGTTTTCTGCGTGCCGCCTGTCTACGAACTCGTGAGTTCAAGACCTACGCAACGACCCCAGAAAAATTCCCAAAAGTACTGCCAGTCAAAAAGGGACTCTCGAACCCGTCCAAAATCGAGGGTAAAATCGTCCAATTCTCAAAATAATTTAATTTCTGGTCGAGTTCGTTACAACATAGGTCAATACGCAGTGTATAATTTTCCATTTCCAATATTGTTGCATTAAAAAATAAAATTTTAATAGATTTTAATTGTGGGGAATTTAATGGGAACTGATTTTCACACTCTATTTTTTATTTGCTGTACTCTATTTTTTCTTTAAAAAGGTAAATGATAAAACTAAAAGCAGAGTGTATCAAAGAAAAAATGAAGTGCGAAAATCATCTCTAAATTTAATTTATGAAAAATATATGGCATTATTTTCTCTTCTAAAATGCAATTCAAAACTTTGGTGCACAAAACTTGAAACCGAATCAATTCCTGAGCTATTTCACTTTGGTACGATCCTAAATTCGAGATGATGAAAAAAATTCGTAGAACTCGAATTGATTTGCGGTATGGGAAAGAACCGTCTACCCCAAAGCTAGACCGTAGTAGTAGTATAGCAACGGTTAAGTACTATACTTTCACCCGAGACTTAAACGACACCGTTTACTTTGTCTTCAACTTCTGAGATGCACGCTTTCGCAACAGAGCCATAAGCCGCACCCCGACTCCGTAACTGCAGAGTGCACACAGCCAACCAACGCGCAAAAGTCATGCAAAGCGCGCTGAAAACGATGCCGTTTCGATCGATCTTCGACGCGGGAGAGCTTAAATCAGAACTGGAGAATTCCGGGATCAAGCCGAACTTCGCCCCTTACATATGGAAGCATGTGATCCAAAACCCCGATGCCCAATTCGACCAAATTCCTTCTTTACCGTCCGCCGCATACCCTCTACTAACCTCTAAATTCAAAACCCTAACCTCCTCTGTCCACTCAGCCATGGACTCCTCAGACCAACACACCACCAAACTCCTTATTAAGCTCCAGGTATGCCTTTTTATCTTTTTTGCGCACAACCCGTTTGATAAAATGCCTATGTGAGAAAGAATTACACTTTCTTTTGTTTTGTTGTTGTTAGAATGGAGCTCTTGTGGAGGCTGTAATTATGAGGTACGACACCCGCTTGGGAAAGTATAATGGGAAGCCCCGCCCTGGTGGTCTTAGGTCCACCTTGTGTATCTCATCTCAGGTATCAAGTTTTGAAATTTCGTGTTCTTGTCAAAATTGCTGGGTTTGAATGCTTCCGTTCATGTGAACAGGTTGGTTGCAAAATGGGTTGCACATTCTGTGCCACTGGGAGTATGGGTTTTAAGAGCAATCTGACCTCAGGGGAGATTGTGGAGCAACTGGTTCATGCTTCTCGCATTTCGCCAATACGCAATGTTGTTTTCATGGTAATTGGGTTTTCTTTACTAGATTGCTTGTTTGTGTTGGAATGATATGGATGTGGTGGGAATAACTGAACTTTTCTAAATTTGAGTATTTGTATTGTTGTCAGGGAATGGGGGAACCGTTAAATAACTATGGTGCCCTAGTTGAAGCGATTCGAGTCATGACTGGAGCACCATTTCAGTTGTCATCGAAGAGAATTACTGTCTCCACGGTATGTGTTGCAAACTGCCATCATATGATTATTTGTATCCGATTTTTAGGAACTCTTTCATGAGGAAACTTTTTTTGTTTGTTGAAAGCTTCGCTATATAGACTAAAACCTGAAAACACCCTGTTAACTTCAATTTTGAGTTAAACTCACATCATATTTCTCTTACTTTTGTCCATGAAAAGTTTATCCCCCCCATCAGTGCCGTTGTCTTGGAAGCCACAAGTAGAACATATACCTTTCTAGTGCTTTAGTTAATAGGATTTGGTAGTTGTAATAACTTTTCCATGCTATTCTATACAATTCTACAGTCAAGGTTGTGTATTACTTTTCTGAGACATTTTTTTCGCATTGCTTGTTCGTAATATTTTGTCTTGAATTCACTGACCAGTAATTTAAATGCTTCTTAGAGTGAACACATTGGAGCATTTGCCTTCAACTAAAGAATTGATTGCATACTTTAGTATTTTGTGTGATGGCCTGCATTTAGGACCTCCATCGAATGCACTTAAGATGTGACCTCTTGTGTGTCGGTTGGAAAGTAACTGTGTAGTAGACAGTACTCTTTAAGTCTTCCGTTGAATGTGGATGAATCATAGTTGCCTTAGTCTTAATGAAGTAGCTTTCAAGTGCTGGTACATTTGGTTCACTCGTTTATCAGTTGTGCATCTAATCTTCTGTAGGTTGGTATTATTCATGCTATCAAAAAGCTTCATAGTGATCTTCCAGGTCTGAATTTAGCAGTTTCACTGCATGCACCTGTCCAAGAAATTCGGTGTCAGATAATGCCTGCAGCTCGGGTTTTTCCTTTAGTAAAGCTCATGGATACACTGCAAGAATATCAAAAGAACACGTAAAATCTTGCTACACCTCATGCTTGTAGTAAATTTTTTCAGCTTTCATTTCTTATGATAAGAAATACACTTTCACTGTTGTTTTAGATTCCTAGATAATCTAACGGCTGAGTTTATCTGCAGTCAGCAGAAAATCTTCATTGAGTATATAATGCTTAATGGAGTGAATGATGAAGAGGAACACGCACACCAGCTTGGAAAATTGATAGAGACATTTCAAGTGGTGAGTTCTTATTTGGCAGCATATGAGGAATTGCAATTTGCGTGTACGTGTACACTCTTGTGTATTTGTATCCAACAAAATAACCGTTGCATTTGTTGTTTCGGTCACACAGGTTGTTAATTTAATACCCTTCAATCCAATCGGTTTACTGAGCAAATTCAAAACCAGTAGCGAAGACAAAGTATCCAGTTTCCAGAAAATTATTAGAGGTTGTTATGGAATCCGAACAACAATTCGCAAGGAAATGGGTCAGGATATAAGCGGAGCGTGTGGTCAGTTGGTGGTGAACCTACCCAGTAAGAGATCAACTGATAACGTAGTTCCCTTAACTGACATAGAAGATCTGCAGGTCACACTCAGATAGATCCATTCTTGCTTGAAGACTGGCGAGTTAATGCCCAATCCACGTAATGAAAGACCTTTCAGTCAGCTGGCCAAACTAATTACTTTGTTCCTGTAGTTGTAAAACTTTGCAATTCATTCAATTAGTTTGTGGTTGCAGAAGCAAAATTTGTCTTGTAATTTTATCGTAGCAGTAGCTGTAGCTGTAGCAGCTTAAATAATCACTTCAGATTTCTTTTTCTGTTTCAAGTCTCAACAAACTCGTGAGGAGCATCTTGACTCCATGACATCACAATCTTGCACCGGTGATTTGCTTTCAACCACTTCACCATCATATGCTCAACCTGCAGCTTTTTGTAACAGACCAATTCACCAACTCCTTATTTTGGGTCGAAGTGAATTCAGATTTATGTAGATATTTGCAGATTGTTTTTAAAGTGATTGAGTTTTATAGGTTTTACAAATTTTGTTGGTTTTCACAAACATTTAGTGTTAGTAGGGAATTATATAGTGTTGTGTTAAATTTTTGTCGAATTGTATAGTTGAGTTTTATATAATGCGATGTAGTTTTTGAAGAAAATCATATCGAGTTAAAAAATTTGATAGACATTTCTTGATGAGTTTAATAATCAAATCATAATTATTTCTCTCAAAAAAATCATAATTCAAAAATTTTAAATTATTAAACCTTTAAAAAAACAATCATAGAACTAATAGATTTAATTATCATAGCACATCTAATCCACCCCTTTTGAATTGGGAAAGGCCGTCCCTAGCCCCCATCCCCTGCTCATCATCTTCTATCCCATTAATTTTGACCTAGTCAAAGGCTTGCACAAGGGCTAGGCTTGCCTCCTTGCCAAACCGGGCAAGGTTGCTGGCCCACCCAACAAAAGACCTACAGCCCATTTGTGCTGCCTTCAGCTCAAACGGCTATTTTCTTGTGGCAATCAAATGGTGCTATGTGTCACGACAATAAAAAAAAGTAGCTGTTAAAAATCAACTTATAGCCGTTTGGAATTTTTTTAATTTTAAAATATTTATTTTTTTAACTCCTATAAATATTCATCCTTTAATCATCATTCATCACACATCTCCTATTTAAACCCAAATTCTTCCTACTTATATATTTTACATTTTGCTCAAATTTGTTATTATCGAATATGGTCCTAAACCACAAATGGTCAAATGATGGAGAAGTGTTGTTGTTCAAAGGTTGGGTAGCCGTCACTTCAAATGCAGTTGAAGGAGCCGATCAAACAAACAGTGCATTTTGGGTACGTGTTCGAAACCACTATGCCGAAAATTGGGAGGATCATGTGGAAGATATCCAAACAGTTCAGGGGTTTTCAAATAGGTGCAAAATATTGTGACTCATGCTCAAAGACTGTCAAATGACTTCCATAAAAGCTGCGGATTATCACTGTAGTGGTGACAATCAGATGGATGAGGTGAGAATTTTAGTGAAAACTTAAGTTTATTAGTTTATAAATGTATTATCATTGTGCAATATTTATTTTTTTAATTGATTAATTGATTCTTCAATACATGTTTAGATGATACAAACAGAGGTCTATTATAAAGAAAAAATGAAATCGAAATTTCTGTTTCATCATTGTTAGGAGATATGCAAACATTACGAGTATGTCAAAGATCCAGCGCGCAAAGAGTTATGAAGGTGATTATCATCCTCAAAATGATCAAGATTGGTTCAGCCCTCCTCACTAATTGGTTTTATTTCTGAAATTAAATTAATAGTTATTCTTCTTATTAGACTTGCACTATTATTTATGTAATTTAAATGTGTATTAAATTAATGGTTACTTCTTTGTTGTCATCATGTTTAATTTAGTTATTTTTATATAAAAAGTAGAACCATATAAATTAAGTAGTAGAATTAAATAGTATTTCCGAGATATTATATAAGATGTCTACATTATTATCTTTAAGAAAATAATTCACAAAAAAATTGAATTCTTGCCCCTTGCCCCTCTCCATTAGAACAACAAAAAACAGTTTTGGGCAAAATGCATGAACAGTGTCATTTGAGGGGCGAAACCTTGCATCTAGCGTCTTATCCTTGCCTTTACCACTAGACTTGCTCTCAATAAGATTGCGAGGCTAACTATCATACATGCCTGCAAATTTTTTTCTTTATTTTTTTAATTTCTATTTTACGTTTGTTCTTCCTCAAATAATAAATAAAATCTTGATATGGTTGTATTATTTATTTATTCATAATTTTTGTAGATAATTATATATGATAATGGGACAACGATAACTTGAGTTTTATCGAGTTTATATAACCACAAACAATAAATTTTTAGGTCCTAGTATAAGATCTATTGAATTCGGAGAGGGGAGGCTAGATAGATCATGAATTTTGTATAGCATAATTTACTTTAAAAAATTTTAAACTTCAAAACTCTACCACATAATGAAGTAAAAAATATTTAGTCACTTTTTCAATAAGCCCAAATATTTTTGAGTTATACACCTGAATTTTTAATGACTTCATATATTTCCATGTACACTGATAGAATACCCCTTGAGTTTAATTTCTGTATATATGGTTTCTTTTCATTGGGTTTTGTATTTCAAGGCTGCATGCTCCACAGTTCACACATTGTATAACCTTTTGTTTCTCAAATTAATGAAGCATAATATAGATTATACCTACATGGGTTTGAAGATCTGGTCTACTATAGTATAGGCTCTTATTTTCTCCTTTCTTAGGCCTTACATAGTGGGTCCGAAAATTTGAGTTTGATTCCTAGTTGAGAGTTATAAGACTGATTTTTATTTATCATGAGTTTGATTGTTATAGTGTTACATCCAGTCCCCCAAACTCGAAAATCGGAATTTTTCCTTGAGCAAATTACCCCTGCGTGTTTTGTTGGGCCTAATATATTCAGTGAAATTGACTCATTGTTCTTGTCTGTAGCTTGAGTCTAAGATGGCCAGGGCCCAAAGATTGAGCCCAATACCCACCTTAGCCTTACTCCGCCGCGACTAACCCCTCTTAGTTCACTCTCTCTTCTTCGCGTCTTAGTCTCTCTGTCTCTAGTCTCTCTTGTTCTCAGTCTCCATCGCTGAAACAAAATCGTAGCAACGCTGCATCACCCAAATCAAGGAGACCTTCGACCCTTATTACGACTCCATATCATATCCCTTCAGCTTCTCTTCATCGTTCTCCTCAATCACCTTCGAAGGAAAACCGAGAGCACACGCCGCACTCCCCGTCTAAAAGCTTCGACCTAGGATCCAAGACCATACCCATCCTCTTCGTCTTCTCACCGCGAGTCCAATGGACTAGATAGATAGCCACGAAGACCACCGCATCTAGATTTTTGAAGAAAAAACCGACAAAAAATTCGAAGTTTTCCGCTGAGATCGTGACCAAACTAGGTGAGAACGATCCTTGTAAGTTTAACCATTGTCTTAGTCACAATGAGAACTTCTTCTTGAGCTAATTGCATATGGGTTTTGGTGCGAGGATCGACGGCGATCGACCTCGCTAGAAATCACAGAGCTGCGAGGACCACCGCAAACTCCGATGAACCACCCTCTACAACCACCACCCAGGGCTGCGTCTCGACAAGGAGAACTCAACCCTGGAAACTTCCCCTATCGACGTACACCGTGGTGCGAGAATCAAAGAGAAAGACGGCGGCGGCCCCGAGATATCAGACAAATTTTCAAGTCAACCTAGGTAATTTCAGACCACGATCTTGTTTCCTTTAGCTTCCTAAGGTCGTTTAAAGAATGATTGACCCACTGCAAGTCATTTTTGGTTAGGTTTGGACAGAGAACGGAGTTGGGCGTTTGCACCGAAATCCAGCCGACTTCATGTGTTCTTCGGTCTTCTCAGGTAGTGGCTGGATTGGTGTGTGTTTCTTTGGTTTGCTAGTGAGAATTACTCGAAGGTTGACTCTTTGTTCACTGGTTTGGGAGGAGAGTTGGACAGCAGTGAAGCTTGATCGGAAACTAGAAATTTTCAACACTTACCGTGTGTCTCCGGAAGATTTCGAGGACTTTGGCTTGGAATCGAGCTTAGGGAGGTAGATTTCTGAATTTCTGGTTGAGGTTCGAGTCGGGTAGTGATTTTTAGGTGAATTCAGACAATTTATCTAGAACCGGGCCACCGATCACGGCAGTGCTCGCGGTGACATTGGTCACCCATTGTTGAACACGTGACAACCATGTGGAAGACGCATGGTGGACACGTGGAGCCACGTGGAAGCCATGTGAGCCCCCCTGACAGCCACTTGGGTGACACGTGGAGACACATGGAGCCACATGGGTGCCACGAGGTAGTACATTAAGCAGGCGCGTGAGCGCACATGGCGGCTCGTACTACCTCTAGTTGGCGCTTGGCGGCATGTGAGGTCACTTCCCGACCTCAGATCGGCGTGTGAAGGCGAATGGGGCTGTTTATTGGCCCACGGCAGCGTGTGAGCCTAGTTTCGGGATATTTCTAATCACTTAAACACGCTTTTAGTTCGTTTAGTGTTGTTTTAGTTCCGTTTTGAGTAACCCAAGAGGGGTTTTCTTTAGTTTTCCTTATTGAAGTAATTAGTAAACCTTGTGGTTGGTTTTGGTTAGGGTTTTTGATGACTTGGAGCTAACGTTGGCTTGGCACCATCGGGTAATCTTGATCCTCGACTAATTTGTGATTGGACCTCTTTCGCAAACCTGGTTTTTAGCACTACCTTTTCTACTTGCACGTTTTACATATTCTTGATCTTGAATGCATGATTAGCTTGATTTTTTGATTATGATTCTTATGCTTCCCTAGCATGCCTTATGTGGTTATTATATTATACTTCACGAGCATTCCTTGTGTGATTATTATATTATATCAAGCATGCCTTGTGAAATTATTATATTATATTCGCTGAGCATGATTCTTGGATGTTAACTTGTGATTACTATTATAAGATTGCTTATGCATACATTAGCTTCACAAGATGTGTGTGCATATGCTTGTGTTTTAAAGGAATTCCTTAGTACTTAATTTTGATTGCATTAGAATGTTGATGACCTTGAGATGGTTATCCCAAGATACGACTATCGAGTTGAGATTTTGGTTGGTATGCCCACATAGAGTCGTCGGTATCTTTAGTACCCGTTTGTTGGCCATAAACCAGCCTCCACATGATCGATCATCGGCGCTAGCTCGAATACTAGTTAAATAGCGCTAGCTTGTCCCCGAGCTGTTGGGGACATGAAGTGACGGTGCTTAGCACCCAGCCTTCACGTAGTCGAGGTACACGAGCAAACCGTAGATACCCAGCCTGTAATGTGCGGATGACTAGAGCAACTCAAGAGCATAATTATTGGGTTATACGTTCTATACTTGTAATTTGGGATGATTTCGAGACTGCATATTATTTTATTATTATTTCTCATTGAATGTGCATGTTTGTCATTTGTGCATTGTTGGTAACTTTGAGTTTCTTTTCAAAACTGAGGGGATAAATTATGTATTCAACTTACTGTTTTACACTGAAATAAACTATTTGGTCCACTTACCCTTCTGTTTCTCTTTGTGCCCCTCAAATATTTGTGGTACTTCACTCTTATCGATGAATTCTCGGTTGCTGCTCTAGCATTCACACCAGCTGTTCGGGTGTGACGCGTCGGAAATCAGGGTAACTCAGATATTTTATTGACTTAATGATCATCAAGTATTGTACTATGCTCTGTTCTTCCACTGTCCCAGTGAACAAATAATTGGTTTTCACTAGTTACTTTTCACACAATCTCCTAAAACATACCGTTTTCAACTTTTGGGTTTCGTCATCTGGATGTCACTGTTCAGTTGTTGGACATCATACCTCAATTTCGGTTTCCACTTGGGCTTTCTGGGTCGGGGTGTGTCAATTTGGTATCAAAGTATAGTTTTGGGAAGTGTCGTTAGTTTTCGTACACTTTATGATCATTAATCCCGACTTCACGTGACATAGCATCTCCTTGAATAGTTTGTATCGTTCATTGACGTTCGATTTTAACTGCTTGCGACTTGACCCAAGTAGTCAACATGTAGAGAAGAGGTGTCGATTTATCCCAACTTTTTTCTTCAGTTGTATGTTAGCCAGGTCTTCCGTCGAATTTCGCTTTTGGGCGGTGTGCACGAGCTTAGTACTCATCTGGGTGGTGTGAATGAGTTATTCAACGGTAAATATGACAACTTTGTTGTTTAGTGATCGGCTTGGTTGGAGGTTTATGTTGAGATGTGAGTTCGTAGAAACTATTTCAGAATTGGAGTTGAACTCAATTTAACTAGAAAACTCATAAAAATCACTTCGTGGGTTCCCGTGCTGAGTTACCAAAAATAAATTTTACACAAATCTAGGACACTAACTGAGGAGTTTTTTCACATACCCGTTGAGGTAGAGTTGGTGACAAGTTTCTTCTTAGTGTGATGAAGCTCGCGTAGTTCTGATTACGAGATCGTGAAACCAAGGCTATTACACTAAGAAGTACCTTGTGAGTATTCTAAGGTCTTAGTTACTCGGGAGAAGATATTAGCTTATTGTTTGTTTTTCTTTCGAATTTGGTTCTTATGTTGTAACATTGATGGTTGTGCAGTCTACTTGTTTTGTTTGCATGTTCTGTGCATTTGGTTTAATTGATTGGATGTTGTTTTTATGTGCGGTGCATACTCTAGCAAGTCTGCTTTGTAGTTTGTTACCCCATCTTGCAATTAAGTTTGCTTTGCTATTGAGTTTCTGGTATCATGACTTTAGTTTTGTTAAAAAAAAAAAAAAAAGAGTTTTGGGGTTTGTTTACTTGATGCAATCTTAGTATGTTTGGTAAATATTTTATTATTCATATGAACTTCTTGTTGGTGATTGTAATTGTTCTGGTTGAAATGATGCTGGTTAAGTGGTATCGTGGTTGTTACTTTTATTTTCCTTAACCATTTTCACTCAATGTATTTAAACCAGTTATTGATTTGTATTTGTCATATCTAGCACGCTTAACCTATTTTTACAACCCTCTTCTTTCTCTTTTGGTGGTTGACAAAATTCGTTGACGTTTGGATGATACAAATGTCACTTGCATTTTCTTTTTGATTAAATGTTTCAGTGAATTCTTTGGAGTTGTCAGGTTTTGGCTTTCCGTAGACAATTCTAATCCTTGTCATGTTGCATTGGGGTCTTCTTCATGCAAATAAAATGATTTTCAAACTGACAACATTGTTCATTTTGGGGTTGTTTATGTCTGTCTGTGTCTGAGATTGTAGGTTGATTGAATTTGATTTCTGAATGCTATGTATTTGTTCAAGTTCTCTTATAATCCCAAATGCATGTAGGGTTGGGGCATTTAATTAGTTTGGTAATGATCCTATGCCCTTTATGTTATGGTTTGATTCTGATTCAGATGTGTACCATCGGTCATGTTTTATACCCTTACCCTAAACTGACTTGTACACCATCTCCTAGATTCGTTGATTAGCATGTTAAGATGTGTCTACTTGGACCTCGGAGAGGTATTACTTGTGACAACTTGAGTTGGTGTGTTGGCGAAGGTTTTGTGGGTAATCGTTCACATTTTTTTATGACAGTTAAAATTTTGATGGATTTTCTTACTGTGCTTGGGTACCAGTTGTTGGGTTCCCAATTGTTATCCGGTGTCTTCGGTGGCAGTTGTTGGGTTCACAATTGTTATCCGGTGACTCTGCCCTTGCGGATTAGCATGACAAATCTACGCCGAGCTTAGAGTTTGAAGTGCCTCTTGACTTGGAGTTAGATAACCACAGTTATATCCGATCTTGGTTGGCCTTTCACCCCTGGCCATAAGTAACCCCCGTATTCTGCATCCAAGACTTAGTTGGTGCGTTTAACTGTTGACTACTCAGACTGTATGAATGACTGTCACCTTTAGTCGTGTAACCGGTGGCGGACGAGCTTAAATGGAAATCGCGGGAACGCGTGAACTCTCTCTGGACTATTACACTGGCCTTGTGTTCAGCTTGATGGATTGGTGCCTTGGTGTTAGTTTACTTCGAAGGAGGTTAGCGTACATTTTTCCGAATCGGCCTGTCTGGCTGAACGACTATTAGAAGTTTTGGAGAAGTGTTTATGTTAAAAACAAAACCAGGAAGTTAGTATTGTTGAAACAGGCTACTTTTGGGTTAAGCTTGCACTTGGATGTGTGATTTTTACCCCGGAAGTGTGGAGATGTGTCAAGAAATTTGACACCCTTGCTTGTGACTGAGTTGGAAGTCTCGCAAAAATCTCAATCACCTTTTGATCCTGAGTGGAGGTAGGAACGTTTTATCCTGTAGTTGTGTGAAGCGACTTCACACCAACCTTGTACTTGACGTCCTCTAGTCGATCATTGACCGAGTGACAAACCAATGTGCTTCTTACCAATACGTGGAATTTTACTTATGTGTGAACTTGTTTAGTTGTTTGAGAATGAAATTGTACCGTACCTCGAGACAAGGTCTTAATTACTTCGATCGAGAACCTTGAGTAACCTTGACCTTTGGTGAAGAATTGTCTGGCAACCCTAGCTACCTAACTGTTTGTTGACACCGCTTTACACCTACAAACTGACGTTCGATCTAGATCTTCTAAGTCGGAAGTGACTCTTTGCTAAGCGTAGCTTTTGTTGAGGTAAGTAGTTGATGTTGGTTAGCCAAGTCATTGGGGTTTTAGTTTTTTATCACATGGCGAGAACTTTGAGACTTTTTAGGCGAACTAGTAGTTCAAGTGATTTTACCATTGTGGACAAATAACGGTATTAGTTGGGGCATTGAGAGAAGATTACCAGTTTTTAGTTCAGTTGTTGGTTGTTGACAGAGTTGTTAAGTTGGAATAGTGAAGTAAAATCCTATCTCGGTTAGGAAAGACTTTAATATGGAGAATTGAAGTTACTGTCTATGATTATTTCGTTAATCATACGTTAAGGAATGTGACTACCATGAGCAGGTTTGAATGGAATTAACCGGAATGTTTACTTCGAAAGAGTATTGCTAGGTTGGGGACATACGCTATCTTGAGATAACTTTACTTTGTAGTTTCCCGAAGGTTGAGAAAGGACGAGTTATCGAAAGCTTTAAAGTAAAACGCTTAGTTGGGTGCCGTTTCCCTTTAGGTAAGGGTTAAATTGGAGTTTTAGTTGAGTACTTGCCAAGTTTAGGAATTTCAGATTGAAAGAAGTGGTATCTTAGAAGGAGATTAGCTGTACTTACGCCGGTTTCGGGTTAAAGGATTAGTGGGATTTGTAACATGTCAGCACTTCTTACGTGGAAGAATCTTCTAGACAAATGGCTACCTATGAAACCCGAAGAACCTTATCGAGGGAGTTGCATTCTTGTTGATGCTCTATTTGAGAATCTAGTGAACCTAGTTGCAGTTACTTTCAATTTAAGTGGAGTTAGGAATTGTCCGTTTAGTTGAGTATTTGGTTACCATTCGGATCTTGGGGATGTGTGCAACTAATCACCCTAGTACCTGAATTGTGTTATTAGATTTTCATTGGAGGGAACCTATTCGTAGGTTGTTAGTTGTTGTTTGGATAAGTGGGAACCCGGGGTGACCTGTAGTGACGGAGTTAGTCAATGCAATCATGAGGAGTTTGGTAGTTACATAAGAGATTAGTTGCCCTTTCATAAGACCCAGTTTGCGAGACCGACGAGCGTGGTTTTAGTAACCGATACCTCGATACAAGCGCCTAAGTTAGTAAAATAAGGAATAGAGAGATCGTGACTCATGGAACGATGCGAGACTGTTGGGAACCCATACAAGACATTCAGAAAATTATTCTAGAAGATTCTGATTTGTTGTACCATTTGGGGTCAACATACAATGAGTTGTAGAGTTTCAATTGGAGAGTCGCATCAGAGTATGGTATTAGAAGTTGACAATCTACATGAGAGACACAATGAACCGTTTGGAACTGTGCAAGAAAATTGAGTTTCGTGTCAGTGGAGGCATGAGAGAATTCGAGAAACCGTTGGGGAGTTGTGCGTTTATGTAACGACCGGCCCCGAATCCTCGGTAACGACCGTCGTTAGTGGAATCCACTCCGCCTGGAATCCTCCGGCACAATCAGTATTGTTAGCTTGTCCCCGTTCGAAAATCCCCTAGCTGCAACATCTTTGAGGATTCGAACCCTGGACCAAGCCTTTTTATTCCTCTCAAGGAGCACACCTTTCACCAACTACCTAGGGGATTTTCGAAGTGGGGCTAGGTAACAATACCTTTGTGCCGGGGTAGGCCAGTGGGAGGAGGACTCCTATAACGACCGTTGTCCGGAGGATTCTAGGGATGGATCGTTACACTTTAACTTACGTTGAAAAAATTTTGTGGACAAAATTACCTTAAGGGGTAGTTTGTTACATTCCGTCCAGCAAACTCAAAAATTGTACGCCTGCGCCTTTTGTTGGGCCTATTTTATTAAATGAAATTGACTCATTGTTCTTGTGTGCAGCTTGAGTCTAAGCTGGCCCAAGCCCAAAGATTGAGCCCAATACCCACCTTAGCCTTACTCCTCTACGACTAACCCCTCTCAATTCACTCTCTCCTCTTCGCGTCTTAGTCTCTCTATCTCGAGTCACTCTTGTTCTCAGTCTCCATCACCGAAACAAAATCGCAGTAGCGCTGCATTACCCAAATTAAGGAGACCTTCGACCCTTATTATGACACCATATCATAACCCTTCAGCTTCTCTTCATCATTGTCCTCAGTCTCCTTCGAAGGAAAACCGAGAGCACAAGCCACACTCACCGTCTAACACCTTCGACCCAGGATCCATGACCACACCCATCCTCTTCGTCTTCTCACCTCGACTCCATTGGACTAGTAAGAGAGCCACGAAGACCACCGCATCTTGATTTTCGAAGAAAAAACCGACAAGAGGTTCGAAGTTTTTCGTCGAGATCGTGACCAAAGCAGGTGAGAACGAGCCTTGTAAGTTTAAACATTGTCTTAGTGACAATGAGGGCTTCTTCTTTAGCTAATTGCCTGTGGGTCTTGGTGCGAGGAACGATTGTGGTCGACCTCGTTGGAAATCGCAGTGCCGCGAGGAACACCGCGAACTCCGACGAACCAGCCTCTGTAACCATCATCCCCCGTCGACGTACACCGTGGTGCGAGAATCGAAGAGAAAGGCGGCGGTGGCACTAAGATTTTTGACAAATTTTCAGACCAATCCAGGTAATTTGAAACCACGATCTTGTTTCCTATAGCTTCCTTAGGTCTTTTAGAGAAGGATTGACCTTTTGCATGGCATTTTTGGTGAGGTTTGAACCGAGAACGGAGTTGGGCATTTTCATCGAAATCCATTAGACTTCATATGTTCTTCGGTCTACTTAGGGCTAGATTAGTGTGTGTTTCTTTGGTTTGCTGGTGAGAATTACTCGAAGATTGGCTCTTTTTTTGCTGGTTTGGTGGAGGGTTGCACGGTGGTGAAGCTTGGCCAAAAACGGGAAATTTTCAACGCTCACCGTGTGTCTCTGGATGATTTCGAGCACTGTGGGTTGGAATCGAGCTTCAAGAGGTAGATTTCTGAATTTCTGGTTGAGTTTCGAGTCGGGTAGTGGTTTTTAGGTGGAATCAGACGAGTTTTTCAGAACCCGACCACCGTTCACGGTGATGCTCGCGACGACACTGGTTACCGAATT
Organism: Oemleria cerasiformis; assembly: GCA_037349345.1. Lineage (NCBI taxonomy): Eukaryota > Viridiplantae > Streptophyta > Magnoliopsida > Rosales > Rosaceae > Oemleria > Oemleria cerasiformis. The sequence continues at coordinate 2,350,194 of JAZGTL010000021.1, forward strand.
CTGAACACAAGACAATTATGTGGAAGCCGCGTGGCGGGCACGTGGAAGCCGCATGGGGGACATGTGGAAGCCAAGTGGCGGACATGTGTAGCCACGTGGAAGCCGAGTGGCAGACACGTGCGCGCCACCTAGCAGCAACATGGGTGACACATGGAGACACGTGGGCACATCCTGGCAGCCGCGTGGCAGTATACTCAGCAGGCGCGTGAGTGTACGTGATGGCGCGTGCCACCTCAGGCCGACGCATGGTGGCGTATGAGGTCACTTCCCGACTTCAGAACAGCACGTGGGGCTATTTTCAGGCCCACGGTTTCGGGACGTTTCGGATCACTTAAACACGCTTTCAGTTCATTTAGTGTTGTTTTAATTCCATTTTGAGTAACCTAAGAGGGGTTTTCTTTAGATTCCTTATTGAAGTAATTAGTAAACCTTGTGGTTGGTTTTGGTTAGGGTTTTTGACGACTTGGAGCTTACGTTGGCTTGGCACCGTCGTGTGATTTTGATCTCCGATTAATTGTGAGTGGACCTCTTTCTCAAACATCAATTTTAGCACTACCTTTTCTACTTGCACATTTTACATATTCTTGATGTTGAAAGCATGATTAGCTTGATTGTTTGATTATGATTCTTATACTTCTTGAGTATGTCTTATGTGGTTATTATATTATACTTCCTGAACATGCCTTGTGTCACTATTATATTATATTTCTCGAGCATGCCTTGTGAGATTATTATATTATATTTCCCGAGCATGATTCTTGGATGTTAACCTGTGATTACTATTATAAGATTACTTATGCATACATTAGCTTCACGAGATGTGTGTGTGTATATTCTTGTGTTTTAAAGGAATTCCTTAGTACTTAATTATGATTGTGATTAGAATGTTGATGACCTTAAGATGGTTATCCCGAGATACGACTATCGAGTTGAGATTGTGGTTAGTAAGCCCACTTAGAGTCGCCGGTATCTTTAGTACCCGTCTGTTGGCCATAGACCAGCCTCTATGTGATCAATCAACCGTGCTAGCTCGAATACTAGTTAAATAGCGCCAGCTTGTCCCCGAGCTCTAGGGGACATGAGGTGACGACGCTTAGCACCCAGCCTTCACGTGGTCGAGGTACACGATTAAACTATAGATATACCTAGATTTCCATGTACGGATGACTCGACCAATTCAAGAGCATAATTAGTGGGTTATATGTTCTATAGTTGTACTTCAGGATGATTTTGAGACTGCATATTATTTCTTGCAGAACGTGCATGTTTTTCATTTGTGCATTGTTGTTATCTTTGAGTTTATTTTCAAAACTAAGGGGATAAATTATGTATTCAACTTACTGTTTTATACTGAAATAAACTGTTAGGTCCATTCACCCTTCTGTTCCTCTTTGTAACCCTCAGGTATTTGTGGTACTTCACGCTTATCAAGGTGTTCTCAGTTGCTTCTCTAGCATTGACACCTGCTGTTCGGGTATGACACATCGGAAATCGGGGTACCTCATGTAGTTGCTTCACTTAATGATCATCAAGTAATGTACTATGCTCTGTACTTTCGCTGTCGCGGTGAACAATTGATTGGTTTTCACTAATTATATTACACACGACCTCCTAAAACGTACCGTTTTCAACTTTTGGCTTTCGTCATCTACACATCACTGTTTAGTTGTCGGTCAGGATACCTCGATTTCGGTGTCCACATGGACTTTCCGGGTCGGGATGTGTCACTTATTTATAGTGGCCCACATCATTAAATAGGGAGAGAAAGAAATACCAAGTATCAATAATAAAGTGATGACTAGTGAAAAAAGGGCAATGCTTGGGATATCACTTTTTATAAATCACATTTGTAAATCACATATTAATACAAGTAGGACCAAGGACGGACGGAGGGGTGGTTCTAGGTGGTGCTGGGCCGACCCTCCTAACTTATATATATATATATAATATAAGGGATATTAATAAAAAATAATATATAATATATATTAAATTGATTCTAATCCGAGTAAATATTTTTATTTCCATTGAAATTTCGAATATATTAATCATTGCACTGTGACCTTTATGTGTGTTCTTACTTTTGTTTTGTTTCTTATGTATGAGAATTGTTTGAATTGAAATGTATTCAAACATATTTTTAGTTATGTAAAATATCACAAAATGAAATCAAATAATTTTCGAGTTGTAACGATTTAAAAAAAATAAGAATTGGTTGAAGACAAAGATGAATACAATAAATTAGTAATATGATATGATGTTTGGATCCTTTGGTTTGGTTAGCTAGATATATTGAGAATTTAACAAAAAAAGCCAAAATTTGGCATTCAATTACAAAAATGTCACTTTTTCAAAAAACTTTCAATTATAACAAAAAACCTATACAAATAGACTAAAATACCTCAAAACTTATTTTTTTATAGGAAAAAAGTCTGGAAGGGGGCAATGATACACCCCACCACAGAAATTCAACTGGATACTGGAGTCACCGGTGCTAGTCGACACCTGGACACTGAATCCAACATAAGAACGCCTACTAAAACGCTGCGTTTTAGGAAGTTTAGTGAAAAGTAAAATTGTATACACTAAATTACCATTCACCACGTCAGCGGTAACCTAGGGCATGATTAATTTAAACGATGATCATAATTAAAGTATTGAATACTTAACCGATTTTTACCTAGTTACACCCTCCACGGTGATGTCAAAGCTGCCAGCACGTGACTCTCTCCTCGTACTTACGAACCTCGTTTAAGAGACTTGAGGGGTGCAACAAAAATGTGAGTGAACATATGCTGACCCCTCAGCACTCAAAATACAAATATCAATAAAATAATATAATACAACAGGGCATACAAAATATGGCACAACATTAAAATACCAACATCATAATCAAATAACCCCTCAGGGTTAGTAGTCACACACATCTAATCCTATTCAACCTAAACTTATTTGTTTTTAGCAACAAACATTCATAAGTAAATCTTCATACATTGAAGATGACACATCAGATCCTATGGATGACATGACTAGTAATACTCAGACGCCAACGTCTCGCTATGATGGTATGGATCATCTCAAGGACACACTATCCATACAAAGCATAATCTTATCAATCGGGGTCACTACCCACACCATACCCACTGACCTCGATAACTAACGTACCTTCACTGGTACATGAATTCTTATCATTAGTCATGACCCTCGTCATTAAATCGTATAAGTCGGTATGTCCCTCGACTCTCGCTTCGTATCAACTCGTATACCATATCGCATTAGCCGGCATAACCCTTGGCTATAATAATCGTATCAGCTGGCATATCACCTTGGCTGGCTATCATATCACGTCATTAGTCGGCACAACCCTCGGCTGGCATTAGCCAGCATGTATCATCGGCTGGCATCTCACATCATCAACCGGCCTATATCATCGGCTGGCAGCAGCCATCATGTATCATCGGCTAGAATATCACATCAACAGCCGGTATGTATCATCGGCTGGCATCAGCCGGTATATGTCATCAGTTGGCATCTCACAAACAGAGGTATCCCTATGGCACTATAGCTGCACGAGTTACGCGCACGTAACAAGATTGGCTGTCTTCGCTCGTACCACGACCGCGTGAAGGACTGGGTGCAAGCACCATCACCACGAGTTGGCTTAGGAGCATAGGACCACAATACACGCAAGGCTCGGGAATAGGACTGGTGCCATTTAACAATTATAGAGCGGACGCAGGTGGACGATCACGTGGAGGTTGGTTTGTGGCTACATACTGGTATGATACCAGCGACCACCATATGGATATACTATCACTAACATCTGTGCTATGCCGGCATGAATCCTCGGTAATCCTCGCACCACAACACAACTCATGTGCTATGTCGCCCTGATTCGCCGGTAATTCTCGCACGACAATACAACTCATGTGCTATCCCGACATGATTCATCGGTAATCCTCGCACGACAATACAACTCATATGGTTTGGCGGAATGATTCATCGGTAATCATTGCACGACAATACAACTCATGTGCTATGCCGCATGATTCCTCGACAATCATCGCACTATCATATGACCCATGAAAATATTATTGACACATGTGCTATGCCGGCATGACTCCTCGGCGATAGTATCACAGCATGACTCATGACCACATGACTAACTCGTGTGCTATGCCAGCATGACTCCTTGGCAATAGCATCACCACATGACCCCTCTGTCTCGATCATCGTACTCGTCATGTTCGTCATTACGTGTCGATAACTCTACGTACTCACGATTATCGGCGTATCGCAAGTCTCGACATCTATCCTCGAGATGTCCCAACCTAGTGGTAGTTTATACTCATTCCAGAGTACTTATCTTTCCTCAATATTCTAACAAAAAATCTCATAATCTATCCCCTAGATCTTCCATTATAATATTAGTTTATACTCTCTTTGGAGTACTTATCTTTCCTCGGTATATCTCAGAATCTTTCCTTGAGATTTACTGCTATTATCTAGTTTATACTCATTGTGGAGTAATTACAATCCTCAAATAGTATAATTACATAAATCCGGCTCTTAAAATCACCCATGACATACTCTATAATTGTTTTCTACTGTCATCAAAATTTTTATAGTGTTTATTAGTCTCAAATCAAAGTATCAGTGACATGACTCTTCCCAAATTTCCCCTCGAAACCCGAGAAAAGCCCTGCTCCCGCCTAACAACTTAATAAATTGCCTAGAATACCCTTAAGCCCCTGCAATTAGTTACGAGAATTCTGCCAAAAATTCGGCTGAACCTCCCCTATAAAATAGGTAACCGTCTACCACCTGTTAGGCGAATGATCAAATACCACTCTCGAATCCCAACATCACCAAATAACCACCGACGTAGTCAAAATTTAGAATAAGTCCAAAAGGCTTATCAGAGAAACTAAGTAGGAAAGGTAAATACATAAAATTTATAAATCCTACTCGATAGTCTTAGGTAAAGGCGCAGCTGAAATTTAATGCCTCCGTCTCTGGATGTGCCCTTGTCAACTCAACGGCGTGGAGGGGATTTAAAATAAAGAAAAGTGTGAGTGGACAAAATAATCGTTTAAAATAATTTCTGAGGAAAACATACATTTCCCCCTCCACGAGTAAAACAATGCATGCATAATATAAAATTCCTTTTTAAACAACTAATATATAATGATAATCTGAAAACTTACCAGAAACTTCATTTTAAGTTAACACACTCGGTGGGACTCACGAAAACCTGAATAATGAAAACAACCCGTGGTCTATAATCCTGCTTTGAAAACCCTTCTAAAAGGAGTTAAAAAATCATGGGTACAGACCTGGACACAAAAATATCATAACATATCTCACTGTTCCCTGAATGTAATCCCGAGCCGTAGCTTGATATCCGAGCTAACTGACCCGAGTCCACCCATCCACACACCCAATATACCTCGAGTTGTACAGAATCATGTAGTACACGTAGACAGCCTCAACGACCTGGTGGAGAAATACCCTTCGACACCAGCGTCGAAGAAACCGCAACGATCTGGCGGAGAAATACTCTTCGACGCCAGTATCGGAGAACCATCAACGAACACGTGGTGGGAAATACCCCACATCACGTGCCGGAGAAAATCATGACCCTCAAGGACGGTATACATAATGGAAACAAACCCCCAAGGTAAAATCCAAAATACAGTTTTGAAATCCTTGTTTCTTGGCCTAAGCCAAATTAATTGCAAAACCGGGTCTATGCCCAAATCCCATAAAGTCACAAATCCGGGTCTAACCCAAAAATCATGGACCAAAAAATCTATAAAGTCAAAACTAAATAAAAGTAGAGTCCATAAAGCCGGGCCACAACCCAAAATGTCATTTCTAATTTATTATTGAAAATCAGTGTCCAGTAACGATTTATTAGAATAATTATTCTAAATTTCAGAAATTTGCCAAAAAAAAAAACTGAACAAGAAATCATTTAAAATATCCATTTATGCTGGCATGACAATTTACAAACCAAAGTCCACTCACCGAACATCCAATTAAGCTCAACCCCGAGTCGTACGCTCCTCTGAAGTTCCTGGAGCAGTATCGCATGTCAAAAGTAACAAACGGGGTTACCAACGATAATTAAAAACCCTTAATCCGACCCCCGTAAATCCCGGATGTGCGAACATATTAAACCTAAAATGGTAGCAACTTAGGACAACCAAAACAACCCCTAAACAATGTCCGATTGACCCAACACCTGCGCCAAAAGGTCCGAAACGTCGAGAGCTTCGAAACTCGTGTTCGTCGAAGCTCGAGGAGGAGCTTCACTCGCTGCCACGCGCCGGTAGACAACCATGACTCCTTCTCCCACGTGGCAGCAGGCGCGACTGCACACCCTCAGAGTCCGAGCTACTGTTCATTTCTGCAGAAAACTCTATAACCACCCTAAACTTCCAAGCTTCATAACTTCCTCAAGCTTCAACGAAATTCAATATTCTAATAATGGAAATTCATCTACTCGAGCCAAGGAATCCAAATATGCAATTAGAATTGAGATTCCTTACCTGTGGTGGCCGGAAAATGGCCGGACAACTTCGGTGGTACTGTTCACTACTGGTTTTCCTTCTCCTAACACTTCCAAGCTCGATGAAGGATATGGTTGAGCTCAAAATGAAATGAGGAATATGATTATGTGAATAGTTTGTGGGGGTTTAGCCTAAATCAAAAAGTCAGATTTTAAGAGTTTGTGTGTTTCACGAATTGGATGAGGAACTCGCGAAGAGACAGGGAAAAAATGGAGAAAAATCTGGAAGTAATAGGTTTTAAAATATATGACCCCCACAAATTACCAAATTGCCCCTGCACATTCTAGACCCACAACTCACTCATACGAACTACGTTTTTTGTGTGCCGCCTATCTACGAACTCGTTAGTTCGAGACCTACGCAACGGTTCAAGAAAAACATCCAAAGGTATCTCCAAATAAAAATTGACTTTCACGCCTCTTATAAAACCAAGGGTAAAATCATCATTTTCTAAATTAATTTACGAAGTTTGCCTATTTAAATAAACGGGTCATTACAACTCACCCCCCTTAAAGAAATTTCATACTCGAAATTCATCCTTGTCACTAGAACAAATGTGGATGTTGCGCCCGCATCAGTGCCTCGGGTTCCCACCTGGCCTCCTCCACGTTATGATTCCTCCACAGAACTTTAACCAGAGGAATAGTCTTTCTGCACAATACTTTTTCCTTCCAATCTAGAATTTGCACTGGTTGCTCCTCAAAACTCAAATCATCTATCAGCTCAATTGATTGCATCTCCAATATATGAGATTCATCAAATAGATACTTCCGAAGCATGGATAAATGGAATACATCGTGAGGCTTTGACAGTTCTGGGGGTAAAGTAAGTCTGTAAGCCACTGGCCCTATCTTCTCAATAATCTCATAAGGCCCAATATAGCAAGGACTCAGCTTCCCTCGTCTACCAAAACGTACAACTCCTTTCCAGTGGGATAATTTCAAGAAAACCCAGTCTCCGATCTCAAACTCGAGATCTCTGATCCGTAGGTCTGCATAGCTTTTCTGGCGGTCCTGAGCTGCCTTCAATATTTCCCCGTTGATTCTAATCTTTTCCTCTGTTAGTTCAACTATCTCTGGTGTCAATAGTCTTCTCTACCTACTTCATTCCAACATATCGGTGTCCTGCACTATCTCCCATATAGTGCCTCAAAAGGAGACATCCCAATACTAGACTAACAACTGTTGTTGTATGCAAACTCCATCAAGGCCAGGTGTGAGTCCCAGTTCCCTTTAAACTGCAGTACACAAGCTCTCATCATATCTTCCAAAATATGAATTGTCCTCTCAGACTAACTGTTAGTCTGAGGATGAAAAGCTGTACTGAAATGCAATATAGTTCCAAAGGCTTTCTGCAAACTCCACCAAAACCTCGAGGTAAACCTAGGATCCATGTCTAATACAATCGACTCTGGCGTCCCATGTAACCGTATGTTCTCATCCACAAAAAATTTAGCGTACTGGTCCATCCTATAATCTTCTCATACAGGCAAGAAATGTGCTGACTTCATAAGTCTATCAACAATTACCCAAAGAATAGGTAGTGGTTGTAGTGCCCTATATAGTTTCTGCCTCACTACTTTTACATGTTGACACGTCAGGCATCTACTCACAAACTCTGCTATTTCCCTTTTCATCCCAGTCCACCAATAGTGCTCCTTAAGAGTACGATACATCTTAGTGCCACCTAGATACATAGCATAGGCAGAACTATGAGCTTCCTCAATAATTTCTCTTTTCAACTCTATATCATTAGGTACGTACAACCGGCCAACCATGACCACTGCCCCATCATCCCTAATCACATAATCCTGCCTATTCCTATCCTATAACTCTATCCTAATAATGCATAACGTAGGATCCTAGAGTTGAGCTTCAATAATTCGGACAATCAAGACAGGCCTCACATGGAAGCTAGCCAACAGAGCCCCCTGGTTATCCATCCCAAGTATAATTCCCGCTCTTCGGAGTTCCACCAGCAATGGTAAGTAAACAGTGTGCAAAATAGGCCAAGGAACCCATGGACTTCCTACTCAGTGCATTCGCCACTACATTGGCCTTTCTTGGGTGATACTCTATCATATAGTCATAATCCTTTATCAACTCTTGCCATCTCCTCTGCCTCAAGTTAAGATCTTTCTAGGTGAAGAAATATTTCAAGCTCTGATGGTCTGTAAAGATTCAGCACGTTTCCCCATACAAATAGTGTCTACAAATCTTCAGTGCTTGCACCACTGTAGCTAACTCTAAATCATGGGTGGGGTAGTTCAACTCATGGGCTTTAAGTTGTCTGGAAGCATATGCTATCACCTTCCCATGCTGCATCAACATGCAGCCTATACCTCGTAATAGTGCATCACTCTACACCTCAAATCCTCCGCTATCACCTGGAAGGGCTAACATTGGGGCAGAAGTCAACCTCCTCTTAAGCACTTGAAACCTCTGTTCACACTCATCATCCCATTAAAATTTGACTCCTTTCCTAGTCAACGGAGCAGCTATCGTAGAAAAGCCTTCTACGAACCACCTATAATATCCTGCTAAACCCAGAAAACTTCTCACCTCAAACGTTGTCCTTGGTTGCTCCCAATTTTCCACTGCCTCTACTTTTTGGGGATCCACACTGATACCCTCTACAGAAATTACATGACCTAAGAATCCCACATTGGTCAACCAAAACTAACATTTACTGAACTTGGCGAACCGTTGCTTTTTCCTCAGCGTATTCAGCACCAACCTCAAGTGCTTCTCATGTGCCTTAGCACTCTTAGAATATACTAAGATATCATCAATGAACACAATTACAAAACGATCCAAATACTGTCGGAACACCCTATTCATCAAATCCATAAATGTCGCCGGTGCAATAGTTAGACCGAAGGGCATCACCAGGAACTCATAATGCCCATTGCGTGTCTTGAAAGCCATTTTGGGAATGTCCTCTTCCCTGATCCTTAACTAATGGTACCCGGATCTAAGGTCAATTTTAGAGAAATACCTTGCCCCTTTTAATTGGTCAAACAAGTCATCAATTCGTGGCAAAAGATACTTATTTCATACCGTAACCCTGTTTAACTATCGGTGGTCGATACATAGCCTCAAACCACCATCTTTCTTCCTTACAAATAACACCGGCGCACCCCAAGGTGATACACTCGGTCGAATAAATCCCATATCCACCAAGTCCTGCAATTGAGTCTTCAATTCACTCGATTCTGCCGGTGCCATCCTGTACGATGCCTGTGATATAGGTTGAGTACCCGGAAGAAGGTCTATGGTGAACTCAATCTCCCGGTGAGGTGGCGACCCCGGAAGAGCCTCCAGAAACACATTTGAAAACTCATTCACCATAAGAATATCCTCCATCCTCACTAAAGTAACCCGAGAATCGATCACGTGAGCTAAAATAAACCTCATAACTCATGACCATCCACTACCACTGGACAACAGCGTATCACTAGGTTCACCACTAACATATCTCTGGTGGGGGTGCTAATGTCGATGTCCCACCAATCGGTGACAATTCTCTATTAACAAAAAGTGTAAAACACCGAGAAATAAAAGAATGTGTAGCCCTAGGATCTATCAAAACTCGAGCATCGTGGTAAAAAATAGACAACATACCAGTAACCACCTCTAGTGCATCTCGAGCCTCCTGCTATGTCATAGCAAAAATTCTGGCTTGTGTACCAGAAGATCGACCACGACACCTATGTCTCCCACTGGCCCTGCTGGCCACACTGTACTGATTATGGCTCCCCGCTACAGTACCAGATGTCTACGTTGCTCTCTGACTCGGTTTAGTAGCATTTCGGCCCAAAGAACTACTACCTGGACAACGTGGACATTCTCTCTTAAAATGACCAGTCTCATCACAAAAGTAACAACCGGTGTCACCAAGCCGAGCGGGTTTACCACTCTGTTTCCCGGTCGAGTGCACTGAGGCCCCACTAGACTGAGCTAATGACTGTTGTCCCCCTAAAAAACTTCGGGAACCTCCCTGACCGGTTTTGCCACTGCCGGACCCGGATCTTGCACTCCCCGAAGATCCAGAACTGAAACTGCCTCTCTTAGATGGTCCTGACTAGAGGCTACGAAACTCAGGCAATCCCGGCGTCGCCTAGACCTACTAAGGTAGCACTGAGATGACAAACTCATCTCTACTCTAGCCATAACATTTGATAAAGCCCTCAAAGACATATGTACCACCGCAGTTACTGCTACTCTAATCTCATCTCTTAGTGCATACTCAAACCTTCGGCACTTACCCATCTCATTTGCTACGAGAGCCGGTACAAATCGTGACAAATCAAGAAATTTGTGCTCATATTGTGCCACCGTCATGTCCCCCTACTGCAACTACAAGAACTCAGCCTCTCTGGCAGGTCGGTATGAGCGAGGATAAAATCGCTCGTGGAAGCACTCCTGGAAAGCTTCCCAAGTAACTGTACGAACATCCCAGCCTGTCATCTGCAAGGCATGCCACCAACGGTACGCATAGTCACTCAGAAGAAATGTGGCTAAACGCACCCTATCCTCTAGAGGGCATTACAAAACAACATATAATCGTTCCAAACGAGTAATCGAATCATTAGTATCATCTGGGCCTAACTCACCCGTAAACACTGTAGCCCCTAGCCTCTGGGCTCGCTCAATGTCAGAGGCGTCAGAAGTAGCCCTACCCTGAAGTACAGTCATCAATGCCCGACCGAACTGATCCAGGATCTACCCCAAATCAGGCTATAATACGAGATCATGTGTAGTATTAGCTTCATCACTGTTTCTAGGCCGCGGACGGGACACGCGTCTCGGAGGCATCACGCTGAGAAAAACCATAATTCGTCAGTACCACAATCATATGTACACTAGGTGTGCTGTGTATAGGAATTTAAACCTAGAGCTCTGATACCAAGTTGACAGGACCCTTCTAGAATTTCCCCTCGATACCTGTGAAATACCCTGCTCCCGCCTGACAACTTAATAAATTTTCTATAATACCCTTAAACCCTTGCAATTAGTAACGAGAATTCTACCAAAAATTCGGCAGAACCTCCCCTATAAAATAGGTAACGGTCTTTCACCTGTCAGGCAAATGATCAATTACCACTCTCGAATTCCAACATCACCAAATTACCATCGACGTAGTCATAATTTACAATAAGTCCAAAAGGCTTATCATAGCAACTAGGTAGGAAAGGAAAATACAGAAAATTTATAAATCCTACTCGATAGTCTTAGGTAAAGGTGCAGCTGAAATTTAATACCTCCGCCTATGGATGTGCCCTGGTCAACTCAACAGCCTGGAGGGGATTTAAAACAAAGAAAACTGTGAGTGGACAAAATAATCGTTTAAAATAATTTCTGAGGAAAACATACCCTTCCCCCTCCACGAGTAAAAAATTGCATGCATAATATAAAATTCCTATTTAAATAACTAATATATAAAGAGAATCTGAAAACTTACCGGAAAATCCATTTTAAGTTAACACACTCGGTGGGACCCACGAAAACTCAAATAATGAAAACATCTCGTGGTCCTCAATATAGTGAGGACCTGGACACAAAAATATATCCCGTGGTCCATAACATATATCACCGCTCTCCCAATGTAATCCCAAATCGTAGCTCGATATTCGAGCTAACTGACCCGAGTCCAACCCTCCGAACACTCGATATAGCTCGAGTTGTACAGAACCCTGTACTACGTGTAGACAGCCTCAACGACCAGGTGGAGAAATACCCTTCGACACCAGCGTCGGACACCAGCGTCGGAGAAACCTCAACGATCTAGCGGAGAAATACCCTTCGACGCCAGCATTGTAGAACCCTCAATGAACACGTGATGGGAAATACCCCACATGACGTGCCGGAGAAAATAATGACCCTTAGGGACGGTATACATAGTGGAAACAAACCCATAAGGTAAAATCCAAAATACATTTTTGAAATCCTTGTTTCCTGGCCTAAGCCAAATTCATTGCAAAACCGGGTCTATGCCCAAATCCCATACAGTCACAAATCCGGGTCTAACTCAAAAATCATGGACCCAAAATCTATAAAGTCAAAACTACATAAAAGCAGAGTCCATAAAGCCAGGCCACATCCCAAAACGTCACTTCCAATTTATTATTAAAAACTCATGTCCAGTAATGATTTATTAGAATAATTATTCTAAATTCTAGAAATTTGCCAAAAACAATACTGAACAAGAAATCATTTAAGATATACATTTATGCATGCATGACAATTTACAAACCAAAGTCCACTCACCGAACTTCCTTTTAATCTCAATCTCGAGTCGTATGCTCCTCTAAAGTTCCTGTCAAAAGTAACAAGCGGGGTTATCAACGATAATTAAAAACCCTAAATCCAACCCCTGTAAATCCCGGACATGCGCACACATTAAACCTAAAACGGTAGCGACTTCGGACGTTCAAAACAACCCCTAAATAATGTCTAATTGACTCGAAACCGACGCAAAAATGTTTGGAACGCCGAGAGCTTCGAAACTCGTGTTCGCCGAAGTTCAAGGAGGAGCTCCACGCGCCGCCAATTGCAGGTGGACAGCCGAAACTCAATCCACCATGCGGAAGCAGGCGCGACTACACACCCTACTCGCCTTCAACCTCAGAGTCTGAGTTACTGTTCATTTATGCAGAAAACTCCATAACCACCGAAAACTTCCAAACTTCATAACTTCCTCAATTCTCAACGAAATTCAACATTCTAATAATGGAAATTCATCTACTCAAGCCAAGGAATCCAAATATGCAATTAGAATTGAGATTCATTTCATGTGGCAGCCAAAAATTGGCCGGACAACTTCGACGGTACTGTTCACGATTGGTTCTCCTTCTTCTAACACTTCCAAGCTCGATGAAGGATATGGTTGAGCTCAAAATGAAGAGAGGAAGATGATGATGTGAATGGTTTGTGGTGGTTTGGCCTAAATCAAAAAGTCAGATTTTAAGGATTTGTGTGTTTCACGGTTTGGATGAGGAAATCGCGAAGAGGGAGGGGGAAAATGGAAAAAAAATCTAGAAGTAATGGGTTTTAAGATATCTAACTCGCAAAAATCACCAAAATGCCCCTGCACATTCTAGACCCACAACTCACTCATACGAACTCCGTTTTTTGTGTATCGCCAGTCTACGAACTCGTGAGTTCGAGACCTGCGCAACGGTATAAGAAAAACGTCCAAAGGTATCACCAAACAAAAATTGACTTTCACGCCTCTTATGAAACCTAGGGTAAAATCGTCATTTTCCAAATTAATTTACGAAATTCGCTGAATTAAATAAATGGGTCGTTACAATCAGCCACATGCCAGTCTCTAAAACTAAGTTGTGGCATAGTCAAGGATCTTTAACACTATCCTATCACATTAATCAAACCACATGTTTCCAACCATCACTATCAAGACATTCATCCCCAACCAAACCATCATTAATAAATTCACATTATAATCATCACATGATCAATCATCTTTAATTCAATAATTATAAGTTTAGGGCATAAGGTCCACTCACAGTACATCGAGCAGAACCCACCCGACCAAGTCTATTATTGCACGTACTTTGAGGCATTCGTTCCCGGAAGTCTCCACGAGCCCCGTCTCTATCCATACGACTATTTGAACTCTCCAAACCATATCAGCTCGCAAACAAGGTAATTTACATTAATCAATCGTGATTTAATCATCATAAATCAAATGTTAACTCCCAGATATTTATGTTATTTAACGTTAATCAACATAACTTAGGACGTCTGTTACTAGTCCTAAACAAACTCCAATGGACCCTAAACCTACGCCAACATATCCGGAACGTCGAATTACATATAACACAAGTCATCGGGACTCGAGGGTGGGGCCCACGCACCCCCACGCGCTCAGGAAATCATAGGGGGTACGACTGCACATCTCAGTCTCCCCTACCTCCAGCATGGAGCCTCCCCAGCATCGGCCGTGAAAAGCCATTAAAGGCCGGTCCAAGCTTCCTGCAACTTCCTCATTTCCTCACCAAAACTTACAACCCATATGTCTAAACTCGTCTACTCGACGAGAGGATCACGAATATGGGGTCTAGAAGTCGAGAAACTACCTGTGGTGGCCGAAAAAGCCTTCGAAAGCTGTGAGACCCATGTTCTTTCATGGCTCCCTCGTTGATATGGTTGTGCTCGCCATGGAAAGACAGAGAGGATGGTGGTGGTGGTAGCAAGTCCTAGGTCGCCGCCATTCGACGACTGGTTTTCTGGGTTTTTCTCGCAAGAAGAGTAGCGGGAGAAGAGAGAGGAAAAGAGTCTGAGGAGATAGGGTGGGACTAACCAATGAGAGAGAGAGAGTGTTTTTATAATTTTAAACTTTTCCAAAATTACCAATACATCCCGATATTTCTAGACCCGTAACTTTCTCGTTCGAACTTTGATTTCGACGTGCCACCTGTCTACGTACTCGTGAGCTCGAGAGTTACGTAATGGTGCAAAGAAATTCCAACATGTTGAATAATGGTATATGGATATAAGAAGGCATAACTAGTTGGAAACAAAAAACAAGAAGCACCATAAGAGAAAATAATGGACTTAATAAGAACTATAAAGAAAACATGTAATATCACCATGGGTGAGAGGAGACGTTCCACCCCTCATCTCGCTTCAGAGATATATAAGTGGTGTTTTGAATAAATTTGAGAAGCAGATATATATATATATATATATATATATTGTAAATCACAAAGAAATTAATAAAAACGAGTATCTTTCATAAGGACACAAGTATGTTTTTCAAAACAAATTGTAAAGCACAAAAAGAAAATAGAATTAATTTTTTTGTACATACCTGCAATGATAACCCTTTCTTGTTATTTGTTCTCACCAAATTTCAGCTCAATCTGTCAAATGTGAATTCATTTTGGCTGCCGCAGTTCGACGATCATAGGACCACTTTTGAAGTATATTCATTTTGAAATACTCAAGAAATTTGGAGATAGGTAGTTAACGGGCTTTTCTAGTAATTGAATTAATGCATTCAGCTATATTTGTCGTCATGACGTTGAACTGCTTCCTGTTAAAGTGCGCACGAGCCCACCTTACATATCCAGCCTCTTTAAGATAACTAGTAACTACATAGTCAACATTAGATATTTGCACCATAAGACGATCAAATTCATGAACAAGATATGCCTTTGCAGCTTTAAAATACAACGAATGCGCTTCTTCATGTTTAAACTAGTGCTTAAGGTGTTGACCTATATGGAATATGCATGCCCCATGATGGGCATCAGGAAATATAGTGGAGACAGCCTTCCAAATGTTTTTATTTCTATCAGAAATGAACACCAAGTCATGATCATCCCCGATAGCTCCTCGTAATTTAGTCAAGAACCAACTCCATGATGCATGATTCTTCGAATCTCCAACTCCAACTGCTAGAGGGTATATTTGGTTATTTCCGTCCATGCATGTGGCAACCAACAATGTTCTAAGATATTTCCCTTTCAAAAATGTTCCATCGAGTGCTATCACTGGCCTAATAACACTCAGAAATCCTCTAATGCAAGGTCCAAGGGACATGAAACAATACAAAAAATGATTTTTTTCATCAGTTTCAACATGTGCTAACGTACCTTCTAGCATAGCCAAATAGGATGGAAGTATTGCATAAGATTCCTCCAGTGACCCCCTAACCAACTTCAATGCATGTTCCCTAGCTCTCCAAGCCTTGATGTAACTTAAAGTCACACCCATGTCCTTCCGCATGTCCTGTATGATATCAAGAGGTCTATGTATTCGTGATACTCCCTCATACTTGCATTGACCAACAAGAGAACTACTTGCTTGTCGATGATGACGATGGATGACATCTAATGAGTATGAGTGGATGGTGAAATATTTTCTGACCTTGACGTACAAGGATTGTCGTAACTTAGATGCACATAGTTTCCACTTGCACTAGTCATCGACACAACTAACTTCACATCTTTCTTTATTCGACCTCTTCACTTTGAATTCATAGTTGTTCTCCAAAGCGTCAATGTCTAACTTTGTTTTTATATCTTCCTTGGTCTCATACAATTGACCTACATCTATATCTCCACTTGAATTGCATAACTCTGTCATGTCTTATCTATGTAGAATATTGTCACCTTCGTTATGAGCATTTGATTGGCTAAAGTTAGGTTCATCATGTTAGACACTTACATCATCACATCCAAAGTTTTCACGAGGCAATTCATTGAATTCAGCATTATCTTGAAATACGTTACTTGATTTGAATTATTTGATTACTTTTGTAAGCAAATATTATGAGTTGAATTATATCAAATGTTCTACTTTTTATTTCAATTATTTTATGAAAGGCCCCCTCTCAAGTTTAATCCTGACTACGTCACTGGGTATGACCCACCAATACAAGTAGGCTCGCATGTATAAGTATGATAGATATAGTTTTATATAGCATCAGCAGACGTAACATTGCTAATAACGCTATACTACCTTTGTGTAGCATTTTTGAAGTGCTATTATTGCCACTTTGTGATGTAGCATCCCTAGTTTTAAGAATTAAAAAAATGAAAAACATAAAAATTAATTGCCACACGTGAAAGTGGGGTCTAACCTGTGCCAAGAGCCTAGTATTATAAAGGTAAAGGCAAGAGGGTTAGTGTTATAAGGCTTCACCAAAATAATTTAGATTAAAATGCCCTTAATTAATGTAGGTTCTAATAAAGACAATTTAATAACTAATGGTAAAACCATGTATTTTAATTAAAAATTTTAAAAGAATTAAAATTTTAGTGGCTGAAGTGGGTACTATATTTCGAGAACGAAATTTTCATAACGGGTGTGAGATTTTAACATCCTGACTCGAAAAATCCCAATTTAATTTAGTTTTAGAATTAGATTCACAAAATTATCCCTATTAGAAAAGTTTTAGTTTTTATTGTGACACGTTCATTAAGTTGAGATTCTAATTTCAAACTTGGTATCGTTAGATATAGCTCGTCTCTACGAGTATGTAGGCACATAAGACATGCAATTCCGAGTTAAAACGAAGAAGTTACGAGCGTTTAAAATTGGAACACATTTTGGTAATTTGGGTTAAAGCAATCTGATATGTGACACATGTCACATATCAAACTTCAACAAATGACACCACCGCGATGAATTGGTGAGAAAAAGAGAAGCCGACCCGTCGACTAGCTGACCGATCCATCGATTTTGGCCACCTCAAACGATCCGCCAACAATCATCTGATTTCTGTTTTCTAAAATCGTGGCTCGTATTTGGAGTTTTAATTGGAGAAATTTCGAGAATTCATACTGTTTTTCACATTTTTGACCACTTCCGATCAGTTTTGGCCATCGACCAATGTATAAAAGTTCATATACACATCACGTTCTACGCAGTGGTTTAAATAGTTTTGATTTTCGTGATGGTTGAAATTGGGTGTGTGCACCCATCACCACCGCCACTATCGGCGCGCGTAGTGGCACGTGAAGGCCACATCCCAGGCTGTCATCCCTGATGTGACATGCTAAATATTCTATGTACCTTTGTCTAAGAAGGTTTCATGGAACTCTAACATAGCTTAAAAAACCTGCGTTGACCGATGCTTATTTTCCTCGATTGACATAAATTCAACCGATGGATTGCCTTCCATTTTCAAGAGTATGATCTTTGAATCATTCTTGACCCATCGAAACTTTCGGATTGGAAATCTAATTACCATAGACTTCGAAATGGATTTCCAGAGTTTTGACTCGACACCTGGCACGAATTGACCAAGAAAATCAACTCTTTGATTTTGGCTCACAGTGAACTTATCAGCTTACTTTGGCCTAAATCGACTCATTGAGCCCCGGTTGGTCACTTTGGCTCGGTTAGCTTTTATGTAATAATCCGTACGTTAAATTATTGTAGTTTCGTAATTTAATTAAGAAAATACGGCTTTACCCTTGAGTTTTTTTTGGGGAGGGGGAGGGGGGGGGGGGGGGGGGGGGGGGGGGGGGGGGGGGGGGGGGGGGGTGGTGGTGTTGGCGGGGGGCGGTGGGGGGAGGGCTGCGTGGGAATTTTTTGTTTAGAGTTACTTTTGGGAATTTTTTTTTCTTGGACCATTGCGTAGGTCTTGAACTCATGAGTTCGTAGATAGGCGACACGGGGAAAACATAGTTCGTTTGGAGAAGTTATGGGTGTAAAACGAGAGGGACAATTTGGTAATTTTATTTCTGAGGATTTTTAAAATACCCACAGACTCTCTCTCTCCTCATAATTTTCCAAACCTCTCTCTCCTCTCTTTTCTCCCTCTCCTTTCCCCGTGCCCCGTAAGCATAGCCAGCCCGCAACTGACGTTCCCGACTGACCCAAGCCAAACCAACTCCACCATCATCTTCCTCCCCTCATTCCGAGCTCAACCATACAAACCACCAAGGCTGACGGCGACATAAAAGGGAGTTACGAAGGTGAACAGTAACTCGGCGAGTTTCCGATCTTCTCGGCCATTTTCCGGCCACCACAGGTGATATTTCTCCGGGGATTACGGAGGATCGCGCAACTCACGGCTGAGCTTGCTTGAGCTTACGATGAGTGGACTTTATTTTCTTTAAGGGTATGTAGGTATATTATTCACTATTTCCAAGAAATATTAGTGTGATGATTTGTAATGGTTTCATAACTTTTGTAGTTTCGATAACTAGAGTTAATGGTTTTGGAAATGGTTTGGGTTTGGGCCGGTTATGTGATTTTGGGCTTAGGCCCGGTTATTGGATTTGGGGCTTCGGCCGAGGATTGTGGTTTGGGCTTATCGGGTTACAAGCTTGGGGTTCAACCTTGGTGTGACAGATGGGTAAGGTATTGGGCTTTGATGTTGTTTGGGCCTGATCGTAAATCTCGACCAGAATAAGACCAATAAATGAGACACGACGGAGAAATTCACAATTGGACTTAAATTCAATCATGAGCCAGATTCTAGTATATTGGTCAAGAATGGCCTTAGAACCGGGTTCCAATAGCCGAATTCTAGCATATTGGCCAAGTGTTTGGTGGGGGGGGGGGGGTGGTGGTGTTGGCGGGGGGCGGGGGGCCAAGTGTTTGGTGGGGGGGGGGGGGTGGTGGTGTTGGCGGGGGGCGGTGGGGGGAGGGCTGCGTGGGAATTTTTTGTTTAGAGTTACTTTTGGGAATTTTTTTTTCTTGGACCATTGCGTAGGTCTTGAACTCATGAGTTCGTAGATAGGCGACACGGGGAAAACATAGTTCGTTTGGAGAAGTTATGGGTGTAAAACGAGAGGGACAATTTGGTAATTTTATTTCTGAGGATTTTTAAAATACCCACAGACTCTCTCTCTCCTCATAATTTTCCAAACCTCTCTCTCCTCTCTTTTCTCCCTCTCCTTTCCCCGTGCCCCGTAAGCATAGCCAGCCCGCAACTGACGTTCCCGACTGACCCAAGCCAAACCAACTCCACCATCATCTTCCTCCCCTCATTCCGAGCTCAACCATACAAACCACCAAGGCTGACGGCGACATAAAAGGGAGTTACGAAGGTGAACAGTAACTCGGCGAGTTTCCGATCTTCTCGGCCATTTTCCGGCCACCACAGGTGATATTTCTCCGGGGATTACGGAGGATCGCGCAACTCACGGCTGAGCTTGCTTGAGCTTACGATGAGTGGACTTTATTTTCTTTAAGGGTATGTAGGTATATTATTCACTATTTCCAAGAAATATTAGTGTGATGATTTGTAATGGTTTCATAACTTTTGTAGTTTCGATAACTAGAGTTAATGGTTTTGGAAATGGTTTGGGTTTGGGCCGGTTATGTGATTTTGGGCTTAGGCCCGGTTATTGGATTTGGGGCTTCGGCCGAGGATTGTGGTTTGGGCTTATCGGGTTACAAGCTTGGGGTTCAACCTTGGTGTGACAGATGGGTAAGGTATTGGGCTTTGATGTTGTTTGGGCCTGATCGTAAATCTCGACCAGAATAAGACCAATAAATGAGACACGACGGAGAAATTCACAATTGGACTTAAATTCAATCATGAGCCAGATTCTAGTATATTGGTCAAGAATGGCCTTAGAACCGGGTTCCAATAGCCGAATTCTAGCATATTGGCCAAGTGTTTGGTCATGATTGAGAATCAATTACCGAGTTCATTTAAATGGCTCAAGAGGGTGGCCTTGTGTTTGGTAGGGATTGAAAATCAACCTCAAGGTCACCTGAATGGTTAAAGGAGTTGCCATGGTGGTGGGCTCAACATCCACCATTTGTAACAATATGGGTGGATGGGTTGAGTAGAGAATGAAGTGCTTTATTCTCTAGGATGGCTGAAAATTAATGCCAAGGTGGGGTAGATTTTTAGCTGAAAATTAAGCCAAGGTGAGGAAGAATCTCGGCTGAAAATTGAGGCCAATGTGAGGTAATTTTCAGCTAGAAATTGAGACCAAAGATGCGTAATTTTTGCTGAAAAATTGAGACCAAAGATGGTTAATTTTCGGCTGAAAATTGAGGCTAAGGATGGGTAAGTTTTCGGCTGAAAATCAAGGCCAAGGTGTGGTAGATTTTCAGCTGAAAATTGTGTGAGTGGCTGAAAATTGAAGTCAAGGTCGGTTGAAGAAGGTCAGCCGAAATGAGGTTGTTCTCATTGGATTGGCGGGTTGGCAAGATGGAGAGAAATTTTTGTTTGGGTTTGGTGAATTGTTGTAAAGGCTGTGTGTTTCTTTGATAAAAAATATCATGGCCACTGCTTTTCTTTACATTGGGAAGAAAATGGAAGTTGTCAGGGGAAAAGTGACTAAGTCACTTTATGTAGAAATGATGGGTGACAATAAGAGAGATGGCCTAGGGAGGTGTTTAGGTGCAGATGGAAAAGCAGTTTGAATATATATGGTGAGGTACAACTTGATAATAAACATGAGAGATTAAAAGTATATATATATATATATATATATATATAAAAGAAGTGAAAAAGGAAAGAAGGCTTTGAAGCCTTAATATTGCAAATCTCAGCTGACATTGTTCAACTTTCCTGACCGAAAAAGAAAGAGGGAAGGCCATGAATTTTCGGCCAGGTCGGGTTGGCTGGATATCGAACAAGCTAATCACCCTAGATCTACTTTTATGTTTCAAGGTCAGCTAGCATGTGATATATGTAGGGATGGTCAAATGGGTAAAATTAAAAATATAGGTAAATTTTTACCCAATGATCAATAATTATTTATGCATTATTTTGATGTTTTTATATGTCTCTCTTACATGTCTTTTGAATTATTTTGTGTCATCAATAGAAGAAAATGATCAATCTTGTGAGACTTGTGCAGATTTGGAAAGATAGGTAAATTCTGAGAATAACGCAAAAAAGAATGACTCAAATCAGAGTGGAGGCAACAAGTCTATGGAGGATACCCTAAATACCGTGGTTCAACAGCAAAGCCAACTCATGCAATTCATGCAAGACACCCAAAGTCATCTGGAAAACGTGGATCGTCAAATAGGACAAATGGCTAATCAACTAAATCAACGGGAGCAAGGAAAGTTACCAAGTCAAGTCCTGGTAAATTCTAAGGGATTTCACAATCCTACGACCAATGCCATCACTCTGCTGAGTGGAACACAAGAACGACCTGACACTGCGCCTCAAACAGATATGTCGAGAGCCACTTCCCAGCCGCTATCACCAGATGCGCCAAGTATCATGTCCAAGGCACATCCGCAGGCCACGGTCGACATCCAACCTGTTCCTAAAGCC